>JAGSMR010000070.1:350000-1072500 GCA_029286605.1 Sericinus montela | reverse complement strand
ATACTGTATCTCGACAGCTGTTTACAGTAGCTGAAAGATAGCTGTTTGGGTGTGAAATTGGGTGACATAAAAGTAAATTGTCTGCTATATGCTGATGATGCAGTGCTTATTGCACCATCAGAGGCAGAACTGCAGGCATTAGTCACGTGTATGAAAGAAGAATGTGAAATTAATGCTCTCCATTTGAATGGCAATAAAACTAATGTTCTGGTATTTGAAAGGGACGAAGAAAGAACGAAGTGCGAAATTTGGGTAAATCAGGAATGTCTAGAACAGGTGAATGAAATTGTATACATGGGGAGTGCGTTTAGCTGCGATGGAAGATGTGATTTAAATGTGGACAGGCGTGTCGCTGCCGGGAAAAAAGTCAATGGTGCCCTGACTGCGTTAATCAAAAGGCAAGGCGTTGTGAAAAGTGCACGCCTTGCAATACATAACGCAGTGTTGGCGACTTTGTTATATGGCAGCGAAACCTGGGTATGCCAGAAGAAGCATAAAAGCAGGTTGAATGCAGTGGAGATGCGATCTCTTCGTTAAATGTGCGGCCTTACCATGGCCGACCGAAAGCGAAACGAAGAGATTCGCAATATGGCAGGTTTGAAAGATGACCTTGTCTCAAAAATGGATAAGGGCGTGCTTCGATGGTTTGGGCACGTTGAGCGAATGAGTGAAGACCGAATGGTGAAGAAAATATATATCGCGAAAGTTAATATTAAAAGGTGTCGAGATAGACCGAGACTAACTTTCGAAGACCTTGTGAGCAAATTGCTCGAAGAGGGGAGGGTCAAGAGTACTCGGATACCTAGACGTGCATGTATGAAGAAGATGATGAATCTGAAAGAAGCGAAAGAAGTATGTAGGGATCGTGACACTTGGCGATCTGTTCTCTCTGGCTACCCCGTCAGGGATTGTGCGTGAAGATTAATATAAATATATAAATATGTATGAAATGATGAAAAAGAAAAAAGGAAAAAATCTATATGTCATTACCAATACAGGTGTAGACAGTTGTCTAGACAATTATGTCCTTTGGATAAACCTTTTACAAAAAACATTGAGTGGGACAACAACATCACTGTTATCTCTGGTAGTGAGCCTGTCACCGTGTTTATGTCCAAGTCTACGAAATAAAATGTAAATAATTTTTGAAAAAAAACCCATACAACCTGGGGAATTCACTCGGGTTGCTTGACTCGAATTGCGATCAACCAACTACTCGGCTGACGTAACCACGAGATAGTCAAGAAAAGGTAGTCACATTCTTCAGATGGTTTTAAATGAAAGTTTATTTGGAGTAACCTTTATGTCATCAGGAAAAGCTTTTCAGAGGAGTATAGCTTTAAATGTGAAAGAAAAACTGAGGAAGCCCTTACTTTGTCCTATGTACGTATAATACGAAGATCTTGTTTGTTTAGTGAACGATATAGGACGGTGAATTAGGATCTATGAAAATAGAATATAATGTTATCAAAATGTTAATGTAATGTGTAAACGCGCGCACACACACATTTACGCAAACAAACCAACACTCCACATATGATAATGAAATTGTTAACATTTTATTCTGTGTCAATTCGATTGTAAATCAATGATGGGAAAGCTACTGCTACCTGTAACACAGTTTTTACTATCACGGGTTGCAGCGGTTCATTGTAAACGTAATCACCATGTTCTTCACTATAAATAGACAATTTCTATCTTTCTTCCTTTCATTCAATGTTGTGAAATGTAATAAAAAAAGCGCTAAGGAAAAAGGTTTTCTAGGGAAAACGTTAACAAATTCTTGCGACGCTTTTGAAGACATTGATAGAATCAACACATTTATCTGGTCGCTCTGAATCGATTACTCGAACACTATTTCCGGTCTATTAGTCAAAGTGAATAATTGGATGTTTTCGGATAGCTTAATATAATATTAATTCATATATTAAGAGTCATGATAGCCGAATCGTTGGGTGGTCAGAATTCGAGTCATGATGCACGAGTTCAATCTCCAGCTGGCAGGCTCGTGCCGATGGGTTTTTTTTTTAAACATATGTACGAATTATATCGTTGGCTTGGACATTAGGACGGCGACAGGCTCCCACGGCGTCCCAAAATATGATCGGTGGAAGGTGATTTGAAACTATTTAATTGACTTGACCTCTGTCTACCCCTGTATTGGGAATGACGAGAATATATTTTTATTTTGTTACATAAATATGCCACATGGTTATAAATGACTCGTGGTTACGGCGTCAGAATAAACCACCCCATTTCTTACCATGGGTGTGGTAAGAGGCGACTAAGGGAAAAACCTTGAAAAGGCCATCGACTAATGGCGGACAGATAAATACCAGATCGAAGTTAAGCATACAGGCAGCGTATCGCAGCTGAGGTGCGAGGTGCCTGGCACTGCGATCGCCAATCCGCTTGCCAATAGTGACGATTATGGCAAACCTAGAAAGGGGAGTGGATACGGTTGAGGCCTATGTCTTGCAGTGGACTATTACATGCCGTTATGTATGTAAGGTTGTACAATCATACATAACGGCATACAGACGTACAATTCAGGACGAAGCCGTCTCCCTTTAGAAAGATATCCTCATCATAACATCCACACATCTGAAAAGAGTCGTTGTCACAGTACCAGACTAATCGCATTTTAGACGGTGCTGATCGTCACCCGTCAGCATAATTTTCGGCAAATATTTTTCGAAACAGTTATTGATCTGGTATATGCAAGATAGTCATCTGTCATTAGCCAATTCTTCTAATTCTGTTAACAGCTGTCTAAAAACTGTTAGACACAGTGAAAGGCCGAGGTTTAGATTCCCTCCGTGTTTGGAAATTATAAGGACTTCCAACGTTAGCACCGACCCCTAATAAGAAAGAGAGTTATTTCAATTTTAAGCTTATACGTGTGAGATATAGTGTGTCTTTGGTAAAAGGGTAGCCATGATACAGAGGAGGTCGCGGGTTCAAATGTCGCTGATTACTTAAATGTCTCGTCAATTTAATAGCTTTAAGACATGTATAAGACAAATATAAATTTAAAATACATACGTACATATATAGCGACAACACCACATACATTGCTCCCAAATTAAGTGAGTAAAGCACTTATGTTATGTGTGTTATGGAAGGCACCAAACACCCGGACCCGAAACAATGAAAAAAGTACTTTTCTACATTGAACAGTCAGAAAATTGTACTTGAGACCACAGAGCTTGCGATAAAATTACCGGAAAAACCGGAAAACCTTGCGAAAAACCGGTGTGTACGCCACTCGTTCACGGAGGTTGTCCAATTTAAATTCATTGTTCAAATAACAACTTCAGAAAATACTGTACAGCATCGTAGCAAGAAATAAGATTTAATTACGGCTAGCCTTCGAAGAGTACAATTGACAATTTTCAGTTACTGAATGCTATTTAAAATAAAGAAAATTTGCAGAACTCTAACGGAATTTTAAGTAGTATTCAATAGAAGAAGCATTATTGTGCACTAAAACAATTGAAAGGAACAGTAATTGTTTCATCAAGTGTGCTGTAGGTTTTTCTAATTGAAATAAAATATAAAAAATAAACATTAATAAGTTAATAAATTAATCTTCAATACATTGATACATACATAGGCTCAACATTAAATACACCGCTCAGATCCCAAAGTAATAAGCTAAAGCATTTGCGTCCCAGATAAAGTGATTTTGTAGAAAAAGTGATTTTGTACATTGTATCTAGGACCTCAGAGTTGGTGACACCATGGAAACCGCTGCTCTAATTTTGAACTAAACTTTAAAACTGTTAAATTTTTTATAGCAGAGATAATATTCGATGTGATAGCCCAGATAGCAGGGACCCTGCCTTCGAAGCCAAGAGTTGCGGAATCGCTTCCCGATAGGGACAAACATTTGTGTGATGAATATTTGTTCTGAAGTCATGGATATTTACATGTATGTATGAATATTTACGTATGTTAGTATACATATATGAAATGATATTGTACCATAGCTTGGACACTAAGTTAGTGACAGGCTCACCTCTTGTCTCGTTTTCTCAAAAAGCTTGATTAAATGTAGGTCGAAAGATAGTAATTAGGATAGTAACAGTGCCTTATAAAAATGGCACTTTGAATTTTTAATCTTTCGAATAATTTATTTTTCTATCGATTTGAAGTATACTTCATTAATATTCTAAAGAGTCAAGTTAAAAAGATCATCGCTTTCTGTTGCCGGTTTCTTCTATTTATTATAAAATTAAATATAAAATAATTTCAAGACCTTTTACATAAAAGTATACAAAATACCCCGAATATGTATCGGATAAAGTTAACAATGAAGAATAAGCTTAATAAACTACTTTTTAAAAATGGTGACGAGAGTTTTGAAAAAAGAACAACGTAAATAATGAGGCACAAAAAAGAGATGTACCAGTTTAAGTAACAGTATTATTGGAGATTCAGATCTTCATCCTAAGATTTAAGGCGGTATTAAGACCACACTCGGACATAAATGTCCTTTTCTCTCGTTTTAGATTCAAAGATTAATGATACCATTCAATTATGAGGCCTTTAAAAGTAATATGTAAGGGTCCATTGTTAAAAGTTCGTTAGTTTTTAAGATGAAGGCTAATGACTTCCTTTTTCACTGAACAATATACTAACCTCGAAACTGAGTATCCAAGTACTACTGAAAAGAAGTAGTATATCAAAAAAATTAATGAAACATTTTATACTAACTTTCGAAGGCCATGTAAGCAAAGTGCTTGAAGAGGGGAGGGTTAATATTATTTAGATAACTAGACGTGTATACATGAAAAAGATGATGAATCTGACAGAAGCGAAAGAGTTATGTTAGGATCGTGACACTTGGCGATCTGTTCTCTTTGGCTACACCTTCAGGGATTGTGCGTGAAGGTAAATTACACATTTCTTCTAGCAGAACGCTTTCAGTTCTAAAAGCGACAGTACAGACAGCAGATAAACGTGGCGTCCTCTTTTATCTTCAAGTTCAAATGTAAGTAAAGCTTTTTAGAAAATCCTAAAGATCCATTATTCTGGAAAGGCTGACTTCAAAAAGAACTTAAAAAATAAACGAAGAATTTATTATCATTTACGCAGATTTGGAATGCAGAAAAAATTTATTATTATTTATTATAGACCAACTAGGTGAATTCTAAACTTTTACACCTTTGAGTCACGCTAGCTCTTAATAGAGAGTGGTTGGGGAATCGGATCCGAGTCAACTCTAGAGTTCGGTTTCCATCTATATTTTTTCCATTGTTGTGTAAGAGGTTACTTAGGGAAAGCCTTAAAAAAGCAATATTATATTCCGGCGAAGGGCTCGAAATATACCTTCTTAATATAAATCAGACTGTATTTCTGTGATAGTCAAGCCACCTGTCCTGTTCCAAAAAGCATTGTATAAAAGTTGGTTGAAAGGACTTAATCGTCTAGACCTATGTCTAACCTAGTTCTAAAAAAATGCTATATATCCAAATACAACTTGATTTTGTAAGCTAATTTTTAATATTTAATAAATATTTAGCGAAAAAATATCACAAAAACCAGCAGAACTCGCAATAATTTATATTTTCTTGGTACAACCGCAAACATTAAAAGTATTTAAAACATGACATAATCTCAACGTATAATTCATGGTACTGGTATCCCTAAAGCTATTTACTTCAGCTCGGTATTTCCGTAAGGTCGTTTATTAAAGGAAAATAGAGCGCGGTTCTGAAAGGAGCGCACGTTAGTCATTTATATTTTGTCGTTTGCTGTTAAAAAAAATAAACTTTCCTCGATATCGCCGTAGACACCTTGCCCAAGAAATATTTGTTGGTATTTCCAACATCCTTAATAAAAAAAATTTGCAACCAGCATTTATTACATATTTTTCGACTTTTCCCGAGGACATGGTGTTATAAAAATAATATATAGTTCCCATGGAGAATAAATTAGGACTTGTGGCCACGTTTTGCAAGAGATGAATGTGGAAAAATATTTAAAATACAGTAGGCTACCGACAAACAAACTAACCTTCAGTAAATCAGTGGCCGGCAGCAACGTTTAATAAGCAAAATTGTCTGCTATAATGATGAATTGGCTTACAGTAGACTTTTACAGGCCGGTGTTTATGTTTGAATGAAAGAAAAAATATTAGAAAAACAAAGAGAAAAACAGCTAGGAGTATGTACAGGTCTATTCAGTTTATTTTGTTGTTAGATTTTTCCGAATTCCTTAACAAATTAAACTTTTAGGAAATAAGTCATAATAGTCGAGTTGGTGGGTAATCGAAATTCGAGCCATGAGACCCGACTTCGATTATTAGAGTATCAAAGTATTAGCTAGTATCAAAGTTTTTACAGATTCTTTATTACGAAACTTTAATTTCTGAAAAGATAGCGGAACATCTAATCACTTTCTTACGAACACAGAAAACAAAGAACTTTTCTAATATTATTTGTTATTTATTAATATAATTAACACATTTGTTATTTATAATACCTAATTTGCTTGAATTCGGCACCGAGACCTAAACAGTCTACTACAATCTTTCTTCCTCTTTCAACTTCTGTTAAGGAGTGTAGTGGTTCGAATTATCAGCACAGCAACCATATACCAAGTAACTGGACTGCAGGCGCAAATAACTGTATGACTTCACAAAAAAGTTCTCAAACTATGAAATTTGGGGATTTGTTAATTGCCTTGGGTTACCACTGGAAATAAAAACCCTTTAAAAATCCAAATCCATCCAGTTTTTGAGTAATCGATGAATATACATAAAATATAAATGACATTCAAGAATTGAGAACCTTCTCCTTTTTTGAAGTCTTTATAATTTGAGATTAGAGCAGCAGAGAGAGTCACCCATGCTTCTCCAGTATGTATTGGTGAATTTCACACGCCCTAGAAATATTTTTCATTTCTCGCTCGTGTAGGTTTCGTCGATGTATTTTTCTTCACCTTGTAGCTGGTGGCGAAAATTTGTTTATAACAATTGACCTAATTTTATTAAATGCCGAAGGGTTGGGTGATCGGAATCCGAGTCAAGAGACTCAAGTTCGATTCCCAAGTGGCTCGTGCTAGGTTTTTAAAAACTTAAGTACGATTAACATCGCTGGTTTGGACTTGAAGTAATCGTCTAGACCACAGTCTACCCCAGTATTGGGAATGGTGTGAACATATTTTTTTAACCTGTCAGCCTCGAAGGCTGGGTCATTACCAACTAGGCTATCGGGTCTGTATAACTTGTTACAATAAACGCGAATTTGACGTTTCTTATTAAAATTACAAGCAACAAACTTAGAACTTAATGTACAGCGACGCTTGTGTAAGTTCCTTCTCTAACGTAATCATAAACACGAGTCGTTGAAAGACATTATTTGAATTCATTGTACTGCATAGTGGGGAAATGTGACCAGAGCGCGCTACATTTGCCACATTTGCGCTGCAAAACATTAAGGCTGTAACGATGCGAGATGCGGAGCGATAGCGACAAAGAGAAGCGATGAAAACGTGCCTCTTTTTTTGATTAGGTTACTTGACTTGAGTTTCTTATTAAAATTACAAGCAACAAACTTAGAACTTAATGTACAGCGACGCTTGTGTAAGTTCCTTCTCTAACGTAATCATAAACACGAGTCGTTGAAAGACATTATTTAAATTCATTGTACTGCATAGTGGGGAAATGTGACTAGAGCGCGCTACATTTGCCACATTTGCGCTGCAAAACATTAAGGCTGTAACGATGCGAGATGCGGAGCGATAGCGACAAAGAGAAGCGATGAAAACGTGCCTCCTTTTTTGATTAGGTTACTTGACTTGAGTAGATATTACATTTTATGTTCATCAGGCTCACCTTCTGTCATCTAGTCCCAAATAGGCATTGATGGAAAGTAGGCGAGAAGATTTCATTGTGTAGACGTGTGCCTACTCCAGAAATTGCGTAAGATATAAGAAAAATTGAACAGATATGCTGTCGACCCCGGTAAGAATGGCTGCATAAAAATTATTCATGAATTGTTCCGTCCCGCCTTCTTACCGCTCACGCTATCCTCGTGTTTATTGCCTTAGATAAATATACGTACATGTATGGGGCAATTTTGAATTACCAAAACGAAAATTTAGCGCAAATAAACTTACGTCTTCTCTTACACAAGTTACAAAATTAACGCCCTATAAAATACCACTACACAGAAACGCATCCCATGCATGTAAGTTTTGCCATAATGCCGACGACACTCCACCTCACTCAACTCCACTCTACCCCACATCACTCCATTCCACTACATTCCATTCCATTCTCTTCTCTTCTCTTCTCTTCTCTTCTCTTCTCTTCTCTTCTCTTCTCTTCTCTTCTCTTCTCTTCTCTTCTTCTCTTCTCTTCTCTTCTCTTCTCTTCTCTTCTCTGTTCTGTTCTGTTCTGTTCTGTTCTGTTCTGTTCTGTTCTGTTCTGTACTGTTCTGTTCTGTTCTGTTCTGTTCTGTTCTGTTCTGTTCTGTTCTGTTCTGTTCTCTTACTATCTATTTTATTCTATTCAATTTTGTTCTCGTCGTACTGCTATCTATTATTACAGCTATGCCGGGTTTTTCCGGAGCATGTTTATATGATACCCTTGATGATGTGCGCATATTGAAAGGACTACAGTATCCTCTGCACATCCCAGTATTGATAGTTTAATACTTTTTCTTTTATAATATTTTTATTGATCTAATATTATGAAAACCCAATCAAGGCGCCTACTTATATTGTATTGTTGTGCAAGCATTACTTTTTTACCGAACCTTTATTACACCAATACAAATAAGGGCGAGCTTAATGTTGCTGTTGTTAATGTTGCTTAATGTTAATGCACTACTTCTATATCCTATGTAAAACCTACGTAAATCTGCCTGAGGCTCTACTACGGACTATCGTTGCAATACCTCTGATAAAAATAATTATCGGCCTATCTCACTTGCCACAACAGCAGCCAAGCTACTAGATAGTTTATTGAATGGCACTCTCGCAAGGCATGTAGATATTCATGATGCCCAGTTTGGCTTTAGGGCAGGGTTGTCAACTGAAAGTTCTATTCTGAGCCTTAAGCATACTGTCAACTACTACACGAAGAGGAGGACACCAGTGTACGCGTACTTTCTCGACTTGTCTAAAGCTTTTGATCTTGTACTTTATGACCGTCTGTGGGACAAGTTGGGGCCGCGGGTGTGCCGGTGGAATGCATCTTCCTCCTCAAATTCTGGTATGCGAACCAGACAAATCAAATGAGATGGGCAAGTACCATGTCGGATGCATACAGATTGAAATGTGGCGTGAGACAGGGAGGGTTAAGCTCACCTTTATTGTTCAATCTGTATGTCAATGAGCTTATTGAACGACTCAGTAACACTCATGTCGGCTGTCATATTGATGGTATTTGTTTTGATAATTTAAGCTATGCTGACGACATGTTGTTGCTGAGTCCCAAAATCAACGCACTAAGGACTTTAGTGTCTATATGTGAGACATATGCGGAGTCACATGGTTTAAGATATAATGGCGATAAAAGTAGAATAGTCGTATTTAAGGCAGGGAAATATCAGCCAACCTATGTGCCTCCTGTGGTCCTTGGTGGGGTGCCTATCAAGGCTGTAAATAACTTTAAGTACCTGGGGCACATTGTAACTGAAGACCTTCGCGATGACGAAGATATGGAAAGTGAGCGAAGGGCGTTGGCGGTCCGAGCCAATATGCTGGCTCGCAGGTTCACGAGATGTACAGATACAGTTAAATTAACACTATTTAAATCATATTGTCAATATTTTTACTCAAGTGGCCTGTGGGTTGCATATACGCGTCGAGCTTACAACGCCCTGCGCGTCCAGTACAACAACGCTTTCAGGATGCTGTTGCGGCTGCCCTGGCGTTGCAGCGCGTCACGAATGTTTGTGGAGGCGCGTACGGAGACATTTCAAGCGATAATCCGCAAAAAATCAGCCTCACTGATGCAGCGTTTGAGAGGTAGCAACAACAGCATTCTGAGGGCGATATCTGGTAGAATTGACTGCCCCTTCCAGAACCACTGGATAGGGATTGTACTAGGTCACAAATGATACTTGTTCAAATAGATGTAAACTAACAATACTAACTATACTAGTTTTAATTGAAATTGTTACTAACCGGATTACCAAGCATTCAATATGGATAACTTTTTTGTCCGATTCAAATAAATTATTATTATTATAAATCCTAGGTAAAACAGAAAATATGTTCAAAAAATCTTTAGCGTAGATCAAGAGACAACATTTTCCAGAAAGAACTCATATTTATTGGTGCCTTCGGCGAAGATCCTTGTTCCAAGTGTTTCGAGTCGATGTTTTTGTTAGAACAAACATTACAAATATGTGAATTAATTTACTTTTTTACTTAAGTCAAAACACGAATTCAGTGAAATTAAATTGTTATACGAAAATATCACACGGTTCAGCTAACTTTACATGTCAAGGGTTTTAGGATTAGGTCGACAGTCGAGAGTACGAGTCTTGTAAGACGGGATCAGATTAAAAACAGATTAATATTTTTTATTCGAAACTCAATACTTGTTAAACAAAAACTAACTTTTATTT
This sequence comes from Sericinus montela, assembly GCA_029286605.1. Taxonomy (NCBI): domain Eukaryota; kingdom Metazoa; phylum Arthropoda; class Insecta; order Lepidoptera; family Papilionidae; genus Sericinus; species Sericinus montela. Next base: position 1,061,911 of record JAGSMR010000070.1, on the reverse strand, counting down.
TTATACAAAAATATACATTAAATAATTTTGTATCTATAGAAAGATATAAAGAAAATGCAGGACAATAACATACTTAGTATCCTAGGTAAATACAATCTGCACTTTTTTTTACAAACAATGAATCAAAGTTAACAATGTATTTTACTTTTTCCATAATAAATACTTTAGCGAGTTAATATTAGGTATGTATGATAACAGACAATGACTTTAATGGTTATTGTCTGAATTGATTAATTATGGTAAATAGTAAATGAAATTAATCTTTAATATTGTTATTGAAATATAAACAGATAAGTAGGTACCTGAACCGCTGGATGAAGCTTCTCCAAGTTTTAAATGTTTTTTGTAATGCTTTTATTCTCCAAATTTTTTTTCAAATTCTTCAATTAGTGCCCGTCTTTGTTTCTTGACAATGTACGGTCGTTCTTTCGTATTAGCTGTTCGTTTTCTTCTATCTATCTGGCATTCAAATTTTGTGGGAATACAGCCTGGTTTCATGCGAACCTGCGACACCAATCCCATTACATGATATTCCATATAATTGTTCATATCATTTGGTAACTGGAAAATGAATAAAGCACTCATTGAAATAAAGATTACTGGTTATTCAAGAGATAAACTGTAATCTAAGAAAATATTGAACTTATGAACTTTTAGACCTCAATTAAGGTCACACATCATTGTAGAATTTATAAAATATGTACAAACTTAGATCAAAATGATCTCCACAGAAATAAATTGAAGTATTTAGACTTAAACCTGTTGGATCTCCCCGTGCAAGAGTCAACCATTTATTTCTCATTTGGGACGTAAACAAATAACTTGTTCGGAGTTTTTATAGATGTATTATTGCACTGAGAAACCACACACCACCACCACTTTTGAATTCATATTTAATATGCAAAATAACTTGATTTAACACAAGCATCTAATGTTTACTATTGACGTACTGAAGTTTACTGAGCCGTGACGTATTTATAGACGACATGACACTGAACAGCGTTTTAGCGCGAAATAGAAACTTAAAATTTAAATTTCATTTTATTGCATGAAAACCTTTATTTTCTTCAGAAATATGATAAATTTTTGATTTAATAGATACTTCTGAATATCATAGAATAGATTTTAAAAATTAGTCATCATGCCTATTGTTCGCAATAGAAGACAAACTTTACAGCATATTTAGACGCAACTTTATTGTCTTTTTTTAACATTTGTTTTGTTTAACAGTGGTAGAGCCACGCATAAACTTTTGTTGTTGCATGAATGGGCCGGCTCGACCAGGGAAGTACCACGACCTCACAGAATACCGGCGTAAAGTAGAAGTCTAACAAACTTCTGCGTTTCGTCTGGTGAGTGCAGGTAACCGGTGGCCCACTCACCCTCCTCCCCCAATTAAGGGGGAGGGGGGCACTCTAAGGGAGGCAACGCATCTGCTAAGCCTCTGGTATTGCGGGTGTTCATGGGCGGCGGTAATCACTTACCATCACGTGAGCCACCTGCTCGTTTGCCTCCCTTTTTCTATAAAAAAAACTACAGATGTGCCACAACCAGATACAATAGCCAAATTCAAAACAGGAGATTCTACTACAATAGCGAAGGCTCGTAGAAACGAGTTCTTTTGAAACTTATGGACGATTTGTATAGTTGACTAATTAAAAAGACGGCGATTGGCTCTAAACTGGTTCTACATCACTGGTCTGGCATCTTTTACGATGTGGCGACGTCTAAGTCCCCATATAATAAGTTCGCTAGTGGCGGATTCAGTAAACACATCGTCAACGTACATCGTGCTATCAAAGTTTGCTCGATTACACGCATATATACGATTACTGATAGCGCACACCAGAGGATTCGACGTCCTCTCCAGGTCACGATCACCTGACCTGGTAGGTAGCTACCTTCCTGATGCACATCATCCGCTACAATATCTTTTAATATTCCCAATACTAGTGTAGACAGAGGTCTAGACAATGAAGTCCTTCAAAAATACCTTTAACCGAAAACATTTTTTAAACAAAGTGACAGATAATGATCCTGTCGCTGTCTCTATGTCCAAATCAACAATATAAATCGTACATACGTTTTAGAAATCCCATTGTTAGAAGCCTGCCACCTTCAGATCGAACTCGGGTCTCTTAAGTCAAATTTCATCACCCAATCATTCGGATATCATAACATTCGCTACGTTAAATCTTCGAAAACCCCAGTTTTAGGAAGTTGGTGCATAAAAAAACAACAAAGGCCTAATGTTTTTTAGTGGCCGGATAATTCAATTTTCTTCTGATGTTTTTCAGGATGTGTTACTGCCATTTGTAAGTTGTCATTATGGTAATGAAAGCTACTGCCGGAACTGCATTTGATTATACATAACCATGGTTTGGCGATATCTTATGACAAATTAGAACATTTTATAAATATTTACATGACTTTAAAAAAAAGCAATTTTATTGTTTACGCACGTCATTAGAAATTATTAAAAATTCAAGAAATGGGCTTAAATTATTACTAAAAATTTAAAAAGGATGTTGAACAAATAAATATTTTTTCAAGAACGAGTATTATTCCCTTCTTCGAAACTTATAGAATTTGACATTAAGACAGAGAAATGCTCACTTTCTATCTCGTTATCCCAAATAAGCTGCAGCTAAGATCATGAAGCATCGTCAAAACTGTTGATGAATAAACAGGGACAAATTGTCATATTAGATAAGTCGAACTTGAACCCAGAAATCAATCGAAGAAATCAACTCCGCTGGGCAGCATTCGGTAAAACACTTCGTGTTTTACTACGTGAAATTAGACGAGCTTGCGGAAACATGCGAACAAAGTCGCGAGCTGAACCTAGCTGCTAAATAAATGCAAAACGGCCCTATAAATTGCCTTCAACGACTTACTCAACTCTCGCAGATAACCGGCTATTAAACAGACTGTGTTCGACAGAAATATATACGCCATAAACTATATTTTATAGAGAATTCTGGTGGCTTGTGCTGACGTTTAATCGAATCAATTGTTGGAAATCCATCTGAATAAAATAAGATAAAACGTGTTCAATGTTTACGAAAACCTACAAATTAAGACTAGACAAGATAATGTCCAAATGCTTTAAGTCAGGTCATGTTTTATTATAAGCTAATCAAACACTTAATACAAAATTATTATGCAGCTTTCTCGGTTACGGTTAAAAATTACGTGACGTAACTATTTTATTCATTTAATTGTATCTTTATATAAAACGAAACCTTGAGTTTGTGTATTGTAATGTAATGTAATGTTTCTCGATAGTAATTTCTATCTACTTCACTTCTGAAAACTTCTACTACTAAGATAGAGTCGTCATATTTTTAACCCATGGCGAGTGCGCCATCGTTCGCTTTAGTGAAAACACACGTAAAGTGTTCCTACAAAACTTGCAATGTATTTATAAATATGTGTTTTGGGTTGGAGTTTCTTGATTGGCAAGTAAAAGAGAGTATACAATATAAAACAAAAAATAGAAATATCTTCACACCATTCCCAATACAAGGGTAGACGGGAGGTCTGGACAGTTAAATCCTTACCACCAACGTTCCACCGAAGACATTTTTTGGAACAACGTGACAGGTGGTGAGTCCGTCACCGTCAAAAGAGAGTAATTCTTGTTATCTCCACAAAGTATAGTTATACTCAGTATAGTAACAAGATATGCCAGTCACAAGCAACTCTATTCCTTTTGCAAGTGCATTGGCGATACCTTGCATATTAAACGCTGCTACGAGGTTATAGCGCTATCTGTTGGTGACCCTTGTAATATTTAAGTATTCTTTCAAAACCACAACTTGTCCCTTCAAATAAATATTTCGTGAAACCCTATAATGTTTAGACCTCTTTGAAATCTCTTACGAAATACATGTGAAACAAAATATTAATTTATTTAAAACTTAATTACTTAATTTAATTTATAACGTACATTATTATTCATTATAAATCTACACACCTATTCAACAAGTCACTAAGCAAAACTTGTCACCCCGCATTACTAAATACGCGATGTTAATTGAGTCCTTTATAATTTTTAATGAACCAAACACAAAAAATAGTGGCCGTTAAGATTTAATTCAATTTAAATGCTGTAAAAAAAGGAAACGATGAAACAATTCCCGCCCACATAAACACTACCTGACGCAAAATGTTAGCGTAAATGAGAAGTGTTGCCGTTATGGGTAGTCCTTAAAAATTCAACAGGGCATAAGCACCCAGCGAGCCTGTTCATAATTTTTAATAATCTTGTTTATTTTCTCTTTAATGCTCCCTGTAACATCCTGTTGTGTATGAAATAAGTATATTAAACGAGCTCACATCCTGATATGATAAAGGATAATGCTGATAGGATGTACTCGGGGCAAGATGTCTGAGAGAAATTGAAATTATTTTTATTATAATATTGACAAAGATTCTCTAAATATACCCTTGACTTTTAACTAAATAAAACATTGCAAAATCTGATATTTACCAGAAATAACATGAAATATGAACGTAATAGTATAACTTTTTAAAATTTTTTGCACTATCAAAATTTTATGAATGTGTTGCATTGAATTTGTTTTCTTTCGGTAAACGTTTTTTTATATCTATTATATAAAATTCTCATGTCGCGGTGTATAAACAACTCCGCAACGGCTTTAACGATTCTCATGAAATTTTTTGTGCATATTGGGTAGGTTTGAAATTCGAACATCTAATTTTCATTCCTCTCAGTCTTAAGGGTGACCCCTATTTTATTTTTATTTTTTATGATACGGAATTAAAAAAAACTTTTAAACAACCCTTTATTTTTACCCCTCTTCGATTAACCTCTATTTTTTTATATGGCAAAACAAGGTTTGCGGGATCAGCTAGTAATAAAGAAAATAAAACCCATGTTTCTTTTACTTATAGTTACCTCAAATTTAATGAAATGTTGTTTGATATGAATAATGGACCTACCAACTGACTTGACCTAATGTTATTATTATATATAGTTTATCGCCTTAAACTATTGACGGTGTGGCGACATCTATGTCTCCACATTGGAAGCTCGCTAAGTGGCGGATTCAGGAAACACATCGACCCACATCGCGCTATCGAAGTTCGCACAATTACAAGCATATATACGATTACCGATAGCGCATACTGTGGAGGAGACATCCTCCCCAGGTCACGATCACCCGACCTGGCGGGTAGCTACCCTTTTCCTGCACTACATAATCCGCTACAACGGTCTATATTTATATTTAAGTTTTTGTTTGAAATAATTACGTAGAGTCAAGTAAATATGTCACCCTTTGTTCAATGTAATATGCAAGAAATAAAGAAAAGGGTAACCAGTGATAAAAATAATAATTTTTAAAATCAACTCAATTTTTATTTTTAAAATCACCAAGTTTCGCGATCGAGGTCGACGCGATATCTATAAAATATCACAGGTACATAAATATTGAGATAAGATTCTATTTGCTTGAAGCATTCTTTTTCAAAGTTAAAATATAAGATTTATTTACATTCATAAGTAAACATGACATGGTTTATGCATGTATAGTAAAATTATAGTACAATACAAATATCGTGATACTCATTTAAATATAACTATATGTGTCACAATAATTTTTTGCAAAACAGAACAACCACTTTTTTTCTACACTTTAGGTGTAACATTGCTTTGAAGTATTGTTGCAAATCGTTTGCTATAATTTCCACTTAAATTCGGCGTTTTCTACTTTTAGAAATGAAACCCCACAGTGGACGTTCTTCTCCTTTCTTAGGTATATCGTCTCAAATTTCTGCCAATGTCATATCAGTCATGAAAGTGACAATAGTAAATTAAATAAAATACAATTATACAAGTCTCAGTTTTTAATAAAAAATACACATAAGTAAAACTACGAGTACTTTATGTATTTTATTTGTTTATTTCGTTATATATTTAACAATATAATATTTAACAACCCTTCCTGTTAACTACTCTAGCTAAGCTAATCTGAAGTAGTTTGGAACGCCGTTCAAATGACAGTCCTCCTCCCCCAACCACTTGCCACCTATTGACACCTTCAAAATATTCTAAACTTAATACTATTTATGTTTTTTCTCATCTACAGTGTGCACCGTCGCTAAAGCCTGAGATGATGGCCGTCCGAGATTATCGTAAATAACGTCAAGTTTATATGACTCCAGCCTCGATTTTAGTATCATATAACGGCTTAATTCCCTTACCGCTTGTGATCCGACGTACTGTAACATACATGAAAATATTAATTTCATTATTTTTCCATTCCACTGTATGCACCACCACCACTACACTCAAACCAGGTAACATATACCATCAACGCAAACGCGACACGTGTTTAGCCTCAAAACAAGGCATTATCGAGTGAGTAGACTCTACGATGAGCGACCGTAGACAGACATGCGGAATGTTGCGAAGTAACTTTTTCAATAACAACTTTACTTAATTTATTTTGTAATAAATTAAAGCTACGCACATTTCGGGAGTCATATAATTTTCTTAGTTGCCTGCTAGCGGGGTCTTTGGGCCCCCAATCCGAAATAGGTTTTAGTAAACTTGCGATCTTCTGCAAAATGTAAGATGTATTACTGGACATTACAAACACATGGTACCTGAATAAAAATACAAGTCCAGTATCACGGTGTAATTCAGTAATGAACTCTGAAATTACCTAACCAATTTTATTCCGATTTTTCACGCACATTTAATCACATGTAACAGTATTTGTTAACAATGAACTTCGAATCTACTTAACCACATTTGTGGGAATTTGTATACACTTATAAGTTGAACCAACTAGTTGGGATCTTTTTAGATCCGATAGGTGGCAATGTTTCTTCGTTGAAATTTTCCAAATAAGAAAAATGTCTCCTAAATGTTTATATATATATCATATGCTGCATGTTACCCGTCTACTAATCTGTGGTCTAGTATTTTTTCTATATGGTTATCCCGTCATTTGTCTGTAGCCTTACCATTTCACAAGGCTTCACTCTTAGTTTCCTCCCGCAACACCCATGGAACTAGATGGGGTGGTATTATTCGAAGTCAGGCTTGATTTCGCGCAATTTAGATACCACAACCGGTGTCCGGATTTTTTAATTTTGGTATCGTATTCGGGATAGCTATTTTGTTATCTATTTTTATGACTAATTTGAAAAAAGAATTAAAATTCATTACATTCATTGGTTTGAAGAGACTTAATTGGGAATTGCGTAAAGATATTTCTTTATTTTTAAGAAAATTCATCTATTCGTAGAATAATTATAACACAATAATGAACAGTAATAACGAAATATATACGAAAAGGGTAACTATTAATAATCTTCCATACATTAAAAGCAAATATGGTCTGTGCTGAAGCATTAGCTCAAACATTTTGGTTTCCAGTTCCTTTTATAACAAGATAGTGTCACGTGTGCGCTTTTCATAATTTATTAAACTTTACACGATACACAAGAGTCACGATAGCTGAGTGGTTGGGTGGTCGGAATTTCGAATCAAGAGACCTGAGTTCGATCTTTTAAAAAACTTATGTACGAATTATATCGTTGTCTTGGACATTGAAACGGCGACGGGTTCACAACCTGTCACTTTGTCCCAAAAATTTCTTCAGAGGAAGGTGGATCGTAACGACTTAATTGTCTTGACCTCTGTCTTGTCTGTACCCCTGAATTGGGAATGTGGTAAAGATATTTTTAATCTGGCTATAAGACTATCTAAGGCGTGTGTACAGCAAATAAAATGTACTAACCTGTTTTTTAACAAAAATACAAACCCAACACGCGTAGACTGCGCCAATTACAAAAGGCACATACACACCATACAAAGCGAACATGTAATATGGCAGTCTAATGTTTAACTTAATTTTGTCGAAAACTTGAAAGAAGCCCTTATACATTTCATAAATTTTTATCTGAAAAAAAGAGAATAATAAAATAAAAATTAAAAAACATGCCCGTAAATGCCCACTGTAGGGCAAAAGCTTTCTTAATAACATTCCTTTGAAAGATATTTGAGCAGAGAAATTTCCGCCAAGCAGCTCTAGCTAACGTCGTATATTATCAAAAAATTGTTTTTATTAATATTCCTCAGATTTTTGCACCGCAGGTTTCTGGGAAAACTGAGAAATTAACATTAATAAAAATTTATTAATTTAGTATTGCAAGCCATAGGATTAAACAAGGATATTTGGATGTTAAAACGTTTAAACTTTTAATTTTTTTTTTCTGAAATAAGATTTCTTTGGATAAAAAGACTGCAAAATTTAGCATTAAAATTTATGAAAGATTTTCCAATCTTAATTTTTCTTTAGAATATTGTCATTATTCAGTTTTCCTAGACACAAAGAATCCTATTTTATATTAGGTTTCACTAGTTAGTCCTAGGTTAAAATCGGGTGATCGGTTTGACAGCGTAACAAACAGACAAACAAATTCACTTTCGCATAATATGCAATATTAGTACGGATTTCTATAATAAATAATAAATATAATTCTATAATAAGAAAGTAAGAAAAATACTCACGGTATAAAATATTGGTACAATACGAAAATTGAAAACCCTGAACTTCGTTGGCGATGTTCCCGAATAGAATGTGATGTCATCCACTAAACGACCAAGGGGGTACATGCAGTATATCACCAAAACTTCCGCTAGGGTCACCACGCTCATGCTGAATACGTAGAGAACCAACATATGCTACAAAATTTTAATAAAAAAAATTAACACGAGAGTGATTTACAAATTGTATAAATCGTTGACCAGTGCATGGAAAAAGAACAGAAAGAAGAAAGAAAGAAAAAAACATTTATTCGCGGTCTAGTCACAAATAGATACAAAACAAAGCAAAAAAATGAACTTACACAGAACATAAAATAATATTACCCTAAATTAACAAAAATGTAAAAATAATATAAAATGAGTCTGTGTAGCAGGTAGCATTAGGGTAATTCTCAGAAGACTTAAACATTAACATTTATATGCTGCTAGGCAGCCATAACACTGTCGTCCAAGCAGAAATCATGGTCATCATACATTTATAATCGCCTACCTCGACGTAAAAAATAAAAAACCAATAAAACTCCATAAAAATATTATCAGATAGTATAGTAGACCATTACGCATTAACGAATGTTACCACCAACTAAATGATGCGTGCCGATTAAAAGGTATTACTAGAATGGATAAAAGGTGGCAGTTTCTCTAAAGGTAATGATGCAGCGGATGAGCTCGCCAGAGGTGATTCCAGTCTATGCCTCACAGGACCGGATCCTATAATTCCTCTTCTCTATAACTTTGTTTTATCTCAATTACGTAATTACACTAGGCAATAGCATGTCCACCTTTGGATAAACCTATCATAATATAGAAAGGCTAAGAAAGCGTAACCTACGTTTTGACGTAAGTAAATAAATATCTTCACGCTATTCCCAATATTGGGGTTGTCAGATATCTAGACAAATTAAGTCCTTTCGTAATTAAGACATTTTTGAGACAAACATAACAGGTGGTGGGCCTGTCGCCGTCCAAACCATCGATACAATTCGTACTTAAGTTTATGAAAGTCACGATAGCCGAGTGGTTGCGTGGTCGGAATTTCGAGTCGAGAGACCCGAGTTCGATCCCCAGGTGGCAGGCACGTACCAAAGGGTTTTTCAAAAACTTATGTACGAATATCGTGGGTTTGGACATAGAGACGGCGACGGGCTCACCACCTGTCACGTTGTCCCGAAAATATCTTCGGTGGAAGGTGGGTCGAAGTGACTTAATCATCTAGGCTAGACATCTGTCTACCCCTGTATTGGGAATTGCGTGAAGATTTTTATTTATTTATTTAATTTAAGTTTATGAAAAAACCAATTTGTACGCGCATGCCACCTTGGGATAGAACTCGGGTTTCTTGTATCGAATCCCGATCACCAAACCACTCGGCTAATCTTCTATTCCTGCCCATACGGAAAATACGCGTGAAGTCGTGAGGTTGTGAAAAACAGCTCGTAAATTTAACTAAACTACCATACATTTAGTTGAGTAGTTGGGTAGTCGGGATTTCGAGTCAAGATACCCGAGCTCGATTCCTTGGTGGGCAGGCTCATGCCAATGAGTTTTAAAAAAAAATTTTGTACGAATTAGTTGGCTTGGGTATAAAGACGGCGACGGGCTTACCGCCTGTCACGTTCTCCCGAAAATATCTTCGGCTAAAGGTGGGTTAAAGGGAATTAATTGTCTAGACTAGACCTTTGTCTGCGTAACGATATTTTCTTTTTAAATTTTATTATAATATGTTACAGCGCTATCTTTTTTGAAGCTCGGTCATCCGGACAGTACAATACTATATAGTTCATACATAATTATATTATTATGATTCACTTACGTTAATGCGACTTATAAATTTAAGTAAAATACCCGCAATGCATAAGAAAGCCGAAACAGAAACACGTTTCGCCCATTTCCATTCACATACTATTACTTCTATCAAACACTGTATGGTTATTATCTGTAAAGGAATGTTTATTATTAGTAAAATTACTACAATGTTTTTAATATAAATTCAAAATCCTTTTTCCTTTAAAAAATATGATTGTATTTAAAGCTAAAACAACATTTTAATAAAATACAAAATAAAAAAACAAAACCATTTCAGGATTTTTTTTTACTAATTACTACCGACATTATTTTCAATATTACTTTTTTTTTAATAAATAATAAAATCACAGATAGGCAAAACATAAGATTCATTGCTCTGGTTCCAAAGTGAGTTACCATTTATGTTATGGAAACAGAAAAAAACGATGGAAACATAAACACCCAGACCCGAGAAAATTTTAAAATTGTTTTCTACATCGGCTCGACCGGGAATCGAACCCATTCAAGTTATGAAACCCTGCGGCACTCATTTAAGAAGGTCGTCAGAAGGTTCTAAAATATTTTCATAAAATTTATAGTCAGTGTAATTCAGAATGATAAAAGGTTTTTACGATACCCTTAAAATCTGTCCAGGCTGCGTACATGAACCCTTAAAATATGAGTATTACATTCTTGGGCAGTCGTGTAAATCGCATTATCTGATACCTCGTATCTTTGACACTGCTGTTTGTCACCGGTCTGCTTATTTTGAATCGGGATTCTTCGAGATGGTTATCCCGCCACCTATGTATTAGTAGCATATGATGGAGTCGAGACTCTAGTCGCCTTTATCGCCTCTTACGATAAATATCCTGATGCATTCGTAGCTATTGATATCTTCAAATCTTTGCCCTTAGCCCCCTCTTACAAAACATGATAGTAGAAAGGGGATGGCATTTTATTAGGCTAATACCACTAAATCTAAGTTAACACAATATTATATAGGCACATACTTTTTAGCAAAAAAATATATTCTCCCCATTCCCAATAGTGGGATAGACAAAGGTCCAGACAATTAAGTCCTTCCGAAGACATTTTTTAGGCGTGTAAGGTAATGTGTAAAAACCAATGATATACATCTAAGTTACATTTTTGATAAAAACTCATTGTACGAATGAGTTTTTATCAAAAATGCCTACAGCCTAAAAATCGTCATCGGACATCGTAACTATTTATGCATATCAGGTGTTTTTAAAAAGTATAGAATTCTTTGAAATGATTCGAAATTAAAATTGTATCTTGAAACGTTATTTCCACGAAGCGTATCTGCGACAGCGCTTAACTATTTTTCTTAGACTACGAGTGACAGTATAAAAATGGCTGCCGTTCTGTTCCACAAACATTATTTATTTAAAATACATTAGTTTCACTTTGTGCTGTATTTGAAAATTCATTGAAGTAAGAAATTTGTTTAAAATAACTAAACATACATAGTTGTTTATAGATGAATAACAACATCACGTACATTGCTCTAATCTCAATGTAAGTAGCTTAAAAAATAAAATAAAATATCTTTACGCAATTCCCAATACAGGGGTAGACAGAGGTCAAGTCTAGACAATTAAGTCCCTTTGACCCACCTTCCACCGAAGATATTTTCGGGACAACGTGACAGGTGGTGAGCCCGTCGCCGCCTTTATGTCCAAGCCAACGATGAAATTCGTACATAAGTTTTTGAAAAACTCATTGGTACTGCCACTCTCTCTCTCTATGTCTCTCGACTCGAAATTCCGACCGCCCAACAACTCGGCTATCGTGAGTAAGTAGCTTAAGCACTTGTATAATGGAATGAGAAACAATGAAGATACCACAAACACTTAGACTCGAAAAAAATAGTGATTTTCCCACCCCAGAATACCGCCCAGGAATGGAAAGTTTAAAGTAAAGTAAGAGTGGTGTGTGAGTGGCCACTCGTCCACGGAGGTCGTCGTTTTTGTTTTTAAAGTTTATATTACAAATTTTGAGGCCTGACAGCCTAGTCGGTTATAATCCTACTTCCGAAGCTGCGGCTTACGGTTTCTTGTCCCGCAACAATTTGAATTATTATTGTTAATTTTAATTTAAAAAATTCTTACGATTGTTACGTATTCTGTCAGGAATGTCAGTGCAAAAAATATAACAGTGTAGAAGTCTCCCAAATAAAAGTAAGAAAAATATATTGGCCATAGATATAAAATGTTGTTAGTATCTGAAAAAATAAATACCTATATTTTAATATATATTTTACCCTACAAAAAATGTTTATCTTCTGACTTTCGAAGACCATGAGAGCAGTCTGATCTTCGAATTTCGGGTCATGAGTACACGGAACATGAATAAAGAGATAAATTTGGAAGAAGCGAAAAATGTATCAGAAGATCGTGACATTTGGCGATCTGTTCTCTCTGGCTACCCCATCAGCTATTAAGCCTAAAGATATGTATTTTTAGTATACGATCAGGTACTGCAGGAAACAGGTAGCTACCCGTCAGGTCGGGGCTCTACCAGTGTGACATCGGTAATCGTATACAATCGTATAATCCTAAAGATTTCGATGGCGCGATGTAGGATGTCAATGTGTTTCCTGAATTGTCCGCCACTAGTGAGCTTCACAACATTACGAGCAGTCGATGGATGCAGTCTCAGAATCGTTCTTTGTGGAAATCTTTGGAGGAGACCTATGTTCAGCAGTGAGCTTTTGAAAGGCTGTAAAGAAGAAGAAGAAGAAGCGAGTTTCTTGTGTAAAGACGTAGATGATGCCATACATTTTATTATTCTTCTTATTTAAACCCTTGCAGAAGTTCGCTACTGAGTATAGGTCTGCCACTAATATTTTCAAAAAAAGCTAACTGCAACGAGCAACTCCCAGTTATAATGTGCAATTCGTCACTTCATCCCACGTACTTATACAACATACGTACTTATATAATCCCCATATACTTATATTTGCCAGTAATAATATGCTTATCAAGACCTGTCTTCTCCAATGATTGACAGCATTACGAGCTGTATAACTGACCCTTGATTTACTGTACTGAAGATTACGTAGATTGCTCTGCGTAGTCCTTTAATCCTTTACTTAAACATTCTGTGATAATAAACTTCACAATTATGCCAATCCAATAATTATATACCATTCCGTTATATATTTGTGTAATTTATTAAGATTAATGAATATCTTTTTTGGTCGACTTCTTCTTTTTCGAACGTATGAGCTATTAATAATATTTTTTTTCAATGTAACTGCATCTGTCTGTATGCTGCAGTTATTACTTATCAGGTGAATTGTTACCTCGGTTTTCATTCACCTCTCTAAATCGACGATAATTTTTTTAAAAACTTATTAGTAGCAGCTTGAGCTAGATCCTGGGGACAAACCCGGGTCTTGACACGAATTCAAATCACCCAAGCACTTGGCTATCATGAATCTACGATATATAACGTTTAAGTACGATTTAAATCAACAAGTTAGTCGCCTGTCACGCTATACCAAAAAATTTGTTCGCTGAAAGGTGAGTCGAAATGATTTGATTGTCCGGATCTCTGTCACAACTGTATCAGGAATGGCGTGAAGAAAATATTAAATTAACTTTCATTAAAAATTTAAAAAAAAAAAAACTAGTCATGATAGCCTAGTGGCTGGGTGATATGGATTCGGAGAGACCTGAGTTCGACCCCAGGTGGCAGGCTCGTATCAATGGATTTTTTCAAGAACTTAAGTACGAATTACATCATTGGCTTGGACATTGAGACAGGCTCATTATCTGTTACGTTGTCCCAAAAATGTCTTTGGTGGAAGGTGGGCCGAAAGGACTTAATTGTCTATACCTCTGTCTACCGTTGTATTGGGAATGGCATGAAGACATTAAAATTAAGGCGGCTATATCCCAATGATTTAGGGTGCTTACATGACGGGGAAGGTTCGCGCCCGTCATTCACTTGTTGCCGTTAACCAACTCCAGGCACAAGCATTGCAGCTTAATTGAATTGGTTAACAAGAATAATCTTTAATACGTATTATTTTTAAATGTTAACTTACTGAGTGTTGATATTAATAAAGGAGCATTAACTATGTTCTCACAGTGCTGTTTCAGTTTGTACGACAGGAAACCTCTTAATATGTAGTACACGGAGTTGGATATTATCATCATAGTACTGTCGCGATCCGGATCTACCTGCAATAAATATCTATTTATAAATGGACTCCCTCCTCCCAAAAGTTACGACCTCCGTGGACGAGTGGCGTACACACCGGTTTTCATAATGTCGCCAGCTATGGAGTTCCGGGTTCGATTCCCGGTCGGGTCAATGTTGGAAACAGTTTTTCTACATTTTTTCGGGTCCGAGGGTTTATGGTTCCTTCGTTTTTTCTGATTCCATTAGGATGCTGCTTACTTTGGAACCATAGCATTATCTATGTATTTGTTTATTTTTTTTTTTATTATTATTCGATAATATAATATTATAATAGACATATTTATCTTTATAATAGAAGTCACGATAGCGGAATGGTTGGGTGATCAGAATTTCACGTCCAGAGACACGATTTCGATCCCCAGGTGGCAGGCTCGTACCAATGGGTTTTTCAAAAATTTATGTACGAATTATATCGTTGGCTTAGACATAAAGACGAAGATGGGCTCACCACCTGTCACGTTGTCTCGAAAATATCTTCGGTGGAAGGTGGGTCAAAATGACTTAATTGTCTAGACTAGATCTCTGTCTACGTCTGTATTGAAAATTGCCCGAAGATATTTATTTACTTACTTAATAACAGATAATATACATAATGATATACATATATAATAGATAATAACAACGTCATATATATTGCTGTGATCCCTGAAGTAGCTAAAGCAATCGTGTTATGGAATCGGAAACAACGAAGGCACCACAACAAGACCCGTATTATCCCAGATCCGAGACACTAAAGATAAATTGTTTTAAAATAAAAAGATTTTCGGATTTTATCGCGATTTCAATTAGTTTTTACAAAATATTTTTATTTCCCGACGTTTCGGATGCTTTTCAGCATCTGTGGTCACGGGCGGTCCCCGTGACCACGGATGTCCCGATGACCCGATAGTTTGTAAAAACTAATTAAAATCGCGATAAAATCCGAAAATCGTTTTATTTTAAATGTGTAGTTTTCGCGTAAATGCAAGAAATCATTATAAATTGATTTTCTATGTTATCCCGCCCGGAAATCTATTCCCAGCTGCATGCGGGCAACATAATTAAAATCCGTGTGTGTACCACTTGTCCACGGAGGAAGTAAAGTGAATGTAGAAAGTTTTGTGAATGCAATTAATAGCACGTATAGTCAGATATAGTAAGTCACGATAGCCGAATTGTTGGGTGGTCGGAATTGCGAGTCGTGAGACCCGAGTTCGATCCCCAGATGGCAGTACCAATGACTTTTTCAAAAAACTTATGTACGAATTTCATCGTTGGCTTGGACATAAAAGACGGCGACCGGCTCATCATCTGTCACATTGTCCCGAAAATATCTTCGGTGGAAGGTGGGTCAAAGGGACTTAATTGTCTAGACTTGACCTCTGTCTACCCCTGTATTGGGAATTGCGTGAAGATATTTTATTTTTTTTATTTTATAATTAATAGCAAGTTTGGAACTTGTGTGCGTATATACTCACTTTGGTCACTGACCGTGATGAAATCACGTGTACTATAGGAGGCGCTGTCATCGATTCCGATAGTAACTCCAAATCTGCGTCCTGTTGAATGTTCTTTTCTATTAATTATTATATTTACAATATTTTTTTTTGTATGATCAATGTTTATATGGATTGTATATTTTTTTTCTTACTATCGAATTTACAAGATACAGGGAATCCGGTTTAGATGATGAGGTATATTATTTTAAAATTTATTACTACATATGTATAGTTTCGATATTTACGATAGCCCAGTGGTTTTGGGATCAAAATTTGAGTTAAGAGATCCAAGATTAATCTCTAGGTAATAGGCACGTACCTATTAGTTTTTTTTTCCTTTAAACAATTATGTTCGATCTATATCGTTGGTTTGGGCATGAAGCCGGCAAGAGGCTCACCACCTGACTCGATGTCCCCAAAACATTTCTTCGGTGAAATGTGAGTCAAGAGGACTGAATTGTCTAGACCGCAGTATGGAGAATGGCATGACTTTTTTATTATTATTATGTTCTTATTTTATTATTACCCCACCTGTCACGTTTTCCCGAAAATATCTTCTGTGGAAGGTGGGTCAAAGGGACTTAATTGTCTAGACTATACCTCTGTCTACTCCTGTATTGGGAATTGCGTGAAGATATTTATCGTTTTATTATTATACTTTCTTATTATTATCCTACATACCCAGAGAAAATGCGATAATGATTCTTCGTATGAAACGAAAATAGATTTGAAACCATTTTTCAATTGTAATGTAACGATGTGACCAAAGGATAGTATGTATATTATATTTAATAGCATTTGTGTACGGTTGAGTACCTGAAATATCAAAAGCGATATTAAAAATTTACGGTAGCCGAGTGGTTGGGTGATCGGAATTCGAGATAAGAGACCCGAGTTCGATTCCAGTTGGCAGATTCGTATCAATGAGATTTTTCAAAACTTATGTACGATTTACATCGTTTCCTTGGGCATAAAGACGGCGACAGGCTCTCCACCAACTGTCTCTAAAAATGTCTTTGGTGTCCACACCAAAGTGGGTGAGTCGAAAGGACATAATTGTCTACAACTCTGTCCAACCCAGTATTAGGAATGGCATGGGGATAAAACAAATATTAAACATACAGCCCGGGAAGACAACAAATTAAGAGAGCGAGGTAGGCCGTAACTTTCGAAAAACATGCCAGCAAATTGCTCGAAGAGGGTAATGTCAAGAGTACACGAATGCCTAGGCGTGCGTGTATGAAAATAATGATGACATTGGAAGAAGCGAAAGAGTTTTTTTTTAATAGAAAAGGGAGGCAAACGAGCAGGTGGCTCACGTGATGGTAAGTGATTACCACCGGCCATGAACACCCGCAATACTAGAGGCTTAGCAGATGCGTTGCCTCCCTTAGAGTGCCCCCCTCCCCCATAATTGGGGGAAGGGGGTGGGTGGGCCACAGGTTACCTGACGGTTACCTTACTCACCAGACGAAACGCAGAAGTTTGTTAGACTTCTACTTCACGCCGGTATTCTGTGAGGTCGTGGTACTTCCCCGGTCGAGCCAGCCCATTCATGCATCAACAAAACTGATGCATGGCTCTACCTCTGTTAAAACTGAGTTACGTAGGTATATATTACAATACCTGAAAATGTAATAATAGTAATTTTATTATATTACACGTGAAAATGTAATAATAGTAATTTTCTTCTTATAAAAAAATAAATAAATAAATATCTTCACGCAACTCCCAATACAGGGGTAGACAGAGGTATAGTCTAGACAATTAAGTCCCTTTGACCCACCTTCCACCAAAGATATTTTTGGGACAACGTGACAGGTGATGAGCTCGTCGCCGTCTGTATGTCCAAGCCAACGATGTAATTCGTACATATGTTTTTGAAAAACTCATTGTTACTGTAACCTGGGGATTGAACTCGGGTCTCTTGAGTCGAAATTCCGACCACCCAACCACACGGCTATCGTAACTCTTTCTTCTTCTTGATTTTCTTCTTGGCTATTTCAAATGATCTTCAAGTTTATTGAATGCAAAAAGCTAAACATGTATGAGCGTAAGAATATTACCTTCTTCTTTCTTCCCTAAGGCGTCGTAAGAGTAGGTTGCAAATAGCAATGGCTATCTATAGACGGCGGCATAACCCCAACGAAAAATACCACCACTGTCTGTGGTGGTATTTTTCGATGGGGTACTGCCGCCGTATAAAGACGCCGTAGAAAGAAAGCCGTAGAAAGAAAGCCGTATAAAGACGACTTAAATTTCATAATAGTGTTCTGTAATGATAAAAAATCGTAGCGTGCTTGTTTGGTAAAACGTGACAAGTGGTGAGCCTAATGTAGGCACAATGTTCTAGATAAAAGTAGAATACACTTACATAATATAAATATTTATATGTATATCCTTGACTCTAGTTCAACCATTTATATTCATATAACAAACCCCTAGCGAGATTGGAACCCACAACACTTAGCTTCGAAGGTTGGGTTCTGGGTCGAAAGTTTGTACCGATCTATCCATCTTTTTGTTGGAAAAAAATATTTAAAACTAGTACTAAAAGAAATCAACAAATATCTCACTTTCCAAATATGTCTTTTAAATAATTGTTTATAATGAAGAACAGCTAAAGTCCAAAGAAAAATAAAATAGAAATGAACTTTTCTCACTTGAGTAAAGCGAAATCTGTAAAAAAGTTATTAACACAAAAGATATATATACATAGTCATGTGTGCGTGATGTAAATCAGTGCGATCTAGATCATACAAAATTGTACTAGACTTAAAAACTTGCAGTACGTTGAATTTATATTTTTTATAGAATAAGGAGGCAAACTTATAAACTTATTAACATGAACTTTAGAGATGTATTTATATATATCTTCACCCCATTCCCAATACAGGGATAGACAGAGGTCTAGTCTAGACAATGAAGTCCCTTCGACCCGCCTTCCACCGAAGATATTTTGAGACAACGTGACAGGTGGTGAGCCCGTCGCGTTCTTCATGTCCAAGCCAACGATATGAATCGTAAATAGGTTTTTGAAAAAACGCATTGATACGAACCTGCCACCTGGGGATAGAACTCGGGTCTCTTAACTCCAATTCCGATCACCCAACCACTCGAATATGGTGACTTATGTGATTGTAAAAATGCATACAACATTCGAAAGTTTTCTTCTTTGTCGACTTCCATGGACGCGTGGTTTGTACGTACACGTCGGTTGTCATAGTGTAACCAGCTCTCAGGTCCCTAGTTCGATTCCCGACGGTTCAGTTTAGAAAACTTTATAAAAAAATATCTTTACGCAGTTCCTAATACAGGGATACACTGAGGTCTAGTTTAGACAATTAAGTTCCTTCGACCCACCTTCCACCAAAGATATTTTCGGGACAACGTGACAGGTGTGCGCCTGTCGCCGTCTTTATGTCCAAGCCATCGATATAATTTTTACGTAAGTTTTTTTTTTTTAAAACCCATTAGTACCAGCTTGCCATCTGGGGATCGAACTCGAGTCTCTCGACTCGTAATTCTGACCACCCAAACACTCGGCTACCGTAATTTGAAAACTTTTATTCTACATTTTTCTACAGTTTCTTATTCAACAACATAAGTTCTCTAGCTGCTTACTTTGAGATTAGAGACTTATAATCTTTTTAAAGAGACTTATATTAATTTTGTATATGTTTGTTTTTATTACTTATTTAGTGGTAAACAAAAAGTTTAACACAGTCTTTATGCAGTAATAAAATTACATGGAACAAGTGATTGGTGTAAGTTTGTAATCCATTAAAGATTTTCTCAATTTTTTTTTCAAACTTAGGAACCGAGGACCTCAGAGCCGTCAACTTGAAAATGTAGCGCAAGCAAAGTTGCGTATCTCAACTAATTACAAATTAATGCAAGGCGACCACAAAAAAAGGTGAAAGGAGATAGAAAGCAGATGGCAATACTTACTTGTAATATGCAATTGGAGCCAAAAGTAGTGATTCATTTGCAGGAGAGAGATAAACCCCTTTTGGCATGTAAGGTGTTATATTCTGCATAGAAGTAAATTCATCCAAGGTATAACAGAGAATAGTCCGGTTCTTTGTAAGCATAAATTCAAAAGGGCACCTAAAATTAATTAAATATGTGTAGCGCAATAGGCCTATCTGTTATTATTATTAACACAAATACGTGTCTTTACGTCATTCCCAATAATGGGGTAGACAGAACATTTACGGTGGTAGAGCCACGCATCAGCTTTTGCTGTTGCATGAATGGGCCGGCTCGACCGGGGAAGTACCACGACCTCACAGAATACCGGCGTGAAGTAGAAGTCTAACAAACTTCTGCGTTTCGTCTGGTGAGTGCAGGTAACCGGTGGTCCACACACCCCCCTCCCCCAATTCTGGGAGAGGGGGGTACGAGCTTACTACCGATCACTCAAGCGCTCGACTATCGTGACACGAAAAAGATGATGATTTCATCTATTTACGCGAATACTTTATAAATTTACTTTTTAAAAGACGACTACACATTTTAAATAAAACGAATTTCGGGTTTTATCGCGTTTTTAATGAGTTTTTGACAACTATTTTTACTTCCCGATGTTTCGGATGCTTTGTGGTCACGGATAAAAACTAATTAAAAACGCCATAAAATCCGTAAATCGTTTTATTTGAAACAAAGAATATGATTACATAATACGATTTTTAACCTGTTCCATGGATTTTTGTGAATGATGCCACAGATCACGTAGTCCAGTAGCAGAATGACAAACTCCGTATATAACAGCAAATATATGAAGGCGGAAATAATAAGTGCCCAATTGAATCCTGAAAATTAAACTAAAAATAATAAACAAATAAATATCCTCACTTGCTTTCCAATACTGTGGTAGACAGAGGTCTATACAATTAATTTCTTCCGACCCGACCGGGAATCGAACCCGTGAGCTCAGAGCTGGCGACACCCTGAATAAAAAAATGAATGTATACCACACGTCCTCGAAGGCGGAAAATCGTAAAATTTATGGCAGTTTGATTAGCAAGGTACCGGAGTCAGAATAATGTTACCCTTCTTATGATCATACGAGTATAATCAAATCAATTTAAAATAGACTGGTGACAGGCAATAGTGTAAATTGGTACTACCATTACCAATCCGCTTGCTACGCATCGTGAATATGAAGAATTAATCTTATGGGAGAAGCCAAACTTCTGTAGTTCACCTTTACTGGTCGTTAAGATAGTAAGAGAGAAGAATTACCGTAAGCTATCGGCACCATTTTTGGCAAGAACATGTGATGATCAGGTGCGTAATTGCTTAAAAACATGTAGACGTACGTATTAGGTAAACTTTTGCAGAATACGTTGGTTATGTGAAACCAGAGGTACCTGAAAAATTATCATTTTAGTTCTAATAGTATTGTGATTAATTTGAATCTAAGTTTATTTCTTCTTTCATTTAATGACAATCTCCGTCGACGCTCCGTTTTTTATGGTGTCGCTAGTTCTAAAGTCCCAGGTTCTGTTTCCGGTCTAGAATATTCCGGTATAGAAAAAATGTTTTCCTAATTTTTTTTTCGAGTCGAGGTGTTTGCGCTACTATTGTAGTTTCTGATTCCATAACACAAGTGCTTATGCTATTTACTTTGTGATCAGAGCAACGTATGTGATGTTGTCCCATTTATTTATGTACATATATGTGTATGTATTTATATTTATTTATTTATGCTTTAGTATCTAGGAAGGTAGGTATACACCCCCTTCTTTCAGTGTGAAAAAGTAGGCTAACATTGTAGAGGCGGCGAATCGCATTTAGAAGTGTCGATTATGGTAAGTTTTTCTCGTATGTGACGCCTACATCCTGCAGTGGAATTTTACTGGCCAGTATGATGATCTTCACGCAATTTCCGATACTGGGCATTGCTCTAGACAATTTTGACGAACTCTGTGAATAAGAGGCCTAAGCACAGGTTATCATGATATCCCTAGCTGTGGCATCTCAGGTTCGATTGCTGCTCGAATCAATATAGAAAATGCTTTTTATACATTATCTCGGGTTTTAGTATTTGTGGTACCTTCGTTGTTTCGATTCCATAACACGAGCACTTAAGCTATTTAATCTTATTGTATCCCTAGCTTATTATCAAGCTATGTGATCAGAGCAATGTATATGCTGTTGACCATATCTCTGTGTGCATTTATTATTTATTATTACAGTATCAATTTTCTATAAAAAATTCTTTTAATCCTCTTTCCGCCGAAGCTTGATAGGTGGTGAGCCTATCGTTATGTCGATGATGATGATTACCTGGTAAATTTGACTTGCTGCATGCAAATTATTTGGGTTTTACTAGGAGAAGATGCGTAAGAGCGATAATATGCTAATTTTTCGTGCATAGTTGCTGGTATTAGAGGACGGTCGGTATGAGTTTCCTTCTGTAAACAAAAACAAAATAGAGTATCATTAGGTTATAAAAGACAGATCTGGTGATTCAATGTGAGCATTGAACTCTCCTTTCGTTCATCGCAGAGTCTACTCGCCTGACGTAGTTGAATACATGGGGACAACATCACGTACATTGATCTGATTTCAAAGTAAGCAGCTTAAGCGCCTATATTATGGAATCAGAAACAACGAAGGTTCCACAAACATGGTTCCACTAGACCCCATAAAATATAGAAAAAGTGTTTTCTACACTGTTCCGACCAGGAATCGGAACCGGGACTTCAGAGCTAGACACGCTATGAAAATCGGTGTGTATGCCACGCATCCACAGAGGCCGAAAGAAAGTACAAGATTTATTTGTGCGAGATCGATTTATGAATAATTTAAAGTAGATTTGAACGAAAATACCACATAAATGATAAGATAGATGTCGTAATAATTATTTATTATATATTTACCTGTTCTATAAGGCACAGATTTAAATCTCGCTCGAAACCCATGCGCCCGGCGTCGAACGATGTGACTGGAGTGATTGCAGGATCCCAATTCGAAGACGGGATGTTTTTCGCACTGTCCACGTAATCCAAAGTCTCCATCTATGGGAGGTTTCTGTTTGAAAAACAATCAAAAACATAATCTTTATGTGATAGTGTAGCTAAAAAGAACAGATTAACAAGTGTCTCGATCTATGTATGCGTTTTTCGCTTCTACGAGCTTGTTTGAAGAAAATGTTGAATTTATGCAATTGCAATTGTTTTTCATTCAGAAAAACAATTGCATTCAGGGGGTCATTGTAGAAGCGTGCTCGTCGCGACCCCTGCCAGCCCTTTTCAGGGCTGCAATTCTACACAGCTGCGCACCCATGCCAACGAGGGTTAGGGCGTCCCCCCAAGGCGACGCACACCAGTTCGTCCCAGTTGGTGTGAAATGCAGCGCGCAAAGCGGCGATGGGGACCGCCACCCGTCACGCACAGCCCGAAACGGCGGAAGGTGGAGGACGGAGTGCAGAGTTGGCACGTGGAATGTTAGAGGAGGCATGAGAGATAAGACGAATGAGTTGATTGAAATAATGAAAGAAAGAGAATTAGATGTCGTGTGTTTGTCGGAGACCAAGCGGAAGGGCAGTGGTACTTAAGAGCTCCCTGGCGGGGCGTTAGCTCTATGGTCCGGAGTCCCGGAGAGCGAGAGCGCCTGCCAGGGAGTGGGGTTGCTGCTGTCGTCTCGGTTGGTCGATGTTATGACTGAATATAAGGTTGTGAACTCGAGACTTCTCTGGGTTCGCTTTAAATTGGGACTGACGAAGTTATTCCTTTTGGCTGTTTATGCGCCGGTGGCTTCGTCGTCCAGAGCTGAGCTGGAGGAGTTTTGGGAGAATGTAAGAGAAGTTCTAGACTTGGTTAGAGGAAACGAAAGAATTGTTGTATGTGGTGATTTGAATGGATGGGTTGGTACCGCTCGGCCAGGGTACGAGTCGGTGCTTGGAATGTTTGGCGATAAAAGGGTTAACGATGCTGGCAAGCTTAAACTGGCTGTATGCAAGGAAAAGGGTCTTCTTGTGACAAACACTATGTTTAGTCACAAGAAAATCCATATGTATACCAGAACAAGAGAGAATGAGAGAAGTATGATCGATTTATTCCTGGTGGATGACCGACTGCGAAAACAGGTGATGGATACGCGGGTGTTCCGAGGTGCTGACCTGGGAACGGATCACTACCTAGTGATTACTAGATTTAGGGGTCTGTTCGCGGGTTGGCGCCACCGGACGGCGATACCAGAACCACAGTCGGTCGGTAGCATCCGAAGCTGGAAGCTTCAGGAAGCGGACACTAGGGATAAATATCAAGCAAGGGTAGCCGAAAAGCTGGACAGCATTGATGTCAGGAAAGAATGTGTGGAAGAAATATGGCAGAGCCTTAGAGATGGAATGGTTAGTGCAGCGGAAGACGTGTGTGAAACTGTGAAAAGAGGTAGTAGTAAAAAGGGTGATGCATGGTGGAATGACGAAGTGAAAGAAGCTGTAAATAAGAAGAAGAAAGCATGGTTAGACTACTTGGCCTCTAGTAATGATAAGGATATGAGAGAGAAGAGGAAAGAAAGATATAAGCTCCAGAAAGTTCACACGAAAGCATTGATTGAGGAAGTGCGTGAAAGGAGTAGAATGGAAGCGGACGAAAGGTTGTCGCCCAACTTCAAGGAGAACTCCAAACTCTTCTGGAAAGAGGTTGGAAGGACCCGGAGTGGTGCGACAGCCTTAAGAATGAATAAAGTGCTTTCGGGAACCAATGACGTCCTCTCAGAAAAATCGGACGTCATGCAGCGATGGAGCGAATTTTATAGAGAGATGTATGCGTGTGATGATCTTAGTGAGGGATCCGGGGGTGACGCCGTGACTGGTACGCTAGACTCGGACCTCGATGACACTGAGGTCATCAGTATGAAAGAGATTGAATGTGCGATTAGAAGTTTGAAATGTGGTAAGGCTGCGGGACTAGACAGAGTTACTGCTGAAATGGTCAAGTATGGTGGGCCACGCGTCTGGGACAGCTTTCATCTGCTGTGTAATTTGTGCTGGCGAACGGGGGCTGTTCCGGATGATTGGCAATCCGCGGTCATTGTGCCTTTATATAAAGGTAAAGGTTCACATTATGACTGCGGGTGCTATCGGGCGATCAGCTTGACCAGTTTAGCAAGTAAAGTTTACTCGAAGGTTTTGACACGTAGGATGCAAGATAAATCGGAAAGATTTCTATGGGAGGCACAATGCGGATTTAGACCTGGAAGAGGATGCACGGATCAAATGTTTTCTCTCCGCATGATCACGGAGAAGCTTCTGGCTGCTAACCAGAAGATTTTCTGTGCTTTTGTGGATCTTGAGAAAGCATTTGATAAGGTTGTAAGGAAGAAAATGTGGGAACTGTTGCCGGGGTATGGTGTGGATGGTCGATTGCTAAGGGCTGTGCAGTCACTTTGACCTTGACCTGTCACCCATGTTTAGCGTCCAAACGGGCGTAAAACAGGGTTGTGTCATGTCTTCCTGGCTATTCATACTGTATCTCGACAGCTGTTTACAGAAGCTGAAAGATAGCTGTTTGGGTGTGAAATTGGGTGACATAAAAGTAAATTGTCTGCTTTATGCTGATGATGCAGTGCTTATAGCACCATCAGAGGCAGAACTGCAGGCATTAGTCACGTGTATGAAAGAAGAATGTGAAATTAATGGTCTCCGTTTGAATGCTAATAAAACTAAGGTTCTGGTATTTGAAAGGGACGAAGAAAGAACGAAGTGCGAAATTTGGGTAAATCAGGAATGTTTAGAATAGGTGAATGAAATTGTATACTTGGGGAGTGCGTTTAGCCGGGATGGAAGATGTGATTTAGATGTGGACAGGCGTGTCGCTGCCGGGAACAAAGTCAATGGTGCCCTGACTGCGTTAATCAAAAGGCAAGGCGTTGTGAAAAGTGCACGCCTTGCAATACATAACGCAGTGTTGGTACCGACTTTGTTATATGGCAGCGAAACCTGGGTATGCCAGAAGAAGCATAAAAGCAGGTTGAATGCAGTGGAGATGCGATCTCTTCGTAAAATGTGCGGCCTTACCATGGCCGACCGAAAGCGAAACGAAGAGATTCGCAATATGGCAGGTTTGAAAGATGACCTTGTCTCAAAAATGGATAAGGGCGTGCTTCGATGGTTTGGGCACGTTGAGCGAATGAGTGAAGACCGAATGGTGAAGAAAATATATAGCGCGAAAGTTAATATTAAAAGGTGTCGAGGTAGACCGAGATTAACTTTCGAAGACCATGTGAGCAAATTGCTCGAAGAGAGGAGGGTCAAGAGTACTCGGATACCTAGACGTGCATGTATGAAGAAGATGATGAATCTGAAAGAAGCGAAAGAAGTATGTAGGGATCGTGACACTTGGCGATCTGTTCTCTCTGGCTACCCCGTCAGGGATTGTGCAATTGTTTTTAATGTATATAAATTATACTGAACTTTTTGTTGAGAAAATTTTTAAAATGGTAAGAGCGTCGCCACGGTACGGCAAAGGTCGTGAATCCCGCCCGTGTCAGTTAAAATTTTAAACACTTTTTCTCCTGAATTAATTGTTGCATTTGATCTATATTTGTTTCATACTCGAACGTGTGGGTATCCCAGTACTAGTGAATCTCCCCGCTTTGGGAAAGTTGTGTATTTTTCTTCTATTTATCGTACTTTATATAGCATCATATTTATGTGCCCGGTGTGTGAAATTGCTTGAAAACAGAAATATAATTACATTATATTTATATCCAGGCAGAAGTCTTAACGATGAAGTGAATGTCATTTTAGACAATGTGACATTTGGCGAACCTATAGCCATACCTATGTCTAAGGCAACGTTAGAATATACTAACTTAAATACGAGTATACCTTTACATAAATAAATAGTAATATACATAAAAACATCCATGGCACGATTAAAACATTCGTATTCATCACACAAGTGTTTCTCCCTAGCCCGTAAATAATAAAATAACTAACTAATTGTATAATAACTAGCAATAATAATAACAAACTACGGTACTGATATTAATGTACGCTAACAATGCAAAGTTTCATTCCTTCACCCTCGAAATACAACTTTAATATTCATGACACTGTTTATTGAACAATGTAACATAATACAACTGACCTCAGCTTACTGCAACCAAAATTTTTTATATGATTTCGTTATATAATTGTCTACTATGTTATTAAAAATACAAAATATCTAAGAAAATACAAATATAATATATAAACAATGATTCCGAAACTGACAAGAAAAAATTACGTATACGTTACTCTATGAAATTATCATACTCAAAGACAATATAATCACCACGATCATACTCTTAAAGAATGAAAATTTCATAGATTAATACACATATGCGCACAGAATACGAAGATGTAGGCTTTCTTCCATAAGAAGTATTTGCAATTATTGCTACGTTGTGCTACGTTGCTAACGACCGAATAAAGAACCTCCTCCTTTTTTGAAGTAATATTTATTCT
Organism: Sericinus montela; assembly: GCA_029286605.1. NCBI lineage: Eukaryota > Metazoa > Arthropoda > Insecta > Lepidoptera > Papilionidae > Sericinus > Sericinus montela. Next base: position 1,034,358 of record JAGSMR010000070.1, on the reverse strand, counting down.
TAACCACCCTTGTACTAGTTATTTATGGCGTTTTATCGGTATTAATGTACTCTTGTTGTCTCTTTCAATACCAAAATGAAGTAAGGGAGAGATATATTTTTGCGAAGACACTAGACGACAAGTATTATTATTATATTACAGTATGTAACAAAAATGCTAAAGTTTTTGACTCGAATTTTTGACAGAGAATTCAATACAATCTCGTATAACACGAGTAGGGATTTTCGTGGTCACTTTAGAGAGAATGGTCGGCTGTTAAGCACAGCTCCAAGGATTTATATTCAATTTGTGTGCAGTGATTCAATTTATGTTTAAGCGTTTTGTTACGTGTGGGCACCGCATCCATTCCGCATTTAAAATAAAACGTACAATCTTCCGTGCTATAAAATTTAGGTGATTTTTATTTAACCTTACATATCATATAAAATTTAGAGGAAACGATAAAACTTTTAATAATTATTATCCGTAATTTTATTCTACAGAAACTTCAAAACTTACAAAGCAATATATGAAAGTACTTAATAGGTCATTGGCCTCTCTAAGATGGATTTTCTAATATCGTCACATTTGGCAAGCGGCAGCAGTAAGTAATTATAACTGAGTGGTTGGGTGATTGGAATTAGAGTCGAGGGAGTCGAGTTCGATCCCCTGGAGCAAGGCTCGAACTTATGAGTTTTTTTTTTCAAAATTTATGTACGATTTATGTCGTTGGCATGTCCGTAACGACGGAAAAATGCTCACCACCTGACGTTATCCCGAATACACTCCGGTGAAACGTAAGTCGAAAAGACTAAGTTTTATAGATCTCTGGCTACCTCTGTATTGAGAAATGTGTGAAGACTACAAACAGTATGGCGATCGCTGTCCTAAACTCATCGTAACTTAAACGCTGTAGACTGATACAGTTATTCTTATTTCATTTGGTATTTTTAATATCGTTATCCAGCTATTTTAGGCAGCCAACTTATTACATTCAAGGAGCTGTAAATATAATGTTCTTTTATGTAAATAAATTGAAATTGAATTATGAATTGGTACATCGAGAACAACTTTATCGAATAGGCCTAAATTTTATATTTAGATAGTATTTTACGTTGAAGTATATAGGTGTAATATATGCAAAATACCGTATAAATCTTTAAAAAACATCATTATTTACTAAAAACGTAGTATTACCAGTTCGTTATTTTTCGACTAGAATTCGTCGAAGGAGGTACAAATTATCGCCCATTTTTGCTACCAAACAGCATTGTAATAACTTATATGTTTCGTTTCACAGGTATATTAATCATTTCATTTTATTCCTGATGAATGATTATGCATCTATAAACATCTTTAAGTAAAGTACGTTGATACATGTGTTCAGTAATCGCTTACCGTCATTCAATGTCAGCTCGTTTTTTAACCTAAGCCTTTGTTTATTTATTTATTTATTTAAAGACTTTATTGTTTCACCTTAAAATAAGGTAACAAAGGGCGGTCTTAATGCCTATTGGCATTCTATGCCAGTCAACCCGTGGCGTGGCAAAATATAGTGGCAGGTGCATCAATAAAAAAAATAAAGGTACTAATTTAGAATAAACTGTAAATAATAAAAAATAAATATTATAATATAAAAATATATATCACATGAAATACAATAAATATACTACATATATACTTATACCATATATGAAAAAAGTACTAAATATTATAAATTGTCATCCTAAGAATGGTAGCTAAACACAGTTTAAAGATTAATCATTTGAATTAAAAAAATATTTGTGAACTGAACGTTGGAATGAGCACTTGTTTACCGATCTCCTGACATCTTCGGGCAGAGTTCCAAAGTAGTGTAGCCTGAAGCCTAAAGGACTTGTCGAAAAAAACGGTGAAGTGTGTAGGAATACTAATCTTAAGATTAGATGAAGATCGAAGGGTTCTATCATGCGTTAAGTAAAGGTAACGAAATTTTTCTTGAAGATAAGAGGGTGAAGTTGCATCGTTGAGGATGGAATAAAGAGTAGATAAGATTCTAGAGCGACGCCTCTGATGAAGACTAAGCCATTTATAGTGCCTTTATGGAGCATTTATGGTGGTACCTTTAATGGTAATTAATAACCTAAAGGTACTTACATACATACATATCCTCGCGCTATTCCCTATACTAGAATCGACAGAGACCCAGACAATTTAGTCTTTGCACCCACCTTTCACCGAAGCCGTTAGTTAAGTAAAGTTTTTGAGTCTTTCGTCAAAAAATATAGTCATCCCTAGAAAAATGGTACTATTAACCAGTAATCTATTCACAGTATGGCAAGCTTGAAAGAAGATCTAATCACTAAAACGTATAAGGACTTGCTTCAATGATTTAGGCACGTAGAGGTAATGATCACTCATTAAAGAGGCAACAGTGAAGAAAATAAACAGCGCGAAAGTTAACTTTAAAATAGGAGGAAGTAGACCGATACTATCTTTCCAAAAGCATGAGATCAAATTCCCAAAGTCCTGAGTCAAGAGTTTTAGAATATCCAGAAGTGTTCGTGTTTGAAGACTATGCATGATGTTTTTTTTTATTTTCTATTTTACTGCTACTAACATAGGTGACTATTTAATCCTGCATCCATTCGAAAAATCTTATAACAACATCAAGCTTGGTTCTTTCATAGAATAGCTCAAATAAACCTAATCATTCGTATGAATACTTTAATAAGTACCCAAGGAAATTCATTAAAAACATTTACATATTCACTGTACCGGTGCTCGACAAATAAATTTGTCAGTAATTTAATATGAATGTTGTATGTGTAGGCTCTGGTAAATACAACCCTCTACGAAGTACCCTCAAGGCGCTAACAAAATTTACCATCTATACATAATATATTTTGTTAAGCCTTATGAATGTATCCAGTGAGAGAGGTCAGTGCCTCATAAATTTAAATATGTAATAATTTATGCTCTATTTTGTTGGAATTTGTTTTGTAGCTATTTTAAAAGGGAACATTAGTGAAAAACATAGTACAGATAAAATTAGGTAACAGACGGGCATCTCATTTAAAAAAAAAAAACAAACAAATCGGTTAGAAAATCTGAAGATGTTTTATATACGTTGATTATACGTTAAATATTGTTCATAGTCACGATAGTCACGATAGATAGATAGATAGTGGTTGGGTGACTGGAGTTCGATCCCCAGGAGGCAGGCCCGTACCAACGAGTGTTTTGAAAATTTGTGTACGATTTATATCGTTAGAGAAGTCACAATAGCCGAGTGGTTGGGTGGTCGGAATTTCGAGTCGGGAGACCCGAAGTCGATCCCCAGGTGGCAGGCTCGTACCAAGGGGTTTTTCAAAAACTTATTTACGAATTATATCGTTGCCTTGGACATAAAAGCAGCGACGGGCTCAGCTGTCTCGTTGTCCCGAAAATATCTTCGGTGGAAGGGACTTAAATTTCTAGACTAGACCTTTGTCTACCCCTGTACGGGGAATTGCGTGAAGATATTTATGTTGTTGGCATAGGCATAAAGACGGCGACGTGCTCACCACCTGTCACGTTGTCCCAAAAATGTCTTCGGTGAAATGTGGGTTGAAAGTGGACTTAAATGTATCGACCTCTGTCTACCCAAATATTTGAAATTGCATGAAGATATTATTTATTAAGATATTATTTATAAAGGTCAGGTCAAGAGTACCCTAAATCGAAGAGAATGTATAAAGGGAATAATGAAAGTTAACGTAGCGAAACAAGTATGTAAGGATCGTAGCAAGTGGAAAGAATTGATCTGCCTACCCATACGGGAAAGAGGCGTGATTGTATGTAAGTATGAATGAAGATATTTTTTTACTATATATGAAATATTTCACGAAATTTAAGGTCAGGTCAAAATGGCCGAACGGGTGAACGAAGTTCGCATGGAGATTAGAGTTTGAACCTCGTGAGAAAGGCTCGTACAAATTTATTCAGAATTTTGATACGGTTTCTATCATTGGTTTGAACACGAGGCAATTACCAGACAACTATCTACCACTAACCCAAATAAGGCCCCAAGGTAAGGAAAAGACTAAATTGCCTTGTCCTCCTCTGATCATTCCATTATTAGGAATACGGTCATAAGCTTGTTATTTCATGCTTGAACAATATTAAAAAAATATCTTCACGCAATACTGGGGCAGGCAGACATAGCCTGTTACTATCTTGACGTGCAAACCAACAATATAAACTGTAAAATAACACATAAAGATGAAAAAAATACATTGGTACGAGCCGAGTAAAAGAGAATATTGAACATATAATCGACGAACATGTATTGAAGATATATAAAACATAAAATATGCTCTACATTAGGAGTCCATTAGACTGTCTAACCGATTAGTTTAGTTCTTTATTTTAAATTTAACGACTTTCGCGTACAAGTAGGGCACCGGCCTCAAAGAAAAAAACAACTTTTTTTCTATATTTCTAGTGTTATGGGTCTGACTCTCGGTGTTCGTGGTACCTTTGTTGTATTCTTCATTTCCTCTTCTATAGTATTATTATTCCATATGTATTTATGTAGTTTGAGTTTATTTTTCGCTACTTGTTAGCAGTGAATTCTGTGATTTCGGGATAATAGACACGTGGGAATTCAAAACGTTACGTTATTAACGAGGGTGCTTCATCGCGCCTGAATAATTATTCGATTCGATTGCTCTGGGATGTTTTGTTTATCGCATATCCATTGGCAGTCTGCTGAATGTAATAAGTTAAGGTAATTTCGAAATAATCAGAACATTAGCTCTGAAATTGTGTTTTTAGCACTGAATTCGTATTCTATTCACTACCAACTAGACTGTATCTTATTTTTCTTAATTTCTAATTGTGTTTTGACTTATTAGTCACTATAGCTGACTGGTAGGGTGATCGGAATTCAAGTCAAGAGACCCGAGTTCAATACCCCGGTGGTAAGCTCGTACCAATGGGTTTTTCAAAACTTATGCACGATTTATATCGTTGGTTTATAGACATTAAAACGGCGACAGGCTATCACGTTGTCCCAAAAAATTTCGGGTCAAAAGAACTTAATTGCCTAGACCTCCTGTCTACCCCAGCATTGGGAGTGGCGTGGAGAGTATTAACTTAAGGCGCATGCTTTATTACCTACTTCCACCTGCCGGCGTACTGAATTTATCAACGTATCCAACAAGTCGACATCAACGCACGTAAAGGTAATAGGGCTTAGCGAAATAAATGTTTAGATTCGTCAACGTCCGTAATAAGCGCTGTGAGTTGTGAGTATTCATTATGGGCTTTGCCTGTTACGTAAAATGAAACATAGAGATTTCAATTGAGGGCTTATTTATACACCCGCTCTCGCTCGTAATGACATATATTGTTGTAACATCTATGTGTTATATTCTTAATCTATACATGTAAGTAAAATAAATAAGATTGGATTGTCTGTTTGTAATATTGAAATAACCGTTTCTTAATACATTTATATGAATATATACGGTAGATACACCGAAATATCATTTTTTTAAATTTTTGTCCGGCTGCCTGTATGTTTGTTTCGGCTAATCTCTGAAACGGCTCGACCGATTTAACAGTGTAACACTTTGAATCAAATATAGCTAATATTATAAAGAGTAAAATATAATTGTCGTTTTTTAATCGCATGCTAGAAAGAAATATAACATTGTTATATAGTAGGTGTTTGCTACAGGTAAGATATAAAATAAAAGGCATATAGCAGTTTATTTTTATTTTATTTTATTTTGCCTAGAACTACATACATTGTGTACTGAGTATTACAAGTATAATATATATTCAATCTAAACAGCTACGTTTATATCGAATGCGCTTATAATATTTAATGTAAATAATATATAAATAATGTAAAACATATTATTTACATTAAATATTATAAGTTAATGTAAATAATATATAAATAATGTAAAACACATATATAAAATCCTGGAATAAATTACGCATTCCACTATTTATATCTTTTCTTATTTTCTTACGAAACTGAAGAAAAAGCGATCAGTGAATGGGGTGGTATATTGTCGATTTCATTACTTCTTTAGCACATTTCATAGATTATTGCACAATTGAATTCAAATAGCAGCCTGCTAAAACCTTTTCTGCAACATTATTTAATTGCGATTAAATCAGAGGAAGAACCCCAGTTTGTTTTAATGTCGTTTGTCGGATATAACATGACCTCGTAATCATATAATTTTTATATTATTTATTCTTAGCAAGTGACGTGATAACCTGAGTTGGAAGTAATCTTTCAATGTTTAGGGATGAGGGAGGCAAAAACGTTTGTACGTAGAATATGAATGATTGTACTTGAATGTCGAAGAAATGTCTATACATTTATGTGTACGTATGAATATTTATCTACGAGTATTTAGCTAAGGCGATGAACGGTTCATCCTCTATACCTCCTATCATTCCTACCTGGGGTACAAGCTGGAACATTCTTTTGTGCCACGGGCCAGGGTTTGTGTATACGTCAGAGAGGATCGGCGATCGAACGCCTCGGCGTTGAGAACATATATTCTCTCTGATGTATCGGCTCAAAGTCACGATAGCCGAGTGGTTTGGTGGTCGGAATTTCGAGTCAAGAGACCCGAGTTCGATCCCCAGTTGGCAGGCTCGTACCAATGGGTTTTTCAAAACTTATGCACGATTTATATCGTTGGTTTATAGACATTAAACGGCGACAGGCTATCACGTTGTCCCAAAAATTTCGGGTCAAAAGAACTTAATTGCCTAGACCTCCTGTCTACCCCAGCATTGGGAGTGGCGTGGAGAGTATTAACTTAAGGCGCATGCTTTATTACCTACTTCCACCTGCCGGCGTACTGAATTTATCAACGTATCCAACAAGTCGACATCAACGCACGTAAAGGTAATAGGGCTTAGCGAAATAAATGTTTAGATTCGTCAACGTCCGTAATAAGCGCTGTGAGTTGTGAGTATTCATTATGGGCTTTGCCTGTTACGTAAAATGAAACATAGAGATTTCAATTGAGGGCTTATTTATACACCTGCTCGCTCGTAATGACATATATTGTTGTAACATCTATGTGTTATATTCTTAATCTATACATGTAAGTAAAATAAATAAGATTGGATTGTCTGTTTGTAATATTGAAATAACCGTTTCTTAATACATTTATATGAATATATACGGTAGATACACCGAAATATCATTTTTTTAAATTTTTGTCTGGCTGCCTGTATGTTTGTTTCGGCTAATCTCTGAAACGGCTCGACCGATTTAACAGTGTAACACTTTGAATCAAATATAGCTAATATTATAAAGAGTAAAATATAATTGTCGTTTTTTAATCGCATGCTAGAAAGAAATATAACATTGTTACATAGTAGGTGTTTGCTACAGGTAAGATATAAAATAAAAGGCATATAGCAGTTTATTTTTATTTTATTTTGCCTAGAACTACATACATTGTGTACTCGAGTATTACAAGTATAATATATATTCAATCTAAACAGCTACGTTTATATCGAATGCGCTTATAATATTTAATGTAAATAATATGTAAAACATATTATTTACATTAAATATTATAAGTTAATGTAAATAATATATAAATAATGTAAAACACATATATAAAATCCTGGAATAAATTACGCATTCCACTATTTATATCTTTTCTTATTTTCTTACGAAACTGAAGAAAAAGCGATCAGTGAATGGGGTGGTATATTGTCGATTTCATTACTTCTTTAGCACATTTCATAGATTATTGCACAATTGAATTCAAATAGCAGCCTGCTAAAACCTTTTCTGCAACATTATTTAATTGCGATTAAATCAGAGGAAGAACCCCAGTTTGTTTTAATGTCGTTTGTCGGATATAACATGACCTCGTAATCATATAATTTTTTTTATATTATTTATTCTTAGCAAGTGACGTGATAACCTGAGTTGGAAGTAATCTTTCAATGTTTAGGGATGAGGGAGGCAAAAACGTTTGTACGTAGAATATGAATGATTGTACTTGAATGTCGAAGAAATGTCTATACATTTATGTGTACGTATGAATATTTATCTACGAGTATTTAGCTAAGGCGATGAACGGTTCATCCTCTATACCTCCTATCATTCCTACCTGGGGTACAAGCTGGAACATTCTTTTGTGCCACGGGCCAGGGTTTGTGTATACGTCAGAGAGGATCGGCGATCGAACGCCTCGGCGTTGAGAACATATATTCTCTCTGATGTATCGGCTCAAAGTCACGATAGCCGAGTGGTTTGGTGGTCGGAATTTCGAGTCAAGAGACCCGAGTTCGATCCCCAGTTGGCAGGCTCGTACCAATGGGTTTTTCAAAAACTTATGTACGAATAACATCGTTGACTTGGACATAAAGACGGCGACAGGCTCACCACCTGTCACGATGTCCCGAAAATATCTTCGTCTGGAAAATGGGTTAACGGGACTTAATTGTCTAGACTAGACCTCTGTCTACCCCTGTATTGGGAATTGCGTGAAGATTTTTATTTTTTTTAACGGTTCGGCAGCCTTGAAGGTAGGGACCTGTCCACCCTTTGGCTATGCATAGACAGCGACGACCACTCTCGCATCTATGGGTGCCTCTATAGGTCCTGCCTGATTCGAAATAAAGTGCCTATCATGTGTCCATTGCCGCTGCGATATGCAGGCCACCGCCGTGTGTGGCACAACAGGTCGGCAGATTGGGAAGGGATGTGATTTGCATCCTACCCATGGGGGCAGGTTTGTTTCTGGCGTTCCGGAATTCAAAAACTAGCTATTTTAAAAAAAAGTATGCCAGGTCCTTCAAAAAATAGTTTCTGCGGCAAAGTGCGAGTTCATTGGCAGAATTGGCCAGAAACTGGTTTGTCTTCCTTCGGGAACTCGTGCGTTCTGGTCCCTTGACAAAGCTGCACTAGGTAATTTCAGTCAGCCATCACTAACATCTCTGCACAGGGAGGACAACTGGCTGGCCCATAACGCAAAAGAGAAAGCCGGTCTTCAAGGTTCTCTTTTTGGTTCCAACTCGAGTCTTGATGATCGGAGGAACTCACCGCCGACCATCCCATGCAGTAAGTGCTCTATGCCTGATATCTGGTTTTTTCAGAGCTCAGTGCGCAAAGTGCTCCTCTCCCAAGACATCCAGAAGTCGAGTGAGCCCGATGGAATCCCACCTATTGTGTTGAGGATGTGTGCTTCAGAGTTGGCACCGGTTCTATCGCATCGTTTTCGGTTCTCCTACTCTCAAGGCGTCGTCTCGATGGCATATAGGATAGCTTTGGTGCACTCATTCCCTAAGAAAGGCGACCGATCTGATCCGGGCAACTACAGACCGATCGCCATCACCTCCTTGTTCTCCAAAATAATGGAATCCATTATAAACTGCCAGCTCTCGAGGTACTTAGAGGAGCACCAGTTGATTAGTGACCGCAAGTACGGCTTCCGTCGGGGTCGCTCAGCTGGAGATCTTCTCATGTACCTCACTCATCAATGGGCGGAGGCAGTAGAGACCAAGAGCAAGGCCCTGGCATTTAGTTTGCATATAGCAAAAGCCTTTGATCGGTTGTGACACAAAGCGCTTCTCTCGAAGTTTCCATCATATGGACTTCTCCAGAAATTTTGGTCACTATTTTTCTCACAGACCGGAGCATAAAGGTCGTAGTTGACGGTGTATGCTAGGACTCCAAGTCTGTGTACGCTGGTGTCCTACAAGGCTGTGTGCTCTCGCCAACTCTGTTTCTTCTGCATATCAATGATTTGTTACAAATTAGTTACATTCATAGCTATGCAGACGACAGCACTGGCGATGCCCTATACACAGGCCGTACCAATATTACTGGAAAACACGTCGACGAGTACCGAAACAAACTTGTGTCTGACGAGGAGATTTTGTTAGACAAAATTTTGGACTGGGGTCGACTAAATTTAGTCCAGTTCAATCCAAAAAAGATAGAGGTTTGCGCGTTTACCGCTGAAAAGAAACCCTTCGTCGTGTCACCTCATTTTGAGAGCACTCCCTTAATTGCCTCAGCCAGTATCGGAATCCTTGGCGTCAAAATATCGAGTAATGTTCAGTATCGGGGTCACTTGGAAGGGAAGGACAAATTGGCCTCTAAAACGCTTGACGTGCTCAGTAGAGTACGACAGTACTTCATGCCGGCCCACCGCTTCGGTTCGGCCGACTTGGAGTACTGTTCGCATCTCTGGGCGGGGGCACCTCAGTGTCAGCTCCTTCCATTTGACGTATCCAACGAAGAGCGGCTCGAATCGTTGACGACCATGTTCTATTTCATAGGCTATTCTATCGCATTGCGAAGGGTTGCATCTCTTTATTTTTTTTACAAGATCTACTACGGGGAATCCTCCAAGGAATTGTTCGGATTAATCCCAGCCGCTGAATTTCACCATTGTACCTGATGGCATAGTTAAAAATTCCATGACCACCATCTCGATGCTTGGCATTCCACCACAGTGCGTTTTTCGCGGATTTTTCTGCCACGCACTTGCACTTTATGGAATGTGCTTCCAGCGATTTTTCAGGACCGATACGACTTAGGGAACTTCAAGAAAAGGGCCTATACCTTTCTCAAAGGCCGGCAATGCACCTCCTATGCCTCTGGTATTGCGGATCTTCATGGGCAGCGGTAATCACTTACCATCACGTGTGCCACCTGCTCGTTTGCCTCCTTCTCTATAAAAAAAGTTAATATATTAAATATTTGCAATTTCGATATACTGACAATGTATTGTAAATAGAGCGACAATAGCCTACTCAATTGATATATTTTAATGCGGAACTTTGTCGTGAACCACTTCAGATGTGGATATAGGTTTAGTTTTAGTGCTTAGTAATACAGTAAAGGACTTTGTGAAATAATCATTCTATGGGTATAAATTACCAATACATATATTATAGCTCGAGGAAAAGTCTTTTCGCATTATAGTACGTATAAACTAGTAATAAAATCTGGCTTAGGTGTCATTAAAAGTTTAAATTTTAAAGAAGATAATTCCAAATTCAAAATTAGGAAAATATGTGATTTATATTTATAAAAAAGAAAAAAAAATATTTATGTTTCTTAAAATTCGATACATTTAAAAATTTTACTATGAATAAGGTAAAAAAAAATTGCGATGTTTCTGGACCTTGTGCAGTGTCTGTAAGAGTAGCACAAATTTGGTTTAAGCGTTTTCAAACCGGAAATTTTGATGTCAAAGATGCTCGTCGCTCTGGTCGCCCTATTACAGATAAAATTGATGCCATTTTTGAAAAAGTGGAGCAAGATAGTCTTATTAGTAGTTACGACGTAGCTAAAGAACTGGGAATTCCACCACACCACAGTTTTGGCGCATTTGAAAAAAAAGCCGACTTTTATATAGATATAATATTAAAGTCCACTGCAGGATATAGGCCTCTCTCACTGCACTAGATGCGCCTCCTAGAAGGGCAAGGGCCTTCGACGGTCTTACGTCCACATGAAGAAAATTACAAACTTATACATCGTTAACCTAAACTATAATCATTTTCAAGGATCGGAGTCACTACCTTGATCTCCTTCTCTTTCCTAATTACGACCCTTCACTCTCGCCAATTTCATTTGAAGAAGCTCAATAGGCCACAGGGCTAACAGTGGAGGATTTAAGCAGTGGTAGGTCTTCTTCAGAGACGCTTTCATTTTCCTCCACAAAAACAAAAGAAGATCATTGTAAAACTGTAAACACTGGCAGTGCAATTTTACTATGAAACTTCTCTTAACTATAAAATATTATACTGTCCCTAGCGTAGACTGTTATTTAACGACCATCTAAATTCAGCATCGTTACCCGTTTTAATAATTGTTTAATACTCGGTGAAATAATAAATCAGAATAGCGATTTCCTTGTCAGTGACAGCTTATATCACGTTGAATTATTATTACACCGCCAACAAATAACTGGAATTCGAACCACGAGACATCTTTTTCTTTTAATGCGGAATATAACAGTAGTAAGGTCACTATTAATTACTAATTCCGACTGTAACTGGCGAATGGTTTTCATGGTGTCACTTGCTCTCAGGTCCCAGGTTTATTCCCGATTAGGTTGATGAAGAAAAAGCGGTTTCTACAATTGCTGTGCTTTTTCTGTGCTTTCGGGTCCAGGTATTTGTGGTACTTTCTTTGTTTCTAATTCCATAATACAAGTGCTTAAGCTTACTCTAGGATCTGAGTAATGTAGGTGATGTAGTCACTATTTATGTATTTATTTAGTATTTAAGAATATATGCGTGTATAAATACATGCATATATTCATTATATTTATTATTTATTAATACAAATGCGACCCAAACGACTTCTACAAAGAGGACACTCACATCTACACAATGAATTTTACATAAATTGATATCTATTGGTTTAGTTTACTTATTTATTAGCAACTAAGTCTATATGGAAGTCAATCTAAATATATATGGAAGGGATAGCTCTTAGCGATAAGATCGCCTAGTTGTACTTACCTTCACAGTATTTCTTACTGTCTGTAATGTATTTTTTATAAATGTTTAAGTGGTATAAAATAAAGTATATACATACATACAGATATATACATACATTCTTTTCTATATCTTCACGCAATTCCCAATACAGGGGTAGACAGAGGTCGAGTCTAGACAATTAAGTCCCTTCGACCCACCTTCCACCGAAGATATTTTCGGGACAACGTGACAGGTGGTGAGCCCGTCGCCGACATACATACGTATACATAATTAATCGTAATTAAAGAATTTTCCAAGTTAGAGTATCCTCGTAGCTAATAGCTACAGTGGTTGACTGAGCGGAAGTCGAATTCGAAGACCCAAATTCGAGCCCCAGAGGAGACTAGTATCAATGAGTTTTACGAAACTTATTCACATTTATTAAAATTGGCGATAGTTCCAAATAAATTCGATGAAATATGGGTCGAAAGGACTAAATATAGACCTCCGACTGACTCAGTAATGGGAAATACGTACAGATTTCGGCAGCGTCTAAGGTGCAACGGGTATATTCCGATCGCCAATCCACTTGTCAAGCGTGGCGACAATGGCAAACTTACAACAGTAGGCTATATTCTGCAATCGACTTAAACTTTAAACCTTAAATAGGATCTGTGTGTGCCTTTTTAGTAGACAAGCTGTTACGTATGTATGTATATACTCATAGATGTTTAATTTAGCATTTAAAATTATGTCACGTAGAAGTAGTACAAAACGAATCGGGAAAGTAATGTGAATTATGCAAAGGATTTTACCCCAAAAATGTGTTCCATAAGTAGGAAAACGTGTATCGCCGAAGGCTAAGAATTCATAATCATAAAAGCTCTCTGTAGTTATAAATATAAATAAAGAAATATTATTTTCGGGTGGAACGTGCACGTAAGGAGATCACCAAGTATTTTCATTTAACTGTAGTATAATTTATTTACATTAAATAAACGAAAAGTCTTGATAATCGAGTGCGTACACAGTGAGGTTCCGGGTTCGATATCCGAACGGGTAGAACACCACTTTTTCTATAGCGTCCCATGCCGGGAACTTTGTAATACATTCGTTGTTTTTAATTTCATAACTGAAGTGCTTTAGCCTCCTTATTTTGAGATCAAATCCGTGTAAATGATGTTTATGATGATTCATGCATATGATCTATGGATGTATTACTCATTTACTATTTATAATTGACAATGGCTACTTACGAATTTTACCTTACCCTTACCAGTAATGACTCTGCTTTCCCTTTGCATCTAAGGGCTGCAGATTTGAGTCTCGCTAAGAGGAAAAAAAATGGATGCTGTGTGTGTGAATGATTTACAAAAGTCCCGTAAAGGGGAGGGGGGGGGGCATAATCTCCACACGCTTCTCAGACAGATTTTCAGTCACATTAACAGATACTTTAGATGCTGCCATCAATCACTATTCTGCTTAGTTTTGGTGTGTTATTTTTCGAAATATTAATAATTTATTTCACGGAAAATTTCCTTAAGTCGTCTCTTATAATACCCACGGGAAGAATTTCTTGGTGATGAATTATTACACCGATACCACACGTTTATTTCACATTTATGTTATTTTTCTGAGGCACTCGATGTATCATAAAACATAGGCTATTATTTGAACTTTAGGACGGTATGACGTGTGTTAATGTTTATTTATTTATTATTTTAATTAGCCGGCACTCAATTAAAAAACACGTAAGTAATAATTGATAGGTGACTTCTTAATATACTTAATAATTGTTGTAATAAAGTACGACAACCCGATAGTCCAGTGAGTATTGTCGTTGTCTTCGAAGCTAATGACTGTGGGCTCGAATCCCACTAATGGAAAATATTTGTGTGATGAATAAGAATGTTTGCTCTGCAGTCGTGGATGTTTATATTTAAATATATGTATATATAAATATAAATAAAGAAATATTATTTTCGGGTGGAACGTGCACGTAAGGAGATCACCAAGTATTTTCATTTAACTGTAGTATAATTTATTTACATTAAATAAACGAAAAGTCTTGATAATCGAGTGCGTACACAGTGAGGTTCCGGGTTCGATATCCGAACGGGTAGAACACCACTTTTTCTATAGCGTCCCATGCCGGGAACTTTGTAATACATTCGTTGTTTTTAATTTCATAACTGAAGTGCTTTAGCCTCCTTATTTTGAGATCAAATCCGTGTAAATGATGTTTATGATGATTCATGCATATGATCTATGGATGTATTACTCATTTACTATTTATAATTGACAATGGCTACTTACGAATTTTACCTTACCCTTACCAGTAATGACTCTGCTTTCCCTTTGCATCTAAGGGCTGCAGATTTGAGTCTCGCTAAGAGGAAAAAAAAATGGATGCTGTGTGTGTGAATGATTTACAAAAGTCCCGTAAAGGGGAGGGGGGGGGGCATAATCTCCACACGCTTCTCAGACAGATTTTCAGTCACATTAACAGATACTTTAGATGCTGCCATCAATCACTATTCTGCTTAGTTTTGGTGTGTTATTTTTCGAAATATTAATAATTTATTTCACGGAAAATTTCCTTAAGTCGTCTCTTATAATACCCACGGGAAGAATTTCTTGGTGATGAATTATTACACCGATACCACACGTTTATTTCACATTTATGTTATTTTTCTGAGGCACTCGATGTATCATAAAACATAGGCTATTATTTGAACTTTAGGACGGTATGACGTGTGTTAATGTTTATTTATTTATTATTTTAATTAGCCGGCACTCAATTAAAAAACACGTAAGTAATAATTGATAGGTGACTTCTTAATATACTTAATAATTGTTGTAATAAAGTACGACAACCCGATAGTCCAGTGAGTATTGTCGTTGTCTTCGAAGCTAATGACTGTGGGCTCGAATCCCACTAATGGAAAATATTTGTGTGATGAATAAGAATGTTTGCTCTGCAGTCGTGGATGTTTATATTTAAATATATGTATATATAAATATAAGGTATTGTTGACTTGGACACTGAGTCGGTGATAGATTCATCACCTATCGCATTGTGCCAAATAATATGCGGTGAAAGGTGAGTCGAAAAGACTTTTGGAAATATAAATGGAGATGTTTTTTATTTAAGGATACAATTAAATACAAAATTTATTAACAAATTAATACAGATAAACATATGAACAAAACAAAAATTGAAAGATTATTAAATTAAAGAAAAAAAAGTTAAAATTTCAACTGACACGAGCGGGATTCGAACCCGCGACCTTCGCCGATCCGTGGCGACCTCCGAGCCACCGTGTCTTACACGCGTCAGTTGAAATTTTAACTCTGTATTCTCTTTATATTACTTGTGCCTTGTTTATTGGCATAGGCGCCATATGTTATCCCTTTTGCAAGTGACAATTTGATAATCCTGACTTTTCAATTAGGAATTATCAATACGATAACGCCATATTTAATTTTTATTTTGTAATTTTATTGATTTTTAAAGCATATTTATGATGAACTTTTACGTAATTAAATAAAAGAGAAAAATTTTAAATTTCAACTGACACGGGCGAAATTCGAACCCGCGACCTTCGCCGATAAGTGGCGACGCTCTTACCTCCGAGCCACCGTGTCTTTCACGCGTCAGTTGAAGTTTTAACTCTGTATTCTCTTTATATTACTTGTGCATTGTTTATTGGCATGGGTGCCATCTGTTATCCCTTTTGCAAGTGACAATTTGATAATCCTGACTTTTCAGTTAGGAATTATTAATACGATAACGCCAAATTTAATTTTTACTATGCAATTTTATTCATTTTTTAAGCATATTTATGCTGAACTTTTATGTTATTAAATTAAAGAGAAAGAAAGTGTAAGACACGGTGGCTCGAAGGTAAAAGCGTCGCCACGGATCAGCGAAGGTCACGGGTTCGAATCCCGCCCGTGTCAGTTGAAATTTTAACTTTTTTCTCTTTAATTTAATAACATAAAAGTTCAGCATAAATATGCTTTAAAAATGAATAAAATTGCATAATAAAAATTAATTTTTGCGTTATCGTATTGATAATTCCTACCTGACAAGGCAGGATTATCAAATTGTCACTTGCAAAAGGGATAACAGATGGCGCCTATACCAATAAACAAGGCACAAGTAATATAAAGAGAATACAGAGTTAAAACTTCAACTGATGCGTGTAAGACACGGTGGCTCGGAGGTAAGAGCGACGTCACGCATCGGCGAAGGTCACGGGTTCGAATATCGCCCGTGTCAGTTGAAATTTTTAACTTTTTTCTCTTTAATTTAATAACATAAAAATTCAGAATAAATATGCTTTAAAAATCAACAAAATTGCATAATAATATTTGATATAGTTTTGAGGTAATGCTTTTAATAATAAACGTAGTTTTTGATATTTTGTTACTTTATGCTATTAAAAAAAGAAGCGTATGCTGCAAGTCGTCTATCTGGTTTTAAAACTTTCTAACTGAACTTTAATCTTGACTAACGTAATTGCTAAAGTTAGAATACAAAGCCGTGTTCGCGGAATGCGCAATTTAGTGTCAGACATTTTGTAATTGATGTAGAGGTAGCGCCTTTGTTGTTTTAAACTATTGCACTCCTTGTTCCGAACAAATACAAAGTTGGCAGTATATGAAGTATTGATGAATCGGCTTAGTTATTACATATTCTTCACTGACAGATATGAATCAACAAATTTAAATAAATAATAATAAATAAATAAATATCTTCACGCAATTTCCAATAAAGGGGTAGACAGAGGTCTAGTCTAGACAATTAAGTCACTTTGAACCACTTTCCACCGAAGATATTTTTGGGGACAACGTGACAGGTGGTGAGCCCGTCGCCGTCTTTATGTCCAAGCCGACGATAAAATTCGTACATAAATTTTTGAAATCATTGGTACGAGCCTGCCACCTGGGGACCGAACTCGGGTCATTTGACATCAAATTCCGACCGCCCAACGACTTGGCTATCGTGACTTTTTTTATATACAATTTAAATACAACTTTTAAAATACACTATTAATAAAATATTAAAAAATGCGTATGGGTATATGTGCGTGTGTGTATATGTGAATATGTATGTGTTTACGTAGATGTCTTAAATAATAAGTAACACAAAAGAAATTATGTAAATAAACGTTTAATGAAATAAACACATTCTGACAAAATTCAACCGTGTGTACGCGCTCTAACAAGATAAAAAATGAAACATACACAAACGAGATGAAGATAATTTATTGGATTTAGTGTAATTCTGTGCTCATTATTGTATAAAAATTAATGTGAAAGATATTAAAACGTGGTAAGCTTCCTCTATATGTTAATTATAAAACCTATGTGGATTGTAATTGTAATATGTAAACATTTATTTACAACATTAAAATTAAAAATAAAAGCTTACTGTGAAGTGCTAAGGAAACAACTTCTGTTTAATGGCACTAAGGAATTAAATTGTAAATGTAATTTGTGAAATAAAGAGATAAAAAAAAGACTTCCGTGGATAAGTCCTGTGGTCTAGGCTCGATTCCCGGAAGTGTCAACATAGAAAATACTACTTTTTCTACATTTTCTCGCGTCTCAGTGCTTGTGGTGCCCTCAGTGTTTCTGATTCCACAACACATGTGCTTTAGCTTCCTTCATTAGAGAAAAGTATGTTATGTTGTCCCTATTAATGAATGAATGTGTTAAAATTTATCCACATAGCCAAAAAAAGTAAAAAGTCACGATAGCCGTGTTGTTGGGTGGTCGGAATTACGAGTCGAGAGACCCGAGTTCGATCCCCAGGTGGCAGTACCAAAGAGTTTTTCAAAAACTAATGTACGAATTTCGTCGTTGGCTTGGACATAAAGACGGCGACGGGCTCACCACCTGGCACGTTGTCCCGATAATATCTTCGGTGGAAGGTGGGTCAAAGGGACTTAATTGTCTAGACTTGACCTCTGTCTACCCCTGTATTGGGAACTGCGTGAAGGTATATTTTTTTCGTTTACATAGCCAAGTAATTTGGTGATCGGATTTCGAAACAGGAGACTCAAGTACGATTCCCAATGAGCTTTATCGAACTCATTTGTATTGTTGACTTGATTATTAAGATATCTCACCATCTTAATAACTAAACACCTATCACGATCTCCCAAATAAGTTCTGGTGAATTTGAAGGCGAAAATACTACTCCACCTAGACCTTTGAATAACTCAATATTGCTAAATACATGAAGATATAAAATAACACTTCTCAGCTTAATGTTTTATTTAATAATACTATATGTAAATAGAGTATTTCTACTCCGTGTTATTAGCTCTCCTACAGAGCCATAATCATAAGTTATTTTACCGTAAGCATGTGTTGTATCAGAGCTTGTAAAATAAACGCTTTCGTTATAGAGCCTTGAATAACTTTACTATGCTATTATGTATTCTCGTAAATTTCTCCAGTGCAAGTTTATTAAAAAAGTTATGTACTTCTATACTTTCTTTATATCTTTACTCAATTTACCATATCTAGATATGAAGACAATGAAATTCTTCTAATACGAAGCTTATTTGGGCTTTAGGCTGCGGGACTAGACAGAGTTAGTGCTGAAATAGTCAAGTATGGTGGGCGTCGCGTCCGGGACAGCTTTCATCTGCTGTACAATTTGTGCTGGCGAACGGGAGCTGTCCCGGATGATTGGCGATCCGCAGTCATTGTGCCTTTATACAAAGGTAAAGGTTCACATTATGACTGCGGGTGCTATCGGGCGATCAGCTTGACCAGTTTAGCAAGTAAAGTTTAATCGAAGGTTTGGACACGTAGGATGCAAGAGAAATCGGAAAGATTTCTATGGGAGGCACAATGCGGATTTAGACCTGCAAGAAGATGCACGGATCAAATGTTTTCACTCCGCATGATCGCTGAGAAGCTTCTGGTTGCTAACCAGAAGATTTTCTGTGCTTTTGTGGATCTTGAGAAAGCATTTGATAAGATTGTAAGGAAGAAAATGTGGGAACTGTTGCCGGGGTATGGTGTGGATGGTCGATTGCTAAGGGCTGTAAAGCCTGTGTGCGGTTAGGGCATGACCTGTCACCCATGTTTAGCGTCCAATCGGGCGTAAAACAGGGTTGTGTCATGTCTTCCTGGCTGTTCATACTGTATCTCGATAGCTGTTTACAAAAGCTGAAAGATAGTTGTTTGGGTGTGAAATTGGGTCTTATTAAAGTAAATTGTCTGCTATATGCTGATGATGCAGTGCTTATTTCACCATCAGAGGCAGAACTGCAGACATTAGTCACGTGTATGAAAGAAGAATGTGAAATTAAAGGTCTCCGTTTGAATGCTAATAAAACTTAGGTTCTGGTATTTGAAAGGGACGAAGAAAGAACGAAACGAAAGGACGAACGGGTAAAACAGGAATGTCTAGAACATGTGAATGAAATTGTATACTTGGGGAGTGCGTTTAGCCGGGATGGAAGATGTGATTTAGATGTGGACAAGCGTGTCGCTGCCGGTAACAAAGTCTATGGTACCCTGACTGCGTTAGTCAAAAGGCAAGGCGTTGTGAAAAGTGCACGCCTTGCAATACATAACGCAGTGTTGGTACCGACTTTGTTACATGGCTGCGAAACCTGGGTATGCCAGAAGAAGCATAAAAGCAGTTTGAATGCAGTGGAGATGCGATCTCTTCGTAAAATGTGCGGCCTTACCATGGCCGACCGAAAGCGAAACGAAGAGGTTCGCAATATGGCAGGTTTGAAAGATGACCTTGTCACAAAAATTGATAAGGGCGTGCTTCGATGGTTTGGGGACGTTGATCGAATGAGTAAAGACCAATCGGTGAAGAAAATATATAGCGCGAAAGTTAATATTAAAAGAGGTCGAGGTAGTCCTAGACTAACTTTCGAAGACCTTGTGAGCAAATTGCTCGGAGAGGGGAGGGTCAACAGTACTCGGATACCTAGACGTGCCTGTATGAAGAAGATGATGAATCTGAAAGAATCGAAAGAGGTATGTAGGGATCGTGACACTTGGCTATCTGTTCTCTCTGGCTACCCCGTCAGGGATTGTGCGTGAAGATAAATAAATTTGGGAATAAGTGACATAAGTCTAAGCTTATGGTTATAATGTTTATACATACAAATATATATTTACATCTTTTCACTACACAAATGCTGTACTTATCTACACTTATATAATGAAGAAGTAACCTTTGTAAATTTGTATGCTATGTAGGAGGAAAATTATGATCCGATAGCATAGTGCTATATGATAGGTATAATTGGTTGTATTTTATTGGAGCTATTACGTTTTATTTATAAAATAAAGGGAAACTTGAATATTGTAATGGCGACTGATACACGACTGGGTAGCCATCTTGAAAAATACCAGATAAATAAAGAGCCTTCCGTGTGGTAATGGCATAAGAATATTACCACTCCATTTCTTCCCGAGGATGTCATAAGAGGCGTCTAAGGGAAACAGCCTTGAATAAAATTATGGCACCCGGTAGATGGCGAGATATCCATCTCTAGAAATATCAGACCAAAATTATCAGACCAAAGAAGGGCAGCAGCGTCAAAGGTGCGAGTTATCTGGTACTGCGATCGCCAATCCGGTTGCCAAGCGTGGCGATTATGGCAAATTCTCCATATGAGAGAGGTCTATGTCCTGAAGTGGACTTTAACAGGTCGACATGTATGTATGTATAAATAAATAATTGTCCGCGGCGGCTAATATCCGAAGTGTCTGGTACGGTAATCGCCAATCAGCATACTCATATTGGTAATGGGACTCAACTTGGCAAACCAAAACCTACACTGGGAGAGATCTTTGTCCAGCAGGCCTATATACGTAATACGTAATATACGTAAATATTGAGTAGACATTATATCTCACTTATAATTCACTCAGTCTCCGACTTAAATTTGTTGTGACTTGGCAATATAAGTTAGGGATGATTTTTTTTTTATAAAATTCAAGCATTTCCCTATCCTGGTGTAGTCAAAGAACTAGATCATTTATTATTTTCGAAAAACAGTTGATCAGAGCTTATTTGGAACAACGGGATACCTGATATCATAATTGTTACGCATAGCAAATATTAAGCTTATTTCCGAACATTCGATTATATTAAAAAGGTCAGCAAACTTCGTCATGTATTTCTAAGAAGATTGGCATATACTTAGCCTACTAGTTAAGATAGGTTACTCCTCCCAGGCGTCAGTGAAATCCAACATCTTCAAAAGGTTTCACTTTGACCAACCTATACACGCAGGTTAGGATAGTATAACGTCAGAACTTAAATATTTCGAAAATTTTTAAATATTGGTTTCGAATCCTGCTCGTATCAGTTATTCGAAACCGCGACCTCGCGCACTGTGGCATCTTTATACACTACGAGCTTTTTGAAATATTTTATTAATTTAATAAGAAAAGTCTAAAAAACTGATTTCGGCTTGTCTATGATATGAATAAATAATAAATATCTTCACGCAATTCCCAATTCAGGGGTAGACACAGGTCTAAACTAGACAATTCGACCCACCCGAAGATATTTTCGGGACAACGTGACAGGTGGTGAGTCTTTACGCCCAAGCCAACGATGTAATTCGTGCATAAGTTTTTGAAAAACCCATTGGTACGAGCCTGCAACCTGGGGATCAAACTCGGATCTCTTGACTCGAAATTCCGACCACCCAACCACTCGGCTATAGTAACTTTAGAAGGTCTATGATGGTCTAAGGTTTTAATTTTGATTTTTATTCCATATTAAACCTCTAAATGATTATCTGTAAGTGTATTCTATTCATTTCTATTTCTATTCGATTCTAGTGCATTTTTAGAATTTTAAAAATACAGCTCTGTATGAAGATTATTATAAACATTAATAACATTAAACACATGCTATTTTTTAAAATAAAATAAAAACTAAAAATCTTCACGCCATTTCCTACACAGAGGCAGACAGAGGTCAAGACAATTAAGTCCTTTGGACCCACGGAATATATTTTTGGGACAATGTGATGGGTGGTGAGCCCGTCAGGATCTTAATATCTAAGATCCAACGACATAATTCGTAACCAACCACCGGGCTATCGTGACAAAATTGTTTAAAATAATAAATATCACATACATCCCTCTAATTCCAAAATAAGTAGCTTAATGACTAGTGTTATGGAATCAGAAGCAAAAAAGGTACCACAAACACACAGACCACAAAAAGTATAGAAAAAGTTGGAGATCTCAAAGGTGGCGATACTAAGAAAACCGATGTGTATCTCACTCGTCTGCAGTGGTCACTAAGTCTTTAATAGTATTTTTCTTATCCACACACACTAATCGCGTATGCATACACTGACTCATTGGTAGAGAAACACAAAGTTAATGTAACATTGCTTTCATGTAGTGCAAACATGCGTGTAGGTGCTCAACTATATTTCCATAATTTTCAATTCACAAATCACTAGGCCATATGGCTTTGAAATTACTAGTTCGGTATAGTAAGTGGTTGTTTTATTACATTTTACAAGTAACACTTAACTGGCCCATCAAACAACAATTCATTTAACGAGTTAAGTAACTTAAAGTAGCATTAAGTGTTTAAATTTTATGTTAAACAACGGTTTACGTTTGGAAATACTTAAATTCTGAAGTACTTGCAATGTTAAATATAAATTTTGTGAATTGTATGAAATAATTTTCAGCGATCCTATTTTTATGCAAAAATGTGTCATCGTATCTTTCCTTCCATTATGAAATATTGCAGAAACATAATTTTGATTCCTAATTTTGAATAAAATTAAATAAATTAAAAAACGTTATTCAACTTACTACTTGTCCCGTCTTCATCTCCACTACATTTATTTAAGGGACTTACTTAATACTTATCGTAACAATATAGCCAAATTACACAATCTTTTAATACTTTGTAGTATATGTTATTCTGAGATATAGGGGAGATTACTGTAAGGTTTCATCAAAATCCGTTACATACGAAGAGTCGCGATAGCCGAGTGGATGAGTAATCGATATTTCGTGTCGGGGACCCGCGTTCGATCCTCGAGTGGCCAGCTCGTACCAATGGCTTGGACATAAAGACTGCGAGGGGTCAGCACCTGTCACGTTGTCCCGAAAATATCTTCGGTGGAAAGTGGGTCGAGGGGACTTAATTGTCTAAACTAGACATCTGTTTACCCCTGTATTGCAAATGACGTGAAGATATATATTCACATTTCCACAATCCATTACATAATTTTTGCATGAAACAGTAAAAAAACATACATCCATCATCACAAACTAGTATAAATACGACGACCTCTGTGGACGAGTAGTGTACACCGATTTTCAGCGCTGAGGATCCGGGTTCCATTCCCGTTCGGGTCAATGTAGAAAGCCCTTTCTCTACATTTTCTCGGGTATGGGTGTTTGTGGTACCTTTGTTGTTTCTGATTCCATATTAGAAGTGCTTAATCTGCTTACTTTGGGATCACAGCAATTTATTTGGTGGTGTTAATTATAGTTAGTATAGTAAAAGTAAGTATAAAATGAGACAGTGAGAATTGATTTCATTATACAAAAACGAACATAGAGTTACAAATCAACAAATTATTCGTGAAACCAAGATTAAGTTAAATTATTCAGAAAGTTCCTACCGGCGCTCGTTTTCTTGTTTTTAACTGAATTAAACACAGCGCCTGTAAATTATATTTTTAATTTCTGTACGCTTATCCGAGCGGCTCGTAACTTAACATTATTTATTTCGACGTAGCCGATTTTTATAAAGTGCAAAAAAGATACACAATTTCGATTGTTGATGCACGTAATAATACTTTGGAATGATATCAAGGATTTGTTCGGATATTTGTCCTTGTATATATATATATATATATATATATATATATATATATATATATATATATATATATATATATATATATATATATATATATATATATATATATATATATATATATATATATATATATATATATATATATATATATATATATATATATATATATATATATATATATATATATATATATATATATATATATATATATATATATATATATATATACATATATATATATATATATATATATATATATATATATATATATATATATATATATATATATATATATATATATATATATATATATATATATACACAAAAAGTTTATTGAATTCGAATTTCGAATTGTTCATGAAAATAAAACTACATACATATTTTTATAAATTTACTCTTTTTGAAATATGGAGTGGACACTTAAAGAAGACCGTGTTGCAGTTATTGCGTTGCATGGTTGCGGTAACGCGCCAATTCAAGTTTTTACCGTACCATCAAACGATACAATGAAGACTCTAGTGTAGATGACTGGTCAATGAGTGGTCGCCTACGGTCTGATAGGACTCCATCAGTGATAAAAGCTGTGAAGGCGCGAATTCAATGAAATCCCAAACGTAAGCAGAAACTGTTGGCCCTTCAGATGGGGTTAAGCAGAACCACGGAGAAAAGGGTGTTAAATGAAGACTTAGGGCTTCGGGCATATCGAAGAAAAACAGGATATTGTTTGAATGCTCGTCTAATGGACCTAAGACTGAAGAGATGCCGCGCTTTGTTGAAGCGATATGCGGGAAATAAATATCGGGAAATTCTTTTTTCGGATGAAAATTTTTTACCGGAGAAGAGAGCTACAACAAACAAAATGATAAGGTGTACGCACACAGTAGTGAAGAAGCGAGCAACCGTATTCCGCGTGTCCAACGAGGTCATTTTCCATCCTCGCTCATGGTACGGTTGGGAGTTTCTTATTGGGGCTTAACAGAGGTACATTTTTGTGAGGTGGTGTAAAAACGAATGCAGTTGTGTATCAAAATACAGTCCTGACGAACCTTGTGGAACCTGGTTCTCCTACCATGTTCAATAACAGGCACTGGGTACTCGAACAAGATTCAGCGCCAGCTCATAGAGCAAAGAGCATACAAGACTGGCTGGCGACACTTGAAATCGACTTCATCGGGCACGAAGTCTGGCACTCCTGCAGTCCAGATTTGAATCCGTTATATTACATGATATGGCAACACTTGGAAGAAAAGGCGTGCTCAAAGCCTCATCCCAATTTGGAGTCACTCAAGACATCCTTGATTAAGGCAGCCGCCGATATTGACATGGACCTCGTTCGTGCTGCGAAAGACGACTGGCCGCACAGATTGAAGGCCTGTATTCAGAATCACGGAGGTCATTTTGAATAAACTTTAGTGTCATAAGAATCTATGTTTTGTTAAGTTCATTTTGGTATATAAATAGTTACATAATGAATTAAAAAATATCTTCACGCAATTCCCAATACAGGGGTAGACAGAGGTCTAGTCTAGACATTTAAGTCCTTCGACCCACCTTCCACCGAATATATTTTTCGGGACAACGTGACAGGTGGTGAGCCCGTCACCGTCTTTATGTCCAAGCCAACGATATAATTCGTACATAGGTTTTTAGAAAAACCCATTGGTGCGGCCACTTGAGGATGGAACTCGGGTTTCTTGACTCGAAATTCCGTCTACCCAACCGGCTATCGTGACTTTTTAAAATGAATACACTAGTTTTAATTATACTATTTTACTGATCGTGAAAGTATATATATATATATATATATATATATATATATATATATATATATATATATATATATATATATATATATATATATATATATATATATATATATATATATATATATATATATATATATATATATATATATATACATATATATATATATATATATATATATATATATATATATATATATATATATATATATATATATATATATATATATATATATATATATATATATATGTATATATATAGGTTCACTACCAACTAGACTAACGAGGTCGTCATTTCATAGTTTGCAATCAATGAATAAGTCTGGCCTTACGTTTTTCGTTCAATCACGCTTAAAGTACTGAACATATATATGTCTATTCTACTATATAACAGAAATAATGATTGATTAGGTTTTGTAGATATTTATCCGTAAAATGTGGGATAAAAGATAGATTTGGGAGAATTTGTAAGAGTACAGATACTTTCACGATCAGTAACATAGACATTATAAGCATGAGATATTGATATTTGCAACAATTGTTATTGAATTTATATTATACTAGCTTTTGCTCGCGTCTTCATTTGCGTGGAAGTAGCTATAGTCCTATATATTTTTATTTGCATGTGCAAAGAAGCTTATCTCTTTTATATTAGTTACTTACTTACTTGCTTACTTATCATCACGCTCAGTCCCTGACGGGTAAGCCAGAGAGAACAGAATGCCAAGTGTTACGATCCTTATATACCTGTTTCACTTCTTTCAGATTCATCATTTTCTGCATACATGCACGTCGAGGTATCCAAGTACTCTTGACTCTCCTTTCTTCGAGCAATTTGTTAATGGAGGGAGGATTTGCCATAATCGTCACGCGTGGTAAGCGGATTGGCGATCGACACCAGACCACTCGCACCTCAGACGCTGCTGCCCATCTTCAGATAATTTTGATCTGATATTTTAAGAGATAGTTATCCCGCCACCTATCGGTTTCCATAACGATATTCAAGGCTGTTTCCCTTAGTCGCTCCTCGAAAAGAAAGGCAATGGAATATCTTCGGTTTGATTATTTCGGTCTGATATTTTAGAGATGGTTATCCTGCCATCTATCGGTTGCCATAACGATATTCCAAGCTGTTTCACTTAGTCGCCTCTTACGACGGCAAAGAAAGATATATATGTAATAATATTTTCATATGTTGTAAGTAAGTAAAGGTATATTTATATCAAGTCGTAAATATATGTATCAAATTTTTATGCATCGTATTTCTAAAATAAACCTCAAAGCTATGCTGCTAAGTCGTTCGTGTAATCTGATTTCAATATTCGAAAGAAAATAAGAAAATTTTAGAAAAGGTGAAACTCTTGACGTCAAGCACGAAGGCATAGATCCTCTACGGTGGAGCGAGCTTACTCATAAGAAGCCTGTGTACTCGCACCTTGAAGTGGTTAAGGTTGTATGCTATCTTCTCGCTACTCCCAATACTGATGTATACAGAGATAAATACAATTAAATCCTTTCGACCCAATTTCCACCGAAGTCATTTTCCAGACGGAAGAAAGATAATCGACTAAATTAACGTATGAAAAAATACCACGAATAAAAATACCAAAGAGTCTCGATAGCCAAGTGGTTGGGTGGTCGGAATCTCGAGTCGAGAGACCCGAGTTCGATCTCCAAGTGGCAGTCTCGTACCTATGGGGTTTTCAAAAACTTATGTAAATATTAAATCGTTGGCTTGGACATAAAGACGACGACGGGCTCACAATCTGTCACGTTGTCCCGAAAATATCTTCGAGGAAGGTATTTCTTGGGGACCTATATTCTAAGGGACCTAATTGTCTAGACTAGACCTCTGTCTACAGCTATTTTGGGAATTACGTGAAAATATATATATTACAAAAAAAAGTTAGTACTTCACACAAATGGAGAACGAATAAAGTAAAGAGAAAAAGAAAGAAATTATTTACGAATAAACGAATTATTACAGAAACAAAGATTACGTTCAATTATTCAGAAAGTTCGCCCGGCTTACGGTCAGCCCGGATGAATATAATAAAGACACCGTAAATTCTGTTTTAAATTTCTGAAGGTACGGTTATCCCACCGGCTCGTATTATAACATAATTCATTTGTATGGGGTTATTTTTATTTTAAAATATCTGCTAAAATCACTATGGCCGAGTTCCCCTAATCGTATATTATCTGACCCCCACAGGATAACAGAGCAGGTTAGATAGTGGTAACACTGACAAACATGATGTTCCCGTCTACGCGGAATATCAGAGAGACACCCGAGTTCAATCCCCAGTCAGTGGAGTCGTACCAATTATGGTTTTTAAAAACTTATGTACGAATTATATCGTTGGCTTAACATATTTTCAGCGGTAGGAGTGTCCAAAGGCATTTAATTGTCTAGACTTCCGTCTTCCCTTGTATTAGGAACGGAGGAATATATTTATTACTTATAATACAAGAACTCTGAAATCAGAGCAATGTATGTAATGTAGTCTCCATCATATATGTATTTATTTATTAATTTTCTTCAAACACGCATTTAAGGAGATCCGAATACTGAAGTAGATGCAGGTTGAGATTCGAATGAAGAGAATTTCGTCATTTTAATTTACCTATCACCGAATAATAAACCTAAACTCTAAACAGAATATGTATAAAATCGGTTACCTAGTTGTCAAAATTGTTGATATTAATTTTTTTTTATAGAAAAAGGGAGGCAAACGAACAGGTGGCTCACATGATGGTAAGTAGCTCACATGATGGTACCGCCGCCCATGAACACCCGCAATACTAGAGGCTTAGCAGATGCGTTGCCTCCCTTAGAGTGCCCCCCTCCCCCATAATTGGGGGAGGAGGGTGTGTGGGCCACCGGTAAATAATAAAGTTGTTATAGCTTTTTATAATAAAAGATATGTAATTCAGTCGTGCGTTGTTGTATTAGAAAATGATAAAACAGAAGTAATTGAAATAAATAAAAAAGTATACAAAATAAAAATCAACAGCAAAGAGAAAATGGAAAGAAATTGATTAATATTTGTTCCGTCACGCAAACGTGACCTTCAGGATGAATTCCAATTTCAAATTTGTATAGACCGAATACAGTGTTAACGTACAAAGAATTTGTAATATGAAATACCTTTTTAAAATTCGTCATGCGGAATCTCATAACATGATTGTATGTTTAAACCGTAAAAAATGTAATTAGATTCATGCTTTGGCTGATAATACGGTGACGGTTGACTCAAAAAACAATAAGTACATAGGCCTGTAGACTGTATCGAGGCCTCTAATAGACGGTTTGTCATACACTCCACGCTTGTCAAGTGGATTACCGGTCGCAGTGCCAGACACCTCGTTTCTTAGGTGCTGCCTGTCACTGGTTTGCTGAATTTCGCTGAAGTTTGGTAAATTTTGATTACTAGTATTTATCAATGTGGTCATACTGCCGTCAGACAGAAGGGAGACAGAAGGGAGGCAAACGAGCAGGTGGCTCACGTGATGGTAATTGATTACCGCCGTCCATGAACATCCGCAATACCAGGGGCATAGCCTTGAAGAAAGGTATAGGCTCTTTTCTTGAAGGTCCCTAAGTCGTATCGGTCCGGAAAAACCTCTGACGGCAGCTCATGTCATAAAGTGCAAGTGCGTGCCAGAAAATTCCGCGAAATACGCAATGTGGTGGAATGCCAAGCATCAAGATGGTGTTTATGGAATTGTTGACTATGCCGTGAGGTACAATGGTGAAATTCAGCGGCTGGGATTAATCCGAACAATTCCTCGGAGCACTCCCCGTAGTAAGTCTTGTATGAATGTAAATCTTGTAAAAATGCAAAGAGATGCAACGTCTCTTCGCAATGCCAGGGGATCTAGCCGATCACATAGAACATGGTCGTCGACGATTCGAGCCGCTCTACGTTGGATACGGTCAAATGGAAGGAGCTGGGTGCCTCCGCCCAGAGATGACAACAGTACTCCATGTTCAGCCGAACCTGCGCCTTATAAAGTAGTGAGCGGTGGGACGGCATGAAGTACTGTCGTGCTCTACTGAGCACATCAAGCTTACGTGTGTCGGTAATCAATGGTCTTTTCAAGAATTTTCCTTTAGTCGATACTTAAGACACCCACGGGAAAAAGGGGTAAAAGCGGGTACATTAAAAACTGCAATGGTCTATTACCAGTCATAGCATTATAACAATAGCAAATATTTACTATGTAAAACTACTATGTTTCAAGTACTGCTGTCAAGCGTATTTATAATAATGAGGTGGTCAGAGTTTTAGACAATACAAATCGTACATTAGTTTTTTTCTAAAAAATAACGTTACATAATTTATGTTATTATAACTATTTATTATTATAATTATTTTTATTAATTAATCTTCTCGCACAATCCCTGACGGGGTAGCCAGAGAGAACAGATAGCCAAGTGTCACGATCCCTACATACTTCTTTCGCTTCTTTCAGATTCATCATCTTCTTCATACATGCACGTCTAGGTATCCGAGTACTCTTGACCCTCCCCTCTTCGTGCAATTTGCTCACAAGGTCTTCGAAAATTAGTCTCAGTCTACCTCGACACCTTTTAACATTAGCTTTCGCGCTATAAATTTTCTTCACCATTCGGTCTTTAATCATTCGCTCAACGTGCCCAAACCATCGAAGCACGCCCTTATCAATTTTTGTGACAAGGTCATATTTCAAACCTGCCATATTTCGAACCTCTTCGTTTCGCTTTCGGTCGACCATGGTAAGGCCGCACATTTTACGAAGAGATCGCATCTCCACTGCATTCAACCTGCTTTTATGCTTCTTCTAGCATACCCAGGTTTCGCTGCCATATAACAAAGTCAGTACCAACACTGCGTTATGTATTACAAGGCGTGCACTTTTCACTACGCCTTGCCTTTTGACTAACGCACTCAGGGCACCATAGACTTTGTTACCGGCAGCGACACGCTTGTCCACATCTAAATCACATCTTCCATCCCGGCTAAACGCACTCCCCATGTATACAATTTCATTCACCATACAATTTCATTCTTTTCTTCTTTCTAGACATTCCTGATTTACCCAAATTTCGCACTTCGTTCTTTCTTCGTCCCTATCAAATAACAGAACCTTAGTTTTATTAGCATTCAAACGGAGACTTTTAATTCCACATTTTTCTTTCAAAAACGTGACTAATGCCTGCAGTTCTGCCTTTGATGGTGCCATAAGCACTGCATCATCAGCATATAGCAGACAATTTACTTTAAGTCACCCAATTTCACACCCAAACAGCTATCTTTCAGCTTCTGTAAACAGCTGTCGAGATACAGTGTGAACAGCCAGGAAGATATGACACAACCCTGTTTTACGCCCGTTTGGATGCTAAACATGTGTGACAGGTCTACCCACACACAGGCTTTACAGTCACAGTAAAGTGACTGCACAGCCCTCAGCAATCGACCATCCACACCATACCCTAGCAACAGTCCCCACAGTTTCTTCCTTACAACTTTATCAAATGCTTTCTCAAGATCCACAAAAGCACAGAAAATCTTCTGGTTAGCAACCAGAAGCTTCTCCACGATCATGCGGAGAGAAAACATTTGATCCGTGCATCCTCTTCCAGGTCTAAATCCGCATTGTGCCTCCCATAGAAATCTTTCCGATTTCTCTTGCATCCTACGTGTCAAAACCTTCGAGTAAACTTTACTTGCTAAACTAGTGAAGCTGATCGCCCGATAGCACCCGCAGTCATAATGTGAAGCTTTACCTTTATATAAAGGCACAATGACCACGGATCGCCAATCATCCGGAACAGCTCCCGTTCGCCAGCACAAATTGCACAGCAGATGAAAGCTGTCCCAGACGCGTGGCCCACCATACTTGACCATTTCAGCAGTAACTCTGTCTAGTCCGAGTCTGGCGTACCAGTCACGGCGTCACCCCCGGATCCCTCACGAAAATCATCACACGCATATATCTCTCTATAAAATTCGCTCCATCGCTGCATGACGTCCGATTTTTCTGAAAGCACGTCATTGGTTCTCGAAAGCACTTTGTTCATTTTTAAGGCTGTCGCACCAATCCCCGGGTCCTTCGTACATCTTTCCAGAAGAGTTTGGAGTTCTCCTTGAAGTTGTGCGACAACCTTTCGTCCGCTTCTATTCTACTCCTTTCTCGCACTTCCTCAATCAATGCTTTCGTGTGAACTTTCTGGAGCTTATATTTTTCTCTCATATCCTTATCATTAGAGGCCAAGTAGTCTAACCATGCTTTCTTCTTTTTATTTACTGCTTCTTTTACTTCGTCATTCCACCATGCATGGGTGATGTGATGGGTTTTTACTACTACCTCTTTTCATAGTTCCACACACGTCTTCTGCTGCACTAACTATTCCATCTCTAAGGCTCTGCCATATTTTTTCCACATATTCCTTCCTGACATCGATGATGTCTAGCTTTTCGTCTACCCTTGCTTAATATTTATCCACCAAGAATAAATCGACCAACTTCTCTCATTCTCTCTTGTTCTAGTATACATATGGATTTTCTTGTGACTAAACATAGTGTTTGTCACAAGAGGTCTTCTTGTGATAAACACTATGTTTAGTCACTTATCCTTGCATACAGCCAGTATAAGCTTGCCAGCATCGTTAACCCTTTTATCACCAAATATTCCAAGCACCGACTCGTACCCTGGCCGAGCGGTACCAACCCATCCATTCAAATCACCACATACAGCAATTTTTCGTTTCCCTAACCAAATCTAGAACTTCTCTTACATTCTCCCAAAACTCCTCCAGCTCAGCTATGGACGACAAAGCTACCAGTGCATACACCGCCAAAAGAAATAACTTCGTCAGTCTCAATTCAAAGCGAACCCAGAGAAGTCTTAAGTTCACAATCTTATATTCAGTCATAACATCGACCAACCGAGACGACAGCAACACCCCCACTCCCTGGCAGGCGCTTTTGTTCTCCGGGACTCCGGAACATAGAGCTAACGCCCCGCCAGGGAGCTTTTCAGTACCGCTGCCCTTCCGCTTGGTCTCCGACAAACTCACGACATCTAATTCTCTTTCTTTCATTATTTCGATCAACTCATTCGTCTTATCTCTCATGCCTCTTCTTATATTCCACGTGCCAACTCTGCACTTCGTCCTCCACCTTCCGCCGTGTCAGGCTGTGCGTGACTGGTGGCGGTCCCCATCGCCGATATGCGCGCTGCATTCAACACCAACAGGGACGAACTGGTGTGCGTCGCCTTGGGGAGACGCCCTAACCCTCGTTGACATGGGTGCGCAAAAATATACGCTATTCCTAATCCCAGACAACGTATCAAGTGGTGAGACTGAATCGTCTTTATGACCAAGCCATCTACGTAAATCTTAGGCACATAAGTTTTGAAAAAGTCATTTGTACGCACCTACCACCTGCGGATCATACACGGGTTTCGCGACTCGAATTCCGATCACCCAACTACTCGGTTATCGTGACCCTGGACAGTTTAATATTGATATACACCACACGATTATATATACGCATGATTGTGTATACGTATGTTATTAATTATGTAAGCATCTATTGATATTTTAGTATGTATTATAAATATGTTCCACAGACTTATGTATTATACATATTTATGTCGAAAATATGCGGCTCTTGTGTTAAATGAATTACCGGGAAATGCCCACTACTGTGCAAAACAAATATGCATTTAGAGGCCTCTTCTAATCTAAAGTTCCTAAAAATAAATAAAATGTCTTCACGCAACTGCCAATACAATGGTATACAGAGGTCTAGAGAATTAAGTCCCTTCGACCCACCGTCCACTGAAGATATTTTCGGGACCACGTGACAGGTGCTGAGCCTGTCGCCGTCTTTATGTCTAACCCAACGATATGAATCGTACATAAGTTTTTGAGAAACCCATTGGTACAAGCCTGCCACCTGGGGATAGAACTTAGGTCTCGTCTTTCGTGACGTTCTTAAAATATTATTTACTTATTATTTCTTAGATATGCTAATTTCCTCACGATATTTTACTTCAGCGTTTAGCTTGGGCTTGGCTTGGAAAGGATCATCTCAAAATACAACAAAACCGGTGACAGCTACGGCCAGCTGCTTCTAAGTTACGAGGTATCTGGAACTCGGATCCCCAATTCACTGATTCCAGATAACATATTCCATTAAGATATAACATAAGATATGACATTCAAATAATATTACATGTTTTCTACATATGTATTAAATTGAAGACCTCATTCTTTAAAGTCAGTTTATATGAAACTGTTAAAGTGTTTAATATTTGTCGATTTGACGAAAGAATCCTTAAAATATTCGGTAATTATTCCACGACTTTAATTACCGAAAAATTAAAACTAAATCAAAATTGTGGGGGCAACAAACAACTCGAAAACATTAGACGATAATTTGTCAAATGATCTTAAAAATTTGATCGTGAAAAATAACTCACGGGTAAGAACTGTGCCATAAGCACAAGCATGATAAATTACCTTTAATTTAATTCGTTGGAGACTCATCGATCATTTCCGACGCAGTTATATCTGGGTGACGATTTTCAAAAATATTTTCTTCGTACAACGAACATACGTATAATTCTTATGAATAAAATGAAGTAGTTTTATTTTAAAAAATGTGTACATGTATACAATTTCATTCACCATACAATTTCATTCTTTTCTTCTTTCTAGACATTCCTGATTTACCCAAATTTCGCACTTCGTTCTTTCTTCGTCCCTATCAAATAACAGAACCTTAGTTTTATTTATTAGCATTCAAACGGAGACTTTTAATTCCACATTCTTCTTTCAAAAACGTGACTAATGCCTGCAGTTCTGCCTCTGATGGTGCAATAAGCACTGCATCATCAGCATATAGCAGACAATTTACTTTAAGTCACCCAATTTCACACCCAAACAGCTATCTTTCAGCTTTTGTAAACAGCTGTTGAGATACAGTATGAACAGCCAGGAAGATATGACACAACCCTGTTTTACGCCCGTTTGGATGCTAAACATATGTGACAGGTCTACCCACACACAGGCTTTACAGTCACAGTAAAGTGACTGCACAGCCCTCAGCAATCGACCATCCACACCATACCCCAGCAACAGTTCCCACAGTTTCTTCCTTACAACTTTATCAAATGCTTTCTCAAGATCCACAAAAGCACAGAAAATCTTCTGGTTAGCAACCAGAAGCTTCTCCACGATCATGCGGAGAGAAACCATTTGATCCGTGCATCCTCTTCCAGGTCTAAATCCGCATTGTGCCTCCCATAGAAATCTTTCCGATTTCTCTTGCATCCTACGTGTCAAAACCTTCGAGCAAACTTTACTTGCTAAACTAGTGAAGCTGATCGCCCGATAGCACCCGCAGTCATAATGTGAACCTTTACCTTTATATAAAGGCACAATGACCACGGATCGCCAATCATCCGGAACAGCTCCCGTTCGCCAGCACAAGTTGCACAGCAGATGAAAGCTGTCCCAGACGCGTGGCCCACCATACTTGACCATTTCAGCAGTAACTCTGTCTAGTCCCAGTCTGGCGTACCAGTCACGGCGTCACCCCCGGATCCCTCACTAAGATCATCACACGCATATATCTCTCTATAAAATTCGCTCCATCGCTGCATGACGTCCGATTTTTCTGAAAGGACGTCATTGGTTCTCGAAAGCACTTTGTTCATTTTTAAGGCTGTCGCACCAATCCGGGTCCTTCGTACATCTTTCCAGAAGAGTTTGGAGTTGTCCTTGTAGTTGTGCGACAACCTTTCGTCCGCTTCTATTCTACTCCTTTCTCGCACTTCCTCAATCAATGCTTTCGTGTGAACTGTCTGGAGCTTATATTTTTCTCTCATATCCTTATCATTAGAGGCCAAGTAGTCTAACCATGCTTTCTTCTTTTTATTTACTGCTTCTTTTACTTCGTCATTCCACCATGCATGGGTGATGTGATGGGTTTTTACTACTACCTCTTTTCATAGTTCTACACACGTCTTCTGCTGCACTAACTATTCCATCTCTAAGGCTCTGCCATATTTTTTCCACATATTCCTTCCTGACATCGATGATGTCTAGCTTTTCGTCTACCCTTGCTTAATATTTATCCACCAAGAATAAATCGACCAACTTCTCTCATTCTCTCTTGTTCTAGTATACATATGGATTTTCTTGTGACTAAACATAGTGTTTGTCACAAGAGGTCTTCTTGTGATAAACACTATGTTTAGTCACTTATCCTTGCATACAGCCAGTATAAGCTTGCCAGCATCGTTAACCCTTTTATCACCAAATATTCCAAGCACCGACTCGTACCCTGGCCGAGCGGTACCAACCCATCCATTCAAATCACCACATACAGCAATTTTTTCGTTTCCCCTAACCAAATCTAGAACTTCTCTTACATTCTCCCAAAACTCCTCCAGCTCAGCTATGGTCGACGAAGCTACCAGTGCATACACAGCCAAAAGAAATAACTTCGTCAGTCTCAATTCAAAGCGAACCCAGAGAAGTCTTAAGTTCACAATCTTATA
The DNA here is from genome assembly GCA_029286605.1 of Sericinus montela. Taxonomy (NCBI): domain Eukaryota; kingdom Metazoa; phylum Arthropoda; class Insecta; order Lepidoptera; family Papilionidae; genus Sericinus; species Sericinus montela. Next base: position 997,725 of record JAGSMR010000070.1, on the reverse strand, counting down.
TTCAGTCATAACATCGACCAACCGAGACGACAGCAACACCCCCACTCCCTGGCAGGCGCTTTTGTTCTCCGGGACTCCGGACCATAGAGCTAACGCCCCGCCAGGGAGCTCTTCAGTACCGCTGCCCTTCCGCTTGGTCTCCGACAAACTCACGACATCTAATTCTCTTTCTTTCATTATTTCGATCAACTCATTCGTCTTATCTCTCATGCCTCTTCTTACATTCCACGTGCCAACTCTGCACTTCGTCCTCCACCTTCCGCCGTGTCAGGCTGTGCGTGACTGGTGGCGGTCCCCATCACCGCTATGCGCGCTGCATTCAACACCAACAGGGACGAACTGGTGTGCGTCGCCTTGGGAGACGCCCTAACCTCGTTGACATGGGTGCGCAAAATATACGCTATTCTAATCCCAGACAACGTATCAAGTGGTGAGACTGAATCGTCTTTATGACCAAGCCATCTACGTAAATCTTAGGCACATAAGTTTTGAAAAAGTCATTTGTACGCACCTACCACCTGCGGATCGTACACGGGTTTCGCGACTCGAATTCCGATCACCCAACTACTCGGTTATCGTGGCCCTGGACAGTTTAGTATTGATATACACCACACGATTACATATACGCATAATTGTGTATACGTATGTTATTAATTATGTAAGCATCTATTGATATTTAGTATGTATTATAAATATGTTCCACAGACTTATGTATTATACATATTTATGTCGAAAATATGCGGCTCTTGTATTAAATGAATTACCGGGAAATGCCCACTACTGTGCAAAACAAATATGCATTTAGAGGCCTCTTCTAATCTAAAGTTCCTAAAAATAAATAAAATGTCTTCACGCAACTGCCAATACAATGGTATACAGAGGTCTAGAGAATTAAGTCCCTTCGACCCACCGTCCACTGAAGATATTTTCGGGACCACGTGACAGGTGCTGAGCCTGTCGCCGTCTTTATGTCTAACCCAACGATATGAATCGTACATAAGTTTTTGAGAAACCCATTGGTACAAGCCTGCCACCTGGGGATCGAACTTAGGTCTCGTCTTTCGTGACGTTCTTAAAATATTATTTACTTATTATTTCTTAGATATGCTAATTTCCTCACGATATTTTACTTCAGCGTTTAGCTTGGGCTTGGCTTGGAAAGGATCATCTCAAAATACAACAAAACCGGTGACAGCTACGGCCAGCTGCTTCTAAGTTACGAGGTATCTGGAACTCGGATCCCCAATTCACTGATTCCAGATAACATATTCCATTAAGATATAACATAAGATATGACATTCCAATAATATTACATGTTTTCTACATATGTATTAAATTGAAGACCTCATTCTTTAAAGTCAGTTTATATGAAACTGTTAAAGTGTTTAATATTTGTCGATTTGACGAAAGAATCCTTAAAATATTCGGTAATTATTCCACGACTTTAATTACCGAAAAATTAAAACTAAATCAAAATTGTGGGGGCAACAAACAACTCGAAAACATTAGACGATAATTTGTCAAATGATCTTAAAAATTTGATCGTGAAAAATAACTCACGGGTAAGAACTGTGCCATAAGCACAAGCATGATAAATTACCTTTAATTTAATTCGTTGGAGACTCATCGATCATTTCCGACGCAGTTATATCTGGGTGACGATTTTCAAAAATATTTTCTTCGTACAACGAACATACGTATAATTCTTATGAATAAAATGAAGTAGTTTTATTTTAAAAAAATGTGATATATTATAACGACCTCCGGTACATACATACAAACCGGTGTCGTCACCCTTGAGGGTTCGATTTCTGGTCGGGTCAATGTATTTATCACTTTTTCTTTTTCTCGGGTTTGGTTGTTTGTGGTATCTTCGTTGTTTCTGATTCCATAATTCAAGTGTTTAAGGTTACTTTTGGTTCACAGCAATGTACGTAATGTTGTGCGTATATATATAGATCTTTTCTAATTGTTTTTTTTTACATTATGAAAATTTTAAATAAATTTACAGAAAATAAAAATAAACTATAAAACCGATGTGTGTAAGTTACATGCGAAACATCGTCGTACTCACCCTGACCTACCAGCAACCTCCGATAGGCCTTAAATCGTTTTATTTTAAAATTCATAAGATCATATTTAATTTTCACACATGTATACAATACACAAAAGTCTAGACAATTAAGTAATTTCAACCTTATTTTCACAGAAACCTATTTGGAGCCATGTGGTAGGTAAAGAGCCTACCGCCGTCTTTGTGTCAAAGCCAAAGCTACAACATATTTACATACATATATTAATGTTGAAAAATATTCTTATATATGTAGGTCGAAACTGCGACATTTAGTTTCGAATACAGGGTCACAACTCACTAGGCTAGGTCGCTCACAACGCCATAATTTTAGCTAAACTATTATAGTTATTATATTTATGAAGCGCATATAAAGTACTAAATAGATGTTATAGAAAAAGTTACTTCGCAACACTCCGCATGCAAATATAAAAGGTATATGTTACCTGGTCCGAAGAGAAGAAGAGCACCACCCTCTCTCACACAGATGCGTGCACTAATTCCGCTGTATACACCACCACCACTACATTCAAACCAGGTAAAATATACCACCAACGAAAACGCAACACGTGTTTCGACTCAAAACAAGGCATTATCAAGCGAGTAGAATCTACAATGAGTGACCGCAGAGATGTCTGCTCGCGGAGTGTTCCGAAGTAACTTTTTCAACAACAACTTTACAATGAATTTCCGCAAAGTAACGGAGTCAATTAACTATCTACTTAATAGTTATTAAATTAAAGAGAAAAATTGTTTTTAAAACTTCAACTGAGACGGGCGGGATTCGAACCAGCGACCTTTACCTGTCTGTCACCTGCAAAAGAGACAATAGATGTCTAGCCGAGCGCCGAAGTCTAAAAGCAGGCATAAATAAAGAAAAGAGAATATAGATTTAAAATTTCAACTGATGCGTGTAAGACACGGTGGCTCAGAGGTAAGAGTGATGTCACGGTTCGGCAGAAATCGCGAGTTCGAATCCCGTCCATGTCTGTTGACATGGGCGGGATTCAACAAACCCGCGATTTCTGGGGTATTTTAAAAACAAACAACAACAATAAACTCCGTAAGTATCCTCTTTTATTTGGTCAATCTTTTTTTAATATTATTCAAAATGTGAAACCCATACGATTATATTTATATTTTCTTTTACATACATACTTATAAACAACATCTAAAATTGGACAATTTGAATAAAGAGATATTCACTTAGAGAAAAGGAAAGGTTACGTCAGAATTGCAGTAATGATCATAAATATTCGGTGATATTCCATGAAATGCATTTTATTTCGATGCATATTAAATCTTTAACGCTGTCACAGTGTATGCTTTTAATGTATGCACAGCCGCTCTATATCACAAAATATGCATGAGACTTCACGTTTGTTTGTGGCAGGCCAATTTACTTGTCAAAAGAAGAAACAAAAGAAAAAGTGATTTTCCTAGCGATTATATTTTAGACTTTACTTTCAAATAGCAGACGAGCAAGTTAAGTTAAAAGTCTGCGTAGGAATGTATAATCTTCTCTTGGAAAAAAGGTGACTTAGAACAAAACGAAATACATAAAAATTGCTCTCAACACATGCCGGGAATTTTGATGAATATGTACAGTATGATGTGAAAAAAATATCTTCGGGCCATTTCCAATACAGGAGTGGGTAGAGGTCTAGACGATTAATTCGTTTTGACACATATTCCACCAAAGACATTTTTGGGATACTCATATGCTGCAGGAAAAAGATAGGTAGTAGTTGGTAGTACTCGCCAAATTGTGTGCTCGTGACCTGGAAAGGACTTCTTTTCCAACAGCCTCTCATAAACATGTTTGAAATCTTAAAAACTCCGATAGCGCGATGTAGGATGTCGATATGTTTCTTGAATCTGTTCGACACAATAAGTTGATAAGAATGCTAACGACTCTTTTTAGCGATACCTTCATTCAAAAACGATTTATTAGTATCAGAAATAGAAAACAGAATGAAAAAAATATTTAAACAATGGTTTGAATGCGTGTATTGAAAGTTTTCCGTACAATTAATGGTTCCTAGAACAATCTCTAGCTCGCTTTATTCTTTATCCAATAATGATTAAGCACATTTCCGATGGCCTACACTTCATAGCTATACAGTATTGTAATACTGGCATGTTGTTTCCTACTCCTTTTTTACCATTACGCATTTTCCCATACAAAGGTAGGTAGAGGTCTTAACCTTTTCAAAAAAGAGCATAGTTAGTGAGTTTCTATCGCCTGCTTCTTCTCTGTTATAGGAACCTGGTCACGAAACGGTTTTACATAAAAAATATGAAATATATGTAAATAATCGTCAATGTATTGGTGAATAAATAATTTTATTTGATTTGATTAAAATATTCTATTTCATTAATTTGTCCAATGGAATATTGTGATGAACTTTTGCACCGCAACTTCTTTGGGACTGATAGTTAGATAGATAGATTTAATGAAAAACAGAGATTTAAAAATTCAACTAAATCTCTTCGAATAATATTATTAAATTTAGTTCTAGTTCGCTGTTTTAATGTCTAATAAATAATAATCAAAAAATAAAAAGCACTGCAGTTTTTCTAATATTATGAAATACAAAAATGCACAACGCCGCGGGGCTTACATGTCTTATAAAACGATAGAAAAATGCTGACGACCATGAATCGATTGTATAGGAACCAAGGTATTTTGATACTTAAAAGATAACAATCGTTTTAACAAAACAATTAACAATAATTTAATCAAAATACACAGGTGACGTATGGTTCGCTCCGACTAAAAGTCCATGGTGTTTCGCAATCGCCGTATGTAATGCATTCGCACTCATCCGCGACCCCTGCATCTGCACTGGCAGCCTTAGACAGATTCTCCTCTGAAAGAATGCTGCCTCTCCATTTCCGTCCTGGGGAGACGCACGTATCACGAATGCATGTACCTTTAGGCCTCCAAGCCCATGCGAAATACTAAATCCCCTGAGTCTGGCACCCAGAGCAGAGCTCAGAAAAGTGCATACAAAGAAGACTTTTGCATGCATGTAACCAGTAAATTTCGTACATAAACGTATCCTTTGCTATGTTCTAACTCCGTCTGACAAGAGGTAATTCTTACACATGCGAGCGTTTGAGTTTGTTTTGATTTATTGAAATTTACACAATATTCGTAAGGTTATAATTACTATTTTTATTCAAGTATCGAAAACATTTAGTCGAACTATAAAAGCATAACAATACTTATAACACTTTTCCGAAACATACGCCTACAAAGTTCATACAGCTGTGAACCGATATAAAATGTTACTAACTCTTTACAAAGTTCTAGTGGGAAATAGACATTTCATGTGTAAAGAATTGGTAATGTTGTGATTTTTTAAAGAAATGAATAAAGAAGGGAATAGGTGGAAAGGTGTGCTAGCAAATGCTAAGAAAATCGAATTGAAAGGTTAGTTTGGTTTTTTTTTTATGGGATCATTTAGATAAATAACAGTTTCTAAAATCTGTAATTTAGTCTCCACTAAAGTGTATTAATTCTGTTAGGATCATTTTAAACTAAAAAAAATATCATCATCATATCAGCCGCAAGAAGTCCACTGCTGGATGTAGGCCTCCCCTAAAGATTTCCAATATGACCGGCTGATTGCGGCCTGCATCCAGCGTCTTCCCGCGACCTTGGTCAAGTCGTCCGACCATCTAGTCGGTGGATGTCCGACGCTGCGCTTGCCGGTACGTGGCCGCCATTCCAGAACCTTTCTGCCCCATCGGCCATCGGTTCTACGCGCTATGTGCCCCGCCCACTGCCACTTCAAGGAGCTAATCCGCTGGGCTACGTCGGTGACTTTAGTTCTTCTACGGATCTCATCATTCCTAATGTGATCTCATAGAGAAACTCCGAGCATAGCCCTCTCCATAGCTCTTTGAGCGACCTTGAGCCTTCTTATGAGGCCCATAGTAAGGGACCACGTTTCGGACCCGTAAGTCATCACTGGTAACACACATTGGTCGAAGACTTTCGACTTCAGGCACTGAGGTATTTTGGACGAGAAGACACTCCGGAGCTTCCCGAACGCTGCCCAGCCGAGTCGGATTCGTCGAAAGACCTCGTCCTTGAAGCTGGAACTGTCTGCCTTGATCAACTGACCCAAGTAGACATACTGGTCAACAACTTCAAGAACTGAGCTCCCAACACATACAGGTGAAGGTGCAATATGGACATTCGACATAATCTTCGTCTTGTCCATATTCATTCTAAGACCCACCTGTTGGGAAACTTCATTTAGGTCATTGAGCATGATGTTCAAATCCTCCAGCGACTCCGCCATGACCACAATATCGTCGGCAAATCGAAGGTGAGTGATATACTCGCCATTTATATTGATGCCAAGTCTTTTCCATTCCAGGAGCTTGAAGGCATCTTCCAAAGCAGCGGTGAACAGTTTCGGAGAAATAACGTCTCCCTGTCTAACACCTCTCTGCAGTGGAATAGCCCTCGTCTTCTGCTCTTGTACTCGGACTGACATGGTGGCGTTTCTGTACAAGCACTTCAACACCTCGATATACCGATAGTCAATATGGCATCGCTGGAGAGACTGGAATACCGCCCACGTTTCGATCGAATCAAAGGCTTTTTCATAGTCCACAAATGCTAAGCATAGTGGTCGGTTATACTCTCTGCTCTTCTGTATAACCTGCCGCAGCATATGGATGTGGTCTATGGTACTGTAGCCTTTTCGGAAACCGGCTTGTTCGAGAGGCTGGAAGGCATCGAGCCTGTTAGTGAGACGGTTCGTGATCACCCTCGAAAACAGCTTATAGACATGGCTTAGGAGTGTGATCGGTCTGTAGTTCTTCAAAAGGGTATTGTCGCCTTTCTTGAAGAACAGTACCACAACACCCCTATTCCACGCCTCTGGCGTCACGCCCTCGAGCAGGACGGAATTGAAGAGCTTCTGAAGGACTTTGAGTACCGGCGTTCCGCCCACTTTCAGAAGCTCTGCTGTGATTCTATCCTCGCCCGGCGCTTTGTTATTTTTGAGCTGTTTAAGGGCAATCCTAATCTCGTGGAGGCTGATGTCCGGGATATCTTCTGTATGATGCCGAGTTAACTTGGCTCTTGGATCTTTGGCCAAGTTAACAATGGGTTTGGCTACTGAGGTATATAACTGTCCATAAAACCTCTCGATCTCTTCCAGAACCTCAGCCTTTGTCGAAGCTACGCCACCGTCCTCCTTCTTAAGCCTGGTCAATCGGCTCTGCCCAATAGACACCATTCTTGCAAACACTTTGGAGCCTTTGTTCAGCTCTATCGTCTCCTTTATACGTTCGGTATTATAGGAGCGAATGTCATGTCGCAAGAACTTCTGGATTTGTCTATTGAGCTGCCGATGAACGTTCGCATCCTCGGAGGTTTGCAGCGGCATGGCTCGTCGTGTGGCCATCAAGTCTAAGGTCTGAGAAGAGATTTTTTGAGGGTTTTGTTTGGGGCGAAACCTATAGTACTTCGATCCCACCGCTTGGACCGTGTCAACGAACCCATTGTTTAACTCGTCCACTGTGACGCAATCGTTCAGACAATCGAAGCGATTTGAGAGTTCCAGCTGGAAACTTTCGACATTTTGGATATGGGCGGGAGATGGTCGAAGTGTAGACTTCACCAAGCGAGTTCTCTCTCGCCTGAGATCGATATTCAAGATGCCTCTCACGATTCGGTGCTCACTTCCCGTTTTGATCTTGTTGATCACAGAGACATCATTGAATATCTCTTTCCTCGTCGACAAGAAGTCTATCTCATTTTTGACAGGTGGTTTGCCCTCTTTGGCGGGGCCCAACCAAGTCCATTTTCTATGAAGCGGCTTCTTGAAGAAAGAATTCATCGCGTAGAGTCCCTCTTCCTCCAGGAATTCGGCCAGCCTATGACCCCTGTCATTCCGTTCCCCAAATCCAAATTGCCCCACTCTGGACTCTCCATCGCTCCGCCCGCCAAGTATTGCGTTGAAGTCCCCCACAACAACCGTAAAGTAGGTTTTGGAAGCGTGTGTGGCCCTACGTATGTCCTCATATACTTCTTCCACCTCTTCATCTGGGCGTTTCTTGTGCGGCATATATACCTGGATCACCTTCAACGAATATCTTCTGGATACTCTGAGTATCAGGTATATCACCCTGCTAGAAACGCTTTCGATGGTTGTTACGTTGTTAATGAGGGACTTGTGGACGAGAAACCTGACACCATGCTGTGACTTTTTAACGTCACCCTCCCGGTGGTAGAGTAGGTTACCTGACTTAAGGGTTGTCGTGCCCTCTCCCTCTCTTCGGACTTCAGACAACCCTACAATGTCCCATTGTAACCTACTCATTTCCTCTTCCACTTCCTCGATCGTCTCGTCTCGTCAAGCCTCAAAGTGCGGATGTTGTGTGCCACCAGGGCCAGTTTCCGTTGGGAGTGGTAGCCGGATCTCTTCCGGAGATTCTTCGCACCCCCTGCTCCGCCGTTACCTTGACCGCTACCGGAGCCAGGAATAGCGGAGCTGCCGGGGACTGGGGGCCGTGGTGTATTTATTATATTCATTTAGGGGGGATTTGCCATACTCACCACGCTGGGCGGACGGGTTGGTGAGCGCAGTTTAATCGGCTTATCACATTTTCGATGCTGCTGCCCATCGAAAAAGGGTTTTAAGCTTGGGATGGGTAGGATTTTCGGGGGATGTGGGAACGGAAGGAAGGTATTGGGATACTACTCACGTGGATGAACAGGGAATAAGCAAGTAGTAGCTCGGGAGGCCGGGCGCGCATACCCGATACCATACCTTTAATCGCCGGACAGGCAAATAAGGATGGCACTCCTGGCTATCTATAAAAAAATATGTTTGTGTATATATAAAAAATATGTAACAATTAAACAGCTAAATATTAACATTCTATATAATACTTTTTTAAATAGTAACAGTGACCGAACGTAAAATTGTCTCCCTTGTAGGTATATTTCTATATAAATTAATAATAGTGCTGACGAGTAATTTTTAAGGAACGTATAAGTTTGGTAATTTTTAAGAAACAGGAAAGGAAATGAGGAAGGGGTTACGGATTTTTCGATACTAAACCGTCACCCAAAACGGAGCTCGAGATAAGACCTACTTTACATCTAAAAAGAAACTTCTCAATTTCGTAATGTCGTCGAGGTCGTCTTTTAATCCGAGCATCCCTAATTCGTCATTATAGCACATTTATTTTTTTCCATTATGATATTATTTATTGAATAACAATGGCTGCATGTCTTCATGTCTTGGGGATCGACCTCGGGTCTCTTGACTCTAATTCCGATCACCCAACTACTCGGCTATCGTGAAATATAATAATAATAATAATAATAGATAAGGATAATATCATTACCAATTGAAATCGCTATGTCTAATATTAATGTACCACTGTACAGTTTCAAGTTGCTCACGCAAATAAGGCTGGCCCAAACTTTATATTAAGGCAGAGGTAGAAGAGACTTCCTACGAATGCGCGCTTAACCGCTTTCCCCACTTCGGCACGAAAACACACATGGCTGAACATGTAGTCCATATTAAGTGACGATATCCCAATATTTTTTTAGATAAAGGTCAAGTATCTAAGAAATAAATATTCCAAAACTTAGTTGAAATCTATGCGGTAGTATTTCCGTGATGCGCGTACTACAGACATTTTATTTATATTATTTATTGAAGAACAATGGCTGCATTTGTATGATGAATGGTTAGATTAAGTCGCGGATACAATTTTTTTAGAAACTGCATCGCGCGAGATCCTCACAGATTGATCATGTTGACGGTACAAATATAATATAATAAATATTTATTGGTATCAAATATAATAAATATTTCTTCGAAGACTTATATTTGTATCACATCTACGATTCAGCTGCTTGTGAAGCTGCTTGGGCCCTTATAAAAGTACCTTTGATGTATCGATGCACTCACACAAGAGCTTTTCCCCTTTATATATAAGTATAGTGATATATTTTTTTCTAAACTTCTCTACAATTTATATCGTTGGCTTGGACATTAAAGACAGTAACAGGCTCACCACCTGTCACATTGTCCCAAAAATGTCTTCAGTGAAAGGTGAGCCAAAATACCTATTTGTCTAGACCTCTGCCTACCCCAGTATTTGGAATAACGTTCAGATATATTTTTTGTAAATTTATCTATAGCAATACGAATTTATCGATAGCAATACGAATGCTGTAAATGCGTAACATAATTTATTTACACAATATTGTGTAGCGCAATATCTTCTTAGCAACGTTGGAGAAATGGGTGCTTAGTGAAGGTAGATTCGTTAACATATCGACCATGTACCATCGTCTTGACGTCTTAAACCTCATACAATAGACTATTGCCGGAATCAACAGAGCGTATCTATTTCTGTCTGGTTGAAATCTAGTTAACGCTATTCGATTTAGAAAACACAACAGCAAACTATATATATCTTATATATCTTTAATATATTCCTAAAAAGTGTAGTAATTAATATATATCTCCACACGTGCTCCCTCTCCCTACCTCCATTGTCCTTTCGAGGCATCTCTTAATGAATACTATTTGGACAAAGTGATCGCTTCATAACAAATCTTGATAGTTTAGTATATCTTAACTCGAATCCGGAGAATTCAGTTCGATCTCCATAAGGAAGGCACGTTGAATTTTTCGAAACTTATGTACTATTTGTATCGTGTGTTACTAAAATGGCGGCAGGCTCACATTATCCCAAAGTTGGAATAAAAAATAGTACGCGCATCACGGATTCGCAATACTACTGCATAGATTTCAACTAAGTTTTCGAATATTTATTTCTTAGATACTTGACCTTTATCTAAAAAATATTGGAATATCTTCATTTAATATTCACTACATGTGCAGCCATGTGTGTTTTCTTGTCAAAGTGGAGAAAGCAGTTAAGCGCGCATACGTAGGAATTCTCTTCTACCTTTGCCTAATTATAAGATTTGGGCCAGCCTTATTTGCGTGAGCAACTTAATACTGTACAGTTGTACATTAATATATAAAAGACATAGCGCTTTCAATTGGTAATGATATTAATCTGTGTCGATTATTATAATTAATACCTTCGACTTGCCCATCATATATGACAAGGCGAACATCCACTTTGTCTTCTACTAGTACGCTCGATGCTGTTGTGCAAGATGTCAATAGTGACACAGAGCTTGCACCCACCTCAAGCGTTCCTCAAGCGCGGAAACGATGGACACCAGAAATGAATATGTTCATATTGCGCACATATCTCAAACTTACCCAACTCAATACAGATACGAAGAACTATCTCGAACCCCTTCATCAGAAATTCATAGAGAAATATCCACACATACAAGTCAACCGTCAAAGATTAGGAGACCAGCGTAGGGCTATAGTCCGTAATAAATTGCTAACACAAACAAAAAAAGATCAAATTTACAACGAAGTTAGAGAAGAACAAAGTTAAAGAAACGAAGAAGAAGAAGAATCGCCACAAATGAACAATACAAGACACAAATCCATACAAATAACATACAAATACAAACAAGAATAAGATGGACTAATGAACAAAATGAATCGATAATGAAATCCTATAATAGGGTAACACAATTAGACACAAACAGAACAGCATATCGTAAACAATTACATGAAGCATTTGTAAATGAGTTTCCCGCACTAGTCCACTTAACTCAACAACGCATTGCCGATCAAAGAAGAGCGATTATAAGTAACAAGTACATCAACGATGACAGGATTAACGAAATAAAAAAACAAGTAACAGACGAACTTACAAACTCGAATAATATAATACAGCAACCTAACACTAACACTGATGACACATTTCTGAATCGTATAGAAATAAACCTCCCTGAAGACCCTCCACATTTACCATTAGGTGAAAGTGATACACTCATTGATGAAATATTTCACCAGACATTTCAGCATTTTATAGGCACTGATCCAACCAACAGAACATTCATACCTAAACAGAAACCCTTCAAAAAATTGCGAAGACAGTAAACTATATCAATGATATAATCCTCCCAAAAGTTTGTAACATAGATTCAGATTTCAACACTCTCCAAACTGCAATATACTGCGCTTCGTGGACTGCTGCAAAGGTAAACGGAGCAAAAATACCACTTGTATTATTGCAAAGCTCTAATCAGGAACAGAAAGATCAAAGACCACATTGGCAAAGGCGATTGCAAAGAAAACTCGAGGAGTTGCGAGTACATATTAGCAGAATAACACACTTTATAAATGGCAATAGAAGTAGAAAACTTGAAAAGCACATAAATGAAATATCACAAAAATATAAAATCCATTCTATATATTAAAATCCAAACACAGAACTCAAACACATTCATGACACATTAAAACAAAAGTTAGCAGTAGTAGCAGGACGCCCTCGCAGGTATAAAGAATGCACGCTTAGAAAACACCAAACAAGCAATTCAAAAACAACGAAAAACAATTCTATCGTAACATTAACCAGATAACATCAAACATACACAAAAACAAAGGCCACAATAATACAAACAAATACCCCGACATAGAAACTTTACAAAGCTTTTGGAAAGGAATATGGGGCTTCTATCGAACATAATACTCAAGCGGGCTGGGTACAAACTGAAGCGGAAAAAAGTAATGCAAGCACAATACAAATGGAATTCGAGCATATCCCAATTGAAGTCTTTAAAAAGTAATAGGTAATTTACATAATTGGAAAGCACCAGGTTCAGATTTCATTCATAGCTACTGGTACAAAAAATTTACAAGCATTCATGGCTATCTTCACAATCATCTTAATGAATTTATCGAACACCCCGACACAATACCACCCTACATTACAATAGGAACAACTTACATGATACCAAAATACTCCAATGACCTCAGTAACCCTGCCAAATACAGACCGATCACTTGTTTGCAAACCATATATAAAATATTATCATCTTGTATTTCGGAGCTTGTATATAAACATATCACTGACAATAACATACTGGCTGAACAACAAAAAGGATGCAGACAATTTAGTCAAGGATGCAAGGAACAATTAATAATAGATTCTGTGATATTAAGTAACGCCTATAAAACAAAATCTGACCTATTCACCATGTACATAGACTACAAAAAAGCTTACGACTTTGTCCCGCACTCTTGGCTGATAAAAATTTTAGAGATATACAAAATACACCCAAAATCATCAATCTTTTGACGACTGCAATGACTTTATGGGCAACTAAATTAAAACTCGTCACCCGTCTCACAACAATACAGACAGACATAATAAAAATACAGAGAGACATTTTTCAGGGAGACGCACTGAGCCCGCTGTGGTTCTGCCTGGCACTTAACCCTCTATCTAACATATTAAATTCAACTACAGCTGGATACCATTTACACTATGCAGATGCTCATTGGCACAGTTCAGAAAATATTAACCATTTACTCTACATGGACGACATTAAATTGTATTCCGATAACGAAAATAAATTTTATCAATTAGTCAATCTTACACAGTTTACAAACGACATTAAAATGAAATTTGGTATTGATAAATGTAAAATAAACTCATTTAAAGCCGGACACATTTTTAAACATAACTTTATATTAGAAACAGGGGACGAAATTGAATCACTTAATGAACAAGAAACATATAAATATTTAGGTTACAAGCAATCACAACAAATACTGCATAAAGACACAAAACAGAAATGAACTCAACAGTTCCTTCACCGACTTAATACAGTACTTAAAACACAACTATATGCTAGACATACAGAAAAGGTATAAACACCTTTTGCAATACCCATACTTACTTACTTACTCTTTCGGCATTATTTATTGGACTAAATTTGACATAAAAGCTTTACAGAGAACAATCAACACTACAATGACGAAATTTCGTAAACACCATCCAAAGGCATGCTTACAGAGACTAACACTACCCAGAAAGGATGGAGGTAGGGGAATTATCGACATAACTAACCTACACTCCAAGCAAATTACAACGCTCAGAGAGTATTTCTTTGACAAATCAAAACACTCAACACTTCACAAGGCAATTGTCTGTAATGATAGCAAATTAACACCCCTCAATTTACACGAAGACACTCCACAGAGTAAAGAACAACTGGTAGATAACAAAACCAAGGTAGCTGTGTGGGCAGCAAAATCTTTTCACGGAAGACACCACCATGACTTATGTCAATCCAATGTTGAAAAAGAAGCGTCAAACGCATGGCTAAGTCGTGGGGAACTCTTTCCTGAAACCGAAGGCTTCATGGTAGCAATACAGAATCAAGTGATAGAGACCAGGAATTATCAAAAACATATCATTAAGTCTATAACTTTCGATTTGTGTAGAAAATGCAACAACTGTCCAGAAACTATACAAAACATAACAAGTGCATGCAAATCAATAACTCAGACCGACTACAAGCATAGGCATGACCAAGTAGCTAATATAATACACCAAAAACTTGCTCATCAGAAAAACTTAGTTACCTGCCTAAAACCTTACTATAAATATTACCCTGAAACAGTTTTAGAAAATTCATCCACAAAGCTGTATTTTGACCGAGCCATTCTTACTGATCATACCATACATTTCAATAGACCAGACATTACACTAATAAACAAAATTGACAAAAGCGCATACCTTATAGATATACCTGTCCCGAACACACACAATCTGCAAACAACAATATCTGAAAAACTTTCGAAATATACGGAACTAAAAGATGAAATTGAAGAAAGATGAAACTTTGGCATCTTCAGAAAGTAACTATAGTTCCCATTGTACTTTCCACAACTGGAGTAATACCGAAACAGTTACACCAATCTTTGAAGACTCTCAAATTACCATCTAATGCTTACTTTCTACTACAAAAAGCTGTAATTCTCAATACTTGCAGAATAGTTAGAAAATTCCTGCTGACTGAAGATAGCTCGATCACAACAACACAACTCATACACAACTCAACTACTACTGAACTTAATTCACAGCCCAACATACAAACCATCTCAACACTTACCACAACAGGATCCGACCCTGATATGCACTTTGCTTAGGCTCGTGCTTATTATAAAACCGGTTAAAACCGTGAAAAATAAAGCAAACATAATAATAATAATAATCAACATCTTCTCGGCTATCTTGAAATATAATAAAATAAATATATCTCTTCACGCAATTACCAATACAGGGGTAGACAGAGGTCTAGTCTAGACAGTTCCTTTAACCCACCTTCCACCGAAGATGTTTTCGGGACAACGTGACAGGTGGTGAGCCCGTCGCCGTCTTTATGTCCAAGCCAACGATGTAATTCGTACATAAGTTTATGAAAAACCCATTGGTACAAGCCTGCCAACTGGGGATCGAACTCGCGTCTCTTGACTCGAAATTCCGAACCCAACCACTCGGCTATCATGACTTTAAAAAAATTATGTTTATTAATCATGGTTTTCAATTAAATTATGTTTGTCATGTAAAATAAACTAATTACTGTTGTATATGTATTTATGTCTTTCTATAAAATCCTCCTTAATAGACTAACAAACGCACGAGATGTGGACTATGTATACTAAAAATCGGTCCCCAAGCGATGCAGTTTCTAAAGGAATTCTATCTGCGAAAGTCATAGCCGCTGGTGATAAGAGGGCTGGTTCTTTCTCGCTCAACGGTTAAGTCTAGCCATACGACGTGGAAATGCAGCTAGTATCCTTGGTACCATGCCACCAGGAGTAGGGCTCTACGATTATTGTTGTTTTTAGTTAATATTTATTATAAATATTTACATAATATTGTTTCTATATATAAATTAATGGGGGAAAAAACGAAAAATTTACACTTAGTATTTAGCGTGTCTCATATGGCTATGTTTAAGAAGATACTACTTTCTTTCGAGTCCTAAGAGGGGTGTCCTAAAAGGCGACACAATAAAAAGCCCTAATGTAATAGGTTACCGGCATGTGGCGGTAACCTTCTAGAAATATATCAGACAGTCAGAACACTGACAGGCAACAGCGTCTAGGCTGCAAGGTGTCCGGTGCAATGATCGTTAATCCGGTAGCCAATCGTGGTGATAATAGCGATCCCTCTAGGAAGAGACCCCTGCAGGGGACTTTTACAGACCCTTAGATGATGATGATCATAGTGAATATTAATTTGAACACTTGCCTTTACACTTAACCTGTACTTTCGACACATTAACATATACATGCAGGGTCTGTATATGTGATAGTTTGATTTCTGGTTAAACATCCTCAACATAGCATATGAAGTGAGGTTAACTTAAACGGTGTGCAACCGGAACAGATAAAATACACCAGACGTAGACGTTGAAGGAAAATTCAGGAAGTTAAATTCGCCAAGCAGCTTGAAATTTCACCCACATGTAGCATACGGAATGTGATTTGCATAAGCATTCCACACCATGTCGTGTTACAACTACAGCTCACAGAATTATTTTGTCGTTTGCGGTGTACAAACCTACACATCGTTTCACATTTATTGCATATTCGGTTCTAACCGAAAACGCGCTTGAGTGAGCTTTATGACACCTAACGTAATAAATGACGCGTCTGATATGAAAGTGTCATAATGAGCGTTCAGCAATCAACTAAATATAGTCGTCTCTTTTCATTACGAGAGTGTTTTGTTTTTTCATTTCAATAGTCACAGTTTTTCAAGTTACATTAGAAATGTATCATTTTTTACACACATTCAAATATCGGGTCATAATTTTATTAAATAAGTTCGCATAAAGTGTTTATAAAAAAATTCCTTCATAATTCATCGTTAAAAAAATTGTTACCGTTTTAAAAATGGACCAACTGACGAAATTCCTTGTTTACAATAAGCTACCCGAAAGCCGTGCCAGCTTTAACTATGAAAAGATGAGATCGAGAAGAAAACAAAAAATTACTGGTGACGACTTTGACAAGAGACTATTACTGGTATCACCAGACTTGGAGAAAATGTACGAAGGTGAGTATTGTACTAGCATCATCATTATCATAATAACAGCCTTTTAGTACAAAGCTGTACACCGCTGAGCATAGAACTCCTCCAAACAGTCCCACTAAGCAAATCTGATTTCCTTCATTCGATCTGCAATGAAGAAACACATCTCCGAACCAATTGTGGCGTAGTTTATAAATATATATATATATATGTATATATATATATATATATATATATATATATATATATATATATATATATATATATATATATATATATATATATATATATATATATATATATATATATATATATATATATATATATATATATATATATATATATATATATATATATATATATATATATATATATATATATATATATATATATATATACATATATATATATATATATATATATATATATATATATATATATATATATATATATATTTGCTAAGGAGGTAGCCTTAAAAATAATGGCCTTAAAGGTGCTAAAAGTTAAGTAACTATTAGCCTTATTTTAAGTAAGTAAACGTTAAAAGAACATGAGATCTGAATCTCTTGTATACAGTGTTCCCGCGTAGGATCCCGCGAAAAAATCAATGTAATAAGCGGTTGGAGACGCAGTCAAAACTAGTAAATCATAATTATATCATAAAAAGAACCTCTAGTCAAAAAAGATTTATTGTAAACTAGCTGCCCCAGCGGCTTTGCCCGCATTTTAACACGTAACGCGAAACCCTGATTATGTTTCTAAGACAAAAGTAGCCTATGTAATTCCCTATAAAATTAGCTATCTGTCAGTGAAAGTCCTGTTAAAATTGGTCCAGCCGTTTCAGACATTAGCCGGAACAAACAGACAGATAGAAAAAAATTGTGAAAAATTTTATTTTGGTGTGTGTACCGTATATATTTGTCACAGAATCAAGATAAAGCAACAATTTTGGTTACAACGCCATCTATTAATAGTCGTCGGAAACGTCAAGTAGTGCGCTTGAGTAAGGTCGATACAGGAAGTGACAGAGCGGATTTGACTACCATGTGTTGTCAATGTCACTTGGCTTCTGATATAATGTCTTCGGAATATTCTCAGGGCTTCATGCCCTGAGAATATTCCGAAGACATTAGCCACCAGTAACAATGTAACACTCGCCCGAGTAACAGTGTAACTACCCATTCGGACCGATCCATATCCTCTCTACGGTTGTCACTTTGTGTTTTTCTTGAAACACCTAAAGCGACCACCGCCCTTGTCCTTTTAAGGACAAGGCGTCAGCAACCTTTTACCAAGCCTTTCCTGTCCGCTGCCGGCGCTCCCTCTGTCCCACCCGAAAACCGGCCTCCCACCAGCGGGAACCACCGGGACTAGGGATCGGGATACGGTTGAATCGGCGGCGCACAGTTTCGGTCGTGGGAAGCTGGTTGTACGTTGAGTTCGCCAACTAGCGAGGGATAGGGCAACCATGAGCGGCTCTTCCCCGGAGACTTCGTCAAGCATGAAGGAAGAAGACGAGGAATTCGAAGATGCAACTCCGCCAAGCACAACCACCCACTTCAGAATCACCGATTTATCACCACGGTCACGCTTAGAGCATGACCTGGGGATGATGAGGCGCCTGAAGCGGCTGGAATTGGTCCAACCCTCTACTGCAGATAGGACTTTGGCGCTGTTGGAGAAAGACCGCGAGGAGATGATTCGAGCAGGAGCGATCATCCCCCCGCACGAACAACTTACTCTGGACCAAGCGTTCAGAGAAATGGAAGAAAACTACCGCACTCGGCCGACGCGACGTCAACGTAGTCCGGACGACAACGAAGATGAAGAACGCAAGCGCCAGAGCGATGAGGCAACACGCCCGCCATGGGCCGAAAAGGACCCGCGTCTGAGGGGGGAGGACAGGGGAACCCCTGCCCCCGCCCCCCAACCCGCCGCTACACCCAAGCGCGCCCCGCAGGCAGCGCCCGCGTCGACTTCCGTCTCCGCCGGTCTGACCGACTACTCGGTCAAGCAGGGATTGACCGACTTGACCGACAAGTCGGTCAATCATTCATCAATGGGTCGGACCGACTTGTCGGTCACCCAAACAAACCTCCCGCGCGCCCCGCAGGCTGCGCCCGCGATTCCGCGCGCACCACCAGCTGCGCCCGCGACTTCGCGCGCCCCACAGGCTGCGCCGACGATTCCACGCGCACCTCCAGCTGCGCCCGCGACCCCGCGTGCCTCGCAGGCTGCGCCCGTCACCCCGCGCGCCTCTCAGGCCGCGCCCGCATCGCGAACACACGAACCCACACCCGGTCCGTCGCGACACCCGCACCCGAGTAATGACAATACCATCCCAAGTGGCCAGCACATGGATGAGGATGCAGCACGTCCCCCGGCTCAACCCGCCCTGCAAGGCCCATCGTATAGCACGATAGCCGCTAAAGCCGCCACCGGCTCTGGACCCAGCGCTACCGTTGAGAAAGAAAACCCGAAACCGAAAAAGCCTCGCTACCCCCCCCCCATAGTGGTGGAGCACCTGCCGAATTGGGCACGCCATTTCAGAACAATGGCGCATCAAATGGGCAGAAGGCCCAACGCCCGCCCTTATGGGAAGGGAGTGAGGTTTATCCCAGAATCCGAGGAGGAGTACCGATACTTACAGCGGTACCTAAGTAAACTGGAGAAGGAAGAGAACGTGGCCGGGTTCTCCTACTCGCTCCCTGCGGATAGGGGGATCAAAGTGGCTATTAGAGGGCTTCCGACGGACACCTCTGTTGAAGACCTCACTGAAGCTTTCAGGGAAAAAGGGTTCGAACCGGAATATATAAGAGCAATTAAAGCCAGGCAAGGAAGACCCGGGTGCATATTCTTTACACAATTCCGAAGAACAGAGGGAGCTCTGGAGAAAATATACAGGGTGGATGAACTCCTGTATATGCCGGGCATCAAAATTGAAGCATGGAGGGGGAAAAAGGGCCCGGCTCAATGCCACCGGTGCCAGAAGTTCCGGCACTCCTCGCACTGCTGCCACCGACCGCAAGCCTGTGTGCGCTGCGGCGAAGAGCACCCAGCAAGAGACTGCCCAAGGCCAAAAGAAGAGCCACCAACGTGCGCAAACTGCGGGCAAGCGCACACAGCCAATAACTCGTCGTGTTCAGTGTATAGGAGGGAACTCCGAAACAGGAAGACGGGCACGGCGAGTCAAACCAGACCACCGGCGGCACAGCGAAGAGCAGTGAAGGCAGCGCCGAGCCAGCCGAACCTAATGGCACCGGCAAACGACTTCAAGCCAAAGAAGGCGTCATCCGGTGACACTACGGGGACAACCGTCCCCAAAAAGAAGAATAAAAAGAGCAAGAAGAAGCCAAAGAAGAAGGAGGTCACAGTGACCCCTGGCCAGTCTTCTAAACCGGCAGACAAAGAAGCCAAGCAAGCACAGAAAAGCGAGAGAACCGTCAACGCGATGGCAGCCCTCTCTGTGCTTCAGGACGTGCTGCAAGCCCTGAGCTCCGGCGTTGACCCAGTACCGGTGATCACAAGAGGCATAGCCAAACTTCTGCAGACCGAGGCTGAACTTGCGGAGACAAGGATCATCCACTGGAATGCCAATGGGGTGACACCCAGAGTCACACTCCTAAAGCAACTGCTGAAGGACCAGAAACCCGACTTTGTGCTGGTGTCGGAAACACACCTTCGGCCCCAAGATAGCTTTAAGATTCCTCATTACTGGACTTACCGCCAAGACGAAGCCACACCAACGCGCGCGTATCGGGGACTGGCAATACTGGTGAAGCGCAACGTCGTACACCAGCCGGTTCCACCAGTGAGGCTGCAAGGCATGTACGCCTTAGGAATCGACGCACATATAGGCACAAGCGTCTATAGAATTTTCGCAGCATACAAGCCCCCGAATGAGAGGCTCGAGGTGGGGGAAATAAGGAAACTCCTGGACAACCCCTACCCAACAGACATCGCAGGAGATCTAAATTGCAGCCACACAGGGTGGAACTCCACCAAGATCTGCCCGAACGGGCGAAAACTCTTTGATGACGCCGAAAGCGGAGGCTATCGCGTCTACGGCTCGGAGACCCCGACCAGGTACCCGACCTGCGAGAACCACACGGCGGAGGTCTTAGACGTGATGGTCACCCACCGTATAGCCGTCCCCCTAACACCGGAAGTCCTATTGGACGACCTTGGGTCAGATCACCTTCCGGTCTTGGCTGTCCTGGCGGTAACACCCAAGGACACTTTGGCACCAGCACCGACTAGGAGGAGGATCCAGTGGGGAAAATTCCAGCAGCTGCTCGAGGAAAACACGAAGACCATGCCCATTGGCACGGAGGAAGAAGTGGAGATCCTTTGTAATCTTTTGCAGGAAGCCGCTCAAGACGCCCTCGAAAAGGCCACCACCAACTCAGCAGCAAGGACAGCTCAGGACAC
Source organism: Sericinus montela (assembly GCA_029286605.1). Taxonomy (NCBI): domain Eukaryota; kingdom Metazoa; phylum Arthropoda; class Insecta; order Lepidoptera; family Papilionidae; genus Sericinus; species Sericinus montela. The sequence goes on along the minus strand of JAGSMR010000070.1, from coordinate 976,235 downwards.
GCTGCCTGCCAAAGTATCTTCACTACTGGAGAAGAAGAGGCGCATGAGGAGAGAATGGCAGCGCACGCGATGCCCTACCCTGAAGACCTCCCTGAATAAGCTAACGGCGAGGGTTAGGGAGGCCATACAACAACATTCCGTCGAGAGCTGGTCTAACCGCGTCGGCAGAATGGAAGGGGACTGGCCGGCGATCCATAAACTCTGCCGACAGCTCTCCGGCGCGAGAGAACCTATCAGACCCCTGAAGCACAAGGATGGCACCCTACGCTTCAAAGCAGAAGACCGGGCGGAAATCTTCGCGGATTACCTCGAAGAACAGTTTCGGCCCTTTCCGTCCTCAGATCAGAGCCACACGATGTCAGTGGAGGAGCACCTTCGAGGCTACCTGGACGGGCCGGTGGACGAAGCAGAAGACTCAAACTGGGAAGCCATCTCTCCAGGGCTGGTGGGGCGCATGATATGCCAGACCAGCATCAAGAAGGCCCCAGGCGCGGACGGCGTGACGAACGCCGCGCTGAGACACTTTCCACCGAAGACCATCGCAGCCTACGCGCGACTGTTCAATGGCATCCTGCGCACAGGGCATTTCCCAAAAGCGTGGAAGCTGGGGCGCATAATCATGCTCCCCAAACCGAGAAAGAACTGCCTGGAGGTGTCGAGCTACCGGCCCATCTCCCTTCTGCCCAGCATCTCGAAGGTGTTCGAAAAGATAATGCTACAAAGAACCCAGCCGTACCTGAAGCTGAGGACGGAACAGTTTGGCTTTAGGGCTGAACATTCGACCACTCTCCAGCTCGCCCGAGTCTTGCACTATGCCACGGTCGGCCGAAACAAACACGAGTCTACTGCCGCCGTATTTCTCGATATGGAGAAGGCATTCGACCGGGTATGGCATAGTGGTCTTCTGCTGATGCTAGCAAGAAAGGAAATCCCTCGCCGCTACATGAAGGTGGTGGCCTCCTTCCTACAGGACAGAACGAGCACTGTCCCAACCCCGACAAATAGCAGCAGGAGTCCCGCAGGGCAGTTGCCTGTCGCCGGCGTGTTATGCCGTCTTCACCGACGACATACCGAATCCGGACCACTCCCTGCTTGCGCTGTACGCTGACGACGCGGCGTACCTAACAAGATCTATCAGTCCAGCGCACGCAGTGGCAAAGCTACAGAAAACCTTGGATCTACTTCCCAAATGGCTCGCCGACTGGAGACTGTCGGTGAATATCGGCAAAACACAGGCCATCCTGCTGGGACACAAATTCAGACTGCCACCTGCACTGAAGTTCATGGGACAGGACATACCTGGTCAAATACCTGGGCGTGACAATCGACCGCAAACTCAGCCTCGTCCACCACGTCAAAGAAACAGTGGCTAAGGCCAGATCCGCCAGAGCTCTCCTGGGGCCGGTATTCTGGTCCCGCTTACCAACAAAGACCAAACTTGGAGTATACAAGCTGTACGTGCGCACCAGACTGACTTACGCCGCGCCGGCATGGTTCGCACTGATCAGCGACTCGTCGAGAAAGCAGCTAACACAGCAAGAAGACTCCACCCTGTGAGCCATTGTCGGCGCGCCTTGGTGCGTACGAAATGCCACCATCAGACGGGACCTGAAGCTCGAAACATTGGAGGAGTTTGTAAGGCGCCTCGCCTCGACTATGTTCGAGCGTGCAGACGCCTCCAAACTGGCCCACCTGAGGAACATCGCCCCGCTGCACGCTCGACCCCCTGAGGGCAAGGTGCTCCCTAGGGAGCTAGCGGCGTAGACGAAGGACGAGACGATTTCTGCGAATACACAGAAAACCCGGACGGTCACGCCCAGCGTTCATACCAGCAGCATGATCACCCAATGGGAAGAAGTCCGGGGGCCAGCCATCGGAGGGCCCCGTACGGAAACCCAGCGGGAGGATCTTGACGGTGCTCGACCGCTCGAGGGCGGTCATGGAAGCCATCGGTCTGCAAGGACCAAACCCAAGGACCCACCCATATTGATGGGTGGGAAACCACTGAGGGAGGCTATGCCTCGGACAGTTACCCCGACTTTGTCGGTGAAGAAAAACACAACTCAGGGCTTCACTTACGAAACAGACGTCAGTGTGAACGGTCATCTTCCTGTATCGTTTACTTACTGCGTTTCCACCCATTAAGATCCGTTTTCTGATATGGCTCAAGACGGATCTAACAACGAGTTGCCTCACGAGGCCTACCCTACGCCGACATATTTATATACGTGTAGTAAAAAACGGTCATTTCAATATTACGAACAGATACTCCAATTTTATTTATATCTATAGAAGACGAAAAATGTAAAATAGTACCATATTTTACAAGCTTTTCAGTTTTATTTTTGATACCACACTGCCTCGTTTCCAATAAACGAACCTTGACTTTACTAAACATAACTGCAAAGTCATACATCGACAGTTTCTCAATTTTAAAAGCGTGACTAGTAGCTCTAAAGGTGTGAACTGTTCCTTGAGATTGAATAGGTGTCGATAACAAACAGTACAAAATCACGCAAGTTATAAGTTAATGGGAAAATTTACCTGACTTACTATATTGACATTTATTATAACTTTGTATAAAATAAATTAATAAATAAATAAATATCTTCACGCAATTCCCAATACTGGGGTAGACAGAGGTCTAGTCTAGACAATTAAGTCCCTTTGACCAACATTCCACCGAAGATATTTTCGGCACAACGTGACAGGTGGTGAGCCCGTCGCCGTCTTTATGTCCAAGCCAACGATATAATTCGTACATAAGTTTATGAAAAACTCATTGGTACGAGCCTGCCACCTGGGGTTCGAAATCGGGTCTCTTGACTCGAAATTCCGACCACCTAACCACTCGGCTATCGTGGCTTCGTTATATTTTAGTTGTTGTTTGTTGTTTGCTTCGTTATATTTTAGTTGTTTATTGTCTTAGTTTTAAATATTATTTGTTTACTTGCAAAATATGGAAGGTTAAATTATCATTTTTTCACGGCTATCGTGACTATTAATTATATTATATTATAACATTCTAATATTATTATTACTTTCGATCCCCGTGGACGGGTGGCGTACACGCCGGGTTTTAATGGTATTGCTAGCTCCCAGTTCCGTTTTCTATTCCCGGTCGGTACAACGAAAAAAAACACTTTTTCTAAATTTTTTTCTTGAATGGCTGTTTGAGGTACTTCTATATCGGTATCGGTATCTAGTATCTTCGATATCTTTCCATAAAATTTACTTAAGATGTTTACTTTAGTACCAGAGCAATATATGTGATAATGTCTTGATGATGTTTAATTACTGTAGGAATAGTGTGAAAACGAGCTTACATACGTCATATAATCTCTATACTTATGGCATCTATATCCCTTTGTAGTCTATAACCCTTTTAAATCATTTTAAAAAAAGAAGTTTACATACAGATGCGTTGTCGCTTTTAAGAATTAACGTGGAATGTCTGATAGTCGATAACTAGACTGACTCTCTGAATTCTTCAGGTGAAACACTACACTCTTTTATCTTCAGTCAAATTTGAAAGCGGCAATAGCCTAATGGCTTCGGGTGTGGTCTGCAAAAAAAATTTCGGCATGTTCGGACCAACCATCAGACTATTGTCGTGAACTACCCTAACCCACTCCAAACACAAGCATTGCAGCTTAGTTGGTAACGTTTACTGGAATGTTGATAACGTTATTTGGCATTGGTAATATTCTTTTTTAATAAATATTCTCAATACTGAGGTAAACAGAGGTAAGGTAGAGGTAAAATAAAATAAATGGAAATTTTACTTTATTTATTTATTTTACTATTCATATACACACACAATATAATAAATTGAGAAACAACAAAAAAAACAAATATGAGTACAAAGGCACAGCTTATTTCAAATTGAAATTTCATCCAGCAGGCCTGTTACTGGAAAACTTATAATAGGAGCAAACTAGTGTGCACAAAAAACAGTGTATTAATTTACATTATTCAAACATATTAATATACATACACAATATACATACATAAACATTAATATATAAATAATACTATTGTGTTATCAAATAGTGCTCTTTAACCAGCTTGTTAAACGAAGACACCGAATTAGCTTCACTGATTACCGAAGATAGTGAGTTCCACAATCGAAACGCATGAACGGTAAGGGAATAGGAATATAGTTCTGGTCTGTGGGAGGGAAATTTTAATAGAGTTTTAGTATGGGATCTACTAATGTTACCAGGAGGATAAATAAAAGAGAAACGATCACGCAAGTCGGGAGGGGATAGTGAATAGTAAAATTTTATAAAGGAAGCACAGAATTCGAGAATACATAATACAAATGACGAAATAATTTCTTAATTTAACCCAGTTAATTTAACTCAATTAATATTTTATAACAAAATTTTACACATAATTATCAAGGTAAGAATGCAAACAAATTGGAAGATCGATTTATGGCTGTGTATCGTTACCCTGAACGCTGATACGAAGGCTGATGAGAATGCTAGAAATAACACCTTAATTGCGAATAAGGTCGGTAGGTGGAGAATAGCTAAACGTATTTTGAATCGATGTTAAAGCTTATACGAGCTAATCAGCCACGATAGCTGAGTGGTCGGGTGATAGGAATTTCGAGTTGAGAGACCCGAGTTCTATCCCCAGGTGGTAGGCTCATGCTAATAGGTTTTTAAAAGCTAATATATTCACTTAAATAAATAAAGTATGTTTTATTTTATTAACAACAAATATTAGTTTAAAGTATAACTATAGACTAAACTAAATACTTATTACAGGAATAATATAATACTTCCTATTTTTTCCATGGTTATCGTAACATGCGTTTAAGGAAAAGTCGATCAAAATGACCATGGTATGCATGGTACGATACGATAGATGGCGTGAAAATCATCTCAAAAAATACCATATCAAAATAAATCATACCAGCGTATAACCTAAATACGGACCTGTCACACGCTATTTTGTATATATGTAACTTAAATATCAACAACAATTTACTAAACAAAAGAAATGTCTTCACGTCATTCCCAATACTGGACGACCTCTCTGTGTACGAGTGGCGTAAACACCAGTTTTCAAGATGCCATCTCGAGGTCCCGGGTTCGATTCCCGGTCGGGGCAATGTAGAAAAAACCACTTTTTCTAAATTTTCCCGGGTCTGGGTGTTTGTGGTGCCTTCGTTGTTTCCGATTCCCATACCTCAAGTGCTTAAGCATCTTACATTGGGATCGAAGCAATGTATGTGATGTTGTCCCTATCTATTTGTATACTATATGACATGTTTTTTTAATACTGGAGTAAAACGATGTCTGGACAGTCTCATCGACTCATCTTTCACCGAAGACATTTTGGGGACAATGTGGATGGTTTTTATGTCTAAGCTAACGATATAAATCGTACATTACTTTTAGAAAAGAACGTACCTACTACCCTATCACCTGAAAATCGAACTCGGATCTTTAATTAGATTCCGATCACCCAACCGCTCGGCTATCGTGACAAAAAAAGATTTTAGTTAGCTTTTCTACAGATTGGTTGCAATAATGGATCTGATTCGAGCGAACCGCTACAACAAGCTTTCGTGCTTTAATGCATATGCACATTCGAAGAGATTTCATGGTTACCACAGTAAACACCTGAAATTGCAAGCATTTTGAATCCATCGTCTACAACAGTTTGACGTGTTGAAAGCAAAAGTGCATATTTGAAATTATATTTTTCATTGCTTATAAAAAACTATTTTCAAATAAAGTAAAAAGTAATTGACACGGGGATCATATACAGTTAGGGTCTCCTAGAATTCGTAGTAATTATTATTATTTACGATTTTAATTATGTCACGAGAAAGTCAAGACTGTCTCTCAGTGTATGCTGAAGGTAAGTGTTTTAAGTATGTGTGTGTGAGGGTGCGATGGTTAAGATGCTGATGCGTTGGTAGTCCATAAGAAGGGTTCGGGGAAAGGTACGGTGCGGGCCTTCGTTCTCGCAGGTCTCCTGAGATAAAGCTGTAAAGGCCTCCGGGCCAACAGCATCCCGTGGATAGTTTTTAGTCGCAATGTTTCTCCTTCTGAGATCCGAGTCCGTCACTGTTCGTTTCGGTGACCTCCCGGTCAGGAAACGTTCGTGCGTAAAACATTTACCTCCACGGTTATCAAAAAAAAGTAAGGTGGAGGAAGATTCGTGTTTGCAAACGCAGAATAAAATTTTTCGAGACCCATCCCAACATTTGCCCGTAACCAATTTAATTTTCAACTCTTGTTCCTAAGTCGCCTCTTATGACAACCACTTTAAGGGGATGGTACAATCTTAAGTCGTAACCACAAGTCACGGTATTGTTGTAATCATATCTGAAATATCTAAAGAAAAACTTTTTTTGGAATTATAGTATAAGGTTCAGTATGAGTATGATATATTTTTCACAAAACTTAGTACTCACGATAGCCTAGTGGATGGGTGATTAGAATTCGAGTCAAGAGACCCGAGTTCGATCTCCAGATGAAAAGTTCGTACCAATAGGGTTTTTCCCAAACGTATGTACAATTTATATTGTTGGCTTGACATAAAGGCACATCACCATCACCATCACGTTGTCCGAAAAAAAGTCTTCGGTGGAAGGTGAGCAGAATGTAATTTTCTAGTATAGGGATCCACTCCAGTATAGAGATCATAGTTATCAGATATTTTTTTACTTGTCTTTAAAGTGTATTTTAAAAACAATATAAAACATTTAACGTGCGATGTCAGTGTTAAAGATTAACATCTCTTTTGCCCTGTAGGGTGTCGTAAAAAGAGGAGCCTTTAAATCAGTAAGGGCTTCCGACATATAGCCGATTTACCAACAAGAAAAATATCAAATCTGAATAAAACACATCCAATCCGCTTGCCAAGCGTGACAACCCCTGCAGTGGGCTTTTACAGGGTATTTCAATTAAACATAACACTGGAACTGTTAACTAACTGTTAACTGTTCCACTGGAACCTAACTCACAAAAACGGTGGGATATCCCGTTGGTTCAGAATGTGCAGAAATGCTTACTGAACAATTTTCACTGTGACAGAGACCGCGCCCGCTTTCTAGGTGTTTCGACAAAGGAATCCAGTTACTGGCTACATGCTTTACCATCAAGTAACCTTGGTACATTACTAGATAACGAAAGTTTACGTATAGCTGTAGGAATACGATTGGGAGCATCGATTTGTCAACCACATCGATGTCCTTGTGGCAGCGACGTCGACGAGTTAGGTCTCCACGGACTTTCATGCCAAAAAAGTGCCGGCAGACTATCTCGTCACGGTTCCTTGAATGAGGTCATCCGAAGGGCTCTTGTTTCCATAAATATTCCATCGGTTTTAGAGCCTTGTGGAATATTTAGGGAGGATGGTAAGAGACCCGACGACTTGACTTTAGTCCCTTGGGAGAGAGGCAAAGCTCTTGTGTGGGACGCAACTTGCGTCGATACATTAGCGGCCTCTCATATCAAGGGTACTTCGATAAGGGCCGGGGCGGCATTAGAGGCAGCTGAATCGGGTAAATGGCGTAAATATGAGTCTTTGAAAGGAGACTATATATTTGTTCCATTTGCCGTAGAGACAATCGGTCCGTGGGGTCCCCGCGCGATGCAGTTTCTAAAGGAATTGTATCCGCGACTTATCGTTGCCGCTGGTGACAAGAGGGCTGGTTCTTTTCTCGCTCAACGGTTAAGTCTAGCCATTCAACGTGGAAATGCAGCCAGCGTTCTTGGCACCATGCCACGAGGAGTAGGGCTCTAAGATTATAATAGTTTTTAGTTAATAAGTATTGTAAATATTAACATAATTTTTTCTGTATTTAAAACAAATAAAAACATTAAACATAATATCTTCCGGCATATTCCCAATACCGGATGGATACAGATCTCGAAAATTAAGACCTTTTTCACCGAATTATCTTTGGAGCAACGTGACAGGTGATGAGCCTATAGCTGTCTTAGTGTCCATGTTTACATTGCAATAAATTTGCATAGAGAAATACACATATATACATCCATTACTCGAGTACAAATATTCATATTCATCACACAAATATTAACAAATAGCTGAATATGAACCCGCTACATTTAGCTTCGAAGGCAGGGTCTCTAGCAACGCGGCTATCGAGTCGTATAGTGAGCAATTAAAAAAAAATATTACTGTGTATTTCAGGTGATAGACACTTGACACTGAGAGCGTGCGACACGAACGCAATTATTTCAAACGCCTTTAACGTTGCATACTATACTACGTCTACGTCATGCTCTGATTGGAATCTTGGTACTGGATGGAACTGATTCTAAGAATCAATTAAGCCCTATATTCCTTTATGAATTTTTAAAACGTCGAACTGTAGTGATTGAGCGACAGTAGGGAACAGTGGTTCTCAATGTTTAGACTTTGCTAATATATTGTCACGTTAAGAATAATTGATAGAATATTAATTCATTTATTTTATCTTAGTTCTGTTACCTTTCTGATAATTACTTTTTGAAATATTCCTTCATTTATATTAAGATATATAAATCCCAGATAATATACAAAAGTTTCTTAAATTCGAGTAGTTTTTAATTTTTTCGTAATACAGAAAATCTTACCATGTTAAGGAAGAACGCTCTTGGTACTTCGCAAGAAGAATTCTATGGTTTGAAAGTTTTAAGTACATAATTTTTCTTTTTAAGCTCCTTCTACACAACAACGTAATAGTTGTATAATAGCGATACTTCTACAAATTACGACAGACTCAGTCACACTAAAATAAATGTGAAAGTTTAACGATTTTTACTAACATCCAACAAATTTTTTAGTAACATTACAAATAATCAAGATAATAGTGGTAGCCGAGTGGTTGGGTGGTCGTAGTCAATAGACCTGAGTTCGATCCCCAGGTGGCAGGCTCGTAACACCGTAAAAAATTATGGGGTTTTACAAAAACTTATGTACGAATTATATCGTTGGCATGGACATAAAGACGGTGACGGGCTCACGACCTGTCACGTTGTCCCGAAAATATAAATAATTGAGGGCAACGGAGTGCATAAAATAATATTTTAGTCCATCATTACTACACTTGGCTTACCATCTGTCACGTTTTCTCAAAATATCTTCTGTGGAAGGTGGTTCGAAACGACTTAATTGTTAAGACCTCTGTCTACACCTTTTTTTTGGAAAGGGAGGCAAACGAGCAGGTGGCTCACGTGAACGGTAAGTGATTACTGCCGCCCATGAACATCTGCAATACCGGAGGAATAGCAGATGCGTTTAATTTTGTGTCTAATTTATTACAGAAATAGTTGATATAAAAGATTATAAAATTACATATTTCTTAAAACATTAGGACTTTCGTGGGAGATAATTAACTAAGTAATTAAAAACGGCTCACCTCATGTCTAAACAATCGGTTTAGGTACCGACTAGTTTCGGGCCTGTCGGAGGTCCTTCATCAGGGTGAGTGGGATATGTTCGCGGTTGGTTAAACCTGAGTGGGCCGGGGCGCGATATGTGGTGATGATGACCAGCAGCGATGGTTAATTCATAATCTTCAAAAAAATTTTAAATCAAGATTAAGCTTCAAAGAGGTGCTTGTCATTTTTATAAGGGGAGAACTGACGAGACTTTCTATTTTCCATCCAAAGTGGGTCAGCCGCTTTCGAGGCGTGTTTGTGGGCTGTGGATGGAGTTTTTGCGACGACCTTTGCACTGCTCTCCTTGCACTTCACAACTAAGGTGGGGTTGCGGAAAAGGAGTATTGTAAGTGTGGTTCACCATGCTCCGTATCCTCCGTGACTCTAGCGGGAGTCGCACAGCTGATGTGACTGAGGTGGAATCGCGGAAGGAGAAGAGTTTGGGTATTGCGAAGAGCCGCTCTCCGTGCCTTAATTGTGGTATACCTTGGGGTTTTAGTCGATGTTAGCCCTGTAATCGTAATCGTCTGTGTGCTTCAATGAACTTTATACAGGCTTCTAACTTTCATATAATATTACCTTAAAGTAGTTTTAGGTAGCTAAAATAATAAAAAAAAATTAAAGTAAAAACAAACTTTCCGTTCATATTTAAATGCATGCATACATAAAAGTATACGTACATAATGACCTGGGGGATATACATGCTCTCCCGTAAGTGTGTATCGTGTTTGTCACAATCACCACAAAACGCATTGTCGATCGCCATACCAGTCACCTCGCAAGTTAAACGCTGCTGCCTGTTTTTGGTACTCGTAATTTTAGTTCAGTAACTTTAGATATGGTTATCACGCCATCTAATGACAGCAAAAGTTATTGTCAAAGGATTTAGTCCCCTTTTACGACACCCACGGTAAGAAATAGATTTCTTACGCCGTAACTATATCGCCGCTAATAAATGTATTTTTTTTTTTTGCAGAGCGAGTACTTTATGCAAGAAATAAATTTCAGTCTACTTCTAAGCCGGTTGTGACAGGAGGGAAGCCTATTACCGAAGAGCTTGCTATCGTAAGTAGTGAAAATAATATGGATCGAATTTACAAAGCTTTTTAAATATACAAGTGTTGTGTTGCGATGTTGTTAACAACATTGCTACAAGACGGTTGGATAAGTTTATAGTTCATCGTCTAATTGTACGCAAAACCTTTTCTTTCATCTGGTATTTTTTTAAACGTTAATCCCGAGATATCCGTACACACACAGCCCTATTCCAGGTGTGGAATTCATAAAAGGCAGCAAATTCATAAAAAGGCACCAACGCCGATATTATTTTTTTTATTTACCTACAAGTTTTTATTAGTTCAAGACTTGATGGGGGATTGTTTTGTTACAAATGATTATTTGTGGTGATGGTATACATGTATTTGTGTTATTAGAAAAACCTACTTCTATTGAGATCTTCTATTTATATTTAGGAACTGCGTGTAACAACGTTTGGCACATCTGCCTGTCCACCTCGCGGTGAATGGATCCGGTCGCCACTTCTCATGAGGCCCCCAGATCAGCCAATGGCTTATGGTCTCGCTGCGCCCCGAAACGGTGCCAGGTCTCTGCTGTCTGGTCTTCAAGCACACATCATTAAATGGCTGCTCTTCGATTCCCGACCTATGACTAAGGACAACAAGTCTGCTGAACCACCTGAAAGGTATGATAATATTATTAATATAACTAGACGATACTAACCGTCGAAGATGATGTGAGCAAATTGCTCGAAGCAGGGACGGTCAAGAGTACTTGCCTAAACTTGCATTTATGAAGAATATGATAAATTTCAAAGAAGCGTAAGGGGTAAGAAAAGATTGTGATAGTTGCCGACCTCTTCTCTTTGGCAATCCCGCCAGGAATTATGCGTGAAGATAAGTATAAGTAGTGAGTTTAAGTAGGGCTTACAATTAACTTCATCATGATGGCCTGTAAAATGTCACTTCAGGGTACGGATATTTCATACTACTTTCAAACATCTTACGGGAGGGTTTTCTATTTATGCCTCGAATGGCAAGCGAAGTTTCGATAGCAGTACCAAATACCTCGCAACTAAGACGCTGGTCTCCGTTTCCAGGCTTTTGAATTTTGATGTGGTATTTTTGCGATAGTTATCGGAACATCTGTTAGATGTCTATTGATTTTTAGGTCTTTCCCTTAGTAGCCTCTTATGACACCCATGGGAAGAAAGGGAGTGGTATATTCTTACGTGCTTACGAACCTACCACCTGGAAATGAAACCCGGGTTTCCTGACACAGATTCCGATCACCTAACTACTTGGCTATCGTGACTTATAGACAAAAAAAACTAAAAACTAGTTGGTTTAGTGAAGCTACGATGCCAAACACACAAAAGTTTACTTATCAAGCTTTTTTTCGGGTGCTTAATATGGCTTTTCTCTTCCAATTTTTGAAAGGGTTCGCCACTTATATTGATTGCCAAATGCAATTTAATTCACCATTTGTAATAATGCCATTTAATTCCCCAATTTTTTGCCTACCTTGAGATAAGTATCACAGATTAGATCCGTATTATAAATTAAAAGTAAGCATTCTAACCTCAATGCTTCTAATGCTCTAAAAGGTAATGTGTTTCACATGTTAAAAAGAAAACAAACATGGGCTTTTAGAAGAGATTAAAAAAAGTATGTCCTGTCAAAACAATAATTATTTATTTAACACACCAGGACTGCTGTCGGTATATGAATAATTTGTAATAATTGTACATTTTTTTATTTTATTTGTTTCTTTTTTATAAATATAAAGGTAACACTAAAAACCATGGTATTTTTTACTTTACTCTACTCTTGATACAATCCTATATATTCTTAGTGCCTTTCCTTTTTTAAAAGAAAGCGATATAAACTGGTATTTAATAAAATTTATGTATAACTCCTTTTTCTGTTTTTATTCATATTAAATTATGTTACATTCGTTCTTTTTCTTTATCTTTCTTCTGCTCTTAAATCTCTAATTTAAATAGCTTAAGTCACAAGGAGTGACTTTCATCTCATTTGAAACTAGTGCCAAATTGTATTTTTTTTTCAGAAAAATTACAGTAACTGTCACTCTAAAAGGATTCCAACTATACCCCATACATCAAATCAGTTCAGGGTTCAAAAGTTGTGGTGAAACCTATAGGCACGTAAGCTTAAAAACTCTTTGTAATGAGTTTTCATCAACGATATAATATAATTTTTTATTTTATTACTTATACAATTAATTTTAAACACTTTAAAAACTGATTACTAAAAATTGTACAGTACATAAAAATAAACTATTTCCACCGCGGTATGAAAATACACATATTTCAAGAGGCAGCATATATCCAATGACACCTGTGTGTAATTCCCCAGCTACGTTCCACAGTTTGAATATGGCTGACGCTTTTCCATGGCCCCTTTCAAAATCATCGCCTATTCAAAATAAATGAGCCCGGTTTCTTTCTGCATCTAAAATGTAAGTGTGCAGAGTAATCAACAAAATGCTATATACATTTTCCGTTTGCTGTTTTATTTTTAAGTAACTTCTGTTTTTATTCATATTAAATTATGTTACTTTTGTTCTTTTCCTTTATCTTTCTTCTGCTCTTAAATCTCTAATTTAAATAGCTTAAGTCACAAGGAGTGACTTTCATCTCATTTGAAACTAGTGCCAAATTGTATTTTTTTTCAGAAAATTACAGTAACTGTCACTCTAAAAGGATTCCAACTATACCCCATACATCAAATCAGTTCAGGGTTCAAAAGTTGTGGTGAAACCTATAGGCACGTAAGCTTAAAAACTCTTTGTAATGAGTTTTCATCAACGATATAATATAATTTTTATTTTATTACTTATACAATTAATTTTAAACACTTTAAAACTGATTACTAAAATTGTACAGTACATAAAAATAAACTATTTCCACCGCGGTATGAAAATACACATATTTCAAGAGGCAGCATATATCCAATGACACCTGTGTGTAATTCCCCAGCTACGTTCCACAGTTTGAATATGGCTGACGCTTTTCCATGGCCCCTTTCAAAATCATCGCCTATTCAAAATAAATGAGCCCGGTTTCTTTCTGCATCTAAAATGTAAGTGTGCAGAGTAATCAACAAAATGCTATATACATTTTCCGTTAGCTGTTTTATTTTTAAGTAACTTCTGTTTTTATTCATATTAAATTATGTTACTTTTGTTCTTTTCCTTTATCTTTCTTCTGCTCTTAAATCTCTAATTTAAATAGCTTAAGTCACAAGGAGTGACTTTCATCTCATTTGAAACTAGTGCCAAATTGTATTTTTTTTCAGAAAATTACAGTAACTGTCACTCTAAAAGGATTCCAACTATACCCCATACATCAAATCAGTTCAGGGTTCAAAAGTTGTGGTGAAACCTATAGGCACGTAAGCTTAAAAACTCTTTGTAATGAGTTTTCATCAACGATATAATATAATTTTTATTTTACTCTACTCTTGATACAATCCTATATATTCTTAGTGCCTTTCCTTTTTTAAAAGAAAGCGATATAAACTGGTATTTAATAAAATTTATGTATAACTCCTTTTTCTGTTTTTATTCATATTAAATTATGTTACTTTCGTTCTTTTCCTTTATCTTTCTTCTGCTCTTAAATCTCTAATTTAAATAGCTTAAGTCACAAGGAGTGACTTTCATCTCATTTGAAACTAGTGCCAAATTGTATTTTTTTTTCAGAAAAATTACAGTAACTGTCACTCTAAAAGGATTCCAACTATACCCCATACATCAAATCAGTTCAGGGTTCAAAAGTTGTGGTGAAACCTATAGGCACGTAAGCTTAAAAACTCTTTGTAATGAGTTTTCATCAACGATATAATATAATTTTTTATTTTATTACTTATACAATTAATTTTAAACACTTTAAAAACTGATTACTAAAAATTGTACAGTACATAAAAATAAACTATTTCCACCGCGGTATGAAAATACACATATTTCAAGAGGCAGCATATATCCAATGACACCTGTGTGTAATTCCCCAGCTACGTTCCACAGTTTGAATATGGCTGACGCTTTTCCATGGCCCCTTTCAAAATCATCGCCTATTCAAAATAAATGAGCCCGGTTTCTTTCTGCATCTAAAATGTAAGTGTGCAGAGTAATCAACAAAATGCTATATACATTTTCCGTTTGCTGTTTTATTTTTAAGTAACTTCTGTTTTTATTTAAACTATGTTATTTAATATATTTTTGATAATAAACCAATTTTTAAAAGATTTTAAGAGTTTGCCATCTTCCTTATACCAGTAGGTCACTAAGTATCGCACTTTTGAAAAAGTCGTCGGCTGCCGACAGATGGCGAGGTAACCATCTCGAAAAATACAAGACCAAAATTAATTGACTAGTAATGGGCACAGTGTGTACTGTGATCTATAATTAATACGAGTAGCGTGGGGATTATAGCAAGCCTGAGACAAAGACGGACATGTGTCATGAAGGAGACAGAGCGTTATTTCAATATGCGTGTTCGCGTGAACGCATTTTTTATGTTCGCGTGAAAAAATATAAATAAATAAATAAATACATAAATATTTTCCCGCAGTTCCCTACACAGGGGTAGTAGAGGTCTAGTCTAGACAATTAAGTCCCTTAGACCCACCTTCCGCCGAAAATATTTTCGGGACAACGTGACAGGTGGTGAACCCGTCGACGTTTCAATATCCGAGCCAACGATAAATTCGTACATTAGTTTTTTGAGAAAACCATTGGTACAAGCCTGCCTGGCTTCATGTAATCGAACTCGGGTCTCTTGACTCGAAATTCCGACCACCAACCACTTGTCTATAGTGACTTTGTGATTTAATAAAAACAACTTTTTCTACATTGTTTTGGATGTGGCTGTTTGTGTATTCGTGGTTCTGATAACGCATTTTTAGAATCAGTGCAATGTATGTGATTTTGTCCCATATATTTCTTACTACTACAATAAATAACTTGATGAATTTAGAATAAATTTGTCACCAAATTATTTTCGTACGCATGATTCCATTCACAGTTATCTGCGTCCGTCCGAAGAACGACAAGAGGAAGCACTTTGGCGGGCTTGCAGCGAAGTGATCTGGCGTTGCGGTGGAGGATTCAACGCTCAAAGTACAACCGAGACAAAGATTGTTGTTGCTTTGCCGACGGATAACACTTACGTACAACATAGTCCTCAATACTATCAGGATGGTATTACCGAGAAGGTATACGTACATATAATATAACGTCCTTTAGGATTCTTCTCCAGGGAGTAGAATTAGTGCCTCTCCCTGAAGGGGTTTCCTATAATCCTATAACTTACAATTTAGAACGCCGCTGCACGTCATTGGATTAAAATTTGGCCTGATATTTTTCAAGATGATCATATCGCCGTCTT
Source organism: Sericinus montela (assembly GCA_029286605.1). Taxonomy (NCBI): domain Eukaryota; kingdom Metazoa; phylum Arthropoda; class Insecta; order Lepidoptera; family Papilionidae; genus Sericinus; species Sericinus montela. The sequence goes on along the minus strand of JAGSMR010000070.1, from coordinate 960,392 downwards.
TTGGTAGCCAATTATTTTTCAAGGCTTTTCTCCCGGTCGCTGAGAAAAAGACTGTAAAAATGGTTTGGCTACTCAATAAATATTTTATAGTAAGCAAATGGTTTTGGTTTTTAATTATAGTTATTAATAGAAGTAGCCACATTAGGGTTACTTATTGAATAGCGCAAAAACATTACAGTTTAACGCTGAAACCTTTATATTTTTTACTATCTCAAATAATAATAAAATAAGTAGAATGTTTGTAGAAGTGACCACCATTGGAGGGAGAAACCATTATCATTGGAGAAAGAAAGATTCTTGGGTTGCTTCCGCGCATAGGTAAACGTAGAATGATTCTCCAGCAGATGAATCGACGACCTATATATCATTGCGAGGAGTCTATGAAGCAAGCACACAGGACTGCTCTATGCGGCATCCTTGGGAGATGCCTATGGATAGCAGTGAAATTTTGAGAGGCTTTGAAAGATAATCTGAAAAAAGCTATGAACTTTTTTTTATACTGGCCATATGAATTCTTCTTTTAAATGTATGTTTTTTTTTTTTCATTTCAAGCTACACTTATTTGAATTCAAGACTTTAGAAGATTTGCAGATATTTATTAAGCGATACATGTATGTGGTAAGTATAATATAATGATTTTATATTACTTTTAAGAGAAACAATTTACGTAGTATTGACAACGATTTGTACGATTTGGAAAAATTAAAAGGTTTCTGAGTAAAAAGTTGCATTCATGCGATTTCTTTCAGTACATTTGTTATGTTTTCATAGCTTTTATACCTACATATTTCCTGTTCAAGTACCTAATTCATTTTGATCTATAAAGACTCGTTGGAATTAGTTATTTCTTTGAAATGACCACTTAAATCTCTTTGCCTACTTGTTTGCATGAGCTGGCTGGGAAGCCTAGGGTTCTTCAGCCTGCCTTTCAATGCTGCGGACCAGCACTGGGTCTCTAATTTTGTATATAAATTTAATTTGACCAAATCTTTAACTTCTTCATACCGACAATTTTCAAATCAATCAATTTTATTAAAGTCACGATAGCTGAGAGGTTTGATGGTTGGAATTTCGAGTCAAGAGACCCGAGTTCGATCCCCAGGTGGCAGGCTCGTACCAATGAGTTTTTTCAAAAAAGTTATGTACGAATTATATCGTTGGTTCGCACATTGAGAGGGCGACGGTATCACCACCTGTCATGTTTTCCCGACATATTTTTTTACGTGTTATTCTATGTTATAGTTCCAACTAGATGAGGGCGCCGGTGCCTTATTGTTACTGTATGCCGCTGTGTTGTCAAGAGGTTGCGAAAAGTAAGTTGTAATTTTATCCGAAATAACTTACAAGTGTGTTTATATAGATGACCCGATAGCCAAGTGGTTGGGTGATCCGAATTCAAGAGACCCGAGTTTGATCAGGTGGAATGCTCGTACCACTGGGTTTTTTTAAGTTATGTACGATTTATATCGTTGGCTTGGACATAAAGACGTCAACAGACTCATCACCTGTCTCATAATCTCAAAAAAATCTTCGGTGAAAAGTAGTTCGTAAAGTCTTAATTATCTCAACATCTGTCTACCTAAGTATTGAGAATATATATAATAATAATAGATATTTTCATCACATTGGTACGGCCCATACTCGGGATCTAAGTCGAGGTTCCAGATTCGAAATCCGATCACCTAACTGCTCTATTACCGTTGCTATAATGATAATACGAACATTAATAAAGTTATTTGATTTGACGGCCTCCGTGATCGAGAAGCAAACAAACCTGTTTTTTTATAGAGAAGGGAGGCAAACGATCAGGTGGCTCACGTGATGGTAAGTGATTACCGCCGCCCATGAACACCCACAATACCAGAGGTATAGCAGATGCGTTGTCGGCCTTAGAGTTCCACCCCACCCAGATTTGGGGGTGGGGGTGTGTAGGCCTCCGGTTACCTGCAATCACCAGAAGAAACGCAGAAGTTTGTTAGACTTCTACTTCACGCCGGTATTCTGTGAGGTCGTGGTACTTCCCCGGTCTAGCCGGCCCATTCATGTAACAACAAAAGCTGATGCGTGGCTCTAACACTGTTAATGGTGTCGCTTTCAAGGTGTCGTCAGTTTTAAGTCCCGTGTCAGATTTCCGGACAGGTCGATCTAGAAATCCAATGTCTGATCTAGGTGTAACACAAGTCCTTAGCTACTTATTTTAGGATCAAAGCAATATATTTTTACATTTCATTATATATAATATGATTTTATGTATTTTATCTATTTTTTCTTTATACTTATTTATATTTAATCAATATGTTTTGTTTTTATAAATTAAAGAGAAAAAAAAAGTTAAAATTTCAACTGACACGAGCGGGATTCGACCTTCGCCGATCCGTGGCGACGCTCTAACCTCCGTACCACCGTGTCTTACATGCATCAGTTTAAATTTTAACTCTGTATTCTCTTTATATTACTTATGCCGTGTTTATTGGCATAGGCGCCATCTGTTATCCCTTTTGCAAGAGACATTTTTTCCCATTTTCATTTTTTTCTCTTTAATTTAATAACATAAAAGTTCAGCATAAATATGCTATAAAAATCAATAAAATTGCATAATGTAAATTAAAGTTGGCGTTATCGTATTGATAATTCCTAACTGAAAAGTCAGAATTATCAAATAGTCACTTGCAAAAGGGATAACAGATGGCGCATAATAAACATAAAGAGAATACAGAGTTAAAATTTCAACTGATGCGTGTAAGACACGGTGGCTCGGAGATATGAGCGTCGCCACGGATCGGCGAAGGTCGCGGGCTAGAATCCCGCCCGTGGCAGTTGAAATTTTATCTTTTTTCTCTTTTATTTAATAACATAAAAGTTCAGCATAAATATGCTTTAAAAATCAATAAAATTGCATAATGAAAATTAAAGTTGACGTTATCGTATTGATAATTCCTAACGGAAAAGTCAGGATTATCAAATTGTCACTTGCAAAAGGGATGACAGATGGCGCCCATGCCAATAAACAAGGCATAAGTAATATAAAGAGAATACAGAGTTAAAATTTCAACTGATGCGTGTAAGACACGGTGGCTCGGAGGCAAGCGCGTCGCCACGGATTGGTGAAAGTCGCGGGTTCGAATCCCTCCCGTGTCAGTTGAAATTTTAACTTTTTTCTCTTTAATTTAATAACATAAAAGTTAAAAATCAATAAAATTGCATAATATGTTTTGTTATTTTAATTAGTGTCATAAAGGATCTAGATGGAAAACTCAATTATCTAGTTTCTACGCAAGTTGAAGGTTCTTTAAATGTAACAATGCTTGTACTTACTGGACGTGCGACGCCCTACCTGCACAATGGTGTTATGTACGTCGGTGACGAAGATCATTACGTAAGTATTTTTTTTTTATTTCTTAGTTATTTTGTGTAGTTACTAAATCATTTTTAAAAATTATACGGTTGACGGGCAGCAGGTATCAGGTACTATGTATGTACTTGATACCTGTAACAAACATGTTTAGGAAAATTGTCCTTAACAGATGGGTACAACCATAACACAAATGCTTAATCTACTTTGGGAGAAGTATTTTGAACATTAGATTTTTTCAAGAGGTTTTCATCAAGAATTGTTTAGAAAAAAAGTTGTATCATTAATTAAAAAAATAGTCTATTCGATGTCGGATAGTCTATAGAAAGTAATATTTACAGGGGTGGTAGAATCTAGAATAGTACCACACTCTTCTACTGCGGTCGCCGAACAGTACTATACTAACTATGATGTTCAAAATTAAAACGTAAAAAATTAAGTACACCTCCAACGAGCATATGGGAGACGTTGCTTTGATCAACTTTCTGCTTGTCAAGCGTGGCAATTATAGCAAATATTTCTTACTGGGAAAGTACTGCATTGATAAATTCTGATCTTCATATACGTTCATTTAAAGATTTTATCTTAATCGCCTCTTACGACATCCACGGGAATAAAATGGGGCTATGAATAAGTGCAGCTATGAAAACAGGTTCTCTTTGGGTGCCGATAGATGGCTAGGTATTAAAACATACAAGACCAAAATTCAACATGCTGGTAATAGGCAGCAGCATCTTTGATGCGAATTGTCTGGTACTGCGATCGCCAGTCCCCAAACGTAGCGTAGCCATTATGACAAATGCTCTGAAAGGGTGTGGCCAAAGTTCTACAGCAAACTTTTACAGACCGTTATTATGATGATGATACTTCACAAAATATAAGTGTCAGCAAGCTTTTTATTTTATTTGACTCTCCACTCTATAGATGTGTAATGTACGCATCGGTTTTCACGGCCCATCTCAGAGGTCCTGGGTTCGGTCAACGTAGCAAATACTTTTTCTACATTTAGTCGGGTCTGGATATTTGTTGTACCTTCATTGTTTCTGATCCATACGAGAGCCTAAGCGCTTACTTTGTGATTAGATCAATGTATGTGATGTTGTTCTTATCTCTGTATCTATGTATATCAATGTATTTAGCTAAAAAAAATTTAATCTCAATCATCTAAGTTTTAATTACTGTTACTGCTAATGTATTCAGTAGCAGGACATCTATAACCTCCCTTCTCCCATACGGGAGGGTTTGCCATAATGGCAAGCGTATTGGAGATTACAGTACTAGACCGTTCTGCCCGTCACCAGTGTGTTGAAATTTAATATAGTTCATTCCGAGAAGTTTATTCCAAATATCTGTTGGTAGCCCAACATTGCAAGGTGACGACACGACGCTCCAGCTAGGGAGGAGATGGCATATTCTTATGCCGTAACAACAACAACAACAACAACGGCAATAGGAAGTAATTTGTAAATAAATTATAGTATTATTACTTTGTTTTAGGCAATGCCTCAGTTCGGTGTGCTGTCTCGCAGTTCAGTTGGCCTATTAGTGTGGTGTGGTGGAGACGATAACAGTGCAAATCAGATCACTAAACAGAATCCGGGCTCGAGGCTTAAGACACCAGCATTACCTATATGGGTAAATTATTATATTATTATTACATAATAAATTGAGTAATTGTACAATGTTCGTTAAGAAGCATTTTATATAATTTTTCTAAAGGGTCTCAAAAAATTTCTATGGTGGAAGGTGGGTCGAAAGGACGTAACGGTCGAAGCCTCTGTCTATCTATGTATTGGAAAGTGTGGCGTGAAGATACATATTTCTAGGGGATACAGATGTTTCTTCAAACCTATATCCATCACAGTTTCACTCACTCAGTTTTCATGATGGCCAGCTCTGAGGTTCCAGATTCGATTCCAGAACGGGTCAATTTATAAAACCACTTTTTTCTTATTTTCTCGTGTTCTGGTGTTTATTTATTTATTAACACTTCATACACATAAATAAACTATGCATATAGGTGGACTTAATACCTGAGGTGTTTGTGGTACATTCTTCTGATTTCGTGATTTCACAATACATGATTACTTAATTTCGGATCAAAACATTGAATAGTGTGTAGTCCCTATGATCTTATTTATTATTATTATTTCATGTGTTTTAATACTTCTGGTCGACACTGTAAGCTGCTTCCCATCCTTTTCCAATAAATCTAAAACTGTGATATATTTGTAATAAAATTGTAATATAATTATTAATATATTTGTAATATAATTATTAATACACGTTGCGTAAAATATAAAAAATATTCCAACTATCGAGCACAGTGAACCTTCGTTCACACAAAAAAATCCTCAAATTAGTGAATAGCATTCTAGCGATGCTCTCTGCCATTTGTCGCTTACACATTGAAAACGTTTACCCGTTAAAGCGGCACGTTTCTTGTGACCGGCGTGAACTATCCGGCGAGTGAATTTTACAAAAGGCAGTTGATTGAATAATTTACATCGTGTTGAATAAAATTTGACTTTTTTCTTTTCTAAAATAATAATACTTTTTGAGATCGTTGATCATATTGTAGACCTGCATATTTTTTTGAATATGCAGGATAGGAAATTTGAATTAAAACGATTAAGCTGTCTTCAAATTCGACCACATATTAAGAATATTTTAGTGTACTTATGGAGAACGTGGCTAATAGACATACAAATCACGCAAACACCCCCACACACCCCCACACACCCCCACACACCCCTCTCCCCTAATTCTGGATGGGGGGGGGGGAGCATTCTAAGGCCGGCAACGCATCTGCTATGCCTCTGGTATTGCGGGTGTCCATGGGCGGTGATAATCACTTACCATCACGTTAGTCACCTGCTCGTATGCCTCCCTTTTCTGTTATGTGTGCTAATAAAAAAGTGTGCAAGACACTAAACAAATATTATCTTCATCACCATCATCAACAACCTATCAGAAGTCCACTGCTAAACATATGCCTCCCCCGAATATTGCCACAAGGAACGGTTCTGTGCCATCTATACCTATACGTTCAATCCCCGCAATATTGTGTAAGTCGTCACTTAATCGGATGAGACATTATTTATATTTTACGACGAATAATAATTAAATAGAGAAACATTACGTTTGCCTGAATATAGTTGCCACTCGAGAACCTTTTTTTTGTAATACTTTTGTAACCTGTGCAATTAATTCCAGGTGACCTGCTGCTCCGGTCATTACGGAGTATTGTTTAATACAAATCGCGAATTACTTCGAAACTATCATGCCGAAAGGAGGTAACACGTGGAAGATAAAAATTATTTCTTATTGAGAGCACATAAACTTATATTTTATGTGCATAGATTGTTTCATAAAGAGCCTACTACGTTGAATACTCACGATTGATGTCTTTTGGTGGAACTTCATCTTTAAATACATTAAAAGTCACTTTTAATATGTTTAGAGCCTACTACGTCACAGCTAACGTGGTTGGCAGCAGATTAATATCGTTAGTATTATTGAAATAAAATAAAATTGCTATTAAAAATTTCAATTTGTCTTCAACTGTGAGCGTAATAATCTTTTAAATCTGTGGATCTAAAAAATAAAAATAACTCGGAGGATTTATGATGCCAATTTAAGAGCTTGGAATTCAAAGCTCCATTTTCAATGTCTTCTGTTTCAACTTCTTTTGTTTATTACTTAAAATAAGACAAACATTATTATATTACGAAAAAAAAATATTTTTGGGTATTGGAAGGATGAATCTGTAATAAATTATTTTAAAAATAATAATTTTAGTTACGCGCGTAGTCTACCTTCTAGTAATTACTCTTTTACAGCAGGTCTGCTGGAAAACAATTTATAAGAAATAAACACTACATTTAAACAGAATATTTGATATTACCATTTTTTCTTTTGATTTACCTGTACGTACATAAATTATTAAATTAAATAATTTCCACCAGATTCGACATTCATTACTATACATGTGGCGGTTGCAATGTTCTTCTCAACGTCGACACCAGGACTCATGAAGACGTTGTGAGCGGTATACGAAATGACGACATCAGCGCTACACCGCTGGAGAAACTAATACATACCAAGTATGGAACTCTATATCATAATCTTCTTAATCATTATGACGGCCTGTAAGGTCCAATGTAGGGCAGTTTGCCCTAATAGCTATTCTAGGCAAGTGGATTGGCGATCGCAGTACCACACACCTTGATCTTTGTAGGCTGATCTCCGTTACCAGTATGCTGAATTTTGGCTTAGTGTTTTTCGCGATGATTATCCTGCCATATGTCGATAGTCAATTGCATTTTCAAGGCCCTCTTTCCCCTCAACAGCCTCTTTAGTGAAGACTGGGGTGGCGTTATTCTTACCGATACCCTACTGACTATTTTTTTATTACATATTTTTATATTTTTTACGAGAAACTACGTGTTCGGATGTCATACATACTGGATTACCAGATGGAGCTCTGTGATCCCGGGTTCGATCCTCAGACGGGTCAATTTTGAAAATCATTAACTAGTTTGTACTTTCCCCATAAACTTGGATATAATTCAAATCGTTTGAATAGCATCTAAGGTACCAGTTTATAAACTAATGTAAACTAAATTGTATGTAGTTAGCTTGCTGTAAGTATAAATAAATAAATATCCTCACGCAATTCCCAATACAGGGGTAGACAGAGGTCTCGTTAAGTCCCTTTGACCCACCTTCCACCGAAGATATTTTCGGGACAAAGGTGGTGAGCCCGTCTCCGTCTTTATGTCCAAGTAAAAGATATAATTTGTACATAAGTTTTTTGATAAACCCTTTAATACGAGCCTGCCATCTGGGGATCGAACTCTGGTCTCTTGACTCAGAATTCCGACCGAACCACTCGGCTATCGTGACTTATGGAAAGTATAAAGATACTATAAATATAAAAAAAATATCTTCACGCAATTCCCAATACAGGGGTAGACAGAGGTCAAGTCTAGACAATTAAGTCCCTCTGACCCACCTTACACTGAAGATATTTTCGGGACAACGTGACAGGTGGTGAGCCTGTCGTCGTCTATAAATATTGACGGTAATATTTTGAATATTATTTATTTAAATATTTAAGAATCTTTGGAACTTATTTTTAATAAATCTGATAAACAGAAAACTTTCTGATATACTCCGTAATGACGGTATCCGAAGGTAACGAAAATATCCGTAGAAGTAATAACCATTGCAAAACTAGGTTCTCAAGTGGCAATGTCTCTCAAAATCTCATTTAGGCAAACGCATTGTAGATCGAACACCCATGAAATGGAGTGACGACTTACAAAATGTTGCGGAAAATTAATGTGTGCAGATAGCAGAGAGAACACGGGCCTTTTAACTCCAATCCCAATTACCCAACCACTCGGCTATCTTGACTATAAATAAAAAAATAACCATTATAAAAAAAGTTGTATTCTCTACAGATAATTAAAAATTCTATAAATGTTGCGGGAATTCTTTGGATGCAGGTGAATGAGGACCGTTCACTGTGGAAAATTTTGGGGGAGGCCTATGTTCAGCAGTGGACTCAGGATGGGTTGTAAAGAAAAGGAATTAAAGAAAACCGGAAATCCTCATCTGGATTACCGATAATTTTCGCGCATACGCAGTGCTGTTCATGTATTATTTATCCTGTATATGAATAAAATGTGATTTAATTGGACGTAATTTATTTTAGGTGGCAAGATGCGAAAATCACTTGGACTGGAGCCGTACCGAATATGGGAGAAAGTCCTAAATAAATCAATACCATTGCATCGTTACTATGTTATAACTCTTGTTACACACTGATAGAGCTTTAAATAACATTACAGTATTATAGTTTCAATATACATTATTTTTACCAAATCATAGTCAAATATTTATTATAGCTGGATTTTTCTATAATTATAGATTTATTGCTGAATATTTACAGTTGTACATCTTGATTAAGGTGGTGGTAGTGGTTCTGTTCTATTCTATTCTGTTCTGTTCACTTTTATTCTATTCTATTCTGTAACTATTTAAATCGATTATCCTATTAAATCAACTTACTAGACTCATATAAGTCTCTCGTAGTCTAGCATCTCTTAAAGATAGTTAATTGAAGGAGGGTTGCGAAGTAATTTTTTAAATAACAATCTCTTAAAGAATCAAAATTAAATGGAGTCGCGACTCTTACGTTAAGTAGAAGATAGTGTGGCGACATCAATGTCTCCACTCGTATATACAAGTACCGACAGCACACTGGTGGAGGAGATGTCTTTCCAACATCACGAACGAGGGTAGCTACGATACCCTTTTCCAGCAGCTTCATGCGCTACAATAGATCTATTAATAGAGAAATTATTACAACATGTTTCAATCGTTTCTTAGTTGTAAATATTTATTTTTATATTTCATACATAATATATTGGGATAATGGTAGTTTTAAAATTATTAAATTGTTGTAGAAATAGAATATATATAAAGTAATGTTGTACCACGGTGTCTTATTTAACATACTTAACTACCTCTTAAAGGAAACAGTAGAACTTAGCCCTATCCTTTAGGAGTATTACTGTATCGCCGAGTCAGTAAGTCACAATATCCGAGTCATTGTAGAAGCGTGCTCGTCGCGACCCCTGCCAGCTCTTTTCAGGGCTGTAATTCTACACGGTCCCCATGCCAACGAGGGTTAGGGCGTCCCCCCAATGCGACGCACATCAGTTCATCCCCGTTGGTGTCGAATGCAGCGAGCATAGCGGCGATGGGGACCGCCACCCGTCACGCACAGCCCGACAGGGCGGAAGGTGGAGGACGGAGTGCAGAGTTGGCACGTGGAATGTTAGAGGAGGCATGAGAGATAAGACGAATGAGTTGATTGAAATAATGAAAGAAAGAGAATTAGATGTCGTGTGTTTGTCGGAGACCAAGCGGAAGGGCAGCGGTACTGAAGAGCTCCCTGGCGGGGCGTTAGCTCCATGGTCCGGAGTCCCAGAGTTATTAGGACTGACGAGTCCTAATAACTCGGTCCTTTTGGCTGTGAATGCGCCGGTAGCTTCGTCTTCCAGAGCTGAGCTGGAGGAGTTTTGGGAGAATGTAAGAGAAGTTCTAGACTTGTATAGAGGAAACGAAAGAATTGTTGTATGTGGTGATTTGAATGGATGGGTTGGTACCGCTCGGCCAGGGTACGAGTCGGTGCTTGGAATGTTTGGTGATAAAAGGGTTAACGATGCTGGCAAGCTTATACTGGCTGTATGCAAGGAAAAGGGTCTTCCTGTGACAAACACTATGTTTAGTCACAAGAAAATCCATATGTATACTAGAGAACAAGAGAGAATGAGAGAAGTATGATCGATTTATTCCTGGTGGATGACCGACTGCGAAAACAGGTGATGGATACGAGAGTGTTCCGGGGTGCTGACCTGGGAACGGATCACTATCTAGTAATTACTAGATTTAGGGGTCTGTTCGTGGGTAGAACCACAGTCGGTCGTAGCATCCGAAGCTGGAAGCTTCAGGAAGCGAACACTAGGGATAAATATCAAGCAAGGGTAGCCAAAAAGCTGGACATCATCGATGTCAGGAAAGAATGTGTGGAAGACATGTGGCAGACCCTTAGAGATGGAATGGTTAGTGCAGAGGAAGACATGTGTGGAAATGTGAAAAGAGGTAGTAGTAAAAAGGGTGATGCATGGTGGAATGACGAAGTGAAAGAAGCAGTAAATAATAAGAAGAAAGCATGGTTAGACTACTTGGCCTCTAGTAATGATAAGAATATGAGAGAGAAGAGGAAAGAAAGATATAAGCTCCAGAAAGTTCACAAGAAAGCATTGATTGAGGAAGTGCGTGAAAAGAGTAGAATGAAAGCGGACGAAAGGTTGTCGCACAACTCCAAGGTGAAATCCAAACTCTTCTGGAAAGAGGTTGGAAGGACCCGGAGTGATGCGACAGCCTTAAGAATGAATAAAGTGCTTTCGGGAACCAATGACGTCATCTCAGAAAAATCGGACGTCATGCAGCGATGGAGCGAATTTTATAAAGAGATGTATGCGTGTGATGATCTTAGTGGGAGATCCAGGGGTGACGCCGTAACTGGTACGCCAGACTCGGACCTCGATGACACTGAGGTCATCAGTACGAAAGAGATTGAATGTGCGATTAGAAGTTTGAAATGTGGTAAGGCTGCGGGACTAGACAGAGTTACTGCTGAAATGGTCAAATATGGTCAAATATGGCCTCACGTCTGGGACAGCTTTGATCTGCTGTGCAATTTGTGCTGGCGAACGGGGGCTGTTCCGGATGATTGGCGATCCGCGGTCATTGTGCCTTTATATAAAGGTATAGGTTCACATTATAACTGCGGGTGCTGTCGGGCGATCAGCTTGACCAGTTTAGCAAGTAAAGTTTACTCGAAGGTTTTGACACGTAGGATGCAAGATAAATCGGAAAGATTTCTATGGGAGGCACAATGCGGATTTAGAACTGGAAGAGGATGCACGGATCAAATGTTTTCTCTCCGCATGATCACGGAGAAGCTTCTGGCTGCTAACCAGAAGATTTTCTGTGCTTTTGAGGATCTTGAGAAAGCATTTGATAAGGTTGTAAGGAAGAAAATGTGGGAACTGTTGCCGGGGTATGGTGTGGATGGTCGATTGCTAAGGGCTGTGCAGTCACTTTACTGTGACTTTAAAGCCTGTGTGCGGGTAGGTCATAACCTGTCACCCATGTTTAGCGTCCAAACGGGCGTAAAACAGGGTTGTGTCATGTCTTCCTGGCTGTTCATACTGTATCTCGACAGCTGTTTACAGAAGCTAAAAGATAGCTGTTTGGGTGTGAAATTGGGTGACATAAAAGTAAATTATCTGCTATATGCTGATGATGCAGTGCTTATTGCACCATCAGAGGCAGAACTGCAGGCATTAGTCACGTGTATGAAAGAAGAATGTGGAATTAATGGTCTCCGTTTGAATGCTAATAAAACTAAGTGCGAAATTTGGGTAAATCAGGAATATCTAGAACAGGTGAATGAAATTGTATACTTAGGGAGTGCGTTTAGCTAGGATGGAAGATGTGATTTAGATGTGGACAGGCGTGTCGCTGCCGGGATCAAAATCAATGGTGCCCTGACTGCGTTAATCAAAAGGCAACGCGTTGTGAAAAGTGCACGCCTTGCAATACATAACGCAGTGTTGGTACCGACTTTGTTATATGGCAGCGAAACCTGGGTATGCCAGAAGAAACATAAAAGCAGGTTGAATGCAGTGGAGATGCGATCTCTTCGTAAAATGTGCGGCCTTACCATGGCCGACCGAAAGCGAAACGAAGAGATTCGTAATATGGCAGGTTCGAAAGATGACCTCTTCTCAAAAATGGATAAGGGCGTGCTTCGATTGTTTGGGCACGTTGAGCTAATGAGTGAAGACCGAATGGTGAAGAAAATATATATCGCGAAAGTTAATATTAAAAGGTGTCGAGGTAGACCGAGACTAACTTTCGAAGACCATGTGAGCAAATTGCTCGAAGAGGGAAGGGTCAAGAGTACTCGGATACCTAGACGTGCATATATGAAGAAGATGATGAATCTGAAAGAAGCGAAAAAAGTATGTAGGGATCGTGACACTTGGCGATCTGTTCTCTCTGGCTACCCCGTCAGGGATTGTGCGTGAAGATAAATAAATAAATAAATAATAATATCCGAGTGGTTGGATAATCGGAATTCAAGTCAAGAGACCGAAAGCTCGTACAAATGAGTTTTTTTAAAAAGTTATGTACGATTTATATCGTTGGCTTGGACATTAAGACGGCGACGGGCTCACCACCTGTCACGTTGTCCCAAAAACATCTTTGATGGAAGGTGGGTCGAAAGGACTTAATTGTATAAGGACTTAATAGTAGACCTCTGTCTACCCTTGTATTTGGAATGGCATGAAGATATTTTAATGTATTTCTGTCTTAGTGGCTTGGAAACTAAGCTGTCGACAGGCTCCCATCCCCATCTCACAATAAGCTCAGATGAAATTTGATTTAAAACGACTGAATTGTCTTTCAAATTTGACCAACTAAACAATACATATCTTCCTGTCGTTCCCAGTAGTGGGGTAGGCAGAGACTAGTTTTTCACCGAAAACATTTTTTAGTACAACGTGACCGGTAGTGAGCCTGTCGACATCATTATATCCAAGCCAAACATATAAATCATATAACAGTGGTAGAGCCACGCATCAACTTTTGTTGTTGCATTAATGGCCCGGCTCGACCGGGGAAGTACCACGACCTCACAGAATACCGGCGTAAAGTAGAAGTCTAACAAACTTCTGCGTTTCGTCTGGTGAGTGCAGGTAACCGGAGAGCCAAAACATGGTAGCAAAAATGGTATCTCTTGACTCTAATTCCGATCACGTAACTACTGGGCTATCGTGACACGTAACACACATCTTAGTGAACTTATAAAGAAGATGTCTAACAAAAAAATTAATTGCCTTATGTTAAGTACAGAAGCCCATTTACAAAACCTAGAGCTGCATATTGGTTTGGGATCAAAGCAATCTCTGTATTATAAGTTATATACACACATATATTCATAAATACATAAATTGGGACAACATCACATATATTGCTAAATAAATAAATAAAAATATATCTTCACGCAATTCCCAATATAGGGGTAGACAGAGGTCTAGTCCAGACAATTAAGTCCCTTCGACCCACCTTCCACCGAATATATTTTCGGGACAACGTGACAGGTGGTGAGCCCGTCGCCGCCTTTATGTCCAAGCCAACGATAAAATTCGTACATAAGTTTTTAGAACAACCCCAATTGGTACGAGCCTGCCACCTGGGGATCGGACTCGGGTCTCTCGACTCGAAATTCCGGCCACCCAACCACTCGGCTATCGTGACTTACATACATTGCTGATCCTAAAGTAAATAGCTTAAGCACTTCTATTTTAAAATCAGATACAAAAAAAGATACTACAAACACCCAGACCCGAGAAAATGTAGAAAAAGTATTTTCTATATTGACCCGACCGAGAATTGAACCCGAAACCTTAGAGCTGGTAACACCATGAAAACCGTTATGTGAAACTCGCCCACGGAAGTTGTCTCACATATATTCTACGATCGCAAAAAATATTGTTCTATTAGGAATGGTAAAAAAGTCAAATTTATTCAACAAATTGTAAATTATTCAATCAACTGCCTTTTGCAAAATTCACTCGCCGGATAGTTCACGGTCACAAGAGACGTGCCGCTTTAACTGGTAAACGTTTCCAATGTGTAGGCGAAAAATGGCAGAGAGCGTCGCTGGAATTCTATTGACTAATTTGAGGATTTTTTTTGTGTAAACGACGGTTCACTGTGCTCGATAGTTGGAATATTTAGTTTTATTTTACACAATGTGGCAAAGTAATTTTATTACAAATTTTACAGTTTTCATCATCATAAAGTCACGGTAGTGGTTGGGTGGTCGGAATTTCGAGTCATGAGACCCGAGTTCGATCCCCAGGTAGCAGGCTTATACCAAAGGGTTTTTCAAAAACTTATGTAAGATTTATGTCGTTGGCTAGGCCAAAAAGACGGAGATGGGCACACCACCTGTCACGTTGTCCTAAAAATGTGTTCAGTGGAAGGAGTCGAAAGCACTTAATTGTCTAGATATTGGGAATAAATAGTTATCAGTGAAGATATTTACACATATAATAAAAAATTAATTGTCAATTAGTCATTAAGACATCAGACATTAAGCTTTGCAGCTTGCGCAATTTTATTGATTTTTGAAGCATATTTGTTATGCTGGACTTTTATGTGATTAAATTTAAAAAAGTCAGTTGAAAAAAAAACATTTTTTCTCCTTAATTTAATCTATGGAGAAAACCACATTGTTCGAGTACTGGGGATCGAACACGAGTCTCTTAACTCCAATCCCGATCACCCAACCACTCGGATAATAATAATAATAATTAGTCTATTTAAACGTCTACAGTGCTTCACAACATTAGTCAATTGCCGTGCCCGAATCTGCGACGTCATGTTTTGTTTCTGCACCCGAAACCGCAAGGCTATTGAAGCCTGGATTTAGCGCACAGCAGTGCACGGTTTTGCAGAGCTACAGACATGAAGATGAAAAGTCGGCCCCTACTTGACGCAGAACGTATCACTTTGCTCTTTACGTACTAAAGTATATATGCTCTAAATAAATAAAATAAATAAATATCTTCACGCAATTCCCAATACAGGTGTAGACAGAGGTCTAGTCTAGACAATTAAGTCCCTTTGACCCACCTTCCACTGAAGATATTATCGGGACAACGTGACAGGTTGTCGCCGTCCCTATGTCCAAGCCAACGATATAATTCGTAAATAAGTTTTTTTTAAAAACCCTTTGGTACAAGACCAGAGTTTGATCCCACCCGGGGATCAAACTCGGGTCTCTCGACTCGAAATTCCGACCACCCAACCACTCGGCTATCGTGACGTTTTATATATGTTCTATACCTACGATTTTTTTATATACTTAGGAATTATTCGGTTGTCGTAACTTTTATGAACTTAACTTTGTATAAATATTGAATAAAATTTGCACTTGCAATAACAATAACGCGTAAATGAACATAGCAAAATTATATCCCAGTGTATTCAGCGAGTTATCATATGGGAGGTATCCTCTTTACATGTATAATTAACACTTAACTACGCTTTCGTCCGTTTTTATGTATCCCTAGGGGAGATATGTAAATTTTAAATATGTATTTTATACTGCAAATGAAAATCTCAACATAATTTAAAATAAAATTCGTTTTAAATTTACAAATAGTGTGAATATTTAAAAATGTAAGCAGAACTTTTTGATTAAAACTTTTGTTTTTAAATTATAGTCAGTCATACACCAAACCTTACTTATTTAACTAATACTAAGTTAAATTTGGCTTGAGTTACCATTGTATACCGTTACCAAAGTAAATTTAACTTTTTTTTTTTTAAGAATAATTGTGTTCTTCTTTTTTTTTCATTCATTTATTTATTTATTAACAGAAAAAATTATGTTAATATTTTTTATAATAGTTTTTAGTTAATAAGTATTGTAAATATTAACATATTTTTTTCTGTTAATAAATAAATAAATGAATGAAAAAAAATTTAACTCCAAATTAATATTTAATTATACAATGACTGCTCGTGCGCTTAACAAGACTTTATTAAAATATCTTTAAATTCTTATTCTTGTTCTTCTTTACAGCTTATCTAAAGTCCACTGCCAAACATAGACCTCCCTCAAAACTTTCCACAGTGAACGGTCCTCAGCCACCTGCATCCATCGACTTCCCGCAATATTTATAGAATATTTAATTATCTGTAGAGAATACAACGAAGTCACGATAGCCGAGTGGTTGGGTGATCGAAATTTGAGTTAAGAGACGCGTTTCGGTCCCCAAGGTCGTTCTTTTTTCCAAAAGTAACGTAAGATTTATATCGTTGACTTGGCCACAAAGGCGGAGACGGGCACACCACGTGTCACGTTGTCCCATAAATGTGGTCGGTGGAAGGAGTCGAAAGGACTTATTTGTCTGAATCTCTATCTACCCCTACATTGGAAATAGATAGGTATGAGTGAAGATATTTACACTTATATATTAGTATTTTTAAAACTGCCTTCTCTTTTTTAATTTTGTATATATGTTTTTAATATACCATTAATTTTATAAAGTAAACATGTTAAAGTTGTTACATACATATTGTTGTGATATATTTATACAACAAATTTGTTATAAACACGACATATAAATTAACCTTTCTAAGCTTAATAAGGATAAGGCATTTAGAAATAAAGGGTTCTAGGTGACGCCTTATGTACTATTACCGGACGGGTCGATAAGAATTAGAAAATTACTTTTTGTATGTTGTCTTATATCTCAATGTTTGTGGTACCTATGTTGTTTCTACAACAACAAGTGCTTCAGCTACTTGTAATCGGAGCAATGTATGTTACGTTGACCATAGTAAAAAAATATAAGAAAAATACGCATGTAAATAAATATTTCAAGGACTTCACATTGGTATTTATTCTCTTACAAACGACAGATACTTCACAACTTTAGAATTTGAAATTTTTATTGTTATTTAAAAGAAGTAACTAATATTTTCCTTGTCAGAGTCACGACAGCTGAGTGGAAACAAAATAAAACAAATTTTTAAACGTATAGCCAAATAATGACAAGACGACAAATTGTGCCTATATGAGTAATAAGTAAATATTTCCTTGCGGAATTATTTCATGTGAATGATATATTCCAATATCATAAGATACAAATTTAAGTGAATGTAAGAAAACATCGTATCTCTTAGCCTTTGGGACTTACCCTTAGTCAAAGAGAAGCTTCTAAAGGACCCTTATAATTTTAATACTGTGGTGAGTAAATAGAAATGTTACTATATATTTATGTAAACATTTTCGATTGTCGGCTTGCACACAAACATCACTATACCACAAATAAGCTCTGTTAAAAAGTGATTCGAAAGGATCAAATTGTGTACACCTCTGACTGCCCAGTATAGGTAAACGCGTGAAGATAAATATACGTTTGTATGGTTGGCTTAAACGTTAATACAGTGACAGGTTCGCCACCTGTCGCCAGTATTGGTAACGAAAATGAGAAACTCTAATTAAATCATCACATTAATTAACCTTGCTTTAGGAAAACAAATATTTAAAGCAAAATATTTCCACATGAATCACACTTTATATTAAAAAATCCAGCGGGTTTTAATTTCATCTCGTTCAGACAGACTGGCAGTAACATGAACGCTAATAACATCTAAGCAACATAAGTCTCATTAAGCAAATTTCCCAGAGGACCCAGCAGAATCTGGCCCTTCTAATGAAGTTAACATAAAAAATATCTAGACAGAGATTCAGATTCTAGACAGAGGTACAACAGACCTTCCGACCCATAAAATAATTTGTTGTTCTGTCTTCACACTTTTACGTAAATTATTTGTTATTCTGTCTTCACACATTTCCGTATGTGTACATATACATATTAACACTACAAATACTACAAGTTTTATAAGGGATAATATGTTTCTTCTATCCCTAGCACCTCATAAAGTGTGTGAAATTCCGTAGATTTCGGTTTTAGTGTGCTTGCACTTAATAAATTATTCATAGTGAGGGCCGATCGCTCTGAGAGGCCATCTAATTAATCTTACATTCATGAACTAAATCAAATAGCTTTGGGCTTGTTGTAATTTCTCTACTTCATTAGGTTTAAAATGAAGTTTAGAACTGCTTGTCATGTGGTTATGGTGAAGAATATAACACCATCTTTCTTTTTAAAACTTGGGCGTCGTAAGAGAATAGATAGATATACACTAAAAATAAAATAAAAATATATTACATATATATTTTTAAATTTTATTTATTTTATAATTGTAACCTATGTAAAAATTAATACTTCTACTGCGGAGTTATATGAATAAGGAGAAGAAAAGAAATAATAAATGAAGATTTATTCTTTTCACAATTTGAAAATGTGATTAACAAGGACTTAAAATATAAGACTGTTTAAATACAAAAAATAACAAGCCTGCTCCTCCAAAAATAGAAATAAGCTTTTAATTTAATTTTAAGTGCTAAAATAAATGTTTCGTTCTTCTTCTTTCTTTTTATTTCAATGTGAAGTCTAATTTTGTCGCATACAAAGTCTAAATAATATACATAGCCATAATAATATATAGTCCACCGAAGAACATAGACCTCTCTCTATAGGTAGTGTTTGCCATAATCGCCACGCTGGGTAATTCATCGACATGGATAGGTGATTGCAGTACCAGACACCTTGCAGCTTAGACTCTGCTACTAGTAACCGGTCTACTTATCTTTGGTCTGATTTTTCGAGACGGTTGTCCTGCCATCTGTTGGTAACCAATTGCATTTTAAGACTTTTCCCTTAGTTGCCTCTTACAAGACCTACGGGAAAAGGAGTGTTGCATATTCTTACGCTTTAACTACATATCAGGAGAAAATATACTAAAAATAATTTTCTGAGTGCCATCTATCAGACAAAGTAAGAACTTTAGCCTACAAAAATTTGCATGTAAACATTGTAACCTAGATGGCGCTGTTAGGAAGTTTCATTTAGCTGTTACTGAAAGCGTATCTTTTTGTTGCAATATTTGTATAGAGGGCTCTGATTTTCAGCCCGTAAAAATATTTTCAAATACAGTAATAGGAATTACTTAAAATATTACTAACTTATAAAATACATTTTTTGGTTAAAATAACATTAATAACAGCGCCTGATACTGTAATTATTTTTGATGCTGTGTTCATAGCGAAATTAATCTAATCTTGTGTACATATAAATTTATACATTAATATCTAAGAAACTAATATGAGATTAGCCTATATTATATACATCAAACTACATAACATTGGCTCTTAAATTACTTCTTACTTTTAGGTCTTGATATTCCATTCATTGCGTATTTATAGTAAATGATTTGTGTACAATACATAGTTAATGTAAGATACACGAATATAAAACTTGTTTCTTTTATCTGAAAGAAGGACTAAGAATATCTCATCCAAAATTTGTTCCATGTGAAATTTAAACGCCTAATTGCCTATAAGAATTCGTTTATAGATGATTTTTCAATCCTTAACCATTTTCTTAGCTCAGCATAGCTTACATGCCAATACAAAAATAATTATATATTTATATATTGATGATGACATCGTAAGACATTCCGCTTTGAGGCGTACGAAAAGTTCGGTTACTCGGAGGTAAAAGCATCGCCACCTTACTACACAGGTCGTGGATTCCTATCCCGACCTTGTTAGTTGTTTCATCAAAAAGCTCAAAATAAAGCTGAAAAAGTCACGATAGCCGAGTGGTTTGGTGATTGGAATTTGAGTCAAGAGGCCCGAGTTCGATCCTAAGGTGGCAAGGTCCTATCAATGTTTTTTTTTTTTAACTTATGTACAGACGTCTCGTTGTCCCAAAAAATGTCTACGACGGAAGTTGGGTCGACAGGTCTCAATTGACTAGACCTCGGTCTATTCTATTATGCCGTGAAAGTATTATTTTTTATAAATAAAAAAAAATAGAACATACTTATTTTTAATTAAAATTTCAATAAAGTTGACTACAACTGAGCCTGCAAGTTAATTATTTAAAATTAAATTTCACATATTATTACAAGTCATATCCTTTGAGGATTAGTTGAGCTAACACTTCCGCTTGGCTGTGTAATTTGTCCCGCGCAGGTAATTCACTTTGTAACATTAATTACGTATGTCGCAATCAAGAATTATTTTCGACGGATTACTGCCATTATATGTTTGAACGTGGGGTGGAAAAAGGAGTAAAGAGGAGTTTCCTCCTATATTGCTAACTCCCTCTTTTTGTCCTAAATTGGTACTCCCTGTTAATCTAAACGAGGTTATAACTATCCAATTGTGATTGCGGAATCGTTAAATTTGTAAAATCTAATTTAATAATCCATCTTTACGCAATTTCCTATGCTGGGGTTGACAGAGGTCTAAACTATGAATATTTTTGACCCTCTTTTAACCTAGGCTTCATATATGTCACTAATCTATTTTATGTCATTTATCTATGTTAAGGGCGAGACTAACTTTCGAAGAATATTTGAGCAGATTACTCGAAGAGGTGAGGGTCAAGAGTACTCGGATACCAACACGTGCATGTATGAAGAAAATTATGAATTTGAAAGAAGCTAAAGAGGTACCAAAGGACCGTGACACTTAACGACCTGTTGTCTGTGGCTAGCCTGTTAAGCAGTGCATGAAGATTTTTTTTATTTATTTTAATGATGATTGTGAAGGTTGAGTATAAGAGAGGACTAGGAAGCACGCGTTGTGCCTACAGTAGTCCGGTGCTGTGACTGCGTTGATGACGTCGATGTTGTTGGAGAAGCTCGCTGCGTTGTTCTTCAGTGGTCACCGTCGATTGGCGGTGAGATCACGTCGGGGTCACCAGTGTAGCGGACGATTTAGTTGTAGGAAAAGGGTAGCTACCCGCCAGGTCGGGTGACCGTGACCTGGGGAGGACGTCTCCTCCACCAGTGTGCGCTATCGATAATCGCATATATTCGTGCAATTATAAGAATTTCGATAGCGCGATGTAGGATGTCGATGTGTTTCCTGAATCCGCCTCTAGCGAGCTTCTTATGTAGAGACATAGATGTCGCCACAAGCTCTTACCCTCGAACTATTGGAAGTTCCCACCGGTGTAAGCTGTTTCTTAAACTTCTTCTTTCTTAAAAATTACATATGTTTTATTTAATGCAGGCTGCGCCTCTATCATCGCTACTTCTCACTTTTAATTTATTGTAAACTAGCTTTTACCCATGGCTTCTCAAATTTATACATTAATTGATTACTTGGCTGTTTGCCGATATTTTCTTTCTGGATCTTCATTTCGACTTTATTTTTTACACTTATACATAATTGAATGTAAAGTGTAAAGGATCTCCAGTCCTCTCACTTTCTTACAAATAAAGATTGGCAGCGCAAGTCAAGTAACGCATTTATGAGACAACATTATTGTAGTCACATTATTTTTACATTATTGTAGTTTTAGTAGGACTCTAATTAAAAAATATACAGCGTGTAAAAGTACCCACACTTAGTCTAATATATTACCTTCGTCTCGTTTGTGTGTGTTACATTTTATCTTATAAATGCGCGTACACACCGATTGAATTTTGTCAGTCGCTATTTCTATAAAAAATTATTTATTTACTTACGAGTACATTCCTGTTATTTACTGTTAAAGCCACATACATCTACGTAAACTTATAAATATTTACAATATTTTACTGGCAAGCAATAAATTACTTTCCTAACAACAAAATTGCATTTCATATAACGTCATATGATGTTCGCACCGTGCAATTAATTTTAGTGTTCATCAGACAGAAACTTACACTCTACAGTCTAAAAGTTATAATTGCCCTGAAAGAAAGTTGTATATAACACAAAATTAATTACGCGACGAGAACGAATCTATTTACTTCAGACACACGGTTTGCGTTTTATGAATATTGTACTTAATTGCATATACATATGAAAACAAAGAGGCTTAAATTTAAGGTTAAATTTTTATGATTATTATATTATCTCTTTAATAATTAAAATATATATATATATATATATATATATATATATATATATATATATATATATATATATATATATATATATATATATATATATATATATATATATATATATATATATATATATATTATATATATATATTATATATATATATATATATATATATATATATATATATAAATATATATATATATATATATATATATATATATATATATATATATATATATATATATATATATATATATATATATATATATATATATTATATATATATATATATATATATATATATATATATATATATATATATATATATATATATATATATATATATATATATATATATATATATATATATATATATATTATATATATATATATATATATATACACAAAATAAAAGTTAAAGCTTTGGGAGAAAAGTATGAAATTCTTTTTGTCGGCAGAAATTGAAATGCACATAGTTCTAATGCAAGCAATGCGCTCATAAAGTTGCGAAGTGTTTTAAAAAGTCAATGAATACTATAACGCATTCCCTATACTGGCGTAGTCAAAAGCATTGGCAAGTTTAGTCCTTTTCGCCCACATTTTATTAGAGCTTATTTGAACCACATCCTGTTGTCATATTAGTATCTCAAGCAACGACACAAATAATAAATAAATAAATACATATATAGATAAGGACACCAACACAAAAAATGCTTTGATTTCAAAGTAAGTGGCTAAAACACTTGTATTATTGAATTAGAAACAAATAAAATACTACAATATAAACACCCAGAACCCAAAACAAAACCTAGGGAATCGTACCTGGGAACTTAAAGTTGCCGGCATCATGAAAGCCGGTGTGTACGCACATGAAAGTATTCAAAATTGTACAAACAGGCTTTCCAGTCTAGG
Organism: Sericinus montela; assembly: GCA_029286605.1. Classification (NCBI taxonomy): domain Eukaryota; kingdom Metazoa; phylum Arthropoda; class Insecta; order Lepidoptera; family Papilionidae; genus Sericinus; species Sericinus montela. The sequence continues at coordinate 936,984 of JAGSMR010000070.1, read as the reverse complement.
AAAATTGGTTCTCTCATCCCACATTTCACCGGAGCTTATTTTGGGACAGGAGGTGAGCCTCTCACCGTCTTTATATCAAAGCCAACGCACGTAACATAAGGTTTAAAAAAACTGTTTGGTACGAACTTACCTCCTGGGGATATATATTATAGTTACGATAGCCGAGTGTTTGAGTGGTCTGAATTTCGAGTCAAGAGACCCGAGTTCGATCCCCTGGTGGCAGGCTTGTACCAATGGGTTTCTTCGAAACTTATGTACGAATTACACCGTTGGCTTGGACATTGAGATGGCGTCTGGCTCACCATCCGTCACGTTGTCCCAAAAATAGCTACGGTGGAATATGGGTCGAAAGGAATAAATTATCTAGACCTCTGTCTACTCCTGTGTCGGGAATGGCGTGGAGATATTGATTACCTCCTCCATTCCTTTTTTTTTGCCACCCAACAACTCAGCCATATTGACAGTAAAAATAAATTATTAGAAACAAATTTGAAAAAATAACGTCGTCCTTTTAGAAGTCGTGTGCAAAATAGAACCTCGTAAAATTCTGACCGTTTGCATACTCCATCTTGTTAGGTATGTTGAAACTGACCTATTCTTTGTTCATGACAGCTATTGTCAACTTGATATGCCCCGCACCATTGTGTCACACGCGCCTCTGCGCTTTTGAACTTTGGACGACTTTTTCCGTACTTTTGCGAGTGTTCATTATGCTTTAACTGAATGTATAGAGAAAGGTTTTTCTTTAATTAGTTAAAAATATTTAAACGCCCTATTGTGTGGTAGACGGAGGTTTAGACAAGTTCTGACCCACCTAAGCGAAGACATTTTTTTGGACAACTTTATAGGCTGTGAACCGGTCGCCGTCTTTATGTCCAAGCCAACGATATAAATCGTATATAGTTTTTTAAGAAGATGTTATAGGTATACACACATATATAGGTGACAAACGTGTCACCAGGGAAACGAAATCTTGACTCGAATTTCGATAACCCAAACCACTGGACTACCGTTTAATTATTTATTTTTATTTAATATAGATATCATGAAATATAGTAAATATCTTCACACCTTTCCCAATACAGGGGTAGACAGAGGTCTAGAAAATTAACTCCTTTCGACCCACCTTCCATCGAAGAAATGGGACAACGTGGCAGGTAGTGACCTCTTGGTATTTTTATGTCCAAGCCAACCATATAATTCGTACTTATGTTTTTGCAAAAACCCATTGGTACGAGCTTGTCACTTGGCGATCGTATTCGGGTCTCTTAACTCGAATTCCGATCACGGAACCACTCGGATATCACGGCTTCAAATAGAACATAATTTAAATAAAAATTAAAAAAACTCGCCTTAATGATGAATCGAAATAAAAAAATAAAACAATTAACGAAAAATGTAGTATTAGTGTGAAAAAAAGCGTGTGTGTTCGATACATCAGTTCTCGAAAATAAGCGATCAGTGCGATACGTCACAAAAATTTTATTCATCCTATTTTTTTTATTATAAGATTATACAGAGGTCTGGACAATTCAACGTGACAGTGGCAGGCTTCTTAGGCCAAACCTATGGTTTAATATACTTACATTATATATTTACGTAGGTTAATATACATATAAAAATCCACACTCGATTAAAATAAATCATATTAATCACAAAAATGTTTTCAACTAGGGGGGATTCAAATCCGCTTCCTTAGCAACAACGACAGTCCAACTAACTAATTTTTGAAACTACGTGACAGGTGGTCAGCCTGTCGCCGTTTTTATGTTAAAACGTTAAAAATCATACATAAGTTTTTTTTTAAAACCTATTGGTAGAAGCTTACTACCAGGGATCGAAGTTGGTTCCCATTACTCTAAAGTACTAAAAAAAGTAATATATAATACCACAAAATTACTGATACATCGAAATAACTGATAAAATATGCCAACAGTTTAACGTTATAATAACACTTAAACCGCATAAAGTGATCGTTAATGTCCAGTATGAGGCAGTAATTGTCGCGGTTTGCTTTAACATGATAATTTTCAGTGTTTAATATAAGCCACTTTATGTATACGCAACTTTATTGGTAATAACACTACTACTTTGACAGCTTATCAGGCTAGTTGGTAGTGAATCTACCTTTGATCAAACCTTTGATAAAAAAAATATTTAATTTTTATTACTGTAAATTAGTGATGGTGTTCGTGCTAAAATTTCGTTTAAAAATGGCGCTTGACTTCTATTTTGCTATCTGCCGATAAATTTGACCATCGCTGGCAGGTGAAACTTTAATTTCAATTACCGGCAATAGATGGTGCTTCAAGATTCCGATGATAGAACAACTAGTCTTCATGGAACGTAATTTATCTTTAATAATAAAATCTAGGTGGGTATTTCTAAAAGGAAGAACTAAGATATAATTTGAAAAAAACGAGGCACTCTTTAAATCATCTCTTAGACTTTAGACTCTTTAGATTATTTGAACTCAAATGTCATGTACAGTAAGTTCATATTCATATGACTTTTCTTACAAATGTTATATGAATGTGCCAAATATTTTAGATTGAGTTCCGCGAAAATTTCGTTACTGTCTTTATAAGTAGCTATACTGGTATTAATTATATACTAATAGTCTACCACTCTAGTACCACGACAGTGGAGTGGTTGGGTGATCGGAATTCGAGTCGAAAGATCCGAGTCAGATTCCCAGGTACACCACCTGTCATGTTGTCCCCGAAAGGGGGTCGAAATGACTTGATTGTCTAAGCCTTTGTCTGCTTCAATATTGGGAATGGCTTGAAGATACAATTCGATACTAGCAGAAAATATTAGAATCTACTTTGATCATCGTAACGAGCTTTATAAGTCCATGCTGGACATAGAAAGGATATGGACTATTCGTAGACAGACTAGCGGACCCATTGTTACGCCCCACACCAGAATTCCTCGTGTCTAGTCGTCCTAAATACGATCTTTTTTCACAGGTCTTCTATTTCGTTCACAGGGCTCGAGTACGTCAGGACTGATACTCATTGTTATTTTCATCTGAGGGCCTTCGCTCTCGCATGTCTCTAGAGATGAAGCTGTAAAGATTTCCGAGCCAACGTGAATGGTTTTTAGTCATTATGTTTCTCCTTCTAAGATCCGAGTCCGAGACTGTTCGTTTCAGCATGCGTAAATTATTTTTTTCCACGGAAATAAAAAAATATCTTTTACCGTAAGAGAGGATTTGCCATAATTGTCATACTTGGCAAACAGATTGTGTAACACAGTAACATATACCGTGCACCTTTAAAATCTCTGTCCGTCATCGGTTTACTGAGTTATTGTCTGAGATATTACGAAATATATTGTGCAGATGGCACAGGACCGCTCTATGTAGGAGGCCTATGTTCAGCAGTGGACTTTAGACAGGCTGATATGATGATATGACGAAGATGATATTACGAAATATCCTTCCATCTGTCGACAGCCTGCATTTTCAAGTTTTTTTTACTCTTAGTTGTCTCTTACGAGACTCACAAGAAGAAACAGAGTGGTATAGTTTTACATCGTAACCTTCTGGATACACAAATAAAATCACGATATAAACCAAATTAGGTCTTCTGTCTGTGACAGAACAAAAAGCTTAAATTCAATTAGCTCAGTGACGATTGTAAAAGTCTGCGACTAAAATTAGCAATGTTGCCTTGTAAAGCGTGAAACTGAGTTACAGTGAACTTTGCTCTATAGTTACAGTGAGTTTGCTTTTCCATCTCTCTTTCGATTAAAACACTATTCATTGGAAATTACGGAGTTGGTGCAACTTTTGTGGCCTAGATTGAGTTTAACTAATTTTAAACAAGTGTTACTTTTGCATTCGACATGTTGACTTAAATAAAAAAAAATACCAAACATCAATGACGACAACCGTTGATGAGTGGCGTACACACTGATTTTCCAGGACTCGCCAGCTATGAGGAGCCGGATCGATTCCTGATTAGGTCAATGCAGAAAATGTAGAATCAACTTTTCAATACAGTCTCGGATCTGGGTGTTTGTGGTACTTTCGTTTAACAGCAATGAGCAAAGTCCCTCAACTGCATCAGTCTGTGAAAGTGCGATGAACTCATAAAACACTGCACAGATTTTCGTACCTTTTTACTGGATAAAACTTGGTAGAGATTCAAGGAGGATAATATAGGTCCAAATTAGTGTTACTTACATTGTGTATGTTGTTACGGTAATATATAGCACTGATTTATATTCATTTTGTATTTTAGAGTTTTAATTAGGTACATAAGTAATGTTATTCATAAACTTATGTCAACCAAGAAAGCAGTAACGGCAACAAACATAAAGACAGACAATAATGGCAGAAAATTTGTCTATTTTTTAAAAAAAAAGTCCACATCCACCACGCTCTTGTATTTGTTTAATATAAGGTAATACAAATTGGCTGAAATGTGACGATAATTCTAATTATGTTACCTTTGAATATATGAATTTTCATTTTATTTTTTTTTCTTAACATATTACGTAACCACAGCCACAAGACATAGATAGTATATGGAATTTATTGAAAATGTTTCAAATAAACCAAAGTTTGTCGCGCATATAGTTACACATCAAATAAAAGTCTTAAATCTAAATCTAAATCGTCACCTAATCGCTACGGGCTACATTGCTTCGAACTATGCTGCTACGAGATAAACTATGCACACTGTTGTTAATATAAACTATGCACACAATAAACAACACGTTTGTTCTATAATTTCCTACAATTATTATTTGTACCATAATAAATTCCGTGATAAATATATTTTCATTGCAAAGTGTGTGTTACTACGAATGGGATTCAAGCCAATGATGGTGATCTCGTTCTCGTTTAATGAAGGTTTATGATAAATTCTATACCGGCTGATTTGCAATTAAAAAAGCAAGTCTAATACTTATTATTCACAAAGAAAGATATTTATTTATTTATTTTACAACTTACTATAAACTTGAAACTTTTAAATAAAATAAATAAAATACCTTTCGCAATTCCCAATAAAGGAGTTGACAGAGGTCTAGCCTAGTCCCTTTGACCTACCTTCCACCGAAGATATTATCGGGGCAACATAACAGGTGTTGAGCCTGTCGCCGTCTCTATGTCCTGGCCAACGATAAAATTCGTACATAAGTTTTTTGAAAAACCCATTGGTACGAGTCTGCCACCTGGGGCTCAAACTCGGGTCTCTTGACTCGAATTTTGATGACCCAACCACCTGGCTAACGTAACTTTTTAATTGACATGTGCTCCTAAGAACTTGACCTCGCTATTTTATTATAGAATTATTATTTATTAGTAAATAGACAGGCTATTATTTATTAGTAAATAGGAAGGGGTTACTTTGTGGAAATTCATTAAAAGTATAAATCTGCAATCGTATATCGTAGAGTATTACAAGCATGAGAGTAGTGGTGGTGGTGCATTCAGTAGAATTAGTACACGATTTCGTGAGAGGAAGGGTGACGTACTTCTTCGCTTCAGACGAAGTAACATATGACATTATTTTTTTCATGCGAAATGATGCAATGTAATTATATAATAACATTATATTCTACAGGAAGCATCCTTCAAAGCTGATATATACTATGCAGACAGAAATTTGTTACGATTTTTAACCTCTAGCTTATTTCTCTAGGGGAAATCTTGAAATAGCAAATAGCAGGCAGTCTAGACGTAGCCAACAATTTCGAAAATTGTGTAGTTCATTTGATTACTTACGATTTTTTTTACGTTTTTCTATAAATAATATTAGAAATAGGTAGATAAATAGGAACTGCATTGTATAAATTGCTCTGATCCCAAAATAAGCAGCTAAATGAAGGTATCACATCACGAGAAGATTAGAGCAAGTGGTTTTCTACAATGACCCGTCCTGGAATCGAACCTGGGACTTGTGGTCCCGCTGGCGAAACCGAGAGGACAGGCGTGTACGCTACTCGCCGATGGAGGTCGCCTGGCAACATTAGACTTTTTTTCATTAAACAGTCCTCCGTAGGAATCCAAACAAATATTTATTTAATGTTAGAAACTAGTATAATAAATATACACATTCAATTATCTAAGTTTACTGTATAAAGTAAAACAATGGACACCACCGGAACCCACTGTCTACAGAAGTAAAATGATACACAAATATTAGGGAATACGACTACAATACCAACCGCATTCAGTTCCGTGAACGGAAAAAGAAAAACTCTTTTTTATTTAATGCCATTGTTTGGTTTGTAATACGGCCATTGTTTTAAGGGAGATTAATGTGTCTTTCGGAATGTAACGTATGCTGTTGCTGTTTATTCAGGTTTTCTGTTAAAAAAAAACTAACTTTAATATTATAATAAATATTCATATTAAAATTTATTGTTTAATTTAAAATCTTTAAAATAACTTTTTAATGCTTTTTCAAGATAATAAGTTTTATTATAATAAGTTTTATTATAAGTAGCGTTTACACGAACACTGCATATTAAAAAAAAACAATTATTTACGGATTTTATCAATCGCAAAGGAACACTAGATTCTCCCAAGGATGATCCTTGAGGATATTAAAAAACATATTAAAAAAAATTATTATTAAAAAGAACCCAATTTTAATGGAGAAGATGGTTAGATACTACCAGATCCTGGGATCTAGATATTAATAAAATTAAATAAAAACGCGATCATTCCAAATATTGAGGTAAACTTAGGTTTAGACAATTTATCCTTTCTGAGCCACCTTTCACTAAAGACATTTTTTTGGGACTTCCATATAAAATTACATTTTGACTTTGAATAGAATTCCAGTATATGATGTATTTTTCAGCAGTAAGTAATTTCACTTAGTCGCCTTTAACGACACCCAAGGGAAGATAGGGTTTTACAAAAAAAACTGAATGTCAAATAGTATAACTAGTATTCGTCTTAACTACTGCAACTAAGCTGAAATGGTGGTGTCTAGAGTGGTTCACAATAAAAATAAAATGGCGGGCGAACCTGCGATGTCATGTTTCGCAATCCGCACCCTAAACCATAAGGCTATTGTCACTTAGTTCTTAGTCAGTATCTCCGACGCAGAATAAATATTGAATGCAAAAATATAAAATGTGTACATTGATTACATGTGACGAAATGAAAAAATCATTGAATAAACATTTCGGATACTTTATTGATCTGCCGTCCATGTTCCGTATAAATTTTTTTTCCTTCCTGAGAGAAATTGCGTTCATTCGGATCGACAACGTGACAAAAATTTTGTAGTGTACATCATCCGTCACTTTCCTTTGATGCTTTTATGTTTGTACATTTAAAAAAATGTAGAACATGTTCTTTAATTAATACTTCAAATACTTAGATTAATGGCTACTGTTTTGAGTTGGCTCTTAGATATTCTTCTACTTTACAGCCTATCAAGAGTTCACGGCTGAACATGAGCCTTATTATTACTCATATTAATTTCCTTTAAAAACATTAAATACCTATTTTAATTATATTAAATATATAAATCACGATAGGCGAGTGGTTGGGTGATCGGAATTCGAATCGAGAGACCCGAGTTCGATCCCCAGGTGGCAAGCACGTACCAATGGGTTTTTTCAAAACCTATGTACGATGAATATCGTTGGCTTAGACATAAAGACGACCGACGGGCTCACCACTTGTCACGTGTACCCCTTTATTGGGAATAGTGAGAAAACATTATTATTATAATTATCAATACGTTCGTTTTAATTAAACTTGGAGGAGACCCGTAATAAATAAAGTTTTTCAATACGAGCCCTGAACTCTCAAGTATTTCTACAAATTGAGTGAACATTCCTCTGATAGACGGAGCATAAATGAACTCAAGATATGTAGACATAAAGACGGCGACGGGCTCACCACCTGTCACCTTGTCCCATAATATCTTCGGTGGTAGGTGGGTCGAAGGGACTTAATTTTCTAGGCTAGACCTCTATGTATAATACAGGGGGTATTGGGAATGGTGTGAAGATACATTTCTGTTTTTTTTTTCATTAAATTAAATTATATTAATTTCATATTATCATTCACACCTTTGCGCGAACCAAGTTAGCTATGATTTACTTCTTTATATATAAATGTTGTAGTTATATAAGTCTAAAATTGACGGAACATAATTAAATGTAATATTCCCTCATCTTGAGTTCGTTTATGCTCCGTCTATCAGAGAAATGTTTATTCAATTTGTAGATATACTTGAGAGTTCAGGGCACGTATTGAAAAACTTTATTTATTACGGTTCTTCTCTGAGTTTAATTAAAACGAACGTATAGATAATTATAATAATAATATCTTCATGCAATTCCCAACACAGGGGTAAACAGAGGCCTAGTCGAGACAATTAAGGCCCTTCGAGCCACCTTCTTCCGAAGATATTTTCGGGATAACGTGACAGATGGTGAGCCCATCGCCGTCTTTATGTCCAAGCCAACGATATAATTGGTACATAAGTTTTTGAAAAACCCATCAGTACGAGCCTGCCACCAAGAGATCGAACTATCTCTTGACTCGAAATTCCGACCACTCAATCTCTATCGTGACTTTTAAGATAATTCTACATTATACTATCATACAGAGTCATTTTTAGATTATCAATAGGTAAAATATTCCAATTTTAGTTAGACTATAAATCTCTGTTCAACAAAAGAACAGGAAAAAAAAAAAAATATAAGGAAGCTCAGATAAAGCTCTTTGTTGACGTGAAGTGAAGTTAAAATCACTTCACGTTTGTTTTAAAGTTGGAAAACTGGATGTTACATTTAAACATAATCCGATAGCCAAGTTCATGGTGACTGTGCTTTCGAAATTAATGGTTCCAGGTTCGTGAACCGTTTAGGACAAGCTTTGTAGTGAATAATATGACTGTTTTTGCTAGAGCCGTAAATGATAACAAAAGTAAAGTAAATACAATACTTTATTTACATAAACAAAATTATGTTAATATTTACAATACTTATTAACTAAAATCTGCTACAATCGTAGAGCCCTTCTCCTCGTGGCGTAGTACCTAGAACGCTGGATTCCCACATTGAATGCATTTCCACGTTGAACAGTTAGACTTAACCGTTGAGCGAGAAAAGAACCAACCCTCTTGTCACCAGCGGCTACGACTAGTCGCAGATACAATTCCTTCAGAAACTGCATCGCGCGGACACCCCACGGACTGATAGTCTCTACGGCAAATGGAACAAATATGTAGTCTCCTTTCCTTTTTACATGAAGATTTATAATAAGTTACGCTGTCCGAGTGGCTGGGTGATTGGGATTCTGATTAAGAGACTTGAGTTTGATCCCCAGGAGGTAGGCCGATCGCACCAATGGGTATTTACAAAACAGGTATGTGATTTATCTTTGGCTTGATATAAGACAGCAAAAGGCTTACCACCTGTCACGTTCTCCCAAAAAATATCTTCAGTGAAAGGTGGATCGAAAGTTCTTAACTGTCAAGACCTCTGTATGCCCCAGTATAGGGAACGGCGTGAAGAAATATTTTTGTAATGAAAAATTTCATAGTATGTACATTTGTCAATAATATTACTATCTACTTAAACAACCTTAATCATTAACTTTGCTTTTTAAAATTTAAGTTCTTTCATGTAAGCTGTAATCCTTAAATACATTTTAAAGTTTATCTAAATCTAGAGCTCATATAAAATAGAAAGTCATGATCTGTATAGTTAAAGATTTAAAGTTCAAATTTGAATAATTTAAAGCTTGTGCTATTCGCAGAGATAACGCCTACAATGTAAATCTGCTCTTGTTCTTAACTGTATAAAGTAGGTATTACACTGGCACATTAGAACAGAATTGTGACCTAAATGTGACATTAAAGTGTGGGTTAAAGTGGCTGTTCTAACGTGCGGCGTTTGTAGATGCGACGTCTGTAAAAACAGTGAGATGCCTATTTTCTAGCGAGAGCTGAATTTGTTACGCCACGTTATGTCTGAAGTGTACTTTGTGAAAACGTGTAAACAGTACATGTTTTCTTATTTTATTTTTATATCAAGCATTTCCCTGTACTTAGGTAGGTAGAGGTCTAGACAATTTAATGCTTTCGACGCACGCTTCGATACACTTCGGCACACTACAGATAGATACATACTCGTAGAGTACTCTTTACTGCACCATCGCGGAAACAATACCGCATAAAATTATGTTAAATACATTAGACTATGAATACAAATGGTAGTCTTCTTGCTAAAGGTGATTTCTTGCAGATCATTTTTGAATTCATGAAGTATATTACATTAGATTGTGCGTCTATCGAAAATAGTTTTTAATGTGTATGGATAAGAAATGACTTCCGGTTTTAATGAAATAAATTTTTCTTACCCCTCCCCAAACCATTAAATCATGTAAAATAATGAATAAATAAATATCTTCACACAATTCCCAATACAGGGTCTACCCCTGAGAGTCTCGAGAGGACTAGTCTAGAAAATTATGTCCCTTCGACCCATCTTCCACCGAAGATATATTCGGGACAACGTGACAGGTGGTGAGCCCGTCGCCGTCTTTATGTCCGAGCCTACGATATAAATCGTACAAAAGTTTTTGAAAAACCTATTGGTACAAGCCTGCGCTTGAGATCGAACTCGGGTCTCTTGACTCGAAATTCCGGCCACCCAACCACTACTCGGCTATCGTAACTTTGTGTGATTACGTGGTTACATCATATAATTTAAAAATACAAGTTCATCTATACAGATTGACAAATATATGGTAAATTATACCAAAGAAAATGTATTAAGATTTAATGACATTATCTAACGCTGAATTTTATACAAAAAAACTAATTTGACTGCCATGAAAATAAAACAAATTCGAAAGGAAGAATATTTCAACCAAATATTATCGAAAGGTTTCGACGATAAAAGAACTTGTTTGCACTCCAAGCGTTTCACATCTCAAACTTTTCAAATAAAAGTGACCACTCGGTTTCTGCCTATTACGTACCCTTTTTAAATACGTTACAATGACCTTTTCCTTATTTTCGAGAGCCCTTGCCATTACAATGTGCTGACGTCATTGTTTATTTGTAATCCCAGTACGTTAAATTTTGCTTGAAATGTTTCTCAACTTCATTCTTCACATTTAACCTATATGTTATTACATATATAGATAGGAAACATATAGATAGCTAATGCGTGACTATACCACTTCACAGTGGTAGAGCCACACATCAGCTTTTGTTGTTGCATGAATGGGCTGGCTCGACCTAAGGGAGGCAACGCATCTGCTAAGCCTCTGGTATTGCGGGTGTTCATGGGCGGTGGTAATCACTGACCATCACGTGAGCCACCTGCTCGTTGGCCTCCCTTTCCTATAAAAAAAATAGGAACAACCTTACATACATTGCTCCGATCCTAATTTAAGATGGTAAAGCACTTGAGGTATGGGACTCGGAAACAACAAAGGCACCACAGACACCCTGACCCGAGAAAATGTAGAAAAAGAGGCTGTTCTGCATCGAGCCGACCGGGAATTGAACCTGGGACCTCAAGATGGCAATATCTTGAAAACCAGTGTTCTGGTCCACTCGTCCACGGAGGTCGGCAATTTTATGTCCATTCTTTGAAATTTTTACTAATGTTGGATCATATAATCTGTGGCTTTATTCATGAAACATTTTCTTTACATAAATATTGGCCAAATTGGATGCATAAAATGACTAAAAAGACACATATTAGTACGTAAATTGCTCTGATCCCAAAGTAAATAGTTCAAGCTCTTGTGTTATGGCATCGGAAACAACGAGGGTAACACAAACACTCGGCCCGGAGACAATGTAGAAAAAGGTTTTTTTACATTGGTCCCTTCCGGGAATCAAACCCAGGACCTTAGAGCGGAAGATTCTGAAAATCGTGGGCCAGTATGGCTACTGGTCAACGGAGAACTTCGTGATATATATTTATTTATATATTAATAACAAATATGTTTTTTTAAATAAATATTTTCACGCCATTCCCAATTCAGTGTTAGACAGAGGCCTAGTCTAGACAATTAAGTCCATTCGACCCATCTACCAGCGAAGACATTTTTCCAGACAACGTGACAGGTTGGGAGACAGTCGCCGTCTTTATGTCCAAGCAAACGTACGTTATATATGTAAACGTACATAAGTTTTGGCAACGATACGGGATCAGACTCGGATCCCTTGAACTGAATTTCGATACCTAACCGCTCGGCTTCTCAGTAAATTTATAAAATAGTACCTGTATAAATGTTTCTACTTACTTGACATTAAAACTAAAACAGAACCGTTATTTCAACGTTATCTGCGAAGAAATAACTGCCAGCGATAGGCTATAAATATACATGCGATTAATCTCTCCGTCAACCGAATCTCCGGTATATTTCTCTACGGAACGTTGAAAAATACGGAGCGGGCCCGACACGACCGCTGTCTTCGATATAATACATCAATTCTTCTGATAATTTAATAGTGAAGAAGGGTTTTTGTTATGAATAAAATACTTTTCCGATTTTGTTTTAGAAGCTTTAGGAACGTATAGAATCTATTCCTTTATGTATATGTATAAAAATACACGAGCCTTATTTGTGTAGCCGCAAAACTGGAAAAGTAGTCGACAAAAATTATGATTTAAAATTTAGACGCAACATTGACACTGTAACATACACATGTGTGATGATGTTTATGTCAAAGAGGTAAATAGCTTAAGCATTTAGTTAATGAAATCAGAAACAACTACCATGCTACAGAGACCTAGATCCGGGACAATAGAGAAAAAGCAGTTTTCTACGTTGACCTGTCCGAAAATTTAACCAGGTTGATTAGAGCTGGTCGACTATGAAAAAGTACACGACTCGACCACGTCCACGTTATATTTTAGTAAATTTTCTCAAAATCATACTACTACTTACTACTTATCTTCACGCACAGTCCCTGACGGGGTAGCCAGAGAGAACAGATCGCCAAGTGTCACGATCCTTACATACCTCTTTCGCTTCTCAGCTTCGCTCTTCAGATTCATCATTTTCTTCATACATGCACGTCGAGGTATCCGAGTACTCTTGACCCTCCCCTCTTCGAGCAATTTGCTCACATAGTCTTCAAAAGTTAGTCTCGGCCCCTTTCAATATTAATTTTCGCGCTATATATTTTCTTCACCATTCGGTCTTCGCTCATTCGCTCAACGTGGCAAAACCATCGAAGCACGCCCTTATCCATTTTAGTGATAAGGTCATCTTTCAAACCTACCATTTTCTCAAAATCTTAATTATTTTTTAACACTTCCTTCCATTTGTTCAAATAGATAAGCAGCAGGCCGAAGAGCCTGGGGACTTAGACTAGGTTTAGAATATGTATAAATATAAGAATGCGTATTATGTAGCCACAACTTTGTTAATTAATATTGAATACACAAAAGTCACAACATAAAAACATAACAACATATCGCGCACAAAAAAAAATTATAATAATAACAAAGCAACATAGCCTAGAGCTACAAAGTAGTGTCAAAAGCATAAAAGAATTACCCAAAAATAACTCTTTGTTTTTTATTTATTTCTGTCTACCCGTTAGCATTTAGCTTTGCTTGAATGGAATCCCTTTTTCGCGTAAAATTTTTTATCTAAATTAAAAAAAAATATTTGGCAGACCCCAGAATTCAACATAGCTTTGTTCCAATATTCAAAAAAAATCGTCTTAGCGGTTTAGCCGTGAAAACGGTCAGTGTTACGATCTATTGCAACTGGCAATTAGCTATATATGTTATAAAATGTAGTAGACATTGTAAATTATTTAGAAGAAAAAATAAAGAAATCAACGTGCTAACCAGTTCCTTTTATTTCTCTGAAAGGAACTGGCAAGGCTGTCTCGGAACCGGTGCATTTTTTTTAAGTTTATAAGAACTTCAAATAAGACTTTGTTGAATACAAGTGACTTTGATATTATTGGCATTATCTGCTCAAACCAAAGATAGACCAGTAGAGAATGCCTTTAGGTATTAAGTCCGCCATTATGTTAATCAATTTATTGTGCAAATAAAGTTTAAATAAATAAAATAAGTAAACATTGAACTCATATTTACAATGTTGTAATTAATCTCGTTTTGCCAGGAGTTAAAAATTTACTATGGAGATGAGAGAGTATAATTTTAAAGTGTTACGGTCAATGCTTTTGCAAAAAGGAAATGACTCCATTAACCTGTAGTGCGGATAATAAAGTACTACGATGAGAAACCTCGCTTTAAGACGCTATTTTCCACTACGAGGAAAGTTATCAGTATACTTACTAGGTTTATGGTAGAATGATAAATTCCTTAATTTAGTTTTATACGTGTACATCTTTTGTTTTTTATTTATTTCTGTCTACCCGTTAGCATTTAGCTTTGCTTGAATGGAATCCCTTTTTCGCGTAAAATTTTTTATCTAAATTAAAAAAAAATATTTGGCAGACCCCAGAATTCAACATAGCTTTGTTCCAATATTCAAAAAAAATCGTCTTAGCGGTTTAGCCGTGAAAACGGTCAGTGTTACGATCTATTGCAACTGGCAATTAGCTATATATGTTATAAAATGTAGTAGACATTGTAAATTATTTAGAAGAAAAAATAAAGAAATCAACGTGCTAACCAGTTCCTTTTATTTCTCTGAAAGGAACTGTCAAGGCTGTCTCGGATCCGGTGCATTTTTTTTAAGTTTATAAGAACTTCAAATAAGACTTTGTTGAATACAAGTGAATTTGATATTATTGGCATTATCTGCTCAAACCAAAGATAGACCTGTAGAGAATGCCTTTAGGTATTAAGTCCGCCATTATGTTAATCAATTTATTGTGCAAATAAAGTTTAAATAAATAAAATAAGTAAACATTGAACTCATATTTACAATGTTGTAATTAATCTCGTTTTGCCAGGAGTTAAAAATTTACTATGGAGATGAGAGAGTATAATTTTAAAGTGTTACGGTCATTGCTTTTGCAAAAAGGAAATGACTCCATTAACCTGTAGTGCGGATAATAAAGTACTACGATGAGAAACCTCGCTTTAAGACGCTATTTTCCACTACGAGGAAAGTTATCAGTATACTTACTAGGTTTATGGTAGAATGATAAATTCCTTAATTTAGTTTCATACGTGTACATCTTTTGTTTTTTTATTTATATCTTCACGTATTACACATTTATGCGACGGGCCACTGTCTAGACTATTTAGTCCGTTTGAATTAAATTTTACTGAAGCTTAATTGATTAGTTTCAGGTTTTGAGCCCCTTGCGCCAAAGCGGTAATACAAAATTTTCATTTTATAAAAAATATATTAAAAATAAATATCTTCAAGCAATTCCCAATACAGGGGTAGACAGAGGTCTAGTCTAGACATTTAATTCCCTTCGACCCACCATCCACCGAAGATATTTTCCGGACAACGTGACAGGTGGTGAGCCCGTCGCCGCCTTTATGTCCAAGCCAACGATATAATTCGTACATAAGTTTTTGAAAAACTCATTGGTACGAGCCTGCCACTTGGGGATCGAACTCGGGTCTCTCGACTCGAAATTCCGACCACCGAACCACTCGGCTATCGTGACTTTAAAAAATATATTGACATAGTTTTATCTAAATGGGCCTCTATATAGATAAAACAATGGTACATTTTCCGTTTCCATATTTCATCTGAGCTTTTTTGAACAACGTGACAGATGATGAGCCCGTCATGGTCTTTATGTCCAAGCCAACGATATAAATTGTACATAAGTTTTGAAAAAAAAAATAGGCGCGAGCCCTCCACATTGAGTTCGAACTAGGGTCTCTTGATGCAACTTCCTATCACTCAACCATTCGGTTTTTGTATGAAATTACGTATAAAGTCTACCTAGGATAAATATATCGGAAACGCCATGTTTCGTATTGCATATTTTTTGCGTTCCCTGGAGAAATTGACAATATTGATATAAATTTTATGATATCTAGTGTACTATAAACTACATTACATTGTTACATATACCTATGCCTATTATCTCAAAAAAACTTCGGAGCAAGATGGGTCGAAAAGTACTTAATTGTCTAGACTTCTGCCTACCCCAGTGTTGGAAACGTCAAGAAGATATTTATTTATGTTCTCTCTATCCATGCATTGGAAAATGCGCGTATATTTATATGTACTTTGATAGCTAACATTACGTTTCGGAATATTTTTAATTAATCATCTGATTCTGATATTGCCGTACTTATTATTGACCGTAGTCCACTGATCCGCTGATCAGCTGACCTAATTTTAATACCCTCGGGGCGATCAGGTGACACAAAACTGAATGTTTTATAAAATTAGGTTTAACCTATTCAGAGACACTATTGATCCAATTGATTTACAGTTCACACGATTTAGAAGTGTTTTTTTGTTAATGCTGTTGAAATTTAATTTGTAATTTTTAATTAATTAAGTTTATGAAGTAGTCACGATAGATGAGTGGCTAACTGATCGGGATTCTGAGTGAAGAGACCCGACTTCGATCCCCAGGTTGTAGGCTCGTACCAATGGTTTTTCAAAAACTTAATTATTTTTTAAAACATAATAAAATTATGTCGTTGGCTTGTATATAAAGACGGCGACGCGTCCCACCATCTGTCACGTTGGCCCAAAAATTACTTGGAAACTAAAACTACTTCGAAAGCTAAAGCTGGGTGGGTTTCCTCGTCACGTTGACTTAAAATTACAACAACTCTAAATTAAGCGGAATCTTAGAAAAACATGAGACGATCGATACTTAAAAGAATATTGCCCGGCTTTTCAAGTTCATGGCAGGTGGCAAACATTTAGGAGTATAAAAACTCGACAATGCCCTCTTCAAGGCGAAACATGTGTCACACTCCTGGAACAATCTTTTATTATAATATAATAATATAATATTAGTCTGATAGTAATTTGTATGTGTTTATGCATACATAAATAACGGCCTTTTTAAGTCCACTGCAGGACATAGGCCAGGCCATAGTCGCCACGCTGGGCAAACGGATTGGCGATCGTAGTAGCAGACCACTCGCACCTGACGCTGCTGCCCATCTTCTTATGTTTAATGACAACGATTATTAGAATTTATTTGTTAAAACATGTGTTAAGAAAGCTGTTACATAATGTTTAGGAGTAACGTCCAACATGTCTTTACCTTGTGTGGTGTACAAATACTAATTATATCAAAATTAGAACGTCTTGTTAGAATATCTTATCTTACAAATTCATGTCAATAAATTAATTATTTCATGTGAATAAAAAAATACAGACATTCAAATTGTCGATAGTAAGAAGTTAAATATTAAAATAAAAAAAAAAACATTGTAAAGTTAGTTATTGAAAAAATTACTTCGCAACCCTCCGCATGCAAAGATAAAAAGGTATATGTTACCTGGTCCGAAGAGAAGAAGAGCACCACCCTCCCTCCCACAGATGCATGCACTAATTCCACTGTATGCACCACCACCACCACTACACTCAAACCAGGTAACATATACCACCACCGAAAACGCGACACGTGTTTCGCCCCAAAACAAGGCATTATCAAGCGAGTAGACTCTACGATGAGCGTCCGCAGAGACAAAAAAAACAGTTTAATGGATTCTTGAAAATCTTAAGTGTAATTTTTCAATTGTCAAAATCTTCATTAAATTTATCATTTAAAAAATCTCCGGTCTGATATTTTTAGAGATGGTTATCCCGCCATCTATCGGTTACCATAACGATATTCAAGGCTGTTTCCCTTAGTCGTCTCTTGCAACACCCATGGTAAGTAAGGGAGTGGCCATATCCTTACACCATTATCACACGGGTAATATAATATGTATTTGTGTATTCATATGTGTTTTGTTTTTATTATGTATTTATATGACTATATTATTAATATCATATAAAATATAATAGCTAAGAGCTGCGGAATTTAAGTAAAGCCAATTTTTTTTTTATTTTTCTTTGCGTCGCGTTCGCAATCTATTTCTACTATGACAAAATGTGGACTGGTTGAATACGCCTTACAATATAATTTAAGACGACATTAAGAAAGAAATAATAAATAAATAAATAGCCGGTATTTCCGTACCATTTATACTACACCACGTAACTTTCGAGGTTTTAAGTTTCTTTCTAACTTTTTTTCTTTCAACTGAAGTACTCGCTTCATGTTTTATGTTACATATAAAACATGAAGTATGAACTTACATTTCTTATGTTAAGAATTCTTAAAGAGTGAAGCCGCGAAGAAAATGATCAATTTGAACGAAGCGAAGCTAGCCTTAAGTGTTCTAATGCTTGTTTAGCTACCTAGCTAAACATGATATGTCCCCGTCAGGGACTATACTTGATGATATATTGTTAATAGTAAAGTTCATATGTTTTTTCATACATTAAAAGCTTCTATCTTAATTAAGTAAATAATAAATGTTGTAAGCTAATTCACTCGACTTTCATTATACAAATGAAATTTAAAAATTACCACAATCTCATTTCCGTTTTGCAGCGGAAACACCACTAATTAGGCGGACATTTACAATCGTCCATGTTAATTTAATTTTAACTTCTTTGTGTGATGCAAGCGGAATGTTACTTTAAGCTTTCTCAGTGAAATTTAATAAAAAGACTTTTTGTTTTAAATTAATGTTTAAATAATTTTCATTATCAACGTAGTGATAATCAGCTTGCCAAGAGCGGCGAATATAGCAAGCCTTCCTTATGAAAACTTACCGGAAGAGGCCTATGTTCTTTCACAGGCGGTTATGTACGTATATATGTACGAGGGGTGATCCAAAAGTAATGATAATCGGTTACTTCAGGTCCGCATAAAAATCTCGTATGTATAGTGAACATTATTCTTTATATAACTAATTACACTTGTTTAGTTTGTTATTAATATTATTAGCAATTAAAATATTCGGGAATTATTACTTCGTGCGCGCTCCTTACACTTGAATTCAATCTTGAGATTAGAATTTTCTTCTTTAACGTTAATTTTCTTCTTAAACGTTACTGAAAATTATTTAAACATTGAAACATAAGTAACTAGAACTGTTTGTCACTGTAGAAATTGATATTATTAATTTTTTGTCAAATATTTAGCTTTATAAATAAAAAGGGGTGAAAAAGTGAATGAACTTCTCACAGATCAGATCAGATCAGATAGCTGATCTGTGAGAAGTTTATTCACTCAACTTTTCCCGACTGTTCGGTCTACTCTACTTCTTATATTATTATATTTGCTTATGAAAGAGGGTATTAAATTAGTATAGTATTAGTAGTTATAGTAACTATGGTAAAAAAAGGAAAACTCATTCTGCAACTAAGGTTACAACTATATCCCGCACACAGAGAAGATTCGAAGGTTTATGTAGTTAAAGCCTTTCAAGAGCTGATTAGAACGTGACTGTTACAGATAATATTTCCGTCTAAGTGTCCGGAAATCGGCGTCCAGAAACAGTGCCTTATGTACGGATTATTTACATGATAATTTACTTTCACATACATTTACAATTTTATTAGTACTACACACAGTACAGGTTTTAACGTTTTATTTTTCTTTATTCATTTACTGGTTCGAATTTCCGCAGTAAATTCAATTCATACATGATGATTTTTTAAAGTCATAAAAATTATTAAAATGAATGGAACACATGTTTGCTGCTTAAACACACTTACTGATAGAAACATACATAGTTTATATGAGCTTGTGCTTTCGTACAATATTCTATTTTGTATTTTACTAGGTTGTTCATAACACTCACAACAAGCAAGCTCAGAACAAGCCTTTCAATTTGTTTTGCATTTTGCAAAATAAGTCTGGTAAGTAATTTATCAGCAATTTAAAAAAAAACTTTATATTTAACACAAACGCGTATGTGACATGATTTTCTTAGAAGAAGTATCTGCATCTGAAGTTACACAGTAAATATGTATAGTAAGCTACTTAGAGTTCAAATTTGAATGCCAGTTTAGCCTTTGCGGCAACAACGTATATTAGATCTTACGTAAACATAAATAAGTATCTATTAGAGTAACACTTCCTGTTGCTGATATTGTGACCTGAATGTGACATTCAAGTGTGAAGTAAAGTGGCTGTTTGTAAAGGCGTTTGTAGATCGGATGCTAGTAAAAACAGTGAGATGCCTATCTTGAAAAGATAAATTTATGAAGTCATATTACCTTCAGTTTTCTTTAGTTATGTTTGTTGTTTTATTTACATTAATACATTTAACAGCCTACGAAAATCTACTGCAGGATGGAGACTTCTCTTAAGGAGGAGATGTACCAGGCACCACAAGCCATAGAATTTGCACCGTTTGTCATCGGTTTGTTTAATGTATTTTTCTAGTATTTTGCGAAATGAGTAACCCGCCATATCTTAATAGCTATTGCTATAAAAGATGCAATTTCTTCAAACGCCTCTTACGTCACCCACGACAACTCATGTACGATTTACATCGTTGGTTTGGACATAAAAGCGGTGAAGGGCTGACCCCCTGTCACATAGTCTTAAGAAATGTTTTCGATGGAGGGTGGATCGAAACGACTTCATTATCTAGACCTATGTATACCCCAGTATTGGGAATGGCGTGAAGATATTTATTTATTATTATAAAAACACGATTTTGTAACTAGCCATAATAAATGGTACAAAATTTACGCATTTTAAGACAAAACTATTTTTTTCTTAATCTTTATTTAGTTGAACTTATAGACATTTATTTTACGCCCTTTAGTTCGGTTACTTATTAAAATGTAATTTTTTTTTTATTTATTTATTAATTTATGTACACACGAAAATAAAAAAGAAGAAATGTAATAAAAGGAAAACGTTTGTACAAAGGCACTGCTTATTTCATAAGAAATTTCTTCCAGCAGACCTGCGACTGGAATGTAGGTAAAAGTAAAGGTAGATTTCGCGTGTATAACTACATATATACAAACTTACACATACACTATATTCATACATACATATATAAACATACATATATAATATATACAAATAAAATACATACAAATACCTACAGACAAAAATAATAATAAGATAAATACATATGCATATAAAATACAATACAAAGTTACAATATCAATGACATATAATGTTATTTGACACTTCTCTTGAATAGAGAAATGGTTTTGCAATCGCGAATATTTTGCGGAAGAGCATTCCACAATTTTACTGCATGAACATAAAAGGAGGATGAATATGACGCGGTCTTATGAGGAGAAAATTTAAGAAGGGTTTGTAGATGGGTTCTGCAGGGGACATGGGATGGACGAGCAAAGGAGAATCGCTCGCGAAGGTAGGACGGGGATGATGAGAGGCGCAAAATATTAAACAGTAGACATAAAATCCTAGTGTTCCTACGAAAACGAATTGGGAGCCACTTGAGATCTATGCGAAGCTGTGAAACATGGTCATACTTGCGTATTCCGAAAATAAAACGAATGCAAAGATTTTGCAGGCGCTCTAGCTTATTCAGAAGCTCCTCTGTAGCATCCAAGTAGCAGGCACCAGCGTAATCTATGATAGGCTGAATTAAAGTCTGGGCTAGGGAGATCTTAGTTCTTAAGGGCAAAAAACCTTGAAGGCATCTCAGCGAATGAAAAGAAAAGTGAACTTTGCGACTTACTTCATTAACATGTGCATTCCACGTCAGGTTAGAGTCGATAATTACCCCAAGATCCTTCACCGTATCAGTATAGGGTATAACAGTGTTGTCTAATTTTACTGGGGATATCAAAGTGAAATCCAACAAATTACGCCTTTGTCTGTTTCCTATGATTACAGCCTGCGATTTTCTGGCATTGATTTCAAGCCCGAAAGATTTAGACCAATTGTGTATCTGATTAATTCATTAACGAGACTGCAAGATCAGTTTGTGCAGGGGGAAAATGATGATAAAGCTGCAAGTCGTCTGCGTAAAGATGGAAGTTGGAAGAAATGACAGAAGTAACCGAGTTAATAAAAACTGAAAACAGAAGAGGAGAAAGAACACCACCCTGAGGCACGCCAGCAACTAGTGCACAAGAATCAGAGAAAGAATCGTCAATGCGAACACGCTGCGAGTGACCCCGAATATAAGAATCAAACCACTTTATAGCAGTAGAAAAAATGTTAATAGATTAAGGAATTGCCAAGAGAATATCGAAATCAACTGTAGAGAATGCGTTGCTGAAGTCGAGCAACACCAAAGTAAGTTTTTTATTTTCCATTGCCCATCTAATGTCGTCTGTGATTTTTATTAAAGCTGTGACGATGCTGTGACCGGGCCGAAAACCGGATTGAAAAGGATTTAATAGTGAGTTGGATAATAGAAAAGAGGATAGCTGGGTGTGGACTACATGCTCAAGAGCTTTGGCAAGAAAAGATAAGATCGAAATAGGTCGAAAATGGGAAAGCATGGTAGGAGAAGTTTTTAGGAAGAGGAATAATGTATGCTTGTTTCCAGATTGATGGGAATGAGCAGGATGACAACGAATAGTTAAACAAGTGAGTAAGAATCGGAAGAAGAGATGGTAATAATAAAACTATCATTTTTGAGTACATGTTATCTGAACCAATCGAGGATGAGGAAATAGAAAGTATGGATTTTTAACTTCTTCCTCAGATACTGAAGTGAAACTGAAGGTAGAGAAGGATGGTCTCGGCATATCCGATAACGCAAGCAACGTACGAGATTTGATGCAAGGATCAACGGTCGAAGGAGATTTAGAGAAATAGTTGTTAAGATCGTTTACATCAAAATCACGACATACTGCATTAGAAGACTGGCCGACACCAACGGATCTTAAAAATCTCCACACATCAGTAGGACTCCGATTTATATGGGAATCGTGGAAATGGCGTCGCTTTGCATTGCTACACAGACGTTTGCAGCGGTTTCGCAGTACTTTATAACAATAAATTAGTAACAGAGGAGCATCACTTGTACCTTCGCTTCGCTTTATCGCGGCGACCCATAAGGTTTTTAATTCAGCAGTTAACCTTGGAGCAGGATTTCGTCTAATCTCTACCCTTCTGCTTGGGGCATGCTTGTCATATAGCTATAATATAGTCAATGTA
Source organism: Sericinus montela (assembly GCA_029286605.1). Taxonomy (NCBI): domain Eukaryota; kingdom Metazoa; phylum Arthropoda; class Insecta; order Lepidoptera; family Papilionidae; genus Sericinus; species Sericinus montela. The sequence continues at coordinate 913,933 of JAGSMR010000070.1, read as the reverse complement.
AATTCACATATCTTTTCATCTATATTGATGTTGCTATTTAATACGCGAGACCAGTCCACAGAATTGGCATCGCGCTGAAGTGCCTCCAAGTCTAAGTCCTTATAACTTCGAAGAAGAAGATATTGCGATTTGCGTTTAGGGCTACGAATACGATAACAGAGATAAGTAAGATTAAGTCGTGATATGAGAACGATGCCGATAGTTGGCCATGAGATATTATACTAGAAGGAGAAGATACGATGATTAAATCTAAAAGAGAAGGTGTGCAATCGGGAAAATAATGGGTAGCGGAAAGAGGCAAAATCTGAAGATTAAAAGAACTCAAAAGGGATGAGAGCCTAGACGAACGGAAGTCATTTTTCAGCAAACACGTATTAAAGTCACCCATCAAAATCACGTGATCATAAATCGGGCAAAGGTCACTGAAAACATTATCAAGATGATCAAAATAGTTTATGGTCAAGTTGGGGCTATAGAATACCGCCAGTAAGATTTTTTTGTTATTTAAACTCACTTCAAGAAATAGATATTTTGCAGATCCCGAATACTCAGAAGGAGACGCGCTGACCACTTTAAATGGAATATCGGTACGTAAGTAGATCGCAACGCCGCCACAACCTTTACTGATTCGGTCGTTACGGATTAGTACAAATCCTGGTAACGCATATAGAGAGGAAGGAAGAGAGGGTTTGAGAAAAGACTCAGAAATAAGTAGCGCATCGATGTGATCGCTGTTAATGGATGCTAGAAGATCGGAGTAATGACGTGGAACACTTTGGACGTTTATGTGTGCAACATTAAAGCTATAAGGATGTTCACTAGACAAGGAAGATAACTGTTCATGCAGTGTAAGCGGTTCAGAAGAGTGGCTATTGGCACTGATAAAACTATTATCTGCGGACGAACATGAGAAAAATTATCGTCAATATCAGCTGAATTATTCATAATGACAATAGCTATGTAATAATATCGAAAAAAATGTATGTAGGTACTATGGTAGAAAATATAAAAATAAATGTATCAATACAATGGGTTTAAACTAATAAATTAACCAAACTTAATATATAGTAATACTGTAATCTGCCTCACCCACCGATCACTGGTAAAATGGAACAAACTATGCGGATGTACAAAGCTTGAATCTATATACAGGAAAAGGAAATAAAGTAATTAATGCTATTTTAACATGACACATTTAGACATTAAACAATAACAACCTTAAGTGCTAAAAGAACAGCAGGTAAGCAGTAAGTAATATCTATAATAAAAAAAAATACAGTACTAAAAGAAAACAAAAAAAAACCAAAATAGTCACCAGCGCAGTAGCAGCGCGCGTAACATACATTAAAACAAATTAGACTAAAACATTATTATAAAGCTACATAATACATACATTTACATAAGAAGTTGTGAGATACTGTATCAAATACTCATAATAATGTTACAAAGGAAAAGGATGCATACTCATAAGGCCTTTGCCTATCATTACAAAAGAAAAGTAATTATGAAATTAAACACTATTGGCTGAGACAAATCTGTCATCTGTGTCATGTTCAGAATGTCACATCAATTAGAGTGCATGTCAATAATACAAACAAAACAAAACAGGGATACAGCAAGAAATTCCAAAAGTTTACTAGCGTACTACCTACTGAGTGAGAAAAGAAAAAAAAAGAAGTAAGATATCACCATTCCTATAGTACAGTACCACTAAATTAGGAAGTTTATGTTTATAAGAGTACAATAAATGCAGTGATGAAATAACAAAGAAAAACAAATAACTCCTATACTATAAATTTTAATTACGTTTGCGGCCCTTTTTCAAAACATTAGTAGTTTTTGCCGTAGTTGTTTTAGGTGAAGACATGTTGTCACAGCTCTGACTAGGGAACTGAGACATAAGTGACTAGAGTTCTCCCATGGATTCGATTTTCCGTCTGGATTTATCAAGAAGGGATATGGAAATTTTACCTTCCGTTGTCCAACATTGTTTGACACCAAAATGATTACGGGCTGTAATAAAAACACGATGTCTAGTCTTGGTAAGAAATTCCGAAACCGTCAAGCCAGTGCCTTTCAAAGAGGTTTTGTTATGTGAAGTGCTCCATGTGAAGGAATCTGTCGAGAACAGGCTTCTTATTCCCAGACGAACCTAAACGGTGACAAACATGTAAACGTTCTACTGATATATCTGACAACTGTAATTTATTGGTTAGTATTTCATACACCACATCATGTACTTTCTCGTTTTGTTTTTCAGTAATCCCATGGAAAAGTAGCACCTTTCTTCTTATGGCTGTTTCATGCCTGTCTAGCCCAAGGGAGAGAAGCTCAATTTGAGTTTTCATGGTTTGCCACACAAATGATTTAAATTCAGAAAACTCACGGGACAGTGTTGTGATGTTGGGTTGTATAGAGCTTGTGCCAGCGGAAACCTTTTGCAGCTTCTCTTCATACTCATGCATACGAGTACCAAACAATTTTTCGAGTTTTTCCAAGTTGTTTATAAGTTGAGTATCCATAGTGAGTTTGAGGGAAATATTGTTGATTGCAGAAAGGAGAAATTAATGTTCAGTGGTTGCGAGTGGGTTATAGAATCAAATTAACGCATATATTGATTTAAATTAAACTTAATTATTAATTTAAATTATAAAATAATAGAAAGCGTACTTTTTGCATGTTCACGTTACGTCTACCCACACAGGAGTGTGGGTAGACGTAACGTGAACACGCAAAAATTTTGTTATAATTTATTTCTTTGGTCTATTTAGATGTGATTATTACAGAATCCTTATGAATACCTTTAATTTTGAAATTAAATAAAAAATACTTTCTTAAAAATTAAACAAAATGTAATTAAACAAAAAGTAGTCCTAAACGCGTCATTTACTACTTGACGAAAAATGTTCTGAGCATCATTCAAAACGTAGTCGTTTACAACGGGGTCGCCGTTTCGACGAAAATACTATCATTATTTTTCAACAAGTTTTCTATTCTAGGGATAAATTAGGGCATAACGATAACGCCGTTTTGTTTGGGTTTTTGTACAATTTGTATTTTAATTTTTTATATAAAAGTATTCAATATGTGCGATAAATATAAGAAGTTGTATAGTTATTAGTCACGATAGCCGAGTGTGTAGGTGGTAGGGATTTCTAGTCGAAAGACCCGAATACGATCCTAAGGTAGCAGGCTCTTACCAATGGTTTTTTTTTAAATTATGTACGATATATATCGTTTGCTTGGACATTGAGACGGTGATGAGCTCTCCACTTGTCCCGATGTCATAAAAAATCTTCGGTGGAAGGTGGGCCGAAACTTAATTGTCTATCTTATCTTATTTATCTTTGTCTACCTTACCTTTTTTGTATGGATATAAAAAAAATTAAATTAATTTTCAATGATGTAGAATTTCAACTTTAATGTCTTTATTGATATAAATGTTATTATATTTGGCATTTAATAGCTGTCAAAAATGTGTTTTTTTTTTTAAAAAAACTTTTAGGAAAAGGTCTATTCCCGGGCATACAAAAGGATTATGTTGATATAGGAAAGTTTATTTAAACTAATATACTATATAAACCGATAGACCCTGCCTGTGAAGATAAAGGGTTACGGTTTCGAGTCCCGCTAATAGCACATACATGTTTGATGAATATGAATGTTTATAATCGAGTCATGGATATTTATGTAAATACTTAGCTGTGTAAAATATCTCTATGTTATTATTATTCTACCGTTCGCTTGGACACCACGACGGCGATGAGCTCACCACCTATCACGTTCGCCCAAATTAAATCAACGCGTCTTACGTACTTACACCTCTGTCTACTTCAGTTCTGTAAAAATGCGTAAAGATAGAAAAAAATAGATAGGGAAAACATCACACGCATTGTTCTGAACTCAAGGTTAGTAGCTGAAGCACTTACCACATACGGCCAGACCCGAGTCAGTGCAGAAGTAGTGTTGTAGAAGTAGAATGTAGAAAACGTTGATCCGCCTGGACCTCAAACCAGGAACCTCAGAGCTGAGAACACCATAAAAACCGATGTAAACTCCACTCATCTATGGAGATCATCAAATTAAATGCATTTTAATTTAAATGTAAAATTCCATATACTTTGCAATTTTTTTCTGATTAAATATAAGAGATTTTTGCATCAGTTTTTTCTTCATTTACACTAACTACACTTTTACTGGTTCTCTAAGTTTCTCTTTTGCTGTTTTCAATTTTTGTTTCTCCTTAATGTTTCATATTTTACAGTTACGCTTTTGAAAGCGCATGGGGTAAACGATATTGTTTGTGCTGATTATTTTTTATTGTTTCCGTGTTAAAGTGTTCTTTCCCCTTCGAGGTATTTGGAATTCAGATTATCATTAATTACAGAAAAATATATAGTTTTGTTAAGATTACTTCGAATGACAATAAATACTTAATAATTGAATAACAACATAATTAAGTAATCTAAAAATTACACGGTCTCCGTGAAAGAGTGAAATACACATTGGTTTTATAGTGTCGCCAGCTGGAAGGTTCAATTCGATTAGGTCTTTTAACGTTCGGGTTCGATTCTTGGTCGGCTCCGAAAAGATGTTTTTTTAACATTTTATCGAGTCTGAGAGTTTGATATATCTATCGATTCACTCACATCTACTCAATTTGGATCAAAACAATGTATATGATGTTGTCCCCATCAGTGTATGTAAATTTAAAAAATATAATAAATATCTTCACGCGATTCACACAGGGGTAGACAGAGGTCTAGCTAGACAATTAAGTCCCTTCGACCCACCTTCCACCGAAGACATTTTCGAGACAACGGGACAAGTGGTGAGCCCGTTGCCGTCTTTATGTCTAAGCTAACGATATAATTCGTACATAAGCTTTTGTAAAACCCATTGGTACGAGCCTGCCACCGGAGGATCGAACTCGGGTCTCTTGACTCGAAATCCCGACCACCAAACCACTCGGCTATCGTGACTTTAATAATGTATGTATATTTATTTTAATAATTCTTTACGTCTTGATGCATATATCTCTACTCGAGTATCCTCTTGGGGAATTCCATTTCCCAACCACTAGGCTACTGTGGCTCATCATAGTTGTAACAAACTCATAGGTTAAATACCATGACATTTTTTTTCATATTTTACACTAGTCAGACATATATATCACAACTCGGGCTTAACATTTGTGTTATGAATGTTTATATATGTAAAAATTTATGATAATATACATATAATGTATGTAATGTATAAGTTATTTAAATATAATATACCGTTGGCTTGGACACTAAGACGGCGACCGGTCTTTCCTACTCATATTGTCTCAAATAAGATTCGGTGAAAAGTATTTGAAAATAACTTCATCGTCTAGACTTCGTCTGCCTTCAATGTTGGCAAATTGCTAAAATATTTAAGTGTAAACTATAATTATAGATTTCAAGTCATGAATTTTAAAACCGTCCTTATATTGTAAAATTATTCATGTAAAATGACGATCATGAATATCTTCACGGTATCGCTTATGCATCACGATGTCAAGATGTCTTGAAAGATGCTAAGAATAGACCAAATGCATCCGAGGGCCATTGGCTACGATAAAAGCTATCTCGGTTAACTCCGCTAAGATATTTGACCTTCAACACGAAAATAATTTCTTTGTGACCAAAATAAATTAGAATAGGAAAATTGTGTAATGTTACCAGGAATATCACGCTATCCCAAACACAGTGACAGTAGACAGAGGTTTAGAAAATTAAGTCTTTTCGATCCACTTTTATTTGAAGAATTATTTTGGAACGACGAAGTCCTTTCGAGCCACGTTCCACCGAAAATTTATTTTGGAACAATGTGATAGGTGGTGAGCCCGTGGATAAAAAATCGCAATATTATACAATCGTCAAGCCAACGATATAACTCGCATCTAATGATATGATAAATATCACTTTTAAATAAACCCAATAGTACGAGCCCAGCACCTAGTCCTTCATAGTCTACATATGAAAATATTTCTTTAGGTTTTTATATGGTATAAATGATATTAGGTCCTTGCATATAAAATTTGATTTTTGTACGGGAGGAATAAAAAGATTTTTTTTAAATATATTTCATGGATCAAAGTATGCACCGTTGTTATCTATGCACTTATGTCATCTCATAGGTAGTTCATTTATTCCTTTAATAAAAAAATCTTGTACTGTTTATATCGTTGGCTGGAACATAAAGACGGGACAGGCTCACCACCTGTCACGATGTCCCAAATATCTTCGGTGGAAAGTGAGTTGAAAGGACTTAATTATCTAGACCTCTGTCTACCCCATTTATTGGGAATGGCGTGAAAGTTTTTATATTCACATAATTGACTTAAATTTGCGGGAGCTTATTTTTGAAACCGTGAAGCGATGAGTCTGTATGTCAAATTGACTGGAGAGGTTACAGAGTGGAAATTGTAGTGTTCATACATTTACTTTTGACTTTTATAAATATTTTGTCACTAGCCAAAATTTAATTTCAAGCTATCAGTTATTCATGATATCTCTTCAGTTGTATTAACTAGCCGCTTGAGTTCTCTGTTTATTATTGTAACTTATGTTAATTAAACTACGGTCAAGCCTCGGGAATGTTAAAACTTAGTTTTACTTTAGCTAAGCTTATATATATTTACATAGTCACAAATCTATTTTTATTTGATTACGTGATCATAGAAGAAAAAATTTCCAAATACAAATCAGTAATAATAAAAATTATTTTGGTCGCTGTATAAAAAAAAGACTTGATTCTAGAGATTTTCATTAAAATTTCTTTTGAGTTCTAATGAACGTCTTTAAGCTCTAAGCTTTATTACTTTTTTCTCATATTTTCATCTTAATGATTACTTTGAAAACCGTCTAGAGCATGAATAGTTTCCAAAAATATTTAGCAAACATTACATATAAGAAGACATTGAAAGTGGTTATGAAAATAACAAATAATAATGTTATCCCATAAAAAGATCAATATATAAATTATATATGCAAATACTATATGTACTTAACATGCAACGGGACTTTCAATGATGCACAGTAGCTGAGTCCTCTAATATTTATTTACTGATTAAATTATAGAGCATACATTAACATCAGCTTAGAAGTTCACTCCTCTATCAGTCAAAAGTACCTTAACACCAATATGGTCATCGTCCTGGCGACCAATAAAGGACATAGGTCTATCCGATAAGGGAGGGCTGCCACAATCGCCACGCTTGATAAGCGTATTGCTTATCGAAGTAGCCAGACATCTCATACCTTAGACGCTGCTGCCAATCACCGGTCTGGTATTTTTCAAAATATTTATCCCGACATCTACTTCTTCTTCTTCTTTACAGAATATTAATAGTTCACTGCTGAACATAGGTTTCCCCCAAAGCTTTGTTGCGAATTCTCGCAACATTTAGCAAGTCTTACTCGATCGCGTGGGATCTCATCTACACCGTTTGCAAACGGTTATCAGTTCGTTGAGCTATGTAGCCGCCCCATTGCCACTTCAGTGCGCTGATCCTTACGGATATGTCAGTTACCTTAGTTCTGCTGCGAATGTCTTTGTTGCGGATTCTATTACGCAGAGAAACTTTACTGTGCCACCATTTATCAGTAACCAATTCCATTTTCATGGCTTTTCCCTTAAACGCTTCTCGTGACATCCACGGGAATAGAATAATACCACCCGTATGATTCTTACACCTATACCACACGGCATTTGTCGTAGCAAAGGCGTGGTATCGGCATAAGGATGATAAATTGTTATGCCGGTACAAATTAGTTTCTTCTCGTAAAACTAAGGCAAAAGCCTAGAATGCTTTAAGTTATTATTAGCTTGTAATTACTGCCGATAAATGTCTTAATGGCATGAAAAATGGTGCAGTTGGTGACGGGGAGCACATACGTTAAAGAAGAAAGAAAGAAAAATAATAAAACATTACGGTATGGTAAGTGTGTAGGACAGAGAAAAATCTGTCTACACTAACATAATATTATTTTTAGTAATGTCTTGTGAAAAAAAAACAACTATAATAACAAAAGAAATCACAATTACAAACCTACAATTTTTAATTTTAGGACAGAGGAATTCACCTTTAATTAATAAATTTTAGACAATACAAGGAAGTATTCATCAAACTGTTAATAATAAAGGTAAACAAGAAGAGAATTTTGTTTGAAATTCTGCCATATAAACTTGCAAATAATTAAAGTAAAATCCCGAAACTTTATACAGAACTTTTGAAAGTTTTTAGTTCTCTACAAACATCTTCGTTACTTATATTATCTTTGTAAGAAATTATAACCGAGCACATACTCCTTGTATAAGGGCATACGAGTTGTGTCCTTCTTAATTTAATGGACTCATGTAGGTTGATTAATACAAGCCTGGATTTGAGCTTCTCTTTGAAAGCTTAGTAAATCCGAACGTATTTCTTGAAAATTAATTAGGTATTCATCTTATGTTCAAACTTTATTTTATACATGTTTTGGTTTTAAATAATGGAGAGATTTGATAATTTAACATTACGGGATGCGGATACAAAATGGCTACCATTGTTGCGCCATTTCGATGCCGTTACTGAACCTTCATATCATTATATATCAGAGTTCATATTTTAATATCTATTATACAACCAATACGATATCATATACGTGTTAGTATGTATATATTTATAAATTTTTGTATGTAAACCATTCCGAGCATTTTTATTATTAAATAATTGAGAGATTTCATGGCATTATGCTGAGTGTGCTCCTGTTCCCAGATGACGCCTTGACACAAACGAGTATCGGTATTTTATAGTTTGTAATATGTAGTATATTTTAATGTGTATTGTATAGCAAAAATTATTTGTAAATTATGTGTTTATTTTACGTTATCTGTGATGGCGTCATTTTGGCGAATAAACCTTTCTTTCTTAGATCCAAAAATAAATTTATACGGTCCTTGTTGAGCCAGTTTTGAATGGCATATATCGGTATCCAGTTGTATTTTCACGATTGTCCCTCGGTTGTCTTTTACGACACCGACGGAAAGATAGACGAAAGAGGAGGAAGGAGGAGAGAGATTCTTGTGCCGTTTCCTTCGGCTATAAGCCGACATTTTTCGGAATGAAACTTTCTCAGTCATTTATGACTTAAATCATTTTCTTTATTGACATTATACAAAATTAAGTCGGTTTATCACCTACTTAATATTCAAAACACATTATTTGAAAACATTTTTTAATTTCTTTTACTAACAACTAATAGCGGTTTTTCCGGACCGATACGACTTGGGATATTCAAGAAAAGAGCCTATGCCTTTCTCAAAGGCCGGCAACGCATCTGCCATTCCTCTGGTATTGCAGGTGTTCATGGGCGGCGGTAATCACTTACCATCACGTGAGACACTTGATCGTTTGCCCCCTATTCTATAAGAAAAATAAAAGGAAACATTTACTTCTACGTGTAATAATCTTTTTTAACCTTTTTCTTGTATACTAGCAGAGCTTTTTTATATACGATATCTTTAAAGTAGATGGAAGAAACAGTTACATGTGTTTATAGATTCTTCGACATAAAATTCATTCTTAAGATGATATGTATCTACTTAATTTCTTAGTTTTAAAAATATTTTACTTATTATATTTTGAATAAATCCATTCTTCTAACATCCTTAAGCCTGCCATCCCATACAATCTGAATCCAGTGCAGGAATCACAGTTTTGTTGAATCATAGAAAAAGGAACAATATGAATAGAAAAATTTCTGGTCGTTTAAAAAAATTAATAGGACAAAACGTTCGTAAGGTATCTATAATATATTATATATAGTGCTAACACTATATATTATATATATTATATATAATATATAGTGTTAGCAATGAAAACAATCTCTTCTTAAATGATGGTACTTAATAATTTTTATGGTACTTGTTTAATTATTTTACTAAAATATTTAGTCCATCATTAAAAAAATACAAGAGAAGACGGCGACGGTCTCACCACCAGTCAAGCGATCCCAAAACTATATTCGATGGAAGACAGGTCGAAAGTTCTCGATTGTCTAGACCTATGTTTACCTCTGTATTGGGAGTGGTGTAAAGATAAACAAATACACAATATATTATTGAAGTAAAATGTATTTCTTTAATATAATATTTTTATTAAATTACGAGCTATTAGCACTAACGAGCTACTAGCATGCAATGTTGCTTGCGAGCGATGACATACTTTGCCAGGAGTTTTCACAAAGTTTGTTAATGAAACTGTCATTTCGTTGATTTGTAGCTATATTATAGTAGACAGATAGATTTTTAGTCAGTAGTGGAATTTTAGTTAGTAGTAGAAAGTGCATGCATTGCACTACAACGATACATAACGCAACCGATTTTGTAATATGGCAGGAAGCCTGGGTTTGTCAGAAGAAGCATAAAAGTAAACTAAATGCAGTATAAATACATTTTTTCTTTAAATGTGTATCGTAATCTTGGACGACCAAAAACTAATCGAGGTGATTAGTAATATAGCAGGTTTGAAAGATAATCTTATTGCTAAAATTTATAAGGACGTGCTTTGATGGTTTGGGCACGTTGAGTGAATACTGAATGGTGAAGAAAATATACAGTACGAAAATGGTGAAAATGTCCTTTATATACTAAAACTTTGGAGGTCGTATTCTATAGCTCAGGTCGTACATTCTAAAATCTAGAATTGCTAATGACGTTATTTCTAGGAACAACGCTTGAGCAGAAGAAAGAACTTGTTTTAATGAGCTTCAAAGCACAAAGTTCCAGATTTCGCTTTAATTACGCTCAAGGTTTCCTAATCATAATCAGCAGCATAATTATGCAGTTACCTTCTTACAAACGTACGTGTAATTCTGTTTTGATTTATAAATTTGTTTAGTTTTCGGATTAGATAAGGAATGATACTGGATGAGCACATAAAACGTCAAGATTAAAATTTGTTATAAAACGTAAAGTTATTGAAGTTTGCTACAGATATTTTGATGACAATTTTAATAGATTGTAAAAAATATGACAGAGACTGCGTTTAAAAAAATAATTTCTATTAAAATAAATCAGGTTGAAAACAATTGGAAGTGTTAAAAGTAAGTTTTAAAAAAGTTTATGGTCCGTACATATTATCCGTAGTGCTAAAATGATAAACAAAATAAATTTACCAATGATGTTATGTGGTGTAAATGTTTTTAAGCTATTTCATAAAGAAGGAGTTTACCAAATAGATTCGTATCTATGTATAGTAGTAACTATATTGGAACTACTATATTGAGTACATTAAATTTTTTTTATAGAAATTGGAGGCAAACGAGCAGGTGGCTCACGTGATGGTAAGTGATTACCGCCGCCCATGAACACCCGCAATATCAGAGACATAGTAGATGTGTTGCCGGCCTTAGAGTGCCCCCCACCCAGAATTGGGGGAGGGGGGTGTGTGTGGGTTACCTCCGGTTACCTGCACTCACCAGACGAAACGCAGAAGTTTGTTAGACTTCTACTTCACGCCGGTATTCTGTGAGGTCGTGGTACTTCCCCGGTCGAGCCGGCCCATTTATGCAACAACAAAAGCTGATGCGTGGCTATACCACTGTATGTATATGTATATATATATATGTATATATATATATGTATATATATATATATACATATATATATATATATATATATATATATGTATATATATATATACATATATATATATATATACATATATATATATATGTATATATATATATACATATATATATATATGTATATATATATATATATATATATATATATATATATATATATATATATATATATATATATATATATATATATATATATATATATATATATATATATATATATATATATATATATATATATATATATATATATATATATATATATATATATATATATATATATATATATATATATATATATATATATATATATATATATATATATATATATATATATATATATATATATATATATATATATATATATATATATATATATATATATATATATATATATATATATATATATATACCACTGTATGTATGTAGAAGGGACTGTATGAAAGTTTATAATAAAACTCAGTTTTTATTATAACTTTAAATTAGGGAATAGTAGAATTTTCATGATACCATGAACATAAATTTAAATAGTTCCTGTAAAGAAGTAGAAAAGAGAGAGTCAGGAGAGGAGAGTCCTGTAAAGAGTGAACAAAATAAGGGACAGTGTTATAAATAAGAAGAGAACACCGGCTTTTATGTCAAGAAAATGATTTTCAAATAATTAAATGTCATTAAAACTTTTGTTTTTCAGAATTCACTGCAGTACTACCAACTGAATAGAATACAATAGACAAAAGGGTTGAACGTATCGTTTTAATTATTATTAATACTGAGTAAAAGGAAATAAATTGTAAAGCTTTTAGAAGTTACTTTGCAAGAGCAAGCCACTTAACAACTTTGCAAGCAAAACATTTCTTTAGAAAGTGGAGAGTCAAAGATAAATTGGGCTGCTAGATTCACAGAGTTCGACTAACGTTAATTTAGATTAACTTCTGATGTAAACAAAGTTGAACTAGATTGAAACGGATAACTTCCCGGGCTTATTGTGAATGCTTTATATCAGTCTTAAACTTAATGTTATTAAAGACATATCTTGATTTAAAATGTATTCGAAAAAGCGTTGCGGATCACGAAAAATGGTTATCTTATAAAAAAATGAAGTGATGCAAATGATATCATAATAACTATGAACTATAAGCAAACATGGTCTAACACACACATGTATTTTACACAAACACAGATATACATAGGTATTTCTTTTGATGTTGTGTACCTGTTCCTGCGATAAAGGCCGTGCCTAGGAGACGCATGGTGCACCGCCGATGAGTTGGCGACACCTATGCGGGTTACTCTTGAGCTTCAGAGCGCACAAAATACACTTACCATATTCACTGCGTAATCGTTAGTACTCACTCGCCTTTACTCAGTCACAGTACTCGATAGCCGAGTTTTTGGGTGGTCGGAATTTCGAGTCGAGAGACCCGAGTTCGATCCCCAGGTGGCAGTACCAATGAGTTTTTCAAAAAACTTATGTATGAATTTCATCGTTGGCTTGGACATAAAGGCGGCGACGGGCTCACCACCTGTCACGTTGTCCCGAAAAATATCTTCGGTGGAAGGTGGGTCAAAGGGACTTAATTGTCTAGACTTGACCTCTGTCTACCCCTGTATTGGGAATTGCGTGAAGATATTTATTATTATTTACAGTACTCGTTCTTATTCTACGTCGCGCTTAAGAATATGGGCATCACGGTAACCCCTTGTGAATTTGCGCATTTGCGTTTAAATGAGTGTTCTCATATTCTTTCGCCCACTTTTCACCGAAGCTTATTTGTTAAGGCTCGACATGTCGTGAACCTGTCGCCCTCGTGTCCAAGCCTGTAGCTATATAATATAGTGCAGTATGCGTTTCATAATGTATGTGGTTGATGGGAGAAAAATTGCAATTGTGGATCTTTACAATATTTAAATAAAAGAAATAAATATCTAATAATATAAATATCTTCACGCAATTCCCAATACAGGGGTAGAGAACTAGTCTAGACAATTAAGTACCTTCGACCCACCTTCCACCGTAGATATTTTCGGGATACGATATTTCAAGGTAATTTTTGAATATATATATATATATATATATATATATATATATATATATATATATATATATATATATATATATATATATATATATATATATATATATATATATATATATATAGTTATCAGTTATAGTATATAGTTATTATATATATATAGTATCAGTTAGTCTATGTCACTTTTCCATAATATCATTTGAAGTGAAATCGCTGCCTAACCTGCGAAGCTTGATAATTTTTCTTTTATGGCACTAGGTGCCTTGCTTTATCGTGCCTTCATCTCCTAGTACGGAAAATACAGAGAAACTGACCAAAGAATAATTAATAAATAACAAGTATATTAAACATAAAGTTGAAACAGTAATTTCCAAAATACGCTAATTGGCCGTTTAGTAAAGACGCTTCAAACGGGAACGTTCGAAGTTCAAATACAGAACGAGGATTAGCACATTACACAGAACACATCTTAATACTCAATTAGAACACTAATAGCAGTTTCAGTTTGAGAAATGGGCGATTTAATATACAGTTTTCCTCTGTAATAAATAAGGCTCGAATTAAATTTTGTAATAATTTTATTTCATGATTATACAAGTATAAATGCTTGCACATTCATTATTATTAGCGATTTCATGTTAGCTAAAGGTCAATGTCATGTATATATTTGCCAAAAAGCTATACGTGTCACTATAGCTGACTTACATTGAATTTATTACCTGGATGTTCTTATAAAATCGACTCGTCCAATGTTGAACATGCACCTCCCCATATACATAATCATATACAGGGCAAATAATACAAGAGCAGCACTGTCTATGCGCGAAAATAATAGGTAATTCAGATGAGAATTTCCGGTTTTCTTTTGTTCCTTTTCTTTACAACCTATCCAGAGTCCACTGTTAAATATAGGCCTCCCCTAAAACTTTCTAGAGTGAACGGTCCTCAACTCGAATTCCTGCAACATTTTGCAAGTCGTCACTCCATCTCGAGGTGGGGGTGGTCCAGCATAGCGTTTGACTATACGAGGTTGCCACTCAAGAACTTTTTTTCCCCAACGGTTGTCGAGCTATGTGGCCGGCCCATTGCATCATCAACGTTACGGCTACATGAAATACATTACATTCAGGCTACTATTAAATACATGATTACGGTGCAGTACCATCAGTTATTTAGTATTATCTATACTGGTATGTCGTACTATAGTATGGACAATAATAAAAAAATGATTTGAAACGGGTTTTCTTAGTGACTCTTATCTAGATGTAATTTAAAAGTTGAACATGACTTTTATACACTTTTATTTTAATTGTTGGAGCTGTTAACTAAGAAAAATGTTTTCAGCAATCATGGACTTAAAATAATAAGATTTGACTTCTGACATTAAAACGATCGAGAAAGGAATGTAATTTACATAACATTAAACGTCATTAAGTTTTGTTAAATGTGTGAATAAAAATAAATGATGCTTACTTTCTTCCTTTCATGGTTTTTGAGTGTAATTTCGCAATGAAAGACAAACAAAAGAGAAACAAAAGAAATTAAAAAGCTTAACCACTACGAAATAGCTAGTTGGAGAGACAGCATTTTTATGACAATAAGATTTTAACTTATTTATATCATGTACATGAATATTAAAATAAAAGTTAAAACAAATTATTAAACGTTAAAATATTCACATATCTTTATTTTTATTGTAAATTGAATCTCTGAATCGGCCCTCTGGTATCTGCGAAGGCAATGTTGGATTTAGCTTTAAATCTAAGTCAGCGGGAAGCTTTGTCCTGTCAATGGATACCAATCTTATTGTTGGACTTTGATTTACGGTCACGTCGAAACTAGCTTTTAGCTTTTTTCAGAATACACATGATTTAGAATGTAGGCTAACGCAATAACCAGGTGGTGAGTGACGAAAATTATAAATCGCTTTAAAAATTTGTCGCGTAGCACTAAATCCGACAAATTAATTGTTCGTGATTTTTGTACGACACGTGTTTTTGGTAACGTTTAAATTTACTACGAGATCAACGTAGAAAAATAATTCATAAACAAACAATGTATGTGAAAAAATAATAAAAACATTATACATTCGTTCCACGACGTTCGCCAAGTCGAGTTTTTTGTGGTAGAGCAACGCATCAGCTTTTTTTTGTTGCATAAATGGGCCGGTGCGACCGGAGAAGTACCACGACCTCCACAGAATACCAGCGCGAAGTAGAAGTCTAACAAATTTCTGCGTTTCGTCTGGATGTGGTCACACACTCCCCTCCCCCAATCCTGGGGGGGGGGGCACTCTAAGGCCTTAAACGCATCTGCTATGCCTCTGGTCATGCTCTTGTCATGCTCGCCCTCTACGCAGACGACAGCGCGTATTTTACGTCGTCCCGTCGGGCAGACATTGCAGCCAGGAGGATGCAATGTCTGCTGAACCTGCTGCCTGAATGGCTGGACAAATGGCGCATGGCCGTGAACGTTGGCAAGACATGCGCCATAATTGTCAACAGACAGGGACGTGTACCACCACCACTCAAGCTCCGAGGCCAGGATGTAGAGTGGAAGAAGACAGTGACCTACCTTGGATGCCAGATTGACCGCTCTCTACGTATGACCCCTCAGGTCGAATACGTCATGCAGCGCGCAAGAGCTGCGAGGGCGGTCCTCCGTCCGGTTCTGGCATCCAACCTGCCAACGAAGACCAAGGTAGGGATCTACAAGACCTACATCCGCTCGCGAATCACATATGCTGCACAGGCGTGGTACGCGTTCACATCTCCGCACAGCGGAAAAGATTGCAGGTTCAGCAGAACATTTCCCTAAGAACGATTGTGGAGCTGGTCGTTACGTCCGGAATGACGTCATCGCCAGAGATCTTAAAATCGAATCTATCCACGACTTTGTGGTCCACTTGGCGCGGAAAATGTATGACCGCGCTGATAATGGACCACATGAACACCTGCGCGACCTGGCGTCCTTATCGGACCTCCTGCCGCAGCACGCTCGACCACCAGAGCGGCGACCTCTCCCTAGGGAATTGTTGCAGCCACCACCCGACCTCGTTGAGGGGGAGGACGGGGAAGAGTGAAAGACCCGACGCATGGCGTAAAATACGCAACACACCGACATATATACCGCAGAAAGCGGTACCCAGGACCGGGGGAGCAGCAGCCCCCTGAGAAGACGCCCGGGCAATGAGGCTTGCCTCGAGGCCCGATACCTGCGAAAGCAGAAGAAATCCGCTCACGCTCACGCTATGCCTCTGGTATTGCGGGTGTTCATAGGCGGCAGTAATCACTTACCATCACGTGAGCCACCTGCTCGTTTGCTTTCCTTTTCTATGAAAAAAAAAGTCTTAATTAAACGGCGCGTCGTAATTAGCCTAGCAGTGGAAATTTGTAGACAATTACTTTACTTTCTTTAGAACAAAGGTTAATTTATTTATAGGTGTGCATTTTAGGTTCACACGCAATTCTTTGCTGCCAGGGCGCGAGAGCCGCTTGTGTGCAATTCGGGCGCAGTTTTTTTTCTTATTGTTGAACTATGTTTGAAATTTAACTACTAAGATTTACAGTATGGAAGCGAACGCAAATGCTGACTCACAAGCTGCACGCATACGGTGCGAGCCTTGCGTTTTGCGCTAAACAGGCGCGAAAAACTATTGCAGTAACTGCACGCGGTCAGTGCGCTAGCGATTTGCGAGTGGCACATTCGCCAGATTTGGACACACCCTAACAATAAAGGCAACTTCTACTTATTAACCAATAAACTTTACACCAAAAATAATAAGAGCAGAGAAGCCAACTTAAACTACAAATTAAATTTAAAAAGTAGTAATATAACATGGGTAAATATATACACATAAATAAATAAATATACATAGATATACACGTACACTAATACACAACAATATTTGTGATATGTATTTTGTAATGTGTTATGTATTTTGTAACCAAACCAAGATTTGGTTCCAAAATATGAGTCATATAAAATACAGAAAACATGATTTTGAGAACTGTTAAAGGTTTTTTTATATGAATCAACCTAGCTTAAACTCATTAAGCGTCAGTAGTCATATAGGTAAGAATATTTTATGAAAAAAACTCGGTTATATTACGGATATTTCTATTAAATAATAATAAATAAGTAAATAAATATCTTCAAGCAATTCCCAAGCAAAGAGGTCTAGTCTAGACAATTAAGTCCCTTTGACGCACCTTCCTCCGAAGACAACGTGACAGGTGCTGAACCCGTTGCCGTCTTTAGTCTAAGCCAACGATATAATTCGTATATAATTTTTGTTTTGAAAACCCCATTAGTACGAACCTGCCACCTGGGGATGGAACTCGGGTCCCTTGACTCGTAATTCCGACCACCCAACCACTCGGCTGTCGTGACTTATATATGATATTTATATTAAGGATTTGAATTCAATATAACTGAGTTTTCAAAAGGAGTTTTATATTCGTGATAATTATTACTTAAATTTTTTCATGTGTACGTTGATAGATAAATGCAGCAAATGCAATATACGCTGTGTTCATGTGCGAATAAAATTTCATGGAACCTAATGTATTAAGTTACAATTAACCATTGCTACAATGTAATTTCATTGATGAACCTCTAATACGTATAATTAATTCAACGCAGCATCTGTCGCGTTAATTTATTTGATCTTTCTTTAACTTATCGTCTCTCATGTGATTAATTAAGGAATTAGGATGAAAAATGAGACAAAGACTACCAGACGAAAGTGACTATTGCATCTCACGACGTCTACAATTTCTAATTCCCCGAGGATTAGGATGGAGAGCCACATTGCTCATGATCTCCTGTTCACTGTAAAGTTCAAGCCAATTGTTGTCATACTGATAATTACGACAGAGAAAGGTATGAGTATGGAAAAAAACGTGGCTTACTTTTAGCCACGCTTTTTGCGACCGTTGATAACTTGAGTCTTCAGGATTACTTTTGGACATTACTATTAGCATTTTAAATTGCCCTCTTAGTAGTTTTGATACTACTACTTATTATTACTACTAGTAAATATCCCGAAAAAGTCTACCGCTTTTTCTACAAGATAAAAACACTTTATACTTTTCACCACACTCAAAATTTTTCAGATTAAATAAAGAAATCTAATAGTTCAATTAATGACAATGAAATCCAAATTGGAATGTGACACAAACATTTCATCTAATAGAAAGCACGTGTTACGGATTACTCTGTGCGGACTAAGTAAATGATATTAGGTTGAGTTTGATATTGATCTCCAAATATCAAATCAGATCGTATCTGATGAAGCAATTAACATTATTCCTTTGATTTTATTTTTCAATGTTCTTCATTTAAAATCATACACATTATTCCTTATTTATAATCTTCTTTTTCTTCTTTACAGCAAGAGTCCACTATTGAACATAGGCCTCCCCAAATTTTTCCACAACCAACGGTCCACAGTCACATGCATCTATCGACTTCCCGCAACATTTTGAAAGTCGTCACTCCATCTCGTGGGGAGTCGTCCCACACTGCGCTTGCCTATACGAGGTATATACCTCGTATAGGCAAGCGCAGTGTACTCGAGAACCTTTTTTCCCCAACGGTTATCGTCGAGCTATGTGACTATTATAAGCAATGATTAGTAATGCTGTAAAAATAGTAAAGATTTTTTTGGTAATTTATATTAAAATCAGATACAAAATAACTCTTTTATGACGTATGTCCATCACAGTGCGTTTTTCGCGGAATTTTCTGCCACGCGCTTGCACTTTACGGAATGTGCTGCCGTCAGCGGTTTTTCCGGACGGATACGACTTAGGGACCTTCAAGAAAAGAGTCTATACCTTTTCAAAGGCCGGCAACGCATCTGCTATGCCTCTGGTATTGCAGATGTTCATGGGCGGCGGTAATCACTTACCATCACGTGAGCCACCTGCTCGTTTGCTTTCCTTTTCTATGAAAAAGTCTTAATTAAACGGCGCGTCGTAATTAGCCTAGCAGTGGAAATTTGTAGACAATTACTTTACTTTCTTTAGAACAAAGGTTAATTTATTTATAGGTGTGCATTTTAGGTTCACACGCAATTCTTTGCTGCCAGGGCGCGAGAGCCGCTTGTGTGCAATTCGGGCGCAGTTTTTTTTTCTTATTGTTGAACTATGTTTGAAATTTAACTACTAAGATTTACAGTATGGAAGCGAACGCAAATGCTGACTCGCAAGCTGCACGCATACGGTGCGAGCCTTGCGTTTTGCGCTAAACAGGCGCGAAAACTATTGCAGTAACTGCACGCGGTCAGTGCGCTAGCGATTTGCGAGTGGCACATTCGCCAGATTTGGACACACCCTAACAATAAAGGCAACTTCTACTTATTAACCAATAAACTTTACACCAAAAATAACAAGAGCAGAGAAGCCAACTTAAACTACAAATTAAATTTAAATAGTAGTAATATAACATGGGTAAATATATACACATAAATAAATAAATATACATAGATATACACGTACACTAATACATAACAATATTTGTGATATGTATTTTGTAATGTTATGTATTTTGTAACTAAACCAAGATTTGGTTCCAAAATATGAGTCATATAAAATACAGAAAACATGATTTTGAGAACTGTTAAAGGTTTTTTTATATGAATCAACCTAGCTTAAACTCATTAAGCGTCAGTAGTCATATAGGTAAGAATATTTTATGAAAAAAAACTCGGTTATATTACGGATATTTCTATTAAATAATAATAAATAAGTAAATAAATAAATAAATATCTTCAAGCAATTCCCAAGCAAAGAGGTCTAGTCTGGACAATTAAGTCCCTTTGACGCACCTTCCTCCGAAGACAACGTGATAGGTGCTGAACCCGTTGCCGTCTTTAGTCTAAGCCAACGATATAATTCGTATATAATTTTTTGTTTTTGAAAAACCCCATTAGTACGAACCTGCCACCTGGGGATGGAACTCGGGTCCCTTGACTCGTAATTCCGACCACCCAACCACTCGGCTGTCGTGACTTATATATGATATTTATATTAAGGATTTGAATTCAATATAACTGAGTTTTCAAAAGGAGTTTTATATTCGTGATAATTATTACTTAAATTTTTTCATGTGTACGTTGATAGATAAATGCAGCAAATGCAATATACGCTGTGTTCATGTGCGAATAAAATTTCATGGAACCTAATGTATTAAGTTACAATTAACCATTGCTACAATGTAATTTCATTGATGAACCTCTAATACGTATAATTAATTCAACGCAGCATCTGTCGCGTTAATTTATTTGATCTTTCTTTAACTTATCGTCTCTCATGTGATTAATTAAGGAATTAGGATGAAAAATGAGACAAAGACTACCAGACGAAAGTGACTATTGCATCTCACGACGTCTACAATTTCTAATTCCCCGAGGATTAGGATGGAGAGCCACATTGCTCATGATCTCCTGTTCACTGTAAAGTTCAAGCCAATTGTTGTCATACTGATAATTACGACAGAGAAAGGTATGAGTATGGAAAAAAACGTGGCTTACTTTTAGCCACGCTTTTTGCGACCGTTGATAACTTGAGTCTTCAGGATTACTTTTGGACATTACTATTAGCATTTTAAATTGCCCTCTTAGTAGTTTTGATACTACTACTTATTATTACTACTAGTAAATATCCCGAAAAAGTCTACCGCTTTTCTACAAGATAAAACACTTTATACTTTTCACCACACTCAAAATTTTTCAGATTTAATAAAGAAATCTAATAGTTCAATTAATGATAATGAAATCCAAATTGGAATGTGACACAAACATTTCATCTAATAGAAAGCACGTGTTACGGATTACTCTGTGCGGACTAAGTAAATGATATTAGGTTGAGTTTGATATTGATCTCCAAATATCAAATCAGATCGTATCTGATGAAGCAATTAACATTATTCCTTTGATTTTATTTTTCAATGTTCTTTATTTAAAATCATACACATTATTCCTTATTTATAATCTTCTTTTTCTTCTTTACAGCAAGAGTCCACTATTGAACATAGGCCTCCCCAAATTTTTCCACAACCAACGGTCCACAGTCACATGCATCTATCGACTTCCCGCAACATTTTGAAAGTCGTCACTCCATCTCGTGGGGAGTCGTCCCACACTGCGCTTGCCTATACGAGGTATATACCTCGTATAGGCAAGCGCAGTGTACTCGAGAACCTTTTTTCCCCAACGGTTATCGTCGAGCTATGTGACTATTATAAGCAATGATTAGTAATGCTGTAAAAATAGTAAAGATTTTTTTGGTAATTTATATTAAAATCAGATACAAAATAACTCTTTTATGACGTATGTCCATCACAGTGCGTTTTTCGCAGAATTTTCTGCCACGCGCTTGCACTTTATGGAATGTGCTGCCGTCAGCGGTTTTTCCGGACGGATACGACTTAGGGACCTTCAAGAAAAGAGTCTATACCTTTTTCAAAGGTCGGCAACGCATCTGCTATGCCTCTGGTATTGCAGATGTTCATGGGCGGCGGTAATCACTTACCACCACGTAAGCCACCTGCTCGTTTGCCACACTTGTCCATTAAAAAATGTCTATTATCAGTGGATATTAACTATTGATATGTAGAATTGATAAAGAAAGAAGTATAGATATTATTATTTGTATACAACCATTATTATAGGACATTATTTCACAATTTTTTTGCTTACTTTAAGATGATATTATAAAATATTGATTACTATAAAACGTAGCAATTCAGCAAGTGTTAACGTATTTATTCCTGGGACTATTTGTGTTGAACTCTTGGATTAATATTTCTTTTTGATTTTCAAAAATATACATAGATTGAATAAAATCTTGACGGTGAATTAGAAATTTCTAAGTAGGAAATAGTCCTGTGACTAGGTGCTAGGAATTCCGGTCAAACGACCCGCGTTCGATACCCAGGAGGCAGGCTTGTACCAATGTAGAGGCAGGCTCGCCACCTGTCATTCTGTCCCAAAAATATCTTCGGTTAAAGTGGGTCAATGACTTTGTAGCGGTTGATGTGCTGCAGGAAAAGGGTAGCTACCAGCCAGGTCGGGTGATCGTGACCTGGGGAGGACGTCTCCTCCACAAGTGTGCGCTATCGGTAATCGTATATATGCATGTCATCGTGCGAACTTCGATAGCGCGATGTAGGACGTCAATGTATTTCTTGAATCCGCCACTAGCGAGCTTCCAATGTGGAAACATAGATGTCGCCACATCACTCCCCTGCTGAGACTGGAAGTCGAGAGTGAAGAGAGCTTGACGTTGAGCAATCTGGCGTTGCGGTGAGAGGCCGACCATCTACGGTGAGTCGAGATGTGTGTTCACAATGCCGATGCCGCAGTGTCAGCCTGAGGAGAAGGGGCCCGTCGTTGATGATCCTCAGTGGCTGACAGGACTAGGAAGCACGCGTTGTGCCGACAGTAGTCCGGTGCTGTGACTGCGTTGATGACGTCGATGTTGTTGGAGAAGCTCGCTGCGTTCTTCAGTGGTCACCGTCGGTTGGCGGTGAGATCACGTCGGGGTCACCAGTGTAGCGGATGATATGCTGCAGGAAAAGGGTAGCTACCCGCCAGGTCGGGTGACCGTGACCTGGGGAGGACGTCTCCTCCACAAGTGTGCGCTATCGGTAATCGTATATATGCATGTCATCGTGCGAACTTCGATAGCGCGATGTAGGACGTCAATGTATTTCCTGAATCCGCCACTAGCGAGCTTCCAATGTGGAAACATAGATGTCGCCACAACTTAATTGTTTAGCTACTCTACGCCAATATTGGGAATGGCGAAGATATTTTTCTTACTTAAAAAAATCTTTGTTATTTTACTAGTTCATTAAATAATAAGATAAAATAAATATAAATAAATAAATATCTTCACGCAATTCCCAATACAGGGGTAGACAGAGGCCGAGTCTAGACAATTAAGTCCCTTCGACCCACCTTTCACCGAAGATATTTTCGGGACAACGTGACAGGTGGTGAGCCCGTCGCCGCCTTTATGTCCAAGCCAACGATATAATTCGTATAGGCAAGCGCAGTGTACTCGAGAACCTTTTTTCCCCAACGGTTATCGTCGAGCTATGTGACTATTATAAGCAATGATTAGTAATGCTGTAAAAATAGTAAAGATTTTTTTGGTAATTTATATTAAAATCAGATACAAAATAACTCTTTTATGACGTATGTCCATCACAGTGCGTTTTTCGCGGAATTTTCTGCCACGCGCTTGCACTTTACGGAATGTGCTGCCGTCAGCGGTTTTTCCGGACGGATACGACTTAGGGACCTTCAAGAAAAGAGTCTATACCTTTTTCAAAGGCCGGCAACGCATCTGCTATGCCTCTGGTATTGCAGATGTTCATGGGCGGCGGTAATCACTTACCACCACGTGAGCCACCTGCTCGTTTGCCACACTTGTCCATTAAAAAAATTTCTATTATCAGTGGATATTAACTATTGATATGTAGAATTGATAAAGAAAGAAGTATAGATATTATTTTTTGTATACAACCATTATTATAGGACATTATTTCACAATTTTTTTGCTTACTTTAAGATGATATTATAAAATATTGATTACTATAAAACGTAGCAATTCAGCAAGTGTTAACGTATTTAATCCTGGGACTATTTGTGTTGAACTCTTGGATTAATATTTCTTTTTGATTTTCAAAAATATACATAGATTGAATAAAATCTTGACGGTGAATTAGAAATTTTAAAGTAGGAAATAGTCCAGTGACTAGGTGCTAGGAATTCCGGTCAAACGACCCGCGTTCGATACCCAGGAGGCAGGCTTGTACCAATGTAGAGGCAGGCTCGCCACCTGTCATTCTGTCCCAAAAATATCTTCGGTTAAAGTGGGTCAATGACTTTGTAGCGGTTGATGTGCTGCAGGAAAAGGGTAGCTACCAGCCAGGTCGGGTGATCGTGACCTGGGGAGGACGTCTCCTCCACAAGTGTGCGCTATCGGTAATCGTATATATGCATGTCATCGTGCGAACTTCGATAGCGCGATGTAGGACGTCAATGTATTTCCTGAATCCGCCACTAGCGAGCTTCCAATGTGGAAACATAGATGTCGCCACAACTTAATTGTTTAGCTACTCTACGCCAATATTGGGAATGGCGAAGATATTTTTCTTACTTAAAAAAATCTTTGTTATTTTACTAGTTCATTAAATAATAAGATAAAATATATATATATATATATATATATATATATATATATATATATATATATATATATATATATATATATATATATATATATATATATATATATATATATATATATATATATATATATATATATATATATATATATATATATATATATATAAAATACGGTAAGTTTGTTCCATTTTCGTATTTAAATGGCATTCATCATAAGCGGATTCCAAGAGAACTTATTTATATATATATATATATATATATATATATATATATATATATATATATATATATATATATATATATATATATATATATATAAAATACGGTAAGTTTGTTCCATTTTCGTATTTAAATGGCATTCATCATAAGCGGATTCCAAGAGAACTTATTTATGAAAATATTTATGGCATATTTCCTTTCGAAGTCCAATATAATGAAATGTAAGCCCCATATAGTGTGAGTATTTTTATTTTTAACTTTATTGTTGTTGTTTTTTATTTAATTAACATGAGAGGATAGCTGATCGGAATTAATGTCAAGACCCGAGTTCAGTTCCTATGACGTAGACTTGTACCAATGAGTTTCTTCAGAACTTGTACGATTTACATCGTGGGCTTGGAAAACTTTTTGTCCGATGACTACGACAGCTACAAATAAGCTTCTAAATAGATTGCATGTCAAAAAAATATGACTATTATTTTTAATATGATTATGATTCACGATAGCCGTGTGGTCGGAAATTCGAGTCTAGAGACCCAAGTTCGATCCTCAGGTAACAGAATCCAATGAGTTTTTCAAAAACTCATGTACGAATTACATCGTTGGCTTGGACATAAAGACGGCGACGGGCTCACCACCTGTCACGTTGTACCGAAAATATTTTCGGTTGAATATGAGTTGAAGTGACTTAATTGTCTAGACTAAATCTCTGTCTACACCTGTATTGGGAAGTACGTGAAGATATTTTTTTATTTATTTTAATATGATTTTCAGCTTGAAATGACTTGTCAATGAAGCCACATAATTCCCCGTCCCTTCTTATAGAGATTTAAGGGTAGGTATAGCAAAGCGTGCAATAAATCTTTATGCAAATCTTAGGTTTCCAGGATTATCGATAAAAGAGATTGGCTGATAAGTGAATCAGTCAGCTTTTCCTTTTAGATTTCGGTCAGACTATTTACATTTTGCTTGAACTTATATTGAAATGTACACTTCCGTGCAGCGAAAAGCACCTGCCCAATATCACATTAAACGTTTTTATCAAATATATTGGATTTATTATCACTCTAGGTTAGTAAGTAGAATAGTTACGGTAACCGAAAGGTTAGGTGATCGGAATTCGGGTCAAGAAAGCCTAGTTCGATTCCTAGGTGTCAGGATCGTACCAATGGGTTTATCAAAAATTTATGTACGAATTATATCGTTGGCTTGACATAAAGATAGTGACAGGCTCACTACCTATCACGTTGTCTCAAAAAATATCTTCAGTGAAACGAGTCAAAAGGACTTAATCGTCTAGACCTCTGTCTAACCCAGTAACAGGAATGGCTTGAATGTTAGTAAGCACTACTACAAAGCAAAATATGCTTGAACATTGTATAATGTATTTTCAGAAAAAAATATTTAACGGATTAGCTTTAAAATACTTATTACGAGGAAAATTAATTTTTAGTCACGATAGCCGAGTTGTTGGGTGGTCGGAATTTGGAGTCGAGAGACCCGAGTTCAGTAAGGTGGCAGTACCAATGAGTTTTTCAAAAACTTATGTACGAATTATATCGTTGGCTTGACATAAAGACGGCGACGGGCTCACCACCTGTCACGTTGTCCCGAAAATATCTTCGGTGGAAGGTGGGTCAAAAGGACTTAATCGTCTAGACCTCTGTCTAACCCAGTAACAGGAATGGCTTGAATGTTAGTAAGCACTACTACAAAGCAAAATATGCTTGAACATTGTATAATGTATTTTCAGAAAAAATATTTATGGCATGTTTCCTTTCGAAGTCCGATATAATGAAATGTAAGCCCCATATAGAGTGAGTATTTTATTTTTAACTTTATTGTTGTTGTTTTTATTTAATTAACATGAGAGGATAGGTGATCGGAATAAATGTCAAGACCCGAGTTCAGTTCCTATGACGTAGACTTGTACCAATGAGTTTCTTCAGAACTTGTACGATTTACATCGTGGGCTTGGAAAACTTTTTGTCCGATGACTACGACAGCTACAAATAAGCTTCTAAATAGATTGCATGTTAAAAAAATATGACTATTATTTTTAATATGATTATGATTCACGATAGCCGTGTGGTCGGAAATTCGAGTCTAGAGACCCAAGTTCGATCCTCAGGTAGCAGAAACCAATGAGTTTTTCAAAAACTTATCTACGAATTACTTTGTTGGCTTGGACATAAAGACGGCGACGGGCTCACCACCTGTCACGTTGTCCCGAAAATATTTTCGGTTGAAGATGAGTTGAAGTGACTTAATTGTCTAGACTAAATCTCTGTCTACACCTGTATTGGGAAGTACGTGAAGATATTTTTTTATTTATTTTAATATGATTTTCAGCTTGAAATGACTTGTCAATAAAGCCACATAATTCCCCGTCCCTTCTTATAGAGATTTAAGGGTAGGTATAGCAAAGCGTGCAATAAATCTTTATGCAAATCTTAGGTTTCCAGGATTATCGATAAAAGAGATTGGCTGATAAGTGAATCAGTCAGCTTTTCCTTTTAGATTTCGGTCAGACTATTTACATTTTGCTTGAACTTATATTGAAATGTACACTTCCGTGCAGCGAAAAGCACCTGCCCAATATCACATTAAACGTTTTTATCAAATATATTGGATTTATTATCACTCTAGGTTAGTAAGTAGAATAGTTACGGTAACCGAAAGGTTAGGTGATCGGAATTCGGGTCAAGAAAGCCTAGTTCGATTCCTAGGTGTCAGGATCGTACCAATGGGTTTTTCAAAAACTTATGTACGAATTTCATCGTTGGCTTGGACGTAAAGGCGGCGACGGGCTCACCACCTGTTACGTTGTCCCGAAAATGTCTTCGGTGGAAGGTGGGTCAAAGGGACTTAATTGTCTAGACTAGACCTCTTACTACCCCTGTATTGGGAATCGCTTGAAGATATTTATTTAATATATTTTATTTATTTAATATGATTTTCAGCTTGAAATGACTTGTCAATGAAGCCACATAATTCCCCGTCCCTTCTTATAGAGATTTAAGGGTAGGTATAGCAAAGCGTGCAATAAATCTTTATGCAAATCTTAGGTTTCCAGGATTATCGATAAAAGAGATTGGCTGATAAGTGAATCAGTCAGCTTTTCCTTTTAGATTTCGGTCAGACTATTTACATTTTGCTTGAACTTATATTGAAATGTACACTTCCGTGCAGCGAAAAGCACCTGCCCAATATCACATTAAACGTTTTTATCAAATATATTGGATTTATTATCACTCTAGGTTAGTAAGTAGAATAGTTACGGTAACCGAAAGGTTAGGTGATCGGAATTCGGGTCAAGAAAGCCTAGTTCGATTCCTAGGTGTCAGGATCGTACCAATGGGTTTATCAAAAATTTATGTACGAATTATATCGTTGGCTTGGACATACAAATGGCGACGGGCTCACCACCTGTCACGTTGTCTCAAAAATATCTTCAGTGAAACGAGTCAAAAGGACTTAATCGTCTAGACCTCTGTCTAACCCAGTAACAGGAATGGCTTGAATGTTAGTACTACAAAGCAAAATATGCTTGAACATTGTATAATGTATTTTCAGAAAAAATATTTAACGGATTAGCTTTAAAATACTTATTACGAGGAAAATTAATTTTAGTCACGATAGCTGAGTTGTTGGGTGGTCGGAATTTCGAGTCGAGAGACCCGAGTTCAGTAAGGTGGCAGTACCAATGAGTTTTTCAAAAACTTATGTACGAATTTCATCGTTGGCTTGGACGTAAAGGCGGCGACGGGCTCACCACCTGGCACGTTGTCCCGAAAATATCTTCGGTGGAAGGTGGGTCAAAGGGACTTAATTGTCTAGACTTGACCTCTGTCTACCCCTGTATTGGGAATTGCGTAAAATTAATTTATTATTATATATATATATATATATATATATATATATATATATATATATATATATATATATATATATATATATATATATATATATATATATATATATATATATATATATATATATATATATATATATATATATATATATATATATATATATATATATATATATATATATATATATATATATATATATATATATATATATATATATATACTTTCAATCAGTAAACGTTGTATAGCTCCTAAAAGTCCACTTCTGAATATGGACTATCTCTAATAAGGTGGATTTGCTATATTTGTCGCTGTAGGAAAGTTTGGAGGTCCTGCATAACGCCGCTCTATTTTAAAGTGATACCTTTCAAACTTATGTGCGAATTATACCGTTGGCTTGGACATACAAATGGCGACGGGCTCACCACCTGTTACGTTGTCCCGAAAATGTCTTCGGTGGAAGGAGAGTCGAAGAGACTTTATTGTCTAGACTAGACCTCTTACTACCCCTGTATTGGGAATCGCTTGAAGATATTTATTTAATATATTTTACTTATTTACTTTTTTCATCTATTTTGATCGCAAGTGTATGTTTGCATAATAAACCCAAAGTTACGGTACGACGGTTTGTTTTATTGCTCACATTTGCATTATTGCTACATTACGTAACGAACGCATTAAATACTTAACATTTTGTATTTAAAACGTTTGATGTGGTTTAGACAGAGGAATATGAATATCAATCACTCCACAGCAAATAAAAAGTATCTTCACGCCATTTCCAATACAAGAGTGAACAGAGGATCAAACAATATATGCCTTCGACCCACCCATAGCTGAAAAAAAATTTTTGGGACTACGTGACAGGTGGTGAGCCTGTTGCCGTCTTTATGGCCATGCCAACGACACACTTAAGTTTTGAAAAAGTCATTGACTATTACCTGTATATTTAACTCAGGTCTCTTGACTTGAATCTCCCAACTACTCGGCTACATTTTTATTATCTACAGCACATGAAAAAGTATTTCGTTATTCCTATTATAATACTTAAGCTCTTTTCTAAAAAAATTACCAAGTACTTTGGTTATTCCTTCACTGTACAAGCCAACTTCTTTGAAACTCCTTACCTGGCGATATTAGAAAAGCTCCCAGTAAATACTCCTCCAATTCCGCTAGGGGTAAACATTTGTGTGTTTAACATGAATGTTTGTACTCGATTTATATATATGTACGTAATGCGAAAACTTTTTCATGTTTATAGATTTATTCCTTAATATTTTATATAGTTACATAAATATGAATTAAATAATAAATAATATCAATTGTTATCCGAATAAGTAAAATAAAATAAATGAAAATGAACACTTTTCTATCTTATTGTGTATGTATGTATATTGCATTGTTACGTAAGTCAAGACAGCCGTGTTTGGGTAATCGGAATTTTGAGTCAGGAGACACGAGTTCGATCCCCAGGGGGCAGGCTCTTACCAATGGGTTTTTCAAAAAACTTATATACGAATTATATCGTTGGCTTGGACATAAAGACTGCGACTGGATCACCACCTGTCACTTTGTCCCTAAAATATCTTCGGTGAAAGGCGGGTCGAAGGGACTTAATTGTCTAGACTAGACGTCTGACTACCTTCACCTTTTATTATTAATTAATTAATAATAACGTCCATTTTTCTGAATAAAAAAAATAAAATATATATGAACCCTTCTTTATCTAAATGTATGTAACAATATTGTATAGTTAGTTTGAACATTAAGACGACGATAAGCTATAAGCAAATAAGCTTCAATGAAAAGAGGGGAGGGAGAAGAGGGGAGGGAATAGAGGGGAGGGAAAAGAGGGGTTAATTTTCTAGACTCCTGTCTACCTCAATATAGGAAATTACGTGAAGGTATTAAAAATGTATGTATGTTTGGACTTATGTTTTTATAAACTCACAAACACAGAAGAGATAAAATTTGATTTGATGTATTGTGGCTCCGGCGGCGACAGGTCTAAGGCTACATTTAAACTGGAAATTAAAGAATTTCGTGGGAAAAACACGAAGAAATCGCGCACCGAAACTTTTAAATTAGAAGTGTAATCATTAGCAACATTTAAATAGTCACGACAGCCGTATGGTTGGGTGATCGGAATTCTAATCAAGAGACCAGAGATAGATCCCCAGGTGATTACCTCGTACCAATGGTTTTTAAAAATTTATATAGTATTTATATCGCTGGCTGGAACATAAAGATGGCGAAAAGCTCACCACCTGTCACTTGGTCCCAAAAATGTCTTCAGTGAAAGGCAGGTCGCAAGAATTGTCTAGACTGGGCCTCGGTCTATCCCAGTATCGGGTATGGCGAGTAGATTTGTAAAAATAATATTAATTAGTTTAAATTTTAACTTAAAATCTGTATATTACAATAACAGTGTAATAAAAATATGTATTATTATTATTTTTTTTATTAAAGATTTTCTGTTATTAAAGGCCTGAATATCAAATATATTGATGAGAAAATAATACTCCTACACGGAAATATTGTTTCCGTGTTGTAGTATTACTACACGGAAACCATAAAATATAATGAGCACAGATAATGTCGTTTACCCCAATTAACTTTCAAAGGCGTGACTGTAAAATATTAAACATTAAGGAGCAACAGAAATTGAAAACCGCAAAAGAGAAACACAAAGAACCAATGAAAGAGGTGAGAGAGCTTTCATTTAGAAAAATATTGATATGCATTGCATTTTAATTTACACATTTAAATTAAATGGTTCATTATCTATTCATTACATATTTCTAGTTTATATGTGTTATTCGTAAGTATGTCGAAATATATACATTGTATGTTAAGAGCTACGATAGATTCGAAGTCGGATGGAGAGACTTATTTCTAGACAATTACCAACAACATCTGTCTACCCCGGTATTGGGAACAAGCGAGATACAATTACCACTTTTTGAAATTACCATAATACAATATTTCTTTTATTTACAGTAATGTGTATCTGACGTCCAAAACCTAATCAAATAAATATTTATTGGGTAGTTAACTGTAATCCAAATAACTGTTCTTACTAATATTTTTCCTTGTCTTGCAATAAATCCAATTTTTATTGACGCTAAATAAATATGCATAATATTTAGAAAAAGAAAATGTTTGTCTCCCACTTTAAAAAGTGCCATCTATCCCAATCAAACGGAACTAGTACCGTTGCGTACAATCTAGCTTCCAATATGCAGCCGTTCCCGGGATATTAGGTTCTTATTTTGAAATCACATTTCAGTTGCCGTGTAACCGCGGTGGAGTAATCACGTATTTGTGAAAATAGTGTATTTCTTGCATTGGTTCGTCGCGGCGCATAGACGAAGACGTTGACAAAATGAGTTGTTTTAAATTTTCTGCTTCAAATTTAAATTAGAATTAACTTTATTAAATGTGAATGTTTTATTATACTATTCATTGTGTTGAATGAAAACAATTATTGTGTACTAAATTATTATAGAAATAGAAGCCTTAAATAAAATGTGTTTGTAAATGGTGTAACGAAATAAATGTAAGTATTGTTCTTAATTTCTATGAATGTCCTTGTTAATTGCAACTCCTGTAAACTCCTTTCTTCTCTTGAAATTTGTGCAAAATTTTATGACATGTTTTTAATATAAGATTTCTACGTTATCACTTATTTCTTATTTTTTTATTTCTTTTTAAATTAAAAGGTGTCGAGGTAGACCGAGACTAACTTTAGAAGACCATGTGAGCAAATTGCTCGAAGAGAGGAGGGTCAAGAGTACTCGGATACCTAGACGTGCATGTATGAAGAAGATGATGAATCTGAAAGAAGCGAAAGAAGTATGTAGGGATCGTGACACTTGGCGATCTGTTCTCTCTGGCTACCCCGTCAGGGGTTGTGCGTGAAGATAAATAAATAAAATAAATATATATTTTTAAATTATTTAGGGGATGTACTGTTAGAATGAATACAAAACAAATTCATAGGTATAATCAATGGTTAGTTTTTTTTATTAATTCTTCATTATTAAGAATTTATAACATTATATAGGAATTAAGTCTGCTCATTTAAACCCTTCATATATAAAGACTTAATTCCTTAGAGCATTCTCCACCAGTCGAAATATTTTTACCTTAATCCTTATTTATTAACCAAAACGTATAAGATGGAAGTGTACATAGTATTATATTATTCTGGTGTCTTAGGTATTATGTAAATCTAGATATAAATTTAGACGACACTCCTCAGGTTTATTACTTGTATCATATTAGGACATGTTTTCTTTATTTTTTTTTGGTTCCTTTCCTATCCTTTCTCGACGTTTCAAGTTACAAAATGTTTAGAGTCGGTATTAAAAATGTCTAATTTTATTTAACAAATTAATATACTAAGGGAAGCTATTTTTATTTCATATTTTAAAATTTATTTTGTACTCCTTTTTAAATTATTATAAGATTTATTCAATAACTCTTATAAATTTATTGGATATAAAAATACTGGATGGCATATAATAATTAAATTATTTAATTTTTATGTTCAGTCGAGTTACAAATGGTAGTCAGATCATTAAAAAATAGTTTTTTTTTATTTATGTGGTTTTAGTCATGCGTAAATACATAAAATACGACTATTTTTGCTGCACTTTTAATGCAGTCGTTTCAGAAAATTATTTACCATACAAATGGTTTGTAAAAATAAATCCTATAAACATAAAGTGAACTTTGACGGCTAGTGGTAATCGATTTATATAAAAATTTTAAAAATTATCTTTACGCCATTCTGAATACTGACTGAATCCTTTCGACCCACCTTTCACAGAAGACATTTTTTGATACAAGACTGGTGGTCAGCCTGTCGTCGTCATTATGGGCAAGCCAACGATATAAAATGTACATTTGTTAGATCTTATATTTATTAATAACAGTACATACCGAACAATATAAAACAATACGCGGAATTTAAACAGTAAAATAAATAAATATACATCGTCACGCAATTCCCAATACAGGGCTAGACAGAGGTCTAGACAATTAAGTCCCATTGACCCACCTTCCACCGAAGATTTTTTCGGGACATCGTGACAGGTGGTGAGTCCGTCGCCGTCTGTATATCCAAGGCAACGATATAAATAAAAAAAAATAATAATAAAGTGTTCGCTTTAATTTAAGTAAAGTGCATGTTAACAATCTATTTATTATAATATATTCAAAATGTCTTCCAAGGATAAAAACTTTCACACACATTTGCAAAAGAAACTAATAGCAAAAAGAAACTGTGATCTAACATAAAGAAACATTACGTTTGATCCCTCCAGAATCCCTCGTAGATGTTCCCGTAACCCTAAAAGGGGACGTTGCCAAGGAAAAACGGGGCGAACGCCTCACCCTAGTTGCGAGTCGAATGTTTCGCCGTGGCTGCGAGAAATCATAACTTGCAGCGGACTCGCATTTGCCCCGTAGCGGGCGGCCAGCTTTGAAGTCGTTGAATACCCTAGTTTAAATTTAAAGTTCGCGTCGGAGCGTGGAGGTGTTTTGAAAAATATTACGTTCCTGTTTTTTTGTACTACATGCGCTAATTATGTAGGTAATTGCGTGGGATCATTTAATTTTTCGTTGATTTATCAATAGGTTCGTTCCTGGAAATATAATACAGCAAATTATAATTCTTTTATTAAATAATTTTTTATAAGCATAATTATAGTATTAATTTGATATTTATTGTACCTAAATTTATTTAAATTTTTAATTAAGAGAGTACTTTGACGTTATGCTTCGTCAAATCTTTTAGTGCATATTTTGAAAAGCTTAAAAAATCGTCTAAATATTATACCCACCTTTCACCGATTACTATTTGGAACAACATCAGGTGGTGTCCTATAGCCGTCATCGACGGTACAACATACTTACATAGATATATATTTATACATTCATAACTCGAGTAAAAACATTCATATAAATCACACATATATTTCCCCTAAACGGGATGCGAACCAACAACCCTTTGCTTCAAAGGGTTGTTGGTTCGTGGTATGTTATAGTTTCATAATTAAAAAATGGAGAGTTAATTTATGGATAACACAGAGTAATGCAAAGTTAAAACGTAGAAAAATTATTCAAACACATTTCATATCGGCTTAACTCGTAAAAGCTTAGCAAACAAACGGTTATACACGGAGCTTGCTTGTTTAACGTCGGTATCGAAAAGATACGTGCCGTGCTCTTAGCTTGTTTGCGAATTATATTCGCTCTCCATAAATTTGAATTATTACCCCCTAAAGCAATTCAGGTTTGCTGATGACATTGCAAAGAGAAAGCGCTGCTAGTGGTGCATTTAACAATTAAACAAGCTTTTACGTTTTAGCTCACCACCTGTAAAATTCTCCAAATAGATTTCGGTGAAAATATAGTTATATAGCGATAGCGCTTAAATATTTCGTTTTTGATTGAATATTTCCTTTTTAAATACGAGTCTGTTAATTGTGCTTATTACAGTTACTTTTAAATACGTACTTACATAGGGACATAATCACAAAATAAGTTGCTAAAGCATATGTTTTATCGAACCGAAAACATTGAAGGTACCACAAACACCTAGACCCGAGGAAATATAGAAAAAGTATTTTTTCCTATATTAAACCGACCGGAAATCGAATCCGGCACAACAGAGTTGACGACACCATGTAAATCGGCTTAACCACTCGTTCACAAAATTCGTCATTATTATACAAATAAAATGCTTTGAACTTGTAGTAATACTTCATATTTGTGTAGCGTAACTCAGTACAGTTCTAAAATAATAATAATGAGCCTCCCAAAAAACTGTGTCAGTTTTATACAGCCTATTTCGACACTTATAAATAATTACATTTCATAACAGAAACTAATTTATTTATAAATTTTACTTATTTTCTCAAACTGTATTATAAACCTTTAGTAACATAACAGAGTATTGATATTACTATGTACGTCAAATGTTCAGGTGGCAGGCTCGTACCAATGGGTTTTTAAAAATTTATGTACGAATTACATCGTTGGCTTGGACATAAATACGGCGACGGTCTCACCACCTGTCACGTTGTCCCGAAAATATCTTCGGTGGAAGATGGGTCGAAGGGACTTAATTGTCTAGACTAGACCTCTGTCTACCCCTGTACTGGGAATTGCGTGGGAAGGGCATGAAGATATATTTATTTAATTTACTGAAGTTTTACTTATATCGTGTATGAATCGCACACACACCATTTTCTTTATTTTAACCATTGAATAATATTCATCATTGCACTTCACTTGATATCTCGCCTCGTGAGCTTGATCTTAACTGACACTTGAATAGGCTCCTTAGATAATGAGAGCATAGAATTGGAATTTTCTACTGATCACGTTAAAAGGTATGATCCAGTTATCGAGGGTTCCACGACGAAGGAACGCAGGCTTTTAATTATAAGCATTCAATAGCATGCCAGTAATTGTGAAGAAAGTTGATTTACATTTTGTGTTAAGAAGATATAGTATGTAGATATTGTGTGACCTAAAGGAAATTGAAGTACTTGTGGTGTTGGAATCGGAAACAACGTAGGCACCACAAACACCCAGACCCGGAAAATGTAGAAAAAGCGCTTTTTCTACATTGACCCGTCTGGAAATCGAATCAATCCCGTGATGGCGACACCTTGAAAACCGGTGTTTTTTTTTTAAAGAATACTAGCAATGCCAAATAACATTACTAGTATTCCTGTCAACCACTCCAATGAAGCTGCAATGCTTGTGTCTAGATTTGGTTTACGTCAATAGTCGAATGGCGGAGCCCGAACCTGCGACGTCATGTTTCGCAGTCCGCACCCTAAACCATTATTTACGATACTTGTCTACGGAGGTTATCAAATATATCCAATGTAATATCTTATCCATATAATAAGTGTTCAAAATACCAATATACAAATTATAAGACGCGTATCAGCTCCCCCCCCCTATTATTCCCAGTTCCCCCCTATTTATTTATTATGTAACAGCTCTTATAACAAAATGTCTCTCGTATAAGTCGACACATACACGTATATCGAGAAACAAAATTCACGTTTTTTCATTTCACAAACTTTGTGGACGAGTGGCGGCTTTCACGGTCAGCTCTGTGGTCAGATGGTCAATTGCCGGTCGGGTCATTGTAAAAAATTCTATATAAAGACAGATGGTGAGGTATCATCTATGAAACTATAACACTGAAAGCATAGCTGACCGATGACGGTTCGAAGGAATCTAAGGTCCGAAAATTTGGTACTGCGATCGCCAATCCGTTTACCAAGCGTGGCGATCACATCAAAGTCTTACATTATAGGAGAGGTTTATATAGGAAGATCTAACAAATGAGGTGTTTCGAAGTTAGTTAGTGGAAGAGCCACGCATCAGCTTTTGCTGTTGCATGAATGGGCCGGCTCCACCGGGGAAGTACCTCGACCTCACAGAATACCGGCGTGAAGTAGAAGTCTAACAAACTTCTGCGTTTCGTCTGCTGAGTGCAGGTAACCGGAGGCCCACACACCTCTACGGCCGGCAAGGCATCTGCTATGCCTCAGGTATTGCGGGTGTTCATGGGCGGTGGTAATCACTTACCATCACGTGAGCCACCTGCTCGTTTGCCTCCCTTTTCTTAAAAAAAAAATAATATACGATTTGTGTCGTTGGAACGGACTACAAAACGGTGACTGGCAACTCATTAGTACGACCTATCTCCTGGGGATCGAACTCAAATCTCTTGACACCAATTTATCACCCAACCACCTGAGTACCTCGTTCTGTTTATCAATATAAGATTAATATTACACAACACAATACAGGTTACTATAACTCTTCCTTTACTGTACAAGCGATACTCCTCTGGATCGCCTTGCCCATTAAAATTAAAACTGCTCCTAGCAAATATTACCTAAAAATTTATGACTTTTTATTGTAATTTTATTATTAGTATTATATATTATTTATTAGTATTATTTAGTTACTTACTTTATCTTATATATGTATAAATATATTTAATGGTATATGTATGTATGTGTATACATATTTGTATGTAAATATATTATTAAATATTTATTATTATATATATTGTATTTTAAGGTATATACTGCTATTATATATATCGTTTGTACTGCTTTTATGTATCGTGCAACATATATATTGTATAATTTTACTTTTTAATTCTTTGGGTCGCACGTGCCATATGTTTTTCACCCGCACTGGGTTGACTGGTGGAGAATGCCATCAGGCATTAAGTCCGCCCAATGTAATAAAACATATAAATTGGTTATATACTAATAAAAAAAACGCAGAAGCTAACAAATCACTAGGAAATCTGTCAAATAGACTTAACTGTAATTGGGAAAATGAGCATCACGGATCTTTGATTTTCAGACAGGGACAATTTCGTAGATGTTCCCGGATAAGCCGGGTCATTCCGTAATAGGAGGATAAAGGGAAAACCTTGAAAGTGTTCGTAATATGTATCTCAATATGGGGGAGTAAATCTATCAAGGCAGTCATGCTCTATCGCTCTCAGAGGCAAAGTGGATTATTCTTATTTTCAAACTATTACGTAAAATCAAAAACATCTTCTTGAGATGACTTCACTAAAGATGACCCGATAGCCGAGTTGGGTTCGAATCCCGCTAGGTACAAACATTTTTGTGAATTTGAACATGAATGTGAAATGAATTTATCTATGTAAATATACATGTATGCATAAACACATAGTACCATAAGCTTGGACTTTAAGAGGACGATAATCTCACCACCTATCACGTTGTCTCAAATAAGCTTCGGTGAAAAGTAGGTCGAATAAACATTATCTAGGCTTTTGCGTGCCCGATAGTTAGGAGATAGAATAGAGAGAGGAGATAGATAGATACAGAGGAGTTTTTTTTCTACAAACAATATCCCATATATTGTTTGTAGAAAAAACTCCTCTGTATTTCGTTTATACCTTGTTATTGTAAATAAATATAAATAAGTAAAGTATTTTCTCAACACTGGGAAAGTCAAAGGCTTCATCGAATAAAATACTTTCGAGACATATTTAACCGAAGCTTACTTGAGACAACAGGACTGGTTAGCCTGTCGTGAATTAAGTGGCCATGACAAAGATTCAAATATTACATATTTGATACAAAATTTTGTTATAATATTACATTTCGAAATAACTTATTTGTACGAGCCCTTTTCCTGAAGATTAAACTTTGATTGATTTCAATTACATTCACTGCACAACTTGGCTGTGCAGCTGTGGAATATACACAAACACGTTAATTCCATCATAAAAGAGGTGAAAATGCTTATAAATTT
Source organism: Sericinus montela (assembly GCA_029286605.1). Taxonomy (NCBI): domain Eukaryota; kingdom Metazoa; phylum Arthropoda; class Insecta; order Lepidoptera; family Papilionidae; genus Sericinus; species Sericinus montela. The sequence goes on along the minus strand of JAGSMR010000070.1, from coordinate 874,608 downwards.
AAGAAATTTTCTTGGGATTGTAACAAAAGATCCTATCTTCGTAATTGGAAACTCCGGAGTTTGAGGTAAAAATCCTTGAAAAAAGAACAAATAACCGAATTGAAAACCTCCTCGTTTTTATTTAAGTCAGTCAAAAAATATTTGGGCTCAGGTTGCCCTAAATGAAAATTAAAAAACAATACCTAAGCCTTGAAATAAAAACGTGTTTTTAAGTTGACCACACACTTTCCTGTAATATTTTTAAAACGTTTAATAAAATTACACTCCATATTGCTTACACTCAATTTGGGCAAATAGGTTGGGTCCCATATGCCGCATGGAAGGTTCGACCTGGGAAATGTGTTGAATAACACGTCATCAACCCTGTATCCCGTAATAATATATTCTCTGTTTTAATAAATTCTATGAAGGGAGCCAGGTGGTGTGCCTGCCCTGACATACTTTTGATGACATGAAGGTGAAACAATTTTCTTTTATAAACTGAATGCGTTATAAAAAACAAATAAGCGTTGTCGAGTACATTTTCCGAGACAAGAGGACCTTAATGGAAAACAGTATCTTAAGATTATATCGACGCTTCGTATAACTAAAAAATTAAATTAAATTAAATATCTTCACGCAATTCTCAATACAGGGGTAGACAGAGGTCAAGTCTAGACAATTAAGTCCCTTTGACCCACCTTCCACCGAAGATATTTTCGGGATAACGTAACAGGTGGTGAGCCCGTCGCCGTCTTTATGTCCAAGCCAACGATGAAATTCGTACATAAGTTTTGTAAACTCATTGGTACTGCCACCTGGGGATCGAACTCGGGTCTCTCGACTCGAAATGCCGACCACCCAAGAACTCGGCTATCGTGACTTTTTTTTCGTATAACGTTACGAATTTTTTCGACGACCTCCTTGGATAAGTGGCATACAACCTGGTGTGGTTTTATGTCACCAGCTCTGAAGTCCCGTGTTCGATTCCCGGACGGGACAAAACAGAAAAATCATATCCTCTACATTTTATCAGGTAGGGGTTTGTGGTTCGTTGTTTCTGACTCCATAACACAAGCACTTTAGCTATCTCACTATCAGAGATGTTTCTATCTATATAGTAATTTATTTAAATTAAAAAAAATATAAAACAGATACTTAATTAAAAATGTCCTGTAGACTGTAAAAAATATGTTATTTATACACATAAATGTTCTAAAACAGTAACACGTAGCATCAAAACGAGCTTATCGCTCTTGTCTCTTGACAAGCAGTGTTGCTGCATGGTGAAATTGAAAAAGTTTAATTAAATTAAAGTGAAACCTAATTTAAAGCAGCAGAACTATGTTAAACACTCCAGGACGCGTGAGCTATGGAAAGAAATAAGGTGGTATTATATACGCCACTTTGGCATTTTTACAAAATAAATTATTGTTCTGTTTGCTAATTTATATAATACATATAATTTTTCTCTATTGCTAACTATTATAATTTTAGCTAACGATTTAATTTAAATTTGATGTGAAACGATTTAGATAAAATGTTGAATTGAAAATAACAATAAAGGTTAATTGTCATATGCCTCTAGAAATTGTCTTAGATAATTACGAGAGCAATTCAATTAACAAAATTAATGTTGAGTTTAATTAATTAAATTAAATTGTTCCCGTAAAAAGGTCGTTTGAAGGTATTGTTGAATAAAAATTTAAGAAAGAAAATGTTTGAAGTAACATTAAAAAATACAAACAGCTTACTCGTAAGCTAATGAATGCGTGACGAGAGCATTACGTGTAATCTAGCGAGGCGATCGGAAGTTTAGAGGGAGATATAAGTTACTATTATATACTAATTAAATACATGTAAATTAAGTCACTGAATATGGAAAGGGAATGGCATAAGTTTTGTATATTTGCAAAATATATAATCAACAATGAAAACCCAAAATACACACACACACACACACACACACACACACACACACACTCATACTTAAATTCTAATACTAATAGTATATATCAGTCCTATGGTCTAAAGCATATTCGTTTCTTCTTCCAACTTGCGGCCTCATACACTTCACACCCTGGTGGATCCATGTCCTGACATAGGCCTGTCGCTTAAGGAGGATTTAACAGGAGAAGAATAATCACCACACAAGGCAAGCGATTTGCCAATCGAAGTTCCAGGCGACATGTGCCGTAGACGCTAACACTGGTCTGCTCTGGTCTGACATATTTAGAAATGATTATTCCGCCAGCTATCAATAGCCTTTACCATCTACGACATTTCTTACGACAACGCACAATATAACGCACAATTAATTTATCTTTAAAATATCTTCACGCCAATCCCAATACAGGGGTAAACAGGTCTGGACAATTAAGTCCTTTTTACTTATCTTCCATAGAAGTCCGAGTGGCGGTTCAGCCCGTGTCAGATGAAATTTTAAAAACATGTTGTCTCTTTAATTTAATAATAAAAAAGATGTTCATGTGTATATTGAAATAAATTATAAGCAAATGAATATTAAAAAAATATATTAATTTACTTGTCTTATAAGAAAAACGTAATTATGAGAATAATTTACTTTTACCTTGGTTATAAATAGATTTGAACCTAATCAATCAAATGGTACCTAATCTTATTACGCATTCTTAAGGCTTATTGAATATCAATTATACGCTAATGAGTACCTTCAATTACTTATTAGCGTACAATGTAACCAAGGATAAATATCATGAAATTTACATTATAATTATATCTTAAAAATATTTCTTTAACAGTAATATTTACGGTAACTGGGTAAGTCCGTTAAAGCTAAGTCTTTAAATATGATTGGAAACTAGTACGTATTTATTCATTTAATACTTATTAATTTAAATTTTATTTCTAACTGACCGGGATTTTGCCTATGACGTCATTAGAATATCCTACAATGCTAAATAGTTCACTACGTAAGAGTAAGGTTCCCATAGAAATATATGCGGTGCAATATCTGCAGTTTAATGCTGCAGATATTGCTCACAAATTCTATTTTGTGCCACATTTTAGCTGAGTGTTCTTATCGCGTAAATATTTATGTTGTTCTTGTAATACATTACTTAAATGTCAAAAAACCGAATTTCTGAGCTATTATAAAAAATCTGAGAAAGTTTGAAGTCCGTTAACATCCCCACAGAGGTAAAATTGAGAACTTTTACAGTCTGAAATTCATTGAAAAATTTTATTGCTAGTAATTGTTGTACATCACTTGCTTTTTTGTTATTAAAGGGTTATTTAGGTAATTTTGTTGCTAATATTAAAAGCAATATTACTAATTAAAACACTCCAATTTTCAGTTTTTTTAAAACGAATTTATTTTAAAGAATTCTCAAATTTAATATACAGAGCATAGATTTTTCAACGTCTTAAATTTGTCTCCTAAGATAGCCTTTGTTGAATTCATTTTAAACCAATGCCGTTCCAATTTGGATTTTGTTGTTCAGAATTTAGAGTCGCGTATTCACTGTTTCATGCATTCTTTATTTATTCCACGTAGCTAGCGAAACCAAGCGTGCCATAAATATGTCCTTTTGCAAATTGATCTGATGTCCTAGCTGTCGCTTAATATGCTTTCATAAAGCTTAAAGATATACCCCAAAATAAAAAAAATAAGTTTCGTATTTTACAACTGAATGGAATTTATAAGATTTAAACTGAGATGCAATATTATTTGTTCATATATATAAGTCTGTTGATATTTATATGGTTGTATTTATTTTATGTGTACTTACATATTACAGTTTATAACTTCTGTTCTTATTTCAATTTTTTTAAATGCAAAACACCTTAAACGTTTTCAATGTACTTTGTATAGTGTTTTTGCTGACTCACTTATGAAATGGCAATTTTCTTAGAAATACAATTCTCTTTGCTAGGATTCTAAATTCCTTTTTCCCCAGCTCAATTCTATCCACGTAGCTTACGTAATCGCATAGTGTGACAATGACCTGAACGTTTGTAAATTAAATTAAATTAAATTAAATTAAATTAAATTAAATTAAATTAAATTAAATTAAATTAAATTAAATTAAATTAAATTAAATTAAATTAAATTAAATTAAATTAAATTAAATTAAATTAAATTAAATTAAATTAAATTAAATTAAATTAAATTAAATTAAATTAAATTAAATTAAATTAAATTAAATTAAATTAAATTAAATTAAATTAAATTAAATTAAATTAAATTAAATTAAATTAAATTAAATTAAATTAAATTAAATTAAATTAAATTAAATTAAATTAAATTAAATTAAATTAAATTAAATTAAATTAAATTAAATTAAATTAAATTAAATTAAATTAAATTAAATTAAATTAAATTAAATTAAATTAAATTAAATTAAATTAAATTAAATTAAATTAAATTAAATTAAATTAAATTAAATTAAATTAAATTAAATTAAATTAAATTAAATTAAATTAAATTAAATTAAATTAAATTAAATTAAATTAAATTAAATTAAATTAAATTAAATTAAATTAAATTAAATTAAATTAAATTAAATTAAATTAAATTAAATTAAATTAAATTAAATTAAATTAAATTAAATTAAATTAAATTAAATTAAATTAAATTAAATTAAATTAAATTAAATTAAATTAAATTAAATTAAATTAAATTAAATTAAATTAAATTAAATTAAATTAAATTAAATTAAATTAAATTAAATTAAATTAAATTAAATTAAATTAAATTAAATTAAATTAAATTAAATTAAATTAAATTAAATTAAATTAAATTAAATTAAATTAAATTAAATTAAATTAAATTAAATTAAATTAAATTAAATTAAATTAAATTAAATTAAATTAAATTAAATTAAATTAAATTAAATTAAATTAAATTAAATTAAATTAAATTAAATTAAATTAAATTAAATTAAATTAAATTAAATTAAATTAAATTAAATTAAATTAAATTAAATTAAATTAAATTAAATTAAATTAAATTAAATTAAATTAAATTAAATTAAATTAAATTAAATTAAATTAAATTAAATTAAATTAAATTAAATTAAATTAAATTAAATTAAATTAAATTAAATTAAATTAAATTAAATTAAATTAAATTAAATTAAATTAAATTAAATTAAATTAAATTAAATTAAATTAAATTAAATTAAATTAAATTAAATTAAATTAAATTAAATTAAATTAAATTAAATTAAATTAAATTAAATTAAATTAAATTAAATTAAATTAAATTAAATTAAATTAAATTAAATTAAATATCTTCACGCCAATCCCAATACAGGGGTAAACAGGTCTGGACAATTAAGTCCTTTACTTATCTTCCATAGAAGTCCGAGTGGCGGTTCAGCCTGTGTCAGATGAAATTTTAAAAACATGTTGTCTCTTTAATTTAATAATAAAAAGATGTTCATGTGTATATTGAAATAAATTATAAGCAAATGAATATTAAAAAAATATATTAATTTACTTGTCTTATAAGAAAAACGTAATTATGAGAAGAATTTACTTTTACCTTGGTTATAAATAGATTTGAACCTAATCAATCAAATGGTACCTAATCTTATTACGCATTCTTAAGGCTTATTGAATATCAATTATACGCTAATGAGTACCTTCAATTACTTATTAGCGTACAATGTAACCAAGGATAAATATCATGAAATTTACATTATAATTATATCTTAAAAAATATTTCTTTAACAGTAATATTTACGGTAACTGGGTAAGTCCGTTAAAGCTAAGTCTTTAAATATGATTGGAAACTAGTACGTATTTATTCATTTAATACTTATTAATTTAAATTTTATTTCTAACTGACCGGGATTTTGCCTATGACGTCATTAGAATATCCTACAATGCTAAATAGTTCACTACGTAAGAGTAAGGTTCCCATAGAAATATATAGTGGTGCAATATCTGCAGTTTAATGCTGCAGATATTGCTCACAAATTCTATTTTGTGCCACATTTTAGCTGAGTGTTCTTATCGCGTAAATATTTATGTTGTTCTTGTAATACATTACTTAAATGTCAAAAAACCGAATTTCTGAGCTATTATAAAAAATCTGAGAAAGTTTGAAGTCCGTTAACATCCCCACAGAGGTAAAATTGAGAACTTTACAGTCTGAAATTCATTGAAAAATTTTATTGCTAGTAATTGTTGTACATCACTTGCTTTTTGTTATTAAAGGGTTATTTAGGTAATTTTGTTGCTAATATTAAAAGCAATATTACTAATTAAAACACTCCAATTTTCAGTATTTTACAACTGAATGGAATTTATAAGATTTAAACTGAGATGCAATATTATTTGTTCATATATATAAGTCTGTTGATATTTATATGGTTGTATTTATTTTATGTGTACTTACATATTACAGTTTATAACTTCTGTTCTTATTTCAATTTTTTTACATGCAAAACACCTTAAACGTTTTCAATGTACTTTGTATAGTGTTTTTGCTGACTCACTTATGAAATGGCAATTTTCTTAGAAATACAATTCTCTTTGCTAGGATTCTAAATTCCTTTTTCCCCAGCTCAATTCTATCCACGTAGCTTACGTAATCGCATAGTGTGACAATGACCTGAACGTTTGTAAATGAGTCGTATATTTTAGATTTTACTGTAGAACCTAACTTTCTTTTATTTTTTTAATATTTACGCTTTTTTCCAAGAAGAGTAGAATCCAAGAATGCCCCCAGCGGGATTCGAATACGCGACCCTTAGCTTCGGAGGCGGGGTCACTACCAACTAGGCTGGTTTATTGTTTTAGTAATTAAATTCAACATGCTATGAAAAGGTTTAGTTAAAACTAAACTTAAGAAAATTGTCTTCAATCTCTGCAAGGAAGGCTGGTATTACTAAGTTTCGATTCATATTCACGATTCTTATCTAACTATCTGTTATGTTGTTACAAGTACAATATGAGTTTGAAGCGACTTAATTGTCCTGTAGATAAAAAATAAATAAAATATCTTCACGCAATTTCCAATACAGGGTTAGACAGAGGTCTAGTGTAGACAATTAAGTCCCTTCGACCCACCTTCCACCGAAGATATTTTCGGGACAACGTGACAAATGGTGAGCCCAACGGCGTCTTTATGTCCTAGCCAACGATTTGATTCGTACATAAGTTTTTGAAAAACCCATTGGTACGAGCCTGCCACCTGGGGATCAAACTCTCGACTCGAAATTCCTACCACCCAACCACTCGGCTATCGTGACTTTTGAGGAGATTTTCCTATAATCGGCACGTTTGAGAAAGGGAATGCCAGATACCTAGTGCCTTAGACGCCGCTGTCCTTCACCGACCACTGACACTGGTACTCTTCGAGGTAGACGTACTGTGTAGTAATTTTCTCACTACACATTGTTCGTCACTACACTTTTTAAGCCGATTCTACACGACAATGCTACAATTACATAGAAGTAAACATTGTTTTAAAATATTTTAGTATTCTCCCGTTGCAATAATAACACAGACTATTAAAACAAAAGCTGAGGACCGTCATTTCAACGAGGCAGAAACGAAGCGAAAAATTAAAATGGAAAATGGTATGAAAGAAATAACAAGGACGAGCAATCCTTTGAATAATAACTTTAACAAAAAAAAAAAACTGTTATGCTCCAGTTAAAGAGCGTATTTAACTTAAGTAGGATTTTTGTTTTAATTCAGATTAAAACTGCGTTAGCCTATAGGTTGGTCGAACTAAATTCGAATCGATGGACTCCCAGTTCAATTCCCAGATTTGGTAATGTGAATCCATGTGAATGATGAATGATGGTAAGGGCCTAACGGTTGATGTATCTGAATCGGGGCCATCGATGAGAATTGTCGGAATAAAGTTTAGATTTTGGAAAAGTTTAGAACAGCAAGTCGCGATAGCCTTGTGGTTGGGTGGTCGGAATTTCGAGGCAAGAGAGTTCGATCCCCAGGTGGCAGACTCGTACTAAAGGGGTTTTTCAAAAATTTATGTATGAATTATATCGTTGGCTTGGACATAAAGACGGCGACGGGTTCACCACCTGTCACGTTTTCCCGAAAATATCTTCGGTGGAAGGTCAAAGTCACTTAATTGTCTAGACTAGACCTTTGTCTATCCCTGTATTGGGAATTGCGTGAAGGTATTTTTTATATTTATTATTATGTTGAACAGCTATAACGTACGAGGGAGACTGGTGAATTAAGAAAATATTTTTCTTTGATTAGAAATCTATACATTTCATGTCGTCGTCTTTACATTCGTTTGTCAAGTGTTATATTTTTTTATCAATCGCTATTTTGTAAAGAGATTCTTCTGAATGCATCTCTACGATTACTACAACACAGAATTAGTATCCTGTCCACCTCATCTCCTGTTCGCACTCATGAGCATAAGATAATAATATTTGTTGAAGTATTGGAATGACTAACGTCATGCAGTAAGAATAATACTGAAAATAAGCAGAAGAACCATCTAAAATAAAAAGGAGTCGATCAAACTTGGCAAAACCGTTATATTATAATACACAATTTAAAAACATTACGAAATTGCAGAGTAAATTTCCGTTGTACGAAATCGAACAAAACATTTTTCTTTTCTCTTATCTACTATCTACAAAGAAAAGGCTCAATCAGATAATATAGCCAAGCTTCGAGCAATTCAATCAGTGTCTAAGCATTTACTTGAAAAGAAACTTGGCGCCATTTTACGGGAACTGCGCAAAACAAAGCGAATTAACAATTGGAGCTCAACCTTTTAAAAGGATGACTTAAAAGGTTAACAGTGGCCGGAGTCAAGTCGATGTCGGAGATTTTCATTATTTGCTAATAGTTTACGAATAATTAAAAAAGATCATAATGGTCACTGGCTTTCGTCAGCTCTGAGTTCCTTGGCACTGGAGAAGTCCACTTTTTCTGTATTGCCTCTGGTCCTTATCTCACCTCATTGATCTGATCCCCCGTAAGATTAAGATGCACAGACAGTGGCATTGGCGAACCGATTCATAATACCTTTTTTCTACGTGGGAAATACCTAACGTATTCGCCGTTACTATGGGGGCAAGTACAGGTGATATCGCACTCGCACTGATAAAAATTCAACGGTGTTCCGCCTTCGCCGCATGTTAGTGGGGCCACGGGAACGCTTTTGCACACAACTGCGACCCCACTCTCGCTGGCCGCCTAGAGCAGCCCCTACACGGGAGAGGAAAAATCTCTCCAACGCCGACTAGGCCAGACGTGCCGGAGCACGGACGCGTCTACCTCCTTGGCCTCCAAACCCACGTGGATCCCCCCGAGTCCGCCACCTGGAGGCCATGGGGCTCAGGAAAGCTAGTGCTTGACTGAGCACCAGCACACCCGTCACCACGCGGTGGATATGGATTTTGGCACCGCCGCAGACCACATTTCAGCCGCGGAGGGCAGGAAGAGCGGCGCCTCGTAATACCGACACTCCCTCCCCTGCGGTTCTGCACCTCAGCCGCATCAGCGATGCGACCCCCGCCAGAGTCACGGTGGAGAGGAGCAAGGCGAAACGCAAAACCAAGAATCCTCTTCCACTGTGACTCCACCTCGGCTGTGAAGGGCATGAAAAGCTGTGCGATGGCAACGTCGCAAATACTCTCCACAACCTACCAACACGCATCCGAAGTGGGCTGCACAAGCCCACTTGAGCAGCCACCGGACCGGCCATACTCCACTTAGGCCGGCCATGTGGGTTCCTCTTGGTTCCCCGTGGGTGACCAAGCCACAGTTACTAAGCCCTACCGTCACGACAAGGCGGGAACTTGTTCGAGGGTGATTCTTAATACCTAGCTCAATTCGATTGCAGCCACTCAACCAAGGGTTTCGATAAACACCCAGTATAACAAGGGCAAACTGAACTCGATAAATTCTCCGAGGAAAGTGAAAATAATATTTTTTTAAAGTGAGACGCATAATGCGTTAATATAATTTAAAAGGCCCCGGTAATCTAGCACTACGTCACTTCAAAGATGGCCCTCCAGTAGTGGGTGATGTGATGCTTGCACTGTACGCCGCGTATTATCACAGACCACGATCTTCGGGCACACACTAAAATCACCTCCAATGATACAGTTACTCGTATTAGACATTGAATGAGAGTCAAACACTTGGGGCACTCACGAGCTTGCTTTGCTCCGAGAACACTGACTGGTGTGCTTAGTCCCAAGCAGTTTCCTAACGCCCTCCTCCTCGTCGTCTCTTCGGACCTGGTAAAACTTACCGCTTGTAATTTTACATGCGGAAATTTGCTACATAATTTTATAACATCAGATTTTTTCAGTGGTTGGAATTTCGAGTCGAGAGACCTGAGTTCGATCCCCAGGTGGCAGGCTCGTACCAATGGGTTTTTCAAAATTTATGTATGAATTATATCGTTGGCTTGGACATAAAGACGGCGACGGGTTCACCACCTGTCACGTTTTCCCGAAAATATCTTCGGTGGAAGGTCAAAGTCACTTAATTGTCTAGACTAGACCTTTGTCTATCCCTGTATTGGGAATTGCGTGAAGGTATTTTTTATATTTATTATTATGTTGAACAGCTATAACGTACGAGGGAGACTGGTGAATTAAGAAAATATTTTTCTTTGATTAGAAATCTATACATTTCATGTCGTCGTCTTTACATTCGTTTGTCAAGTGTTATATTTTTTTATCAATCGCTATTTTGTAAAGAGATTCTTCTGAATGCATCTCTACGATTACTACAACACAGAATTAGTATCCTGTCCACCTCATCTCCTGTTCGCACTCATGAGCATAAGATAATAATATTTGTTGAAGTATTGGAATGACTAACGTCATGCAGTAAGAATAATACTGAAAAATAAGCAGAAGAACCATCTAAAATAAAAAGGAGTCGATCAAACTTGGCAAAACCGTTATATTATAATACACAATTTAAATACATTACGAAATTGCAAAGTAAATTTCCGTTGTACGAAATCGAACAAAACATTTTTCTTTTCTCTTATCTTCTATCTACAAAGAAAAGGCTCAATCAGACAATATAGCCAAGCTTCGAGCAATTCAATCAGTGTCTAAGCATTTACTTGAAAAGAAACTTGGCGCCATTTTACGGGAACTGCGCAAAACAAAGCGAATTAACAATTGGAGCTCAACCTTTTAAAAGGATGACTTAAAAGGTTAACAGTGGCCGGAGTCATCAAGTCGATGTCGGAGATTTTCATTATTTGCTAATTGTTTACGAATAATTAAAAAAGATCATAATGGTCACTGGCTTTCGTCAGCTCTGAGTTCCTTGGCACTGGAGAAGTCCACTTTTTCTGTATTGCCTCTGGTCCTTATCTCACCTCATTGATCTGATCCCCCGTAAGATTAAGATGCACAGACAGTGGCATTGGCGAACCGATTCATAATACCTTTTTTTTCTACGTGGGGAAATACCTAACGTATTCACGCCCCCGCGGGGGCAAGTACAGGTGATATCGCACTCGCACTGATAAAAATTCAACGGTGTTCCGCCTTCGCCGCATGTTAGTGGGGCCACGGGAACGCTTTTGCACACAACTGCGACCCCACTCTCGCTGGCCGCCTAGAGCAGCCCCTACACGGGAGAGGAAAAATCTCTCCAACGCCGACTAGGCCAGACGTGCCGGAGCACGGACGCGTCTACCTCCTTGGCCTCCAAACCCACGTGGATGACGAATCCCCCGAGTCCGCCACCTGGAGGCCATGGGGCTCAGGAAAGCTAGTGCTTGACTGAGCACCAGCACACCCGTCACCACGCGGTGGATATGGATTTTGGCACCGCCGCAGACCACATTTCAGCCGCGGAGGGCAGGAAGAGCGGCGCCTCGTAATACCGACACTCCTCTCCCCCCGCGGCCCCACCTCAGCCGCATCAGCGATGCGACCCCCGCCAGAGTCACGGTGGAGAGGGAGTAAGGCGAAACGCAAAACCAAGAATCCTCTTCCACCGTGACTCCACCTCGGCTGTGAAGGGCATGAAAAGCTGTGCGATGGCAACGTCGCAAATACTCTCTCCACAACCTACCAACACGCATCCGAAGTGGGCTGCACAAGCCCACTTGGAGCAGCCACCTCGGACCGGCCATACTCCACTTAGGCCGGCCATGTGGGTTCCTCTTGGTTCCCCGTGGGTGACCAAGCCACAGTTACTAAGCCCTACCGTCACGACAAGGCGGGAACTTGTTCGGAGGGTGATTCTTAATACCTAGCTCAATTCGATTGCAGCCACTCAACCAAGGGTTTCGATAAACACCCAGTATAACAAGGGCAAACTGAACTCGATAAATTCTCCGAGGAAAGTGAAAATAATATTTTTTTAAAGTGAGACGCATAATGCGTTAATATAATTTAAAAGGCCCCGGTAATCTAGCACTACGTCACTTCAAAGATGGCCCTCCAGTAGTGGGTGATGTGATGCTTGCACTGTACGCCGCGTATTATCACAGACCACGATCTTCGGGCACACACTAAAATCACCTCCAATGATACAGTTACTCGTATTAGACATTGAATAAGAGTCAAACACTTGGGGCACTCACGAGCTTGCTTTGCTCCGAGAACACTGACTGGTGTGCTTAGTCCCAAGCAGTTTCCTAACGCCCTCCTCCTCGTCGTCTCTTCGGACCTGGTAAAACTTACCGCTTGTAATTTTACATGCGGAAATTTGCTACATAATTTTATAACATCAGATTTTTTCAGTGGTTGGAATTTCGAGTCGAGAGACCCGAGTTCGATCCCCAGGTGGCAGGCTCGTACCAATGGGTTTTTCAAAAACTTATGTACGAATTTATCCCGAAAAAATCTTCGCTGGAAGGTGGGTCGAAGGGACTTAATTGTCTAGACTAGACCTCTGTCTACCCCTGTATAGGTAATTGCGTATATTTTATTTTTTATTTTAGATTTTTTTCTATTATATTGATTTATAAAAGAAATCGGGCACATTTTAAACAGTCCACAAACTGCATCGGCAAAAAGTTTGAACGAGTTGTAAATACAATTTTCTATTGCGACCGTCGAAATGAAATTTCTCTTGGTGCTGATTCATGATACCGTCGATTTAACTTTTGAAATTTTTAATATTCAAGGGAACGATTGATATATTTAACTTATTTATATTATATTTAAATTTTCACGCATTATCCTTGACGGTGTAGCCTGAAAATAGATTGCAAGTGTCATGCTTTTATACATCTTTCGCATTCTTTATTTATTTCATACACGCGCATTCAGATGCGTTGTTAGATGCGATGCATCTAAAATAAAATGTCATGGTTGAAGAAAAAAAATATATTTTCACATTCCAATTTCCTATACGTGACTAGTGTCTGATATCGTACGATAGTGCATTAAGCAATGTCTCATCAACATAAGGCAGACAATTTACTTTAAAGTCTCCCATTTCACTTTCTAAATATTCTTTAATGCAACCTTTCCGTCATGTAGATGTCCTCGATTGGTGAGTGGCATGGCATAGACATCGGCGTTTCATGGAGACGCTAGCTCTGAAGTCCTGAGTTCGATTCTCGGATGGATAAATGAAGGAAACTATCTTTTCTGTAAGTTTCCTGGGACTGGATATTTGTGGAACCTTCTTTATTTCTGATTCCGTAACTAAAATGCTTTAGCCAAGTACATTGGGATCAGAGTATGTGATGTTGCCCCTGTCTTTGTATTTATCTATCTACTGTGCTTCTTCGTTTCATATCTCTCCTTTATCTCCTCTCTCGTCCTTCTTCTTATTCCTTTCACGAATTTCCAATTCATCTCATTTAGTGATTTTTATATACTCGTATTGATATTGGCTTGATGAAAGCGAGGCTAAGGCAGAAGAATCCAAGTTTAAAATCCTAAAATTTTAAGTAAACAGTTCAGTATTTCGCTTTGAAACAGTAAACTATTGTAAAAAGAGCTTTCGAGTACAGTCTGCTTCCTTTATCTGCGTGCTTTACAACACGTAGGATGACAACATGAAGCACTTTACGGAACACACAACGACAAACAAACTGTCCATGACATTTGTACTTTCAAAAGCTAGGACGATCGCTTTGGTTTTAGTTGGAATTGTGGTATAGATACCAAAAATAAAGTTAAGTAAAGTAAGTTAAGTAAATTAATATTGCTCAATGCTATAGTTATATGTATTTATCATATTTGAAATGTATTGATTCTTTTTAAAAATATAAATAACGTTCAATATGAAGAGCTATAAATAATAAAAGGAATAGACTTTAGTGCCAGTTCTCTGAGAAGGCCTTGTATTTACGAATCTGTGTAGTTTATGACGTTCATAAGTACTAAACAAACGTAAATGAAATACAAAAAATGTAGCTTTATCTTTAACTTTGACGGGTCTACGGGGTAAACATTTTTGTATATTTTCGTACAAAAGTAAATATTTACATATATACATCTCATATGTTGCTATGTATATATACTACTATATACTCATGTAAAAATATTGATATATTTTTAATAGAGTATATATTAACCTTTAGTAGGATTCAAACCCTAAGCGTAGAAGGCAGTATCACTACCAACTAGACATTTTTTCATTCTAAATGTGTGAATAAATTCGTTAGAAATAATTGTATGATTACAAATTTACCTGATTTAATTCACGAGTAGTCACAGTATTTAGCTACGCAATAACAGAAAATGCTTCGTCATTAATACTAATATGGTTACCTCTGTACTAAAATCGTTCTGGTAAGGTTTTACTAATTATCAATTAATATCAATTAAATCATCATTTACCGATCAACGTCTTAAATAATACACACATATTATATGTCTTTACTTCATTCCCAGCAAAGGGGTAGACAGAGGTCCAGATAATTAGGTCCTATCGACCCATTTTCCATTGAAGACATTTTTTTGGGACGACGTGACCGGTTGTGAACATTGGTACAAGCCTTGGGGATCGAACTCAGGTCTCTTGATTTGAATCCAGAAGGGCTTTTAAAAAAAATCGATTTATATCTTTGGCTTGTATATGAAGACCGCAACAGGCTCAACATTTGCCATGTGGTTACAAAATAATGTAAACATAAAAAAGAAAATATCATCACGGCATTCCGAGTACAGGGACAGACAGAGGTCTAAACAATTAAGTATTTTCGACACACCTTCCACCGAAAAACTTTTTGGACAATATGACGGGTGCTTAGCCCGTCGCCTTCTTATAAGTTTTTTAAACCTATTGATACGAGCCTGAGGTAGCTGGTAAGTCCAGGTGGCAACCTAGGGATCGAACTCGGATCTCTTGACTCAAATTCCGACCAACCGACCACTCGGCTATCATAACTTTCACGTTTCATCCAAAAAATGTCTTCGGTGAACGGTGGTTTCAAAGGACTATTCTATCCCCGTATTGGTATAGAATAGGTAAAGGGGTGAAAATATTTATTGTTATATCCCAAAGCTCCTATGTTTACGGGAAATGTATATTTTTTAAAATGCAGCATTGAAGTTTGTTTTATCACATAATTTATTATAATTTGGCTGCCATAATAAACATTTTTAAAACAATATTTCATCGTGTAGTTCTCATGGGATCGTAAGCAGGATAGGGCAAACGGTAAAAAATAAAATAATTAATTTCCTCGGAAAACATTATTTACTTTTTTACTTCGCCTTAATTTATAATAGAACAGAGCGGCTCGTCTACGCGTGCCGCCTTCGGCTCATAGTAATAAATATTGAATAGATTGTTCAGTACAATTTTATTTTTTCTCATTCTTTAAAGCGTGAATTTTCAGCAATTTATTAATAAAGCAAGCCATTTCAGCAATTTATGAATTAAAAAGAAACAGGTCGTTCACCACCAAAAGGCTCACATGTCACGTTATTCCGAAAAATATCTTTAATAAACGATGGGTCGAAAGGACTTAATTGTCAAGATCTCTGTCTACCCCAGTATTGGTAACGGCGTGTAGAAATAGTTTAGTCAATAAAGTAATATCTTATCATTGTTTTTTTAATTTATCTTTTTTGGGGCTTTTGTCCTTTTCAAATAAGCCAGCCCCATCATACCCTAACATTAAGGACAATTACAAAAAAAAAAATGCTTCACGCAATTCCCAATACAGGGGAGAGACAGAGGTCTAGTCTAGACAATTAAGACAATTAAGTTATTAAGTAAATAAATCTAACCGAAAAATATCACGATAATAAATCATTGATGCTGTATGACCATGGCAACTATGCCTTTTGCTGCTTCAGAAATTGGTTAGACTGTTGACGAGTGGCGTATCCCGGACAGGTCGATGGAGAAAACACTTTTTCCACATTTTCTCGGGTTTGGATGTTTTTGGTAACATTCTCTTTCAATTTCTTATTCCATAACACAAGTGCTCAAGCTATTTTGGGATAAGAGCAATGTATGTAATGTTATCCTTATCTATTTATGTATTTATTATTTATGCTAATATTGCGTTTATTTCTCTGACACATATGGGAAACGCCTCTTAGATACATAAAAGTAAAATTTCTCATCAAGTTATGCGGGAATTTTTAACATACATACTTAAGCATATATCCCTCCGGTCGAAATCATAACCCTTATTTTGGATTCACTGTAGTATGATAGTAAACGTTTATATTCCTGTTAATAGCTTCGCTGTCTTTATGTCCAAGCCAACGATATGCATCGTAGATGGGTTTATGAAAAAACCTATTGATACGAGCCTGCCACCTGCGGACCGAGAAACCCCAGTTCCGAGACTCGAATTCCGATCAACCACACGGCTATTGTGACTTTATTTAAAAGTCTTAATTTGAAAAATATATATGCATATTTTATACCTACTACACATATTTTTCTTTGTAGTTTTGGAAATATGGTTATTAATGTTTTCTTATATTGCAAAATATGAACCTCGGTAGTTGATTTGTAGTTCCATTTACATAGAGGTCCACATATAAAGTTGAAACAATACATATTTTCATTGATTTGAAAAACGGACTTCAAAAAAAATGTTTTTCTAATCTCAATTGATTGCTTCGTTGAAACATTATTTTAATGGCCAAAAATCGTTATAAAAATTTGTTATACAATCGAAAAACATATAATATAGAGTACTTACCGAATGAAAAAAGTAAAATTTTCAAAAACCCTAAATTTAGTACCCCAAAATAATCCTATAGAATGGTCAGAACATCTTTAGCGTAAAAGGGTCGGTCGACACTTCTAATGGAACATATGAAAACGAGTTAGTACATTGTATAAGTTGCGTGTAAGTTACATACATGAATATGAATATGGGTTAGGTTATATTAAATTTGGATCACCACGTTATATTTTGTTATTTATATTATGCTATGTCAACCACCAGATAGCCTTGTTGGTAGTGACCTAGCCATCAAAGCTAAAGGTTGCAGGTTCGAGTTCCGCTAGGGTCGAACATTTGTGTGATGAATATGAATGTTTGTACTCGAGTTATGGATGTTTCTATGCATGTAAGAGTATTTGTCTATGATGATATATATGTAAGTATATTTTACCGTCAGCTTGAATACTAAGATAGCGATGACCTCACCATCTATCTAGTTGTCCCATATAAGCATCGGTGACTTGGGTTCGAATAGACTTCATTGTCTGTATCTCTGTATGCACTAGTGAATATCGGTTCTAGAAAAATGCATCTAAATATAAAGATGAAACAAAAACTAAGTCAGTACATGCTCAGTTTATGGCGCATTTTAATTTAAAAGGAAAGGAATTATCCACATCTGTAGAGTCGCTTCTGTGTGACTAACACTGAAACTAATTTCAAATTAAATCTCATTTTAGTAGTACGTTTTGTTGTTCTGGGTAGTTGTTTTATATTACTGTCCCTTTCCAGTATACAAATAGTTTAAGTTAAGTCAAAGATTAAAGATACAACAAGTTAGAATCACGATAGCCGAGTGGTCGGGTGGACGAAATTTCGAGTCAAGACCCGAGTTCGATCCCTAGGTCGCAGGTAGGCTCGAACCAATGGGTTTTTCAAAAACTTTTTTACGAATTATATCGTTGGCTTGGACATTAATACGGCGACGGGCTCACCACCTGTCACATTGTCCCGAAAATATCTTCGGTGGAAGGTGGGTCAAAGGGAATTAATTGTGTAGACTTGATCTCTGTCTACCCTGGATTGCGTGAAGATATTTTTTTTAAATATTAAAGAACATTCACATAGCTCTGTGCCAAAATTGACCGCTTAAATACGGAAAAAACTTAAGTGTTTGATGTTTATTCTGTAATATATTACAAATTTAATGTTTTAAATACACTTTGGAATGAGAAACTATTTTTATCGCATCTTAATCTTAAAAAAAATCTTCTCCATACCATATGCTGGGGTAATCGGGGGTCTTGACAATTAAGTCCATTCGACCCACCTTTCGCCGAAGACATTTTTCGGGACAAAGTGACAGGTAGTATACACGTCGCCGTCTTGTCCAAGCCAACGATATCCGTCTTAATCTGAATTACTTTAATTAAATTTCGTTTGTTTCGAATGAACTTCGAAACACACGAAATTTACGTCTAGATCTCTGTCCACCTAAAGGCCATATGATAGATATATGTAAATAAACATGTGTATAGATAGGGACATCAACACATACATTGCTCCGATCCAAATGTAAGATGCTAAAGAACTTGTTGGAATCGGAAACAATGACGGCACCACAAAGACCCGAGAAAATGAACAAAAAGTGTTTTTTCTACATTGTCCCGACCGGGAATCGAACCCGGGACCTTGAGTTGTCGAAACAATGAAAACCGGTGTTTACGCTACTCGTCCACGGAGGTCGTCAAAACACGGAGACAGCAAAGCATATAAGAACGCAGGTTTTTATCTGTAAAGGAATTTTTAACTCTAGCACGAAATGACATTAAAGCTATTACAGCATTTTATAACGCTGACAACGTACACCATTTTAAATACCGAAAACACTTTTGAAGTTTACTGAAGTAATTAACTTTGATGACGGAGAGTTATAATGCCAAGTGTCTCAAGTATATTTAATTCAATACCTCAAGCTTCATAGTGGGTCTTAAATTCCTTAATGGTTATTTTAATTTAATTTAATCTAATTTTCCTCTTTAATTTAATCATATATTGTTAAGATAAAAAAGGAATCACCCTCATGAGTATTGGCGAAAGAAAGATTGGAAGGCCTTAATAGTCTAGACAGATGTCTAGACTATTAAGTCTGTTCCTAAGACTATTAAGTCTATATTATAAGTCCTTCCGACAAGGATATAATTGTCTAGACTGTATACCCCAGTATTGGGAATGGCATAAAGATTTTTTTAACTTCTTTTCATGATTTAAAATAAAGCCGAGACTTCGCACACATTTATATATTATTAAATTGTAACTGCTCAAACAGAGGGAAAAGGATTTTACGCCTTGTGATTCTCGGGTATCGCTCGATTTAACAACGTTGAAATAATTTATGAATACGCGAGACACTGTCGAGATTTATTATATCTATAAGTATCTACAAAGCTTTTACTTATTGTTGTCACAATTTTTATCTTCGCACATTCTCCTATACAGCGGTAGCCAGAGGTCTAGACAGTTTTGTTACATTTCATTGGAGCTTATTTTGGGCCACGTGACTGGTGGCGAGCCTTTTTATCTCCAAGCCAACGAAATAAGTCGTACATCAGTTTTGAGAAAACTCATTACTACGAAACCTACCTCCTAGAAATGAAACTCGTATCTCTTCACTTTAATTCTGACCAGCTGACCATGCAGCTGTCGTGACAAATAGTGTCAATAGCAGTCAAACAGTTGGGGCACACGCGGGCTTGCAGCTCCGAGAACACTGACTAGTTTGCTTAGCCCCAAACAGTTACCTGACGCCCTCCTCCTCCTCGTCTCTTCGGACTCACACACAAACTTACCGCTTATAATTTTTCCATGCTGAAATTTATATCTTCACGCAATACCAATAAAGTTTTTGAAAACCCATTGGTTCGGACCTGCGACCTGACCTGTGAGGGATCGAACTCGGGTCTTGACTCGAAATTTCGACCACCAAACCACTCGACTATCGTGATTCTAACTTGTTGTTTCTCTAATCTTTGACTTAACTTTATCTATTTGTATAGTGGCAAGAGACAGTAATATAAAACAACTACCCATAACAACAAAACGCACTATTAAATGAGATTTAATTTGTAATTAGTTTCAGTGTTAGTCGCACAGAAACGACTCCACAGATGTGGATAATTCTTTTCCTTTTAAATTAAAATGCGCCATAAACTGAGCATGTACTTACATTAAGTCTATCTAAAATTATTATCTTTATAATATCTATAAATATTATCTTTAAATGCATTTTTCTAGAACTGAGAGATATTCACTAGTGCTCACAGAGATGCTCACACAGCTTACATGAGACAACTGGATAGATGGTGAGATCATCGCTATTTTAATTGTTGAAGGTGACAGTAAAATAAACTTACATATATATATATATATATATATATATATATATATATATATATATATATATATATATATATATATATATATATATATATATATATATATATATATATATATATATATATATATATATATATATATATATATATATATATATATCTTCACGCAATTCCCAATACAGGGGTAGACAGAGGTCGAGTCTAGACAATTAAGTCCCTTCGACCCACCTTCCACCGAAGATATTTTCGGGAGAACGTGACAGGTGGTGAGCCCGTCGTCTTTATGTCCAAGCCAACGATTTTCGTACATAAGTTTTTGAAAAACCCATTGGTGATGAGCCTACCAACTGGAGATCGAACTCGGGTCTATTGACTCGAAATTCCGACCACCCAACCACTCGGCTATCGTGACTGTTATAATATATATTATCATAGACCAAAACTCTTACATGCATAGAAACATCCATACCTCGAGTACAAACATTCATATTCATCACACAAATACGAGTATTCGGCCCTAGCGAAACTCGAACCCGCAACCTTTAGCTTTGATGGCAGTGTCACTACCAAAAAGGCTATCTGATAATTGACATAGTATTTTTATTTTTATTTTATTTTCATGCAAACTCCCTGAAGGGGTAGCCAGAGAGAACAGATCGCGGAGTGTATCTTTCGCATCATTCGGATATTTCATTTTCTTTATACATGCACGTCGAGGTAATAAAAATAATATTTCAGCGAAGCGAATTGAGACTAGAAAAAATTTTCTTTTCAAATCAATGAAATCCACATTTCCACATATAAAGTTGACAATAAATAATTGTCAACTTTATATGTGGACCTCTATGTAATTAAAAAAATTAAATATCTTCACGCAATTCCCAATACAGGGGTAGACAGAGGTCTAGTCTAGACAATTAAGTCCCTTTGACAAACCTTCGACGGAAAATATTTTCGGGACAACGTGACAGGTGGTGAGCCCGTTTGCTTTCGGAAATTTGCTACATAATTTTAACTACAAAAATTTTAACTACATCATTTTAACATCAGATTTTTTATATTATATTGCATTGCAAAAGAGATCGGGCACATTTTAAACAGTCCACAAACTGCATCGGCAGAAAGTTTTAACGAGTTATAAATACAATTTTCTATTGCGACCGTCGAAATGTAATTTCTCTTGGTGCTGATTCATGATACCGTCGATTTAACTTTTAAAATTTTTAATATTCAAGGGAACGATTGGTATATTTAAATTATTTTTATTATATTTAAATTTTCACGCGTTATCCTTGACGGTATAGCCTGAAAATAGATTGCCAAGTATCAGGCTTTTATACATCTTTCGCATTCTACATTTACTTCATACACGCGCATCTAAGCATCTAAGATAAAATGTCATGGTTGAAGAAAAAAAATATATTTTCACATTTCAATTTCCTATACGTGACTAGTGTCTGATATCGTACGATAGTGCATTAAGCAATATCTCATCAACATAAGGCAGACAATTTACTTTAAAGTCTCCCATTTCACTTTCTAAATATTCTTTAATGCAACCATTCCGTCAAGTAGATGTCCTCGATTGGTGAGTGGCATGGCATACACACCGGCGTTACATGGAGACGCTAGCTCTGAAGTCCTGAGTTCGATTCTCGGATGGATAAATGAAGGAAACTATCTTTTCTATAAGTTTCCTGGGACTGCATATTTGTGGAACCTTCTTTATTTCTGATTCCGTAACTAAAATGCTTTAGCTAAGTACATTGGGATCAGAGTATGTGATGTTGCCCCTGTCTTTGTATTTATCTATCTACTGTGCTTCTTCGTTTCATATCTCTGTTATCTCCTCTCTCGTCCTTCTTCTTATTCCTTTCACAAAGTTTCAATTCATCTCATTTAGTGATTTCTAAATACTTGTATTTATATCGGCATGATAATGCGAGGTTAAGACATAAGGACCGAATTTTAAAATCCAAAAATTTTAAGCAAACAAAACTGTATTTCGCTTTGCAACAGTTAAGTATCGTTAAAAGAGCTTTCGAGTACAGTCTGCTTCCTTTATCCGCGTGCTTTACAACACGTAGGATGACAACATGAAGTACTTTACGGAACACACAACGACAAACAAACTGTCCATGACATTTGTACTTTCAAAAGCTAGGACGATCGCTTTGGTTTTAGTTGGAATTGTGGAAAAATATAGTTAAGTAAAGTAAAGTAAGTTAAGTGAGTTAATATTGTTTAATGTTGTGGTTATATGTATTTATCATATTTGAAATGTATTGATTCTTTTTTAAAATGTAAATAACGTTAAATATGAAGAGCTATAAATAATAAAAGGAATAGAGTTTAGTGCCAGTTCTCTGAGAAGGGCTTTTGTCCTTTTCAAATAAGCCAGCCCCATCATATCCTAACATTAAGCACAATTACAAAAAAATAAATAAATTCTTCAACTTAATTGTCTATACTAGACCTCTGTCAACCTCTGTATTGAGAATTGCGTGAAATTTGGTGAACTGTTAACGAGTGGCGTATCCGGGCTTAATTCCCGGACAGGTCGACGAAGAAAACACTATTTCTACATTTTCTCGAGTTTGGGTGTTTTTGGTAACTTTGTTGCTTCAGATTCGATGACACAAATGTTCAAGCTACTATGGGATAAGAGCAATGTACGTAATGTAATACTTATCTATTTATTATTTATGCTAATATTGCGCGTCGCCGTCTTTATGCCCAAGCCAACGATATGAATCGTACATAGGTTTTTGAAAAAACCTATAGGTACGAGCCTGCCACCTGGGGACCGAACTCGGGTTTCTCGACTCGAACTCCGATCATACAACCATTCGGCTATCGTGACTTTATTTGAAATTGTCTTAATTTGAAAACATACACTACATATATTTTTCTTTGTTATCTTTTTTGGAATTACGTTTATGAATGTTTTCTTGTACTTCAAAATATGAACCACGTAAGTTAATTTATAGTTCCATTTACATAGTCACGATAGCCGAGTGATTGGTTGGTTGGGATTTCGAGTCGAGGGATCCGAATTCGATCCACAGGTGGCAGGCTCGTACCCATGGGTGTTTTAAAAACTTATGTACGAATTTTATCGTTTGCTTGGACATAAAGACTGCGACGGGCTCACCACCTGTCACGTTGTCCCGAAAATATCTTCGGTGGAAGGTGGGTTAAAGGACTTAATTGTCTAGACTAGACCTCTGTCTACCCCTGTATTGGGAATTGCGTGAAAGATATTTAATTTTTTATTTACATAGAGGTCCACATATAAAGTTGACAATAAATATTTTCATTGATTTGAAAAGAAAATTTTTTCTAGTCTCAATTCGCTTCGCTGAAATATTATTTTAAGGGCAAAAATCGAAAATTAATATTTGTTATATAATAGAAAAACATTTTATAAGGACTGTACTTACCGAATAAAAAAAGTAAACTTTTTTTCCTGTGTGGGTAGTAGCAACATAAACACGTAAAAAGTTCGTTCGTTATAATTACTGGATTAAATTTGGTTTTTTTCAATTTATGTGTACAATTTATGAGTTAATTTAGCTGTTAAACCCACCTGCATTCACTGGTAATAAGTTTCTCCACTTCACAACCACAATTAAGAAATTTACATTCAAGCA
Source organism: Sericinus montela (assembly GCA_029286605.1). Lineage (NCBI taxonomy): Eukaryota > Metazoa > Arthropoda > Insecta > Lepidoptera > Papilionidae > Sericinus > Sericinus montela. The sequence goes on along the minus strand of JAGSMR010000070.1, from coordinate 850,516 downwards.
ATAACAGTCAAAATGGATATGCAACTTGTCAACAATATTGATAAAATCGGAGAAACTTTTTGGCACACGTATGCATGAATACGAAGAAAAGCTACAAAAACTTGCTACCGGTGCAGGTTCCATACACCCTGACATCTCATCACTATCTCGAGAGTTTTCCGATTTCAAATCCTTTGTTTGGCAAACTCTGTCAACTATGAAGATGCAAATTGAACTTCTTACCCAAGGTTTAGACAGACATGAGACTGCTATGAGGAGGAAAGTGCTTCTTCTTCATGGGATTACTGAGAAACCTGGCGAGAAAATACATGATGTAGTCCTTAAAGTGATAACTACCCAGTTGAAGTTATCTGAAGTTACTCAAGATCATTTATATGTATGTCATCGGCTAGAATCTTCTCAAAACAAAACTCGACCTGTTCTTGTAAGATTTTCCACCATGGAGCACAGACATCTCATTTGGGACAATAAAACTGCTTTAAACTGCACACTTTTGCTGCACTGGTATCACAGTTTCCGAATTCTTAACGAAATCCAGGCACCGGACTTTTACTGCTGCTCGTAGTCACTTCGGTGTGAAACAGTGCTGGACAGTTAAGGGAAAAATAACTATAATTCTCCCGAATAAGACGAGGCGGAAAATTGAATTTATGGATGAACTGAACAAGCTTATTACACAGTTTCCGTCCAGTTCAGAGAATGAGTCTTCATCTACTTCTGCTAAGACGACAAATGCACCAAAAAAGGCTCGTAAGCGCAATTAAATGTAACTTTTTTTTCCACTTTTTATTATTATTATTAATTTTTCTTCTGCGCTGTATATAGTATGTTAAATATTTTTATTCCTCATCTTGGATTACATTTAGCAGCCTAGTTTGCTAGCACTTTTATTTTCTTACTGTATTAGAGTTGTAGCTAATTACGTAATATTACAATTGTTAATCAATTTTTACAATATGTACTTTTGTTTATGTTTGTCAATTTGCAACTTTTTTTATTTTTCATACATATTTATTTACAGAAAAAAAAATGTTTATGTTTTGTTTGTTATCTTGTCAAAGTGCTTCTCTTTATTTACCACTGACATTGACAATTAAGAGCTGTTACTTCATTTCTAAACAGATATCTTGTCAATATGCCATAGATAATAGGAAGTCGTTAAGTAATGTCTATCGATATACTGTTGGTCTATGGTATTTTCTCTTGTAGTTAAAAGTGTATTAATTGACATTATTTTATTTTGCTCGTAGTTTTGTTGTATTATTATTTAGTATAGTATTTTTTTTTACTGTGTTTGCATATTTGTAACCCCTTTCCTTTGTACTTGTAGTCTTGTTTGATCTAATTTATTTTCGTTTAATAGTTTACTTACAATATATACACATTTCTTCCACTACACCAGTGAGTGTTGGGTTTAGCTGATATAAGCCGTTTTTTTTTTCTTTTTATTATTTTATGTTTGTGTATTTATATATACATATTTTTAATATTTTAGTCATAATTTTATATTTATTATAAATTAGTACATACATCGCAGAAATATGAATGATTTAGCTAATTTTAATGAAAGTTTTTTTTCCTGCTCGTCTTCAGACAGTTTTATGAGCGTGGATAGTGAATCCTCTGAAACATTGACTGCATGATCAATTATGCTCTCTCTTCACCCCTCACTCCGATAATCTTAAAATAGCGCACATAAATGTACAAAGTGTTCCTAGTCACTACTCTGATCTTCTAGCATCCATTAATAGTAAGTACCTTGATGCACTCCTCATCTCTGAGACTTTTCTTAAACCTTCTCTTCCGTCTACCCAGTTCGCCTTGCCTGGCTATATTCTTATCCGAAATGATCGAATCGGTAGAGGTTGTGGTGGTGTTGCCATCTACCTTCGCACCGATATTCGGTACAAAATCGTCAGTGCGTCTCCGTCTGCGTATTCTGGTTCTGCCGAATACTTATTCCTTGAAATATCTTTAAATAATTCAAAAATTCTGCTTTCTGTATTTTACAGTCCCAATTTATCCATTGACTACTTTGACGATCTAGATAAAGTTTTCGCTGATCTCTGTCCTACATATGACCATGTAATATTAATGGGCGATTTTAATACTTGTCTGTTAAAAAATGATTCTCGTGCTTCTCAATTAACAACTCTCTTAAATTCTACAGCTCTTACCCCTTTCTGCCACCCATCATTTTGCTAATTGAATTCCCTCTCTTCTTGATCTGATGATCGTTTCATCGCCCAGTAATGTAATCTCTCATGGCCAAATAACTACTTCTTTTTCTTACCATGATCTGGTCTATCTTTCTTACCGCATTCGAACACCAAAACTCAAACCGCAATATCTTTTTCTTCGTAGTTATAAGGGCATAGACTTGGAGGCATTGCAGCATGATGCTGTCGCCATAGACTGGACTTCAATAGTAAATAGTAATAATGTTGATGAAAAGGTTAGTGGTTTCACGAAGATTGTATTAACTTTGTTTAACAAGCATGCACCGATCCGAAGTGTTAGAGTTAAACGAAATCCTGCGCCGTGGCTCACTAGTGATATAAAGGAGCGTATGGCTCTTCGTGATAAAGCTAAAAGAAAGTATAGAGATGCAAAGTGTAGAGATGCAAAGAGACGCTATTTCCATGATTCTCTCATTAATCGTAGCCCATCTGATGTTTGGAGATTTTTAAAGTCTAATGGTATCGGAAGGCCTCCTACAATTATATGTAGGGATATCGACATAAGCGATCTTAACAAGCATTTTTCCCAATCTTCCTCAGTCTTAGATCCTTATGTCAAGTCCCTAACGTTGCGTGCACTTTCCGACCTTCCGAAGCCATCTTCCACCTATTTCAATTTCACCTCTGTTTCAGAGGAATGTGTGAAGAAGTCTATTCTGTCGATTTCTTCAACATCAGCTGGCAGCGACAATATGTGCTCTAGAATGATAGTTTTAATTATGTCATCAGTACTTCCTGTTCTTACCCATATATTCAACTACTCTTTATCCACTTGTACCTTTCCTTTGGACTGGAAACAGGCACTTATCATACCACTTCCTAAAGTTTCCTCTCCTACTGTGATGTCCCATTTTAGGCCGATTTCTATTTTACCTCTTCTTTCTAAAGTTCTGAGTACATTGTTCATACTCAACTATCCGACTTTCTATTTTCTAATTCACTTTTATGTCCTTTCCAATCTGGTTTCCGGCCCAGCCACAGTACTGTTACTGCCCTTCTTAAAGTAACTGATGATATTCGCTGGGCTATGGAAACAAATAAACTAACTATACTAGTGTTGCTAGATTTCAGCAACGCTTTTTCTTCTGTCGATTTTGATATCTTACTTGGAATACTTCAAACAATAAATATTTCTTCTACCTCTATAAAATGGTTTGTGTATGTATTTATGTGTGTATGTATATATATATATATATATATATATATATATATATATATATATATATATATATATATATATATATATATATATATATATATATATATATATATATATATATATATATATGTATATATTTTAATGTATTTAAGTATGTAATATGTATACGTATGTGTGTATATCTGTGTATATATGTATATTGTATTTTTGATTATTGAATATGCATTTTTTTTTGTACACCATTGTCTACTATTTTGTAACCAATTTCCAGTCACAGGTCTGCTGGAAGAAATTTCTATAGAAATAAGCAGGTCCTTTGTACAAATTCACCTCATAATTATATATCCACTGTTTTGTGTCTTCTGTGTACATAAATTATTAAATAAATAAATAAATAAAAAATAAACTTTGCAATAACCCTAAATTTAATACCCCAAAATAATCCTATAGAATGGTCAGAACATCTTTAGCGTAAAAGGGTCGACCCTTCTAATGAAACATACGAAAACGAGTAAGTACATCGTATAAGTTGCGTGGAAGTTACATACATGAATATGAATATGGTTAAGTTAATATTAAATTTGGATCACCACATTATATTTTGTTATTTATATTATACTATGAGCATGTGAGCAAATTGCTCGAAGACGGAAGGGTCAAGAATACTCGGATACCTCGACGTGCATGTATAAAGAAAATGATGAATCCGAATGATGCGAAAGACACATACACTTGGCGATCTGTTCTCTCTGGCTACCTCTTCGGGGATTTTGCATGAAAATAAAATATAAAATAAAAATACTATGTCAATTATCAGATAGCCTTTTTGGTAGTGACACTGCCATCAAAGCTAAAGGTTGCGGGTTCGAGTTTCGCTAGGGCCGAATACTCGTATTTGTGTGATGAATATGAATGTTTGTACTCGAGGTATGGATGTTTCTATGCATGTAAGAATATTGGTCTATGATAATATATATTATACCAGTCACGATAGCCGAGTGGTTGGGTGGTCGGAATTTCGAGTCAATAGACCCGAGTTCGATCCCCAGTTGGTAGGCTCGTACCAATGGGTTTTTCAAAAACTTATGTACGAAAATCGTTGGCTTGGACATAAAGACGACGACGGGCTCACCACCTGTCACGTTGTCCCCAAAATATCTTCGGTGGAAGGTGGGTCGAAGGGACTTAATTGTCTAGACTCGACCTCTGTCTACCCCTGTATTGGGAATTGCGTGAAGATACCATATGCTGGGGTAATCGGGGGTCTTGACACTTAAGTCCATTCGACCCACCTTTCTCCGAAGACATTTTTCGGGACAAAGTGACAGGTAGTTAGACACGTCGCCATCTTGTCCAAGCCAACGATATCCGTCTTAATCTGAATTAGTTTAATTAAATTTCGTATGTTTCGAATGGAGCCACCTAATGGCCATATAATAGATAAATATGTAAATAAACTTATGTATAGATAGGGACATCATCACATACATTGCTCCGATCCAAATGTAAGATGCTAAAGAACTTGAGGTATGGGAAGTGGAAACAATGACGGCACCACAAAGACTCGAGAAAATGTACAAAAAGTGTTTTTTCTACATTTTCCCGACCGGGAATTGAACCCGGGACCTTGAGATGGCGAAACCATGAAAACCGGTGTTTACGCTACTCGTCCACGGAGGCAGCAAAGCATATTAAAACGCAGGTTTTATCTGTAAAGGAATTTTTAACTCTTGCACGAAATGACATCAAAGCTATTACAGCATTTTATAACGCTGACAACCCCATTTTAAATAACTTTTGAAAGCACTTTTGAAGTTTACTGACGTAATTAACTTTGATGACGGACAGTTATAATGCCAAGTGTCTCAAGTATATTTAATTCAATACCTCAAGCTTCATAGTGGGTCTTAAATTCCTTAATGGTTATTTTAATTTAATTTAATTTAATCTAATTTTCCTCTTTAATTTAATCATATATTTTTAAGATAAAAAAGAAATCACCCTAATAAGTATTGGCGAAAGAAGGATTGGAAGGACTTAATAGTCTAGACAGATTTTTAGACTATTAAGTCCTTCCGACAAGGATATAATTGTCTAGACTGTCTACCCCAGTATTGGGAATGGCATGATGATTTTTTTAACTTCTTTTCATGATTTAAAATGAAGCTGAGACTTCGTACATATTTATGTATTATATAATTGTAACTGCTCAAACGAAGGGAAAAGGATTTTACGCCTTGTGATTCTCGGGTATCGCTCGCTTAAACAACGTTGAAATAATTTATGAATACGCGAGACACTATCGAGATTTATTATATAAGTATCGACAAAGCTTTTACTTATTGTTGCCACAATTTTTATCTTCGCACATTCTCCTAAACAGTGGTAGCCAGAGGTCTTGACAGTTTTGTTACATGTCATTGGAGCTTATTTTGGAGCCACGTGACCGGTGGCGAGTCTTTTTATGTCCAAGCCAACGAAATAAGACGTACATTAGTTTTGAGAAAACTTATTACTACGAAACCTACCTCCTAGGGATCAAACTCGGATCTCTTCACTTTAATTCTGACCAGCTGACCATACAGCTATCGTGACTTATTTGTCACAATAATGTTTTGTTATTTTTCCAAACTTGCTCTTTATGAGAGAAGCCTATGCCCTGAAGTGGACTTTTACAGGCCGTTAAGTAAACAAGAACTACAAATATCTAGAAGTAGACTGCTATTAAATACTAATACTAAATATAATAATAATAATACAATAGATATGAACAACCTCATACACATTGCCCTGGTCCTAATGTAAGTAAGTAAGCTTATGGAATCGAAAACAACAAAGTGCCACAAAACCATGACCATAGAAACGTAAAAAAGTGAATTACTATGCATTTTTATTGGTTTTAAAGCATATAAGTTATGCTGATCTTTTTGTAATTAAATGAAAAAGAAAAAAAAAATTAAAATTTCAACTGACACGGGCGGGATTTGAACACGCAACTTTTGCTCTACCATGGTAAAGCTCTTACCTCTGAGCCTCCATGTCCTACACACCTCATTAACCCCATCCAAGAATCGAACCCGGGACCTCAAAGCAGACACACAAAGAAAACCGATGAACGCCACTCGTCCACGGAGCTTGTCGCAATAGGAAATTTTATAGCAAATAAACATAACATCAACACTCATAACAAATATTTCCCTGAAAAAAAAATATGCAAATATTTCCTTCACGCCGAATTGGCATCCTGGAGCCCGTAGCTTTAAAAACACGCTAACTAGGCCACGGGGTCATCAAACTCTGTACTGTAGAAACTGAAAAAAATATCGCGGATGCGGCAAAAAAGTTTTAATTATGCGTGAAAATTTTGTAAAAGGACGTTAAATCCAATTACGACAAATGACGTTCTTGAAAATAATAATGTCATCATTTTTCAAGTCTACTGCAGGACGAAGTTCTGTCCCGTAAGAAAGATTCGCCATAATCGCCATAAATGGCAAATTGTAATCGTGGTACCAGTTATACCGTCACTAGTATGCTTAATACTTACGCTCTGTGTACATAAATAAATGAATAAAAAATAAATATATTCACGCAATTCCTAATACTGGGGTAGACAGAGGTCTAGTCTCGACAATTAAGTCCCTTCGACCCACCTTCCACCGAAGATATTTTTCGGGACGTGGTGAGCCCGTCGCCGTCTTTATGTCCAAGCTAACGATGTAATTCGTACATAAGTTTTTGCAAAACCCATTGGTTGGAGCCTGCCACCTGAGGATCGAACTCAGGTCTCTTAACTCAAATGTCGATCACCCCATCCACTCCGCTATCGTGACCAATATTACTAACGAAAATAGTATTGTTGGTATTTTTCTAAGGCGAAGGTTTTATTTCGTATAGAAAAAGAACAATGTATGATGCGCGACTCGCAAGTGTCGGAAATGCAGATTTATGGTTTAGGGGCCAAAGGGAATAGCTTTTAACGTAAAAGGGTCGCCCACACTAATGGAGCTTGCGTATATGTAATACGCCACACGTAGAAGTTACGAACCTTCCAGAATTGTATCAAATATTAAAAAAATATATTTACATGTTCTCCTTTTCGAAGTGAATCTTCTAGTCAGGCGATTTTTGGATTGACAATCTAAGAGTTTAATTTTATTTTAGTCATGATTGGCGAGTTGTTGGGAAATCGGAATTCGAGTTAAAAGATCCGATTTCGATCCTTTTAACATTGGGTTTGTTTTTAGAAGACCTACACATGATTTATATAGTTAGATATAAAGATGGCGACGGGCTCAACACCTGACCTGTTGGCCCAAAAAATGTCTTCGATGGAAAGTTAGTGGAAAGGACTTAATTGTCTTGACCTTTGGCTACCTCTCTATTGGGAATGACATGAAGATAATCATTTATATCTGTACTGTAGTTAGTGTATTGAAAAGGTAGCAAATACAAAGATAGGGACAACATCACAGACATTACTTTGATCCCAAAGTAAGTAGCTAAGTAACTTGGGTTATAGAATAAAAAGCCAGGAAAGCACCACAAACACCTAGACCCGAGACAATGTAGAAAAAATGGTTTCCCATATTGACCCGTATGGGAATCGAACACGAGATTTCAGCGCTGTCACATAATTGAAACCGGTATGAATGCCAATCTTCATGGAGGTCGTCATAAAAAGAATATAATAAGACCTACTTACACTAGAAAAAACGTATAAAAATAATGAAGGCAGGATATTAGACGATTTGTAGTATTCAACGAAGATCGAATAGTTATGTAATCAGAATTTGAATCAAAATACCTGAATTCCGATCACCAGGTGACATGCTCGTATTAACAAGTTTTTTCAAAAATTATTGTAAGATTATGATAGTTTTTAGTGATAATGTATTGTAAATATAACAATATTTTTTGTTTCTGTACACTTATGTGCAGTTTAAATCGTTGCACATAGAGACGCGACAGGCTCACCGCCAGTCACATTGTCCCAAAATAGCCGCTGTTGAAATGTGAGTCGAAACTATTAAGTAAGACTTGGGAAATTAGTGGAGATAAATGAAATAGAATATAATAATGTACATACACATATATATATATAATGACAGGTGGTGAGCCATTTGTCATTTCCATGTTCAATTCAATTATATAAATCGTTAATAAGTTTTCAAAAAACCCATTGGTACGAGCCTGCCACCAGAGGATCGATCTCGGGTCTCCTGCCCTGAAGTCTGATCACCAAACCACTCGGCTATCGTGCCTAAATTAACTTAAAATATTTATTTTTACACAGCAAATATGTTTCTTATCACACTATCAATCATACGTTAATATGATCTTTATTTGTAACACCGACCTGGGAAAATGTATTTAAGAATTCTTACACCCTTGATATATTAACCCAATCATTACTTATTGTAAGTAATAAATAGTTAGTATAAAAATAAAACTACTTCTTTTAAATCCGCACTGCGTAAAAACTTTGTATGCCATCCACTTTCTCCCCGTGAATGCCGTTAAAGGCAACTAAGAGTATATAGTATATAAAAATAGTTTTCTAAAAAATAAATATAAACGCGATAAAATCGTTTTATTTTACACGAGTAAAGTCAAAATAGCCGAGTGGTTGGGTGGTCGGAGTTTCGAGTCAAGAGACCTGAGTTCAATCCCCAGGTGACAGGCACGTACCAATGGGTTTTTCAGAAACTTATGTCCGAATTATATAGTTGGCTTGGACACAAAGGCGGCGACGGGCACATCACCTGTCACGTTGTCCTAAAAATATCTTCGGTGTAAGATGAGTCGAAGGGATTTATCTAGACTAGACCCCTGTCTATCCCAATATTGGGAATTACGTGAAAATATTTTTTTGGAGGTGTTCGCGTAAACACTATAAATATTAAACACTAAGAGTATCTTTAAAAAGCTATCGGCTTTGACAAATGACAGGAGAATCTTCTAGAAAGTAGCTGTCTAAGGTGCAACGTATCTGGTTCTGAGATCGCCAAGTCACTTGATAAACGTGGCGATATTGCAAACCCTTCTATATACACACTAATGTCCCGCTGAGGACCGATTTACTCATTAACTGGCCCATAACAGCCAGTTATTTTAAAAATGAGAAACTCTATATTTACTATAGAGTTTCTTGATGAAAATCATTAATATATATATGAAAATTTATACTCGTTTTTAGTATTCTGTTTTGTGTCGCTTTCTAATCTTGAGGGAATTTGCCGTAATTACCACCTTTATCATTATTTCGCTCAAAATAGCTTCTGTATAACGAACTCAACGAAATTTTACCGACATTTTCTTCAATGATTTTTTACGACATGAAAGGTGACGGATGAGTCGGGATGAGGGTCTACTTTCTTACACCTTCCCCTTGTTGTTGATTTCTGTTTTATGTTTTAAAACAAGTATTTATTAGCATTGAAATCAGAGTGACTTTTATATTGTAGAGTATTATTTTTGTCAATAGGCTTATTAGTTTTGTTTCTGTTATGTTAATTAATGTCTAAATGTATTTTATTTATTTATTTGATTGCGGTTATTGTCACTTGGTGAAATTGCATGTAATTAAATTCATTGTGGTACACTTATTTATTTTTGTACAATTACACAGCTGATGATGCCGTAAGGCGAAACCGGTTGATAAATTAAAGAATGAATTAATATGGGTGCGCGTCTCGTGTCGCGCTCAAGGCTGCAGCCAACGCCTACAACACCTACAACTACTTTTTGGAAATAAATAATTCTAATTTTAACTATGTCAGAGGGGTGTAGACTCAATGTGCTCGCACATTCAGCGTAAAAATCGGCTACGTCAGTCACCTGCGAGCACACGAACGATGCTCGCAAAAGTCTGAGATCCAAAGTCGCTCTAGCCGAAATCGGTCGGGACATACTACTGATATGTACAAGTGTTCAACTATGTATTTTATTTTCTTTTGTGTTGAAGTAGACAGTCTAGACAATTAAGTCATTTCGACTCCCTTTTCGACCATGATTATTTAGAAAAACGTGACATTGTGGCCATTGTGAACACGTTCCCAGGTGATGTGTCCATTGCCCTGGTAGTATCCAAGTTAACAGTACATTACACTTACATACATATATACTTATACAGATAAATATTCAAATTTACATTTAAACGTCAATGACTCGTGTACAAACACTCACAGTCATAACACAGATGCTTGCCCCTATCGGGAGTCGAACCCACAACCTTTAACTTCGACGGCAGGATCATCACAAACTCAACTATCGTAGTGTACCATGTATATTCATTAATTCGTTCGTCTTTCTTCTTTTACCAGATTGAAAAAGAATCAATAAACATTATTGATTCTTCCTCAATCAATATATTCTCTTTGTCACTGTCAATTTCTTAACCCTAATAAAAACATAAAGACGGCGACGGGCCACCACCTGTCACGTTGTCCCGAAAATATCTTCGGTGGAAGGTGGGTCGAAGGGACTTAATTGTCTAGACTAGACCTCTGTCTACCCCTGTATTGGGAATTGCGTGAAGATATTTTGTTTTTCTTTTCTAATAAAAATTGTTATGTATGTTTAAAAAATCGATCTATTTATTAACGAAAAAGTGTGACGTACGGGAGAGTAAATGAAATAGCATACCTAAAAACTGACCTACCTGGAATTCATTTTCTCCCGACGTTGTCAGCTTTCTTACTATACTTCTTACTTATAATGAATGATGTCACGGACCCGTCAATGCGATTCGATTGTAGACGCAATTGTTTCCATTACATATCGCATGTCTATATGTCAATCAATATTTTCTAATAGCGAAAGTGTATGGCGAAACGCCAGATTCCCACATGGAAGCTGGCCAAGTTTAGTAAATTCGCTTTAAAAGTATTATATACGAGTATAGTTAATAATCTATGTTGATATTAGAAAGAGGTTATTGCAACTTCACGGATCGTCTCCTCGTTAAACTTTTTATTGCTAACTTTCGCGCGATGTTTTCTTGACCATTCATTCGTTCGTTCTTCTTTCATGTTACGTTAAAAGTATATAAAATATTTTACTCAGTTAAACGTACCCGATCCATTTAAGTCCCTTTTTCATTTTAGAGATGAGATCACCTTTCGCGAATTTTCCCAATAGTGGGGTAGAAAGAGGTTTAGACAATTAAGTCAATTTGACCCCACTTTCACAGAACACAGTTAAGATTAAAGTCCTAACCATAGATATATATTTAGATTTTTACTTTCACCCGAATGTTTTCTTCTTTTTTTTTTCAAGGAATTTGAACCCACAGGCCGTAGCTTCAAAGGCAAGATCACTACCTGCTAATCTGTAGGATAGACGTCATTAAAACATGCTATATTACGAATCTCTACATTTCTATTTCAGTTGTCAAAAAAATCTGCGAATTTTTCGAAAAGATCGTATTTCCACTGCATTTGATATCAAAAAAGCATATGCTTTTAAGCCTCTTAACCCTTAAAAAGTTTTATAGATCCCAAGTTTGCTTTCACATAACAAACAGAACTGGTGCAGGGACCAGCACTGCGTAATGTATGGAAAGGCGTTTGTATTTATGGAATTAATTTACATGTTAAATATTAATTCTTTATTTTTTTTAGAGTCTCCACTTTTTTATCGGTCCCGTAGATGTAAACAATTTCAAACGACGACCTTCTTAGACGAACCAGTACAAACCGGTTTTCACAATGTCACCTCTAAGGTTAAGGGTTCGATTCCCAGTCGGTTAAATACAGAAAACACTTTCTACATTCGCGAGTCTGGGTGATTATGGTACCATGGTTGTTTCTGATTTCATAACACAAGTACTTAAGCTACTTACTTTGGAATCAGAGCAATGTATGTGAATTGTATATGCGTATGTATTTATTTATTTATTATTTGGTCCTATAGACATTCATTTTACGGAGTTTTTTTTAGGACAGCGTGACAGGTGATTCTTTCTCAAATTAGAAACTCGGCTGTCGTGTGGTTTGGTAATCGAAATTGGAGTCGAGAGACCCGAGTTCGATCCCCAGGTGATAGACTCGTACCAATAAATGTTTCAAAAACCCATGTACGATATATACCGTAGGCTTCTACATAAAGACGGCGACATTAGCATGACATCTGTATTAGCATGAAGACATTTCTTTGAGTCGGTGGTAAACCTGTCGCCGTAATATCTGTTTCTTAATAAAAATACTTACTATTTATAATTTTGTATTTTATGTAGGAGGCATCTCGATATCTATGTCATTACCCCGTGACGTTATCTTTTACTAATTCGAAGCCACGTTGTCCCTACGGGCTACAAGATTATTACAATTTTTGTTTGTTCTAGCAAAATTATCAGGATAATTAAGAATGTTCTCTTCATAATCATTATTCTGGGTCATGACGATGAAGTCATGGCAAAAGTTGGACATAAATATATAAATACAAATACATTATATCATTATACATACAGACATAAGAGTCAAAATAGCCGAGTGGTTTGGTGGTCGGAATTTCGAATCGCGAGACCCGAGTTCGATCCGCAGGTGGCAAGCTCGTACCAATCGTTTATTTCAAAACTTATATACGAATTATATCGTTGGCTTGGACGTAAAGACGGCGACGGGTTCACCACATGTCAAGTTGTCCCGAAAATATCTTCGGTGGAAGGTGGGTCAATGGGACTTAATTGTCTTCACTAGACCTCTGTCTACCCCTGTATTGGGAATTCCGTGACGATATTTATTTATATTTATTGCTTAGGATCCAAAGTATGTAGCTTATGAATTTCTGTCGTGGAATCAGAAAAAACGAAGGTATCAAAAAACCCAGAGAAAATGTTGTAAAAGTGTTTTCTACATTGTCCCAACCGGGAATCGAACCCGGAACATTAGAGTTGGTGACACCTAAAAACCAGAGTGTACACTACTCGTTCACAGAGGACTTCTTAAAGCAAATTCTTGTTTTCAAAGTCTCACTAAAAAAAAATACAGGTATTACGCTATTCAACAGAGAATAACCAGTGAAATATAAATTTCAATTCCCTGAACTTCATTCGATATCATTCAATTTGTTCAATAAATGATACAACGTAAATATTTTTTTCTACATAACAGCCAGTCATAAAGAAGGCATTGAAAAGTAAATAACGTTTACTGCTATTTGTATGCCAGCTGTATTTCATTTTACAAATAGCGCTTCTTCGGATGCGAGAAAATAAAAACGAGTTAGCGCTTCCGTAGAAGTTAATGTGTATAAAGAAATAACATCCGCATGTTACTGGCTGCACAACTTGATAGTAGTCTAATCAAATAAAATAAATCATCATAAAATCAAAGAAACAGGTCATGGTAGCCAATTGGTTGGGTAATTGGGATTCAAGTCAAGAGGCCCGTGTTCAAGCCCCAAGGCTCGTACCAATGGGTTTTTTCAAAACCAATGTCCGATTCATATCATTGTCTTGGACATCCAGACGGCGACTGGCTCACCACCTGCCACGTTGTCCCGAAAATGTCTTCGTCCTGCATTAGGAATGTCGAGTAGATATTTTTTGATGTGAAACATCTATAGCCGCACGTAAAACCGATTTCTGGCGTGGCGACGCATGCCGTACACGTACGTAGTAGTGTTTAATTATAAACCTTAATTCTCAGGTAATAGGGTGTAATGCACGCTATACAAAGATATACTAATTTACACCCTATTACCCGAGAATTAAGGTTTATCATTAAACACTGAAATCCCTTTTTTATATTTAATTAATTATATTCATATTATTCATATTAGTGACTATGTAAATTATATGAAGATTTCATCCTTATAGTCAAAAATGTTGAATAATTTTTAAAACGAATAAACTGAAACTACCATTAAAATTAGCTGGAGATTTTAATGTAAATTTGCAAGAGCTGAATCACTGCCATTAATGACATTTCTTCAAAAAGAGTTTCAATTGCAAATCAACAACAATCCAAAAGAATCTACTACCAAATATGGAACAACTATAGATGCTGTAATTGTGAGATATCTTGATAATGTTTCATCCAATACTTTTGTAACGTATTAAATAAATATATAAATATCTTCACGCAATTCCCAATACAGGGGTAGATAGAGGTCGAGTCTAGACAATTAAGTCCCTATGACCCACCTTCCACCAAAGATATTTTCGGGACAACGGGACTTTACTACTACGGGACTTTTGTAACGTAGTTTAGTTATCATCGACCAATCGTCACAGTAATACCGGCAGAGGAAACATCGAATATAAATATAACTGAAGTCACAGAGAGAGAGAGAGCAAATATTTAAATTGTGGCCACTTGATATTAATATCGAATTTTTATATTAAATGTAAATAAATGTTTATTAAATAAAGTTACCATTTTCTGTAAGAAATTCGTAATACTTCATTTTTTCCTTAGTATTTTGTTAGTACTTCATTTTTTCATTCCTGTAATAATATTATCTTTTATGCATATTACTTGTACACACACGATGTTTCACATCTGCCAGACGTCCCATGACGGCTCACATTTTTTTATTATTTATATATATTAATATACATTAATTTATGATAAATAATTTTCTGTATTTTCTTTTTTATATAGTCACGATAGCCGAGTGGTTGGAGTGGTCGGAATTTCGAGTCTAGAGACCCGAGTTCGATCCCCAGGTGGCAGGCTCGTACCAAAGGGTTTTTCAAAAACTTATATACGAATTATATCGTTGGCTTGGACATAAAGACGGCGACGGGCTCACCACCTGTCACGTTGTCCTGAAAATATCTTCGTTGGAAGGTGGGTCGAAAGGACTTAATTGTCTAGTCTAGACCTCTGTCTACCCATGTATTGGGAATTGCGTGAAGATAGTTATTTATTTATTTATTCTTTATTGTATATTATTATTTGACATGATAACACGTTCGTTTGACTCCATGGACGAGTAGCGTACACACCAGTTTTCAAAGTTGTTCGATTACCGCCCGAGTCAATGTTAAAGCAATGGAAAAGCAGTTTTAATTTATTATATAATTCATAACACGTGATTTAGTTTTGCAGTATACAACATTATGTGATATTGTACCTGTTTATACATGTACTTATTTATTATTGTAATAACATCTTCCAGAATTTCCAACTTTATGATATTCCTGTTTTGAAAATCCGCCTAATAACATATACATATCTATAAACAGACTAAGCTAATCCACACAACTTCCTCTACGCTACATTTATTAAATAATGTATATTTACATTTATTAAACAATATACATTAATAAAATTTAATAATACGCCGTATTTATTCATAAAAATAAAAACGTCTGAAAAGATTTGTGTAAAATCTGTACCTTGTGTGCGTCTACATCGCGAAATGTGTAAGTATGCTTAATTTCAAGTCAATGTGGTATTTAGTTTTAGATACCTCATAAGTGTTTTTTCGACGGATATATTTACATAAATAAGTAAATAAATCAATAAATATATTTACGCAATTCCCAATACAGGGGTAGACAGAGGTCTAGTCTAGACAATTAAGTCCCTTCGACCCACCGAATATTTTCCGGACAACGTGACAGGTGGTAAGCCAATCGCCTTCTTTATGTTCAAGCCAACGATATAATTCGTACATCAGTTTTTCAAAAACCATTTGTACGTGCCTGCCACCTGGGGATCGAACTCGGGTCTCTCGATCACCCAAACACTCGGGTATTCGCTCGTAGATTATACTAACTATTGCCTGAGAATATTTTACATGTACTCAAGTTTGAGAAATGAGACATGTCTTGTTACGAGTGGGTAAATAACACCAAGAGTGACGTTTTACTCGAGACTGTGTAGAATTTCTAGCATTTTAACGCTTAAATTTACGTTTCACGTAAGTCTTACGTTAAAATTATCTTTTTGCCAAAGTAGCACATATACATAATTACGATTTTACAACCTTACATTCTACCTAACAAACAAATGACGACTACTCTCGCCAGGTTTGTTCTTGGATTCGATTCCCGGGTCAATTTGGAAACCAGATGATCTATATTTTCTCGGGTCTGGGTTCGTTGTTTCTGATTCCGTAACACAATTGTTTTAACTATTTACTTTTAGATCACAGTATGCATGCAATCCTTATCTATGTAGTAATTTCAAACAAAATGCGTAAAAGCATTTAAAAAAGCGCACTGCAGGTCATTGGCCTCTCCTGTAAGAATTATTTGCCATAATTACCACGCACGGTATTACATGCACTATCACTATACCTGAAATTACGTGCCTCAATCGTTACTGGCATACCTAATTATGCTCTGGTACTTGATGACGTAGCTAACCAGTATACTGTCGGAAGCTGTTACATATTTCAAGGCTTTCTTCCTTATTCGCTTCTTATAATATCCACGGGATGAAAGGAGGTATATTCTAATATATACCTCCTTACGCTGAAACCACATCATATTTACATAAACTGGAAAATATTAAATAACAAACCTTAAAAAAACCGATGATGAAGGAAATATATAGCCCAAAAGTTAACGAGGTAGGTAGAAAGGTACCTCGATGGTAGGCCGAGACTGATTTTCGAAGACCATTTGAGCAAATTGCTCGAAGAGGAGATGGTCAAGAGTACTCGAATATCTGTACGTGAATGTATGAAGAAAATGTTGAATCTGAAAGAAGCGAAAAAGGTATGTACGGATCGTGACACTTGGCGATCTGTTCTTTCTGTCAGGGACGGTGCGTGAACATAAATAAATAAATAAACTAACAGTCTATTGCGAGGATGACATTTGGGGACTCTATTATTATATATTAGTAGAACAAATATGTATGATTGTTACTAGAAAAAAATACAAGACTAGGACAAATATGTATTATTGTATTGCTTTAGTTTCAAGGAAAAGGAAAACATTACAAAGAAACTTCAGGTTGAAATTTATTCTTGGAAAACTTTATGCAATATATTTTGCACAAGCAGGAAATTCTAGCCTCGAGAAAAACTCCATTTTATTTTCAAGTTGTTATAAATTTTGCTTTTGCAGTTTGTTGACACGAAGTCAATACAGAAAATTGCGAAGAACACTGTTATATCGAATAAATAATTGATCAACACATACTTCTAAAGTTCTATATGTATATGGATTTGACAGTTTTTACTATTCGATTTATAAAAAAAAATAAAAACAAATCCCTCTAAGATGACCGTCTTTAGTACACACAGTACTACTTAGTTTCACAGAATTTCCAAGATAAATAAATTAAATTTTTTAAACATTTTTTTCTTACGCTTCTTAGACGAGTTGTCAACATCCAGATTATCAGAATTTATGCGAACTTCTTACTCAATATTCACAGCTTTACCGCCTTGAAGACAAGAATACGATAACGCAAGCCTTTTTAGCATAAAAGACATCCATAAGAATGGTTAATCTTATTTTATTACTCTTTTATATTCTAATATTAATCCAGTAAAATACACAAATATTACAAAATAGATAACTTGTATCCCATGATTAATTTTCTGTGAAAGCATTATTTTGCATGTAAATACAAAGTGTGTAATTTAAAGATTGTATTATATCTGTCTGGCTAAAAGTGGGTGCAGCTTAACATAAAACTATTTTGCCCTGTTATATTTCTTTACTTTTTTATTGCAAAATCAGTACTAAGCATTGTTATGTTACTAATAAATTACATATCATATCATCCAGTTATCCAGTCGCCATGTCATCTAATTGTCAACCAGTCTTCGTGTCATCCATTCACAAAAAATTCTTATTCAAAACCATGATAAAGGATTCGTAATGCATTGATAACAGGATTGTGATAAAGTACTTTACCGGAATGGACACCACCATTATCTTTTTATTACTCGGGTAATGCCCTTCATTTGTGTAATGGAACATTTTATTGAGTAATTAAGATGATTTAACCAGCGCATCGCTCTCGCAGCATCTGATAACATAGAATTTAAGTCAGTAAACTTTTGCTCTTAGTTACCAAATCGACTTGTATTTTTATGTATACTTTGTTATTGTGCATGAGTACTGGTAAATATTAAAGGCAATTGAAGTAAATACAAAAACGGTAAATAATTTTCTATACAAAATAAATATTTCTTCATGGATTTTAATTTTAGATGCTGGATACGTGATATCAGGGTTTTTCTCTAATAATCTCAAATTGTTCCTATACATAAATAATACATGAAAAATATACATATTGATAGTGAAAACATCACATACATTGATCTTTAAACAAATAGTGTATTATGGCTTAAATCCTAACTCTTAAGGAGTGCAGTGGCTTCTTTTATCAGTTTAGTATTTATATTTGATGACTCATAGACATAAACAAATCAATTTCGTAACAATGGAGATGAAATAAAGAAAATGTTTATAAATTTTGAGGAATTTTCTTGATTTTCTTTGGATTATGTCATGAGATCCTGACATGATGAGAAATAAACAAGTGGTCAAACAGGAAGTATACCTTTTCAAACAAAAAAGAAGTTTCAAAATCGGTTTCCATGTGATTCGCGTATGTGAAGACCGAATGGGGGAGAAAATATTTAGCAACCTATGTAAAATTATATCATTCAAAAACCTATGTAAAATTTATATCGCTGGCTTAAACATTAAGACGGCGACGGGCTCATCATCTGTTACATTATGAGATAATGTGACAGATGCTGAGCCCGTCGCCGTCTTTTGAAATGTTGTTGAAAGGTGGATCGAAACGACCTTATTCACTTGACCTCAGTCTATCTCTGTATTGGGAATAGCGTGGAGAAATATTTATTATTTATATATTTTGTTATACTAAATGAGAAATTGTTTGTTAATTTGAACAATTTGAAAAGTTTGTACACTACTAAGTTGTCATGGAATGGAAAATGCAAAACAGGAAGTGAACTGTAACTAATATTCAGATCGTTAAAACTTGTTGACGTTGAAGTTTGTTAGTGTTATTTATACTTTAAAACTCGTTGAAATTTGGTATTGTAAAATTCAATGTTAAATTGTTCAATAGTAGCAAATTGATTTTAATATTTATGTAGAATGTCAATTTAATGAGCAATTTATGTTGAAGTCACGATAGCAGAGTGGTTGGGTGTTCGGAATTCGTGTCAAGAGACCCGAATTCGATCCTCAGTTGGCAAGCTCGTACCAAAGGTTTTTTTTTTACAAAAAGTTATGTACGATTTATGTCGTTGGATTGGACATTACGACGGCAACGGACTCACCATGTGTCACCTTGTCCCAAAAATATATTCGGTGGAAGGTGTGTCGAAGCGAATTAACTTAATAAAGTTGTGTCTGAAGTCGAGATTTTGTTGGACAAAATCTCGGACTGGGGCCGACAAAATTTAGTCCAGTTCAACCCTAAAAGACACAAGTTTGCGCGTTTACCGCAAAAAAGAAACCCTTCGTCGTATCACCTCGTTTTGAGAGCACTCTCCTAGTTGCCTCAGCCAGCATCGGAATCCTTGGCGTCGACATATCGAGCAACGTTCAGTATCGCGGTCATTTGGAAGGAAAGGCCAAATTGGCTTCTAAAAAGCTTGGCGTGCTCAGTAGAGCACGACAGTACTTCATTCCGGCCCACCGCTTGCAAATTTATAAGGCGCAGGTTCGGCCGCACATGGAGTACTGTTCTCATCTCTGGGCGGGGGCACCACAGTGTCAGCTCCTTCCATTTGACCGTATCCAAAGAAGAGCGGCTCGAATTGTCGACGACCATATCGACGACGATCGGCTAGATCCCCTGGCTTTGCGAAGAGATGTTGCATGTCTTTGCATTTTCTATAAGATCTACTACGGGGAGTGCTCCGAGGAATTGTTTGGATTAATCCCAGCCGCTGAATTTCACCATCGCACCTTACGGCATAACCAAATATTTCATCAACACCACCTTGATGCTTGGCATTCCACCACAGTGCGTTTTTCGCGGAATTTTCTGCCACGCACTTTGACTTTGTGAAATGAGCTGCCGTCAGCGGTTTTTCGACCGATACGACTTAGGGACCTTCAAGAAAAGAACCTATACCTTTCTCAAAGGCCGGCAACGCATCCGCTATTCCTCCGGTATTGCAGATGTTCATGGGCGGCGGTAATCACTTACCATCACGTGTGCCACCTGCTCGTTTGCCTCCCTCTTCTATAAAAAAAAAATTGTCGAGACGTCTGTCTTTCTCTGTATTGAGTGTAGCGTTAAGAGATATGCAGAATTTCGATAGTAAATTTATGGTAAGAAAAAATAAGGATATTTTTCTGTTTATCAATTTAGATTTCATAAATATAATACATGTAAAAATATTATGTAATATTAGCTTTTAGCGTCGGGGAAAAAGTAACTAAAACTCTCACTAAAATTACACCAATATTAATATTAATGTTGATATCATCTTTTATAACAACTCTGATATTTAATTGATTGTTGTCACTTGGTGAAATTGCATTGCATTAAAACTCATTGTTATAAAAGATGATATCACAAATATCACAATACTTGTACACAATTCCCTTAATTAAATAAAGTGAATTGGGTACCAGTTTTCAACAACTAAATAAAACAAAATAAAGAAAAAACTATTAAAAAACAACTAAATGAAATGTAATAGTCCGTTGCTGGACCTACGCCTCTCCCGTAGATTTGCTATAATCGCTCCTTTTCGGTCAGATATTTTTTCCAGATGGTTATTCTGCCTTGTGTGATAGACATTAATATTTTCAAGGCTTTTCTTTTGGTCGCCTTTACAAACCCACTAGAAGAAATGAGCGGTAATTTACTTAAGCCGATAAAAATACCACCAATACCACCACGACCAAAATTATATTCGCAAGAAGTTATCCATTCAATTAATTTCGACAAGTCATCACTATAAAATATATTATTTAACACCTTGCTCATAAAGATCCGTAGTGGAAAGTACGTACGCTATAATTTTAACTTTAGCGGCTTTAAACTTGCAATACTATTACGGATAAAACATTAGAGCTGGTAATGTGAACATTTGTGTGTTAACTGAGCACTTAAACGTTATGCCCCAGATGTCGAGTACGAGCATTAAGAGAAACAACATATGACTCCAAATTACCTTTGAGAAATTTATTATCCAGGTTGTAACGTTCAGGATACTATTAATTTTAATAGACACAAGTATATATAATTTATGACTTCATCATGATTAGATATTACCTATAGCGTTTCTGTATACCTATCCCTTTTTATCTTCATGCATTTTCTCAATACAGAAGTCTAAACAATTAATTCATTTAGAACCACTTTTCACCTAAGCTTGGATGGAACACTGGCGGTGAGCCTGTCGCATCTTAATGTCTAAACGAAAGATACAATTTTATAACAGATACATACGTACGTAGTTACATATTTACGTAAACATTCAAACATCTATTACTCGTACACAATAATTCATATCGGATCAGGATCGTCACTTAAAACTAGTCTGTTCTCTATAGTTAACTCGTCATTATGTGTGAATATATAATAATAATAATAATTTACTTAACGTTAACTTCAGGACGTAGGCCTTTCCCTTAAGGAGGATTTTCCATGAACATCACGCTAGACAAGCGGCTCGGGGCTGGCAGTACCAGACAACATGCACCTTAAACGCTACTGCTTGTCATCGGTCTGTTGAATTTGCTCTGCTATATTTCGAGATGGTTATCCTGGCACCTGTCGGTAGCCAATTGTATTTTGATGGCTTTATCTTAGTCACCTTTCACGACTCTCGCTGGAAGGACGGTGGTATAATATACTGTGGCGTCATCAATGTCTTCACACTGAAATCTAGCTAGTAGCGGATTCAGGAAACGCATCGTCATCCTTCATCGCGCTATCGGATTTCGCACGATTACATGCATGTATCCGTTTACTGATGGTGTACACTTGTGAAGGAGAGGTCCTCTCCAAATTACGATCTCCCGGCTTAGTGGGTAGCAACCGGTAAGGTAGCAAGTGGTATTATAGCTGATGATGTGCTGCAGGAAAATCCTGCAGCACATCATCAGCTATAATACCACCGTGGTGTAATATACTGCGACATTGATATGCTATACTGCGATATTAAAAAGTAAAAAAATACCGCCTGAAAATTGAAATCATAGAGTATAGTTTGGCTAAACCTTTTTACTGTCAGCGATTATCTAAATGACATTTGTGCCTGAGAAATGAAATAATCATTATCATTACTTTATTTCGAATCTCATCATTATTCGTATAATGAGCACAAACTCCGCGTAAAGTACGTAGTTAGAATTAATTAAATTTAACAAGCGATGTGTCTCGACGATAACGTAACGTAATGTAATATTCCTTTGTTTTGTACTGTACTGATGCGACATAAATGAGACACTTTAGAGTCTCACATTTGTCGGACAATTCGGAAACATAACAACATCTTATATCGCGCTATCAAAGATTTTGTGATTAGGTGTATATAAATGAGTACCAGTGCGTGTTGCCAATGAAGACCTTTGGATTTAAGATGTAGTACTAACGTACTGTCGGCCGTATGAAGAAGCTCAAAGTTGCTCAGCGTCCTATGTAAAGGGGTAGGTATTTCTCTTCGTGATAAAATTTATAACGAACGAATCCGCAGGGTTACCGACAAAACTAAAAGGATTAGCACGCTGAAGAAGTAATGGACCGGCCTTAGAACTTACTACCGTTGGGAAAGAAAGATTGTCCCGAGAGACAACCTCGTACAGACAAACGGAGTGTAGGATATCCACTCACAAGAATAAGCAATGACTACAATGTTAGATGCAGTCGATAGATGCAGATGATACAGAACCATTTTATGTGGCTATCTCCCCTGTCTGCCTATGAGCAGTGCACTTTTGACAGGTACACAGATGGCGAAGACGTGCTCTCTAGGTCACGAACATCTGACCTGGCTGGTAGCTACCCCTTTTTCTTTAGTACCTCGTCTTGTACTATTTTATTTTCTATTGGATTTGTTAAGGTTCAGTTAGTCTATGAAATTTCCTCAATTTTACTTGTTATTTATAATATAATATACTCCTTTGCTCGGCCACAGTTCATAGTCCCATTAGTTGGCAGTGCAGTGGCAGTAATTAGTGGTTGACAGATCAAAGCCCGACTGAGGAGACTCGAGTTCAATCGTCAGTTAGTAGGCTCATACCATTACGTTTTTTATACGACACAGGCCCCTCCATTAAGGTGGATTTACTATAATCGCAACTTTTGGCTAGCGGATTGGTGATCAAAGTACCAGACATCTTGTATCTTAAATACTCTGTAGTCTGTGAATTTGGTCTGGTATTGCTGATTGTTATTTCAATCAAGAAGCCATTGTTCCATTCCCTAGAAAAATGCTCTTACCGATGGTTTTTTTTGTCAGAACATTATACACTTCTTTGGATACAAAGACGGCGACAGGCCCACCACCTGTCATATTGTTCAAAATAATCTTCTATGAAATATCAGCTGAACAATAGTCAACTGGACTAAATTTTCAATATGTCTTAATGACCCAATATTGAGGAATGCGTGAAGGTAAAACTTATTGACATCGTTCACAAATAACTTTTTACCGAGTGAACGGAACTGGGATTGCGGAAACTTGCTCAATGGAAACTAACTTGCCACATCAAGCGACGATTGAAACTAACAAAGAAAGTTCCGACCACTTCGCTGTGGGCGATCCCTTAAGTAACTATAGAGGGCTCTATTTATAGCTTACCGAAGTTAAGTTCTTATGGTCATAAAGAACATTTTTAGTATGCTGTAACCGATGATGTTTACTGGAATTAAAAATGCAAAACTATTTTGTGAAGATTCATTTATAAAGTGTAGTGACGTGTTTTAAATAATATACTATCCCTTTTATTATTGTGTGTTAAAAACCCATATAAAATTCAATAGGTTCTGGGATTGGCATCTCGTAAATTACGTGACAAAAGTTAAGCAAATCGGAGGCGGGCTGCAGCGTATTAGGGGCAAGATGCCTAATTCAATCACCAATTCACTTGCTTAGAATGGTGATTACGGTAAACCCTCTCTTCAGAGAGAGGTCAATTTCCTGATGATGAGTTTTAAATGCCGATTTTTAAGCTTGTCTCGTTAAAAATAAGTCGTAACATAACAACACATCTTCAAGCTATTATCAGTGCTGGGATCCTGACAATTAAGCCCTTTCGCCCCATAATTCCCCGAAGACTTTTGGGACAACGTGATAGGCCAGTCTTGTCTTTTTGTCCAAGTCAACGATGTAAATTGTACATAAGTATTGAAAAATAACTCACTAGTACGAGCCTACCAACAATGGATCGAACTCAGGTCTCTTGACTCAAATTCCGATCACCCTACTACTTTGCAATCACGACAAATTGAAAATCGACGAAATGAGTTATTATGTTAAACAAGGCAATCGGATATAGTTTTAAAGATCTCGTATTGTAAAACGATCGACTATTTCGAGTAGTTTGTTTTCATTTCCGGTTATTTTTAAAAAAAAGATAAATTACGCTGATATTGTCCAAACTCCCTTCCTGTTTATCCGCCGTAATGTTGTTGATGAAAGTCCTAAAACGATAATTTACTATCCCCCATATCCCAACAAAAAAGACCGCATTAAAGGAAAAAGTTATTGCTGACGCAAGAAGCAATCCATTACGCGAACAATTTACTCGGGAAGCGTTTTATAGGATAGATTAAGCGACGGTTTTAATGTGAATGTAATAACTATACCATAGTCAGCGTTTTATGCTTTGGTGTGTTAATTTTTTTTATTATATTACTTATAAAACAAAAATTTACAAATTTAGAAAATGTAGGTACAAATACAAGTTATATTAATAGTTAAAAAATACAAAAAAAATTACGAGTAGTTGTAACCTGCATCGATGGAATGGAGTTATGGTGAAGTTTTGTGTTACAATAGAAAGGCATAAAATGATTATGAATGAAGAGAATGTATATTATTATAACTATAGTATGCACTAAAAGTTAATATAAAATACCATCATACACACCGAACGTCTGAGTCCATTGCAGGACATAGCCTCTCCTATACGGCAGGGATATACTCATAATCGCCAATGCTTCGCAAGTGGATTGGCGATCGCAATGCTAGACAGTACGCACCTCACTAGCAACTATCGATCGATTTGTTGAATTTTGGGCTAGTATATTTATAGATGGCAATTCCCCCATCTATTGCAATACAATCAAATGATTGCATTTTTAAGGTTTTTCCATCAACCTCTTATGATACCTACGGGAAGAAAGGGGGTGGTATATTCTTACGCCATAACCACAAGGTTTTACTAATTATAAATAAAAAATAAATAAATAAATATCTTCACGCAATTCCCAATACGGGGGTAGACAGAGGTCTAGTCTAAACAATTAAGTCCCATCGACTATACCACCGAAGATATTTTTGGGACAACGTGACAGGTGGTGACCCCGTCGCCGTCTTTATGTCCAAGCCAACGATATACTTCGTACATAAGTTTTTGTGAAAAACCCATTTGGGTTGGTACGAGCCTGCCACTTTCGGGGATCGAACTCGGGTCTCAAGAAATTCCGACCACCCAACCACTCGGCTATCGTGACTTCGTTTTACTAATTAAATCCTTTAAACACTCATTCATCGAAGACATGTTTTGAGACATCGTGAAGCCAACTATATAGTTATAGTACATATATGTATTGAAAAAAAAAACCAATTGGTACGAGTCTATCACCTCATAATTGAACTCGGGTGACTTAACTCTAATTCTAATCACCCAACCACTCGGCAATCATGACTTGGTTAATATCATTTTTATTACAATGTAAAGTTTATTTAATCCTATAAAGTGCACACTGCTATCGTTCGTTCATTACGTAATTACGGTGATTAACTTCATGGGCAGAGATTCTAATTAAGCACTATATCTAGAGACGAACATTTGAACAATCTGTGTAACGGCTCATCTTGAGTATTAAATCTTAAAAGAAATAATTTTCGTATGTCACGATAGCCGAGTGGTGGGGTGATTGGAATTAGAGTCAAGATATCCGAGTTCAATCAGGTTGTCAGCTCGTGCCGATGAGTATTTTCAAAATTTATGAACAATTTCTATCGTTGGCTTCGACATGAAGCCGGTGACAGGCTTACTATTAGTAAGCCTGTCGTTTATTATTACCTTAGTATATTACATACATTGCTTCAATCCCAATGTAAGATGCTAAAGCACTCGAGGTATGGGAATCGGAAACAACGAAGGCAACACAAACACCCCGACCCGAGAAAATGTAGAAAAAGTGGTTTTTTCCACATTTTTCTGCACCTTGAAAACCAGTGTTTACGCCACTTTTCCACGGATAAAATTCATAGTACGCAGCAGAGCTAATTAGCAGATGCTGCTAATTAGCTCTTTTCCGTTCTATGATTTATTACAAACTATGAATTTTATAACGTAGCCGAAACTTTGGTACTGAAAAGTTTGAAGTAAAATACGAATCATTCATTCACTCATACAGATTAATATTCATGAGAGCCTGATAAACATCCCAAACAAAGCCGCTTGCGGATTAAGCATAAAAGAAAAGTCATAAAAAATACTCGGGTTGACAGGCGAGAACCTGCGTCCAACGCACCTGCGAAGCGTCATCAGAAAATGTTATTAAATCTCGCATAATCCTATTTGGTGAGCCTCTTAAACTGTCGCCGTTACGGCCGACCCTGTGATTATGTTATCCTAGTATCTTTCGCTGAAAAAGGTTTATGCCTTTTTTTCTTCTTTTCATAGACTAGACTGATGTTTTACTGCCTAAAGTAAAAATAACGTTTCCTTTATTTTTTCAAGTTTTTTTTTATCTATTTCTGAATAATCTCGGCTGAAATATACAGTAAGAATATCATTTGATAAGTCAAAAAAACCAATTGGTACGAGTCTATTACCTCATAATTGAACTCGGGTGACTTAACTCTAATTCTAATCACCCAACCACTCGGCTATCGTGACTTCGTTTTACTAATTAAATCCTTTAAACACTCATTCATCGAAGACATGTTTTGAGACATCGTGAAGCCAACTATATAGTTATAGTACATATATGTATTGAAAAAAAAAAACCAATTGGTACGAGTCTATTACCTCATAATTGAACTCGGGTGACTTAACTCTAATTCTAATCACCCAACCACTCGGCTATCGTGACTTCGTTTTACTAATTAAATCCTTTAAACACTCATTCATCGAAGACATGTTTTGAGACATCGTGAAGCCAACTATATAGTTATAGTACATATATGTATTGAAAAAAAAAAACCAATTGGTACGAGTCTATTACCTCATAATTGAACTCGGGTGACTTAACTCTAATTCTAATCACCCAACCACTCGGCTATCGTGACTTCGTTTTACTAATTAAATCCTTTAAACACTCATTCATCGAAGACATGTTTTGAGACATCGTGAAGCCAACTATATAGTTATAGTACATATATGTATTGAAAAAAAAAAACCAATTGGTACGAGTCTATTACCTCATAATTGAACTCGGGTGACTTAACTCTAATTCTAATCACCCAACCACTCGGCTATCGTGACTTCGTTTTACTAATTAAATCCTTTAAACACTCATTCATCGAAGACATGTTTTGAGACATCGTGAAGCCAACTATATAGTTATAGTACATATATGTATTGAAAAAAAAAAACCAATTGGTACGAGTCTATTACCTCATAATTGAACTCGGGTGACTTAACTCTAATTCTAATCACCCAACCACTCGGCTATCGTGACTTCGTTTTACTAATTAAATCCTTTAAACACTCATTCATCGAAGACATGTTTTGAGACATCGTGAAGCCAACTATATAGTTATAGTACATATATGTATTGAAAAAAAAAAACCAATTGGTACGAGTCTATTACCTCATAATTGAACTCGGGTGACTTAACTCTAATTCTAATCACCCAACCACTCGGCTATCGTGACTTCGTTTTACTAATTAAATCCTTTAAACACTCATTCATCGAAGACATGTTTTGAGACATCGTGAAGCCAACTATATAGTTATAGTACATATATGTATTGAAAAAAAAAACCAATTGGTACGAGTCTATCACCTCATAATTGAACTCGGGTGACTTAACTCTAATTCTAATCACCCAACCACTCGGCAATCATGACTTGGTTAATATCATTTTTATTACAATTTAAAGTTTATTTAATCCTATAAAGTGCACACTGCTATCGTTCGTTCATTACGTAATTACGGTGATTAACTTCATGGGCAGAGATTCTAATTAAGCACTATATCTAGAGACGAACATTTGAACAATCTGTAACGGCTCATCTTGAGTATTAAATCTTAAAAGAAATAATTTTCGTAAGTCACGATAGCCGAGTGGTGGGGTGATTGGAATTAGAGTCAAGATATCCGAGTTCAATCAGGTTGTCAGCTCGTGCCGATGAGTATTTTCAAAATTTATGAACAATTTCTATCGTTGGCTTCGACATGAAGCCGGTGACAGGCTTACTATTAGTAAGCCTGTCGTTTATTATTACCTTAGTATATTACATACATTGCTTCAATCCCAATGTAAGATGCTAAAGCACTCGAGGTATGGGAATCGGAAACAACGAAGGCAACACAAACACCCCGACCCGAGAAAATGTAGAAAAAGTGGTTTTTTCCACATTTTTCTGCACCTTGAAAACCAGTGTTTACGCCACTTTTCCACGGATAAAATTCATAGTACGCAGCAGAGCTAATTAGCAGATGCTGCTAATTAGCTCTTTTCCGTTCTATGATTTATTACAAACTATGAATTTTATAACGTAGCCGAAACTTTGGTACTGAAAAGTTTGAAGTAAAATACGATGATTCAAATGAATCATTCATTCACTCATACAGATTAATATTCATGAGAGCCTGATAAACATCCCAAACAAAGCCGCTTGCGGATTAAGCATAAAAGAAAAGTCATAAAAAATACTCGGGTTGACAGGCGAGAACCTGCGTCCAACGCACCTGCGAAGCGTCATCAGAAAATGTTATTAAATCTCGCATAATCCTATTTGGTGAGCCTCTTAAACTGTCGCCGTTACGGCCGACCCTGTGATTATGTTATCCTAGTATCTTTCGCTGAAAAAGGTTTATGCCTTTTTTTTCTTCTTTTCATAGACTAAACTGTTATTTTACTGCCTAAAGTAAAAATAACTTTTCCTTTATTTTTTCAAGTTTTTTTTTTATCTATTTCTGAATAATCTCGGCTGAAATATACAGTAAGAATATCATTTGATAAGTCACGATAGCCGAGTGGTCGGGAGGTCGGAATTTCAAGTCGTGAGACCCTTGAAATCATGAGAGGGATCGATCCCCAGGTGGCAGGCTCGTACTAATGGGTTTTTCAAACACTCATGTACGAATTACATCGTTTGCTTAGAAATAAAAACGGCGACCAGCTCACCACCAGTCACGTTGTGCCGAAAATATCTTCGATGGAAAGTGGGTCGAATGGACTTAATTGTCTAGACTAGACCTCTGTCTACCTCTATATTGGGAATGAACATAAATTTTAAAGGGAATTGTACAAACAAGATTTTTTTTTCAGTGGTAGAGTCTTTTTCAGTGGTAGAGCCACGCATCAGCTTTTGTTGTTGCATGAATGGGCCGGGTCGACCGGAGAAGTAACACGACTTCACAGAATACCGGCGTGAAGTAGAAGTCTAACAAACTTCTGCGTTTCGTCTGGTGAGTGCAGGAGGAGGTAACCGAAGGCCCCTCCCCCTCCCCAATTCTGGGGGGAGGGGAGGCACTCTAAGGGAGGCAACGCATCTGCTATGCTTCTGGTATTGCGGTAATCACTTGAGCCAACTGCTCGTTTGCCTCCCTTTTCTATAAAAAACAATAGTATTATTATTATACATATTAATGTTTACGTAATGTGTATATTAGTATATATTAATGTTTATGTATTTATATTGTGTATATTAATATGTAATTATAATTTTATTTTGTTTGAATAATGTAAATTAATATTCTGTTTTTTGTGCACACTAGTTTGCTCCTATTATAAGTCGTGCAACAGGCCTGTTGGTTGGGGGTTTCATTCTTGAAATAATTGTGCCTTTGTCACAATTATTTCAAATTGAATCATCATATTTGTTTTTTTTTGTTGTTTCTCTGTTTTTTATTATATTGTGTGTGTACATGAATAGAAAAATATATAAATAAATAAAGATTCATAAAGGCCGTTAGTGGGTTTGAACTAAGTAGGAGAATATGAATGTCTGTACTCGATGTTGTTTATATTGGTGAAGGAAATACAGAGCACGAAATTGTACTAGGGTAGAGGTAGTAAAGGCCGAGAATAACTGTGGGAATGGTCTCGTCCCTGAATACCTCTCTCGGGCGAATTTCTCAGAAAGGCACCTTACCTTTACTAAGAGTATTCGGATATATCGACCAGCGTAAATAAATACCATTATGAATTTGCTTCGACTAGTATGAGAAGATTACAAGTCACGATAGCCGAGTGCTTGGGTGATCGGAATTTCGAGTTAAGAGACCTGAGGTCGATCCCCAGGTGGCAGGCTCATACCAATGGGTTTAAAAAACTGATGTACTGTATCGTTGGCTTGGACATAAAGACGGCGACGGGATCACCACATGTCACGTTGTCCTGAAAATATCTTCGGTGGAAGGTGGGTCAAAGGGACTTAATTGTCTAGACTAGATCTCTGTCTACCCTGTATAGGGAATTGCTTGAAGACATTTATTTTTTATTATGCAGGTGAGGAAAATGTACAGCGCTAAAGTTACCAATAAAAGTAAGGTAGGATTAACTTTCGAAGACCATGAACTTTGAAAGAAACGGAAGAGGTACATCTATTAGAATTGAGACTTGGTAATTTTTTTCTCTGGCTACTCAGCAGGGACTATGCGTGAAGATATTTTATAAATTTGCTAGGAGGATGACAAATGTAGGATGAGGATGATGAGGATGACATAGCATTTGGAAACATTTTGCATTCATTTTCCTCCTTCTGCTGGAATAAAATTCAATTTGAAATAATTGTGCCTTTGTCACAATTATTTCAAATTGAATCATCATATTTGGTTTTTTTTGTTGTTTATCTGTTTTTTATTATAGTGTGTGTGTACATGAATAGAAAAATATATAAATAAATAAAGATTCATAAAGGCCGTTAGTGGGTTTGAATCCAAGTAGGAGAATATGAATGTCTGTACTCGATGTTGTTTATATTGGTGAAGGAAATACAGAGCACGAAATTGTACTAGGGTAGAGGTAGTAAAGGCCGAGAATAACTGTGGGAATGGTCTCGTCCCTGAATACCTCTCTCGGGCGAATTTCTCAGAAAGGCACCTTACCTTTTACTAAGAGTATTCGGATATATCGACCAGCGTAAATAAATACCATTATGAATTTGCTTCGACTAGTATGAGAAGATTACAAGTCACGATAGCCGAGTGCTTGGGTGATCGGAATTTCGAGTTAAGAGACCTGAGGTCGATCCCCAGGTGGCAGGCTCATACCAATGGGTTTAAAAAAAACTGATGTACTGTATCGTTGGCTTGGACATAAAGACGGCGACGGGATCACCACATGTCACGTTGTCCTGAAAATATCTTCGGTGGAAGGTGGGTCAAAGGGACTTAATTGTCTAGACTAGATCTCTGTCTACCCTGTATAGGGAATTGCTTGAAGACATTTATTTTTTATTATGCAAGTGAGGAAAATGTACAGCGCTAAAGTTGCCAATAAAGTAAGGTAGGATTAACTTTCGAAGACCATGAACTTTGAAAGAAACGGAAGAGGTACATCTATTAGAATTCAGATTTGGTAATTTTTTTCTCTGGCTACTCAGCAGGGACTATGCGTGAAGATATTTTATAAATTTGCTAGGAGGATGACAAATGAAGGATGAGGATGATGAGGATGACATAGCATTTGGAAACATTTTGCATTCATTTTCCTCCTTCTACTCGTACTTAATCAATTATTAATTGCCTCGATTGGCAGGCAGACTGTCCTTTGCAGACATCTAAGTTCTTGCTGTCTTTGATCTGATGATTGATTTGATGGTTATTTTTACAACTTGATAACTAAGTATTATACCTTGATAGGCTCTATAGCTAAGTAAAATTAAAGTATTGAATCTTATACCTTGACATTAGTCTAAACTATGAATTGCCAGTGCAAACCCCAGAAAAGGCAACTACTTGTATCAAAAAAAATATTTGTACTCAAGTTATGACTTTATGTTTAATTTTTTTTCTATGCGGGTACATGTATTTCTATTGTTATCACGTAATCACTGTCCTAATACAAAAACACAGGATATTTTTGGAATACATGCGCATGCTTTAAACGCGAGTAACCCAGGTTCTATGCCGCACCAGCATCATTGTAATTGTTAATTTACTTAATAAGTTAATTAATTTACTACAAGCTCGGTGATGGATGGAAAAAAACATCGCGAGGAAACCTGGCCATCTGAGTGATAATAAAAAACAAATTATTTTAAATACTTGTGAACCCCCACCAGAAAATTGTTCCAGACGTCTCTCTGATGTAACATCCCTCAAAAATTAATTTTAATTTTTAATAAATTTAAAAATAAACTAATAACTAAGAATAAAATTTTCCACGTCATTCACAATCATAATTTACTCAACGATCCTCACTTTAGTCAATGACGCAGACTGAGAAATTTATATTACAATAGAAATTTTAAAGCCTCATGAATTTTTCGCGAATATCACAAAGAAGAATTGACTGCGCGCTTAATTACGCCCGTTAAATTAAAATTGTCCAATTCATTCGTGATATGACATCTGACACTTTTAATACTGAAACGTCTCTCATTTATTTAACGCTTTAATTTTAAATATGGTAGGGCATTTGCATTTTTAAATTTTAGCTAAACCATTTATTTGTGTAAAAATTAATTATTGGTTGCCAGCAACATTAAATAACACTTAAGGCAAGTTAAAAAAATGAAGTAGGCATATAACTAAGAAAGTTTTATATTTATAAATATCCGTAACTAACTGGCTGGACACAATGACATAAATTCCCCGTGACAAAAAAAATGTTATGGCGTTATGCCTAATACTCCAATTTCCAGATAACACTTTGACAAATACGAACATGGATACAACTAGATTATGTCATAAAATCTCGATGTAAAATTTATCTGTCACTATATATTTTAAACTTTATTATTTAGCTATTTATGGTTTTAATAATAATGATATTCTTTTCTCTTAAATAATAAATAAATATCTTTACGCAATTCCCAATACAGGGGTAGACAGAGGTCTAGTCTAGACAATTAAGTCCTTTCGACCCACCGTCCACCGAAAATATTTTCGGGACAACGTGAAAGGTGGTAAGTCCGTCGCTGTCTTTATGTCCTCCAAGCCAACGATATAATTCATACATAAGTGTTTGAAAAACTAATTGGTACGAGCCTGCCACTGGAAGATCGAACTCGGGTCTCTTGACTCGAAATTCCGACCACCCAACCATTCGGCTATCGTGACTTATAAATTAGCTGTAACAGGACAAATAGACACACTCGTAATTCTATAAGAGTACCTTATTTTTAGTCAAATGTACAAAACGCTAAAAGTACCTACTTATATCCATACAAAATATCACCCTTTCTCTGTGCAAATAAGTCAAAATACAGCTTCATTAATTGTGATCTGGATTGTCAACGTCCTTGTGTATGATACGCGACTGGTCTGCAAGCGTAAACATCATAATAAACCCCAATATGAAAATAAGGTTCCCGCCAAAATTTATTACCTCAGTCTACAATAACAAATACGCAATATAAAAAACCAAAAAAAAATGTATTTTCCATTCAAAGAATAAAGAATGAAAATCTTTTTTATTGTTCGTTCTGTCTATTATAAGTTTTCATGGACACAATTTGACAAACACTGAGACTGGTAGATAAATTTCTAGAAATATTCACTTTAGAGCTGTCACGGAGAAATGATACACTTTTCTTCTCGTAGATGTCGTAAAAGGCAAGTAACGTACGGGTACACCCTTGAAAATACCAAGAGTTATCAACAGAAAGTGGGATTACCACCTCAAAAAATCAATAGACCGGTGTTCGGTAGCAGCGTTAAAGGCACGAGTTATGTGGTAAATCTGTCGGTCATCCGCTTGCGTGGTGATTATATCAAAACTTTCCTTACGGGAGATAACTATGTCGTCCAGTGGATATTTACAGGCCGTTATGTCTATATGCATTAATTTCGCCATTCATGTATTTTCTTCACTCACTGTAAAAGCATATTGTATGCATACACAAAAATAATTCATTAAAGACTATGTTTGTGTTATTTAATTGTAATTGTAGGCTATCAACGAATGAAAGGAGATGGTATGAAAAATTATATCTTAATACCAGATATCATTTACCATTTAGTAATAAAACAAATATTTAACTTGATGTTTCAAGAACGCACATGTTATTTATTAAAACCCTGCTTCATACACATGCAGAAATACATTCTTGAACGCTTGTGCGAGTAATTGAGGTGAACGGGTCTCTGCCCTCTGTAACCGCAAGATTGAAATAATCTTGTAAGCCCTCAGGCAACCTAGGGGCATGAACTCACTTAGATTGACATTTAGTAGTATACGAATATTTAATTTAGTCTAAAACACTTTGTGTTTTCTAGAAATAAAACTTTCTATTTCAAAATTAAAGAAAGTTGAAGATAAACTATTTGATAGTGAATTTACTCGTATTCTCGACCCATGTATATGTTAAACAACGTGTTTAATCCGTGAGTTACAACGAATATATTATATTCTTCTTTTGAAATAATTTGCATGTGTTTAGTAACAACTAACTAGGGTTTTAGTCACAACTAATAACAATTCGACTGTTATCTCATTGTTTACCCTACTCCCATAAAACAGTCACGTTTTTATAAACAACAAGTAATTAAAAACGTTATTACATAAGTTAAAATATTAGGGCTTGTAAGTAGATAAGTATAACATATAACAGTAATTGAGGTTGTGCATGCCACTTAAACTCCTTTAAATTAAGAAAGTTCGAGTGAGGGTTGCCAAACTCGTTACTAAGGACAGGAATGTTTCGAAACATAAGTATCTCAAACTTTTAACAATGATAACAATTCAAACCCCTATGCTTAATGTTTACAGACACATTAAGAATTATTTTGATTTTATTTGACACAAATTAATTAAAATTTAAAGCATATTTGAAATTCCGACTGCCTACATTGAACTGTTTATATTTCTATTTCATAATGTGCTTCCACCATCCATCATCCACATCCATCGAAATCGTCGGATAGGGATTCTTCGAAATATAGACAATGTTGTACGTTACGGTCAAGATAAAAATAAAAGAAATTGACTTAAGCTATTAAGAACATCTACATATCGAGGCCACCTCAGAAAAGAACCGTCAAGAAACTCTTGGGTTTTATCTATTTAAAAACGTAATGGACTCGTAGTTTAGACTATTTACTATTTTGAGAACATAGTTTTGAATTTTATATTTATTATATTAATTATTTTTCCCATTAAAAATGTATTCATAGATTCCTGCTTAACTACTTACTTGAAAGCTTAAATTTTACTAATAAGTTCTTAATTTTACAATGGAGTGCAATTCGCTATGTTTTTTGTTTCAGATCACTAAATAGAAGACGGAAGAACAAACCAATAAATAGAAAATAAAAATGATAACATGATGAAATATGTTTCCACTCGGACATTTTCACAAAACAAGGACTAAAATCAATTTGAGCATGGTTTACAATGACAAAATCATACAAAGAAGAAGACTATATCTCGCAGAAAACATAAATTGTCTCAATTTCTACGTATTTATCTGTATCATTAGTTTATTACTGCAGATCGTAAATTCTAACACAACAAATATGAACAAGCGCAACGATAAATTTACTAACAATAATTTCAATTTAAAATCACAGCCAAGTAGTTTTCATAACGAAGATAATAGGCACGAAGATTCACGCAGTGGAGAAGTTTTCGAAAAAAATCCCTATTATAACAATGATGAATTTGTATCAAATAAATATTACAGCACCGAAAACAACGCTTACAGCGATTATGAAGATTATAAACGATATTATTTGGATCCTTCAAATCCATTTACAACTTCGAAAGTTAAATTTAAAATTAGCAGTAGGATAGTTCAAACTAAGTATGGAAAATTACAGGGCATTGTTTTAGCGATGGACGATCACAGATTTTTAAGCCCACTTGAGGTATTTCTAGGTGTTCCATATGCTACACCGCCAGTTGGGTCTAACAGGTAAGATAGTCACTACGAATTATCTTAGTATCATGCATGCTTTCAATTATATTAAAAATGCATTCATTTACTAATCTATATATTTTAAAATCGTTCGTACGGAGTAAACCAGTCATGCGTTACTGCTTTGACACACACAGAACTTTTATTTTAATTGTTTTGAATATTAAATTTGATAAATATTTTCATGCAATACAGAAAATATAAATAATTCGTATAAAAGAGAATGTGTATGTTGAAATGGAAATCTCAGCTTAAACCAGAATTTTGCATGCGTATTTAACAAAATGGCATAATATGTTACCTGGATCGGTAGACCGTAACAGCTAAAAGACGGCTCGATTGAGTAATTTTTTATTCTGCTGGTGTACGTTGGAAGCTCGCTCTAATCGCTTGATAATGCCTTCTTATAAGGCGAAACACGTGTCGCTTTTAATCGATGGATGTTTGTCTTATTTGGAGTAATGTACTTGTGTGAGTGATTATTGTTGTGGTAATATAATGTACTTCTACTAGTGCATGTATTTGATGAAAGGATAGTGCTTTTGTTTTCTTTGAAATATAGAATGCCATTTTATTGTTTTCAATATTTGAGTACCATTGTGTCAAATTACACACATGTTAAATAAACATAACTAAGATTTTATAAATAAATAAATAAATATCTTCACGCAATTCCCAATACAGGGGTAGACAGAGGTCAAGTCTAGACAATCAAGTCCCTTTGGGTCAAAGGGACTTGATTGTCTAGGCCTTCCACCGAAGATGTTTTCGGGACAACGTGTCGACTCACGACAGGTGGTGAGCCCGTCGCCGTCTTTATGTCCAAGCCAACGATGAAATTAATACATAAGTTTTTGAAAAACTCATTGGTACTGCCACCTGGGGATCGAACTCGGGTCTCTTGACTCGAAATTCCGACCACCCAACAACTCGGCTATCGTGACTAAGATTTTATAGTAAAAATTTTCGTAACGTAACGCTTAAAATATTGCTTATATTTGCGTTGATATTTCAAAATTTTGTTTAATAACTTCCGTGGTTGATCGTGAATTATTTAATAACTCGACTTCCGTAGACGGGTGTCGCCGGCTCAGAGGATGCGGGTTTGATTCCCGGCCGGATGAATGTAGAAAACACTGTTTCTACAATTTCACGGGTCTGGGTGTTTGTGATAACTTCGTTATTTTTGATACCATAACACTAATGCTTTAGCTGCTTACTTTGGGATCTGAACGATGTCTGTGATGTTGACCCGATCTATGTATTATATATTTCCTTTTTTATGTATAACATTTTTATTTGTTTCATATTATGGCAACGTCATCCTATGGTGTTATATCTTTGAAATAGCGAGTGAAGATAAATAACGTAAAGAGCACTTGTAACGGAATACTCGATTATTGTGATGAAACAATAAAATACTATTTCCTTACTACAAATATTACCTCCTTATTACCTTCTTCTTTTGATGTGGTTTCCAGGTGTTATATGCTGTAGTAGCCATTTCTACTTTCTGATTTCATAAAACTAGTGCCTAAGTTACTTCAGAACTTGAGCAATTGGTTCCGGAATTGGAACACGATTGATTCCCGGTGGAGTCAATGTAGATAACACTTTTTCGGGTCTGTGTGTAGTACCTCCTTTGTTTCTCCACTAATATGTGTATAATATGCTCCTTACCACACTTATCTTACCATAAAAAATATAAAAGATTTTTTTTTAAAGATTTTATGAATTTCATAATTTTTTATATTTTCCGTTAGAATATGTAGTAAATAAATATTCTGTCTATATGAAGTGCTGAATGATTGTATGTATTTGTAACTTCTAGGACAAAATTATATATTATATATATTATACATGTTCTTGCATCAGATTCAGCCCAACGAGAACGCCATCACCATGGGATGGTGTGAGAGTTTCTGATAGACCAGGTCCCGCTTGCCCACAGAAACTACCTGATTTCGATGACGAAAGGACCATATTAGAAAAAATGCCTAAGGGTAGATTAGAATATTTAAAAAGACTGATGCCTTACCTTAAGAATCAAAGTGAAGATTGTCTTTACTTAAACATTTTTGCACCTTTACAAAGTAAGTAATTACTTCTATTGACTTACGATAATTAATTTTGCCATTTTCACAATTTTATTAGGTCACTGAACCCGTAGCTTATTGGGGGAAATGAGGTCAATGCTGGGGTCATTTACCTTTCTTACTTTGGGTTGCACGTAAGTCTTAACTAAGAAGACGACCGCAAAGCAGATAGATGAAACTTTATTATATTATATAGTCAAAGATTTAACAGATTTAAAAGAAATTTATTCCCTGTTTCATTCAATATTATCAGAAATTAGGATGCTACTTTAAACTTTGAACTTAATTAAATCAAATGAGAATGATAATTAATTATTCTATGCTTTGCTACAGATTTTTAAGTATTTATTTAATAATAATTCAATTTAATAATTTAATAATAATAATATAATAAAGAAAGGTTTTCAAGTAGCGATATAAAGAAGTTTTCGCAGTTTCACAATTTCAAACACATATTAAATCAAATCAAATCAGTAAAGCAATTGGTTCCGGAATTTGAACACGATTGATTCCCGATCGGGTCAATGTAGACAACACTTTTTCTGCATTTTTTCGGGTTCTGTGTGTAGTACATTCGTTGTTTCTGGTTCCATAATACAAGTGTTTAATTTAGATCAGAGCAATGTATGTGATGTTGTCCCGATTAATGTTTGTATTTATTATATAATAATTATTAATAATTACTCCATATTTATCTATGTGAATGCTTATATCAAATATTATTTTAGTGGATGAATCTAAATTAACACTACCTGTATTAGTGTATATACATGGTGAAAGCTACTCATGGAGTTCAAGTAATCCATATGACGGTGCAGTATTAGCCAGCTACACAGACCTAATTGTAGTCACATTGAACTTCAGACTGGGAGTATTAGGTAAAAAAAAATAATTCAATATTACTGTTTCTTTTCATATGTTCACGCAATTTTCTACACTAGGGTAGGCAGATACTTAGAAAATAGTCCTTTCAACCCACATTTCAACGGGAGCTTATTTTTGGTACAAGGTGACATGTGGTGA
Organism: Sericinus montela; assembly: GCA_029286605.1. Taxonomy (NCBI): domain Eukaryota; kingdom Metazoa; phylum Arthropoda; class Insecta; order Lepidoptera; family Papilionidae; genus Sericinus; species Sericinus montela. The sequence goes on along the minus strand of JAGSMR010000070.1, from coordinate 810,641 downwards.
GACTATCCCAGTTTTAATGTCCATGCCAACGTTGTATATCGTACATAAGTTTTGAAAAACATTGGTACGAGTCTACCTCCTGGGGATCTAACTTGGGTCTCTTAACTCAAGTTCTGATAACCCAACCACTTGGGTATCATGACTTTATTTATGACATTACTGCTATTTTTACGACCATATTTTTAATTGGTAGTAACTCTGTTCTCGAAGTTAAGGGTTGTCGACTCAAATCTGGCTACGATATTATATTCATCATACAAATGTTTGCCACATTTGTATGATGTGTATGGATGTTTCTAATCGAGTCGTTGTTGTTTTAATGTGAATATATATATATATATATATATATATATATATATATATATATATATATATATATATATATATATATATATATATATATATATATATATATATATATATATATATATATATATATATATATATATATATATATATATATATATATATATATATATATATATATATATATATATATATATTTATCTATGTGTATCATATTATGTATGTTAGTATAGTGGACCGTTGACCTTGGATATTAAGACGGCGCTAGGATCACCACCTATCACGTTCTTCCAATTAGTTTCAGTGAGTAATGGATGATGGCTATGTCGAATGAATGAAGAACGGTTGACGAAAAAAGTTTATAAGGCGGGTGTGAATAGTAATGTTGGAGAGGGTAGACATAGGCGAAAGTACCGAGGCTAAATCAAGGACGTCTTGAAACAAGGCTATGTCAAGAGTAACCTAAACCGTAGAGCATGTATGAAGGGAATAATGAAAGTAAATGAAGCGAAACAAATATGTAAGAATCGTAGCAAGTCGAAAATGTGGTGGTATCTGCCAACCCCTACGTGAAAGATGCGTGTCATGTATGAGAAGCGGATCTAAATTAATTGTGTAGATCTCTGTCTACCCTATTAATGGTGAATTTGTGTAAAGATAAGCATTTATATTTAAATTATATTTCCATGAAGCTATCAAACTAATTAATAAGTTTATGTGATATATTTGCAGGATTTTTAAATGCAAACCCAGCGCCGCATCTAAAAGCACGTGTAGCGAATTATGGATTGATGGATCAGATAGCGGCTCTTCATTGGGTTCAACAAAATATTGCGCTATTTGGAGGTGATCCAACAAACATTACTCTAATGGGTCATGGTTCAGGTGCAGCCTGTATCAATTTTCTAATGATATCGCCAACTGTTATGCCAGGTATTAAGTTTACATTGTTGAAACTATCTTGAGAGATTATTTTCTCGGGTCTGGATGTTTGTGGTACCTCCGTTGTTTCTAATTCCATAATACAAGTGCTTACTTTGGGATTAGAGCAATGTATATGATGTTGCCCCTATCTATGTATGTATTTTTTTATATAGAAAAGGGAAGCAAACGAGCAGGTGGCTCACGTGATGGTAAGTGATTACCGCCGCCCACGAACACCCGCAATACCAGAGGCTTAGCAGATGCGTTGCTTCCCTTAGAATGCTCCTCTCCGCCAGTATTGGGGTAGGGTGGGCCACCTTTTTTTTATTTATTTATTTACTTTTTTATCAAATAATTTGAAATAATTTGTCTGTATCTCTTGTGATCGGAATGTTTGTGGTACCTTTGTTGTTTTTGATTCCCTAACACAAGTGCTAAAACTATTTTGGGATCAAATTTATGGAATATTGTCCCTATCTATTTATGTACGTATTTATAAAAAAAAACTGCTAAATTCACGTTCGAACGGTGAAGTTTCTACTTAGTTTCGAATCTATAAGAGGTCTTTTATTAGGATGAGTTATCCTACCGCTAAACCGGGAACTCATCCCACTCATTCTGATAGGTTCTCCAACAGGTCGGAAACCATTCTGTACCTCCACCGGTTAATTATGACTTTAGCTGTTTTAAACTTTTTTTAATTGAATCATTTTTTTTTAATTGAATCAGGTCAATTAAAAGATTTGTTCGTATTAAATCTATTTAATATTTGAATATTAAATATTTGGATGATTTCAGGTCTATTCCATAGAGCGATTCTTTTGTCTGGATCTGCTTTAAGTTCTTGGGCTATAGTTGATGATCCAGTTTTTTATTCTTTAAAACTAGCCAAGCATATGAATTGCACAATACCTGAAGACATGACTAAAGACCACGAAGTTATAGTAGACTGTTTAAGAGATGCATCAATAGAAGAATTATTATCAATAGACATATCGCCTCCTAATTTCTTGACTGCTTTCGGACCCTCTGTAGATGGAGTAGTAATAAAAACAGATTTCGGGAAAGACTTCTTGACGATGTATTCAACTGGTGATTTTCCTAGTTTTGGCCCATTGAATAATATGAATCAGAACAGTTTTCATACAAGGAGAAGCGACAGTGGCCGAAGGTTGTTTCAAAACAAATATGATTTGTTATTTGGTGTTGTAACATGTGAAGCGTTGTGGAAATTTTCAGCACGCGACATACAGAATGGGATCGAGCCGGATAAAAGAGATCGTATGTTACGGTAGGCCTATTCAGTTTCATTAGCATAATGTAACAGCGAAAATAGGTTACGATGATTGCTGCCTATGAATATTTTTGTCTCTTTTTATAATGAATGAAAATAGTGAAAAAAAGGGTTTTATCACACTTCGCAAGGAGTTTGGGCCAATAATAATTTATCTTTGTAAATCGATGAAATTTTATTTGTAATAATATCTGTTAACTCTATATTTATATGCAGCAAAATGGTAAATAAATATAATATATTTATAAATTTTTTTATACATTTATACGTTTATTAAGTTTGAAATATTACAAATTCCATCCTGTATCGAATCGCAGGAATATCGTAACTTATTTGTTTTCTGTGAAATATATTTCTAAAGTTATTTGTTACACAAAAATACATAAACGAATAAAAATGAAAAAAATAAAAAAATATTCAAATAGGTGTTAGTTAGGTGTAAGTATATATTTATCAAATATTTAATCATAACATGACAAATTCTACCTCTGATATCCGATAAAAAAATTATCTTTCTTATTGTATATATATTTTATAAGAAAAAATGTAATATACATTCTTTTAATTCTGAATGGTGAACTATTTAATCATATTATCTGACGATTTTTTAGTATAATTAAATAGAGGCTAAAGGCTCCTATATCAATAATCAATATATTCTTATTAATATTCAGAGCTATATTTTCGTCAGCTGAGATAGATTGGTAACTTAGCCACTTTATTTTTAGGAAAGATATAATCTTCTTCCGTAATAATGATTAACGATAATATTCATGATTGGCAAGCGGATTAACCATATCAGATTACAAGCTTTGATTTATTCTGATCTGCTAATTTTCGAGATAGTTATTCTGACATTTTCAACGCTTTTCCCTAAGTCTCATATGATATTTATGCGATGAAAGAGTGCGTACATACATACATAACGGCCTCTGAAAAGTCCACTGCAGGGCATAGGCCTCTTCCATAGGGACGATTTTCTATGCTTGCTGCCGTCCATCTTCGGTCCGATTATTTTGGTTCGATGTTTTAAGCGATGGTTATCCCGCCATCTAACGGTTGCCATAACGATATTCAAAGGCTGTATCCTCAGTCGCCTCTTAAGACACCCACGGGAAGAAAGGAGTGCCAATATTCTTACGCCGTTACCACACGAATAGGGTAAATTATTATTATCGGAATAATAACCTATTTTAATAAAATAAAGTTTAATATAATTACACATACGGCCCGTCTCAGGTGTGAAGCGTTGTGGAAATTTTCAGCACGCGACATACAGAATGGGATCGAGCCGGATAAAAGAGATCGTATGTTACGGTAGGCCTATTCAGTTTCATTAGAATAATGTAACAGCGAAAATAGGTTACGATGATTGCTGCCTATGAATATTTTTGTCTCTTTTTATAATGAATGAAAATAGTGGAAAAAAAAGGGTTTTATCACACTTCGCATGGAGTTTGGGCCAATAATAATTTATCTTTGTAAATCGATGAAATTTTATTTGTAATAATATCTGTTAACTCTATATTTATATGCAGCAAAATGGTAAATAAATATAATATATTTATAAATTTTTTTATACATTTATACGTTTATTAAGTTTGAAATATTACAAATTCCATCCTGTATCGAATCGCAGGAATATCGTAACTTATTTGTTTTCTGTGAAATATATTTCTAAAGTTATTTGTTACACAAAAATACATAAACGAATAAAATGAAAAATAAAAAATATTCAAATAGGTGTTAGTTAGGTGTAAGTATATATTTATCAAATATTTAATCATAACATGACAAATTCTACCTCTGATATCCGATAAAAAAATTATCTTTCTTATTGTATATATATTTTATAAGAAAAAATGTAATATACATTCTTTTAATTCTGAATGGTGAACTATTTAATCATATTATCTGACGATTTTTTAGTATAATTAAATAGAGGCTAAAGGCTCCTATATCAATAATCAATATATTCTTATTAATATTCAGAGCTATATTTTCGTCAGCTGAGATAGATTGGTAACTTAGCCACTTTATTTTTAGGAAAGATATAATCTTCTTCCGTAATAATGATTAACGATAATATTCATGATTGGCAAGCGGATTAACCATATCAGATTACAAGCTTTGATTTATTCTGATCTGCTAATTTTCGAGATAGTTATTCTGACATTTTCAACGCTTTTCCCTAAGTCTCATATGATATCTATGCGATGAAAGAGTGCATACATACATACATAACGGCCTCTGAAAAGTCCACTGCAGGGCATAGGCCTCTCCCATAGGGACGATTTTCTATGCTTGCTGCTGTCCATCTTCGGTCCGATTATTTTGGTTTGATGTTTTTAAGCGATGGTTATCCCGCCATCTAACGGTTGCCATAACGATATTCAAAGGCTGTATCCCTCAGTCGCCTCTTAAGACACCCACGGGAAGAAAGGGAGTGCCAATATTCTTACGCCGTTACCACACGAATAGGGTAAATTATTATTATCGGAATAATAACCTATTTTTAATACAATAAAGTTTAATATAATTACACATACGACGACGGACGAGACGGGCGTCTCAGGAGTGAAGCGTTGTGCGTTCAAGTCCCGCTAGGATTCCTCAGACTATGGATGTTTATATGTATAGATGGATATTTATGTATAAAAGGTATATTGTAGGCTCACTGTCTGTCAAGTTGTACTAAATAACCTTCGGTGAAAGGTGGATAGAAAGGACTTAATTGTCTAGACCCCTGTCCAGTATTGGAATAATGCCTTAAAAAAACATGATGACAATAATATCCCATAGCTTTTCATGTACTTACCTTAAGTTGATTTATTTCAGAACCTACGTGAGGAATGCTTACACTTATCACTTGAGTGAGATTTTCTATACAATTGTGAATGAATACACTGACTGGGAGAGAACGGTATGTTTTTGATTGATCTTATAAAGTTTTTGTTAATACAGTACAATATAGTTTAAGTAGAATGTACTTCTACATGAAGATGGCGACGGGCTCACCACCTGTCACGATTTCCCAAAATTATATTCAGTGGAAGATGGGTCGACGGGGCTTAACTGCCTAGATTTCTATCAATCCCTGTATTGAGAATGGCATAAAGATATATATATATATATATATATATATATATATATATATATATATATATATATATATATATATATATATATATATATATATATATATATATATATATATATATATATATATATATAGATATATATATATATATATATATATATATATATATATATATATATATATATATATATATATATATATATATATATATATATATATATATATATATATATATATATATATATATATATATATATATACACATGCCTGAGTGAGTGACCTGAGTTCTAACACGTGTCAGCAGCACCACTAAAATTGTTAAAATTAATTTCAAGTGTTGAATTTTATCACAATCTTGATGGCGAAGGAAAATAAAAAAAGATAACATGTATATTCGACAAAGAATATTATTTTATAGATATTGAGAAATTGGCCAGGCCGCAATAAAGCATCTTCCCCTTTGAACATAAGAACAATAGTCTTTATACTCGTAAATACAACTCATTATTAAATATGGATGTAAAGACACTTTACACCGGCATGGTGTTAATAGAGTCGATTCCATAGGTTCGATTTCAGGGCAGGTCAAACAAAATAAATGAAAAATTAAACAAGTCAATAAATTGCAAACAAGCCACATATTTCAACAGTAATATTTAATAATAAAAAAACTGTTAAAATTACATTGTCACGGATATTTCTGGTAACTTCGTTGTTCCCGTTTCCATGACAGAAGTACTTTAGCTGCTGACTTTAGGGTCAGAGTAATATATGTGACGTTGTCCCTTTCTATGTATTCATTTACTGTTGTAGAATCCAATAAGCACAAGAGATGCCACAATCGCGGCGTTGTCTGACGCACAGTACGTGGCGCCGTTGATACAAAGCGGTGATTTGTTGAGCGGTGGACCAAAACCGACGTTGAGCGACGAAGACGGACCGGGGAGGCCAACGAAAACTTTTTTCTATGTTTTCGATTATCAAACAAAAGACGGGTTTTATCCACAAGTAAGTAATATACATATATTTTTTTATCTTCACGCATTTCCAGCGAGAGGTAGGTTTTGTAGCCATATGTATATTTATCTATATAAATATGTTGTAGATTGTTTAGATTATATATTGGGTAATTCTTGAAGATTAATAAATATAATAATACAGCAAATTATGTAGCTTTCTAGCGCATAATATATCGATGTTATATAAAATATAGATGTGATGTAAAATACATTTTCACAATTTGAGGAAACCATTATATATAACAATATAATATCAGAATTTGTAATATTATTGCAATTATTTCGTTTAATATTTTATTTTAGCGAACTGGAGCAGTTCATGGCGAGGAACTTCCGTACATTTTTGGTGCACCTTTAGTAGATGGATTCGGACATTTTCCTCAAAACTATACAAAGTCAGAAGTCGCTTTGTCGGAGTCAATTCTATTTGTTATTGCCAATTTTGTAAAAACAGGGTAAGTGATATTAAATACTTATATATTATACACATACGTCTCTTCCAAAGGACGATTCGCGATATATTTTACTGTATGTATATACAGTACTTATATACCTCTGTACTGTGTGTGTACCTCTTCTGTAAGGGAATATTTGTCTTAATCGGCATCGTGGCAATTGAATTGCCGATCACCGTCACATGTATGCTTAATTAAATCTGGTATATTACGAGATCATGTTTTAAGGAATACTAGCAATGCTTAAATAACATTTCTAATGAATACTGTTATAGATGGTGTTTCGTGTCGTCGTGAAGTTTTACTAGTCGCGTGCTCTAAAGCTTACGGTTTTTTTGTAAAAAGAATTCTTGAAATGTCAAATAAAATTACTATTATTCCTGTTAACCACTCCAACTAAGCTGCAATGCTTGTGTTTGGAGTTGGTTTACGACCATAGTCGAATGGCGGGCTCGAACCTACGATGCTATGTTTCGGAGTCCGCACTCTAAACCATTAGGCTATTGTCGCTTGCGAGATCATTATTCTCCTTTATGAACGTTGCCATTACAGTATTAAGGAGGTCTCTTATCTCATTAGTAATAAAGAGTCTCAGTATTAAAGAAGTGTTGTACGCTAGTGGGATGTAAAGTGGCGGCAAATTATTACACCGTTGTCAAGTGGTTTATTTAATTACTAAGACGATGTTACTTTTATATTTTGTGTATTTGTAAACATAATATACACTGAGCAGGCTCAATAATTCTAATAATAAGAATATAATATAAAGGACTTACCTCTCTATCCTTGGCCGACGAACAATGGCAGGACCCGGGAGTACAGAGCGTTTCCGACCGGGAGACCGTATGGAAGGAAAAAGAGCCCCATGGGAGGTTCTACAATTTCATAGATACTGTCGCCTCCCTTAACTAGTCACGTTTCGGTGACCCTTTTGGGAAAACCGAGGGTTTTATCTGTGTGATTCAGGATCAGGTTATTAAGACGAATAACTACCAGAGATACATCCTAAGGGGTGGCACCGTCGACATCTGTCGAGCTTGTCGCCACCCTGGGGAGTGGGATGCCCGCTGAAATTATTCCTATAGTTGTTTCTGCGAATGGGTTAATCCCAGTTAGCCTCTCAGGACATCTTACGCGATTGGGACTCCGTGACGGACCGCTCCGAGCTCAAATGCAGAAGGCGGTGCTCCTCGATACGGTCCGCATCGTCCGCCGGTTTCTCTCCCTGTCGCCCTAACCCTCGGCCGTCTTTTCTCCCTTGTCGAGGGTTTCCGTCTGGTTGGGTCTTAATATTTATTTATTATTTTTATGTGTATAAAAACTCAACCAGACGAGAAAATATAAATAACAATAATAAAAATATAATATTAAATACATATATAGATAGGGACAACATTACATACATTTCTCCAATCCCAATGTAACATGCTAAAGCACTTGAGGTATGGGAATCGGAAACAAGGGAAGGAACTACTAACACCCTGGCCCGAGAAAATGTAGAAAAAGTGGTACTACATTGACCCGTCCGGGAATCGAACCCGGGACCTCGGTATGGTGACACCTTAAAAACGGAGTTTACGGCACTCGTCCACGGAGGTCATCAAAATCGAATCTCAACCTAACTCTCAGCAGGGAGAGGGCAACCGTGACGTCTGTTTATATCGTTTGCTCGGATCTCCTGTTGCTAAAATAGCAATGGGAGGTAGATACCGAGATGAGGATAAGTACATAAAATTAATTATAATACTGAAGAGGGCTTGAGGAACGTAAACATGTTGGGCCTCCCTAAATACTACTTTTCTATATTCAGCCTTATAGTTTAAGGTCGTATTGTTGACTAATGTAAATAAAAAATAAATGTGGACAATATCACATATATTGCTCTGATCCCATAGTACGTAGCTAAAGCACATGTGTTATGGAATCAGAAACAACAGAGTTCTCCTAAACATCTATATCAAGACAATATAAAAAGAAACGGTTTTCTACACCTCTAAAAGGGGACACATCTAAAATCAAAACACAAAAAAATAATGATTATTACGGTGAAATTTTTGTTTCAGCAACCCCAATGATTTAAGTCGCCAAGATATCTTACTACCCGCGTCAAAAGAGAGAAATAAATTTCGCGGAATTAACTGGGAAGAATATGATGCGACACATCAAAAATATCTCGAAATAGGTGAGTATTAAACGACCCCCGTTGTCGAGAAGTTTACAGACCGGTTTTTTACGTTTTAACTGCTCAAAGGTCCCGGGTTCGATTCCCGTCTGTCATAAGAATATTTAAAACCACTTTTACTATTTTTTTTTTCGTTTTTGCTTTTTTGGGTAAACATAACGGGTGATAAGCTCATCCCTGTCTTAGTGTTTTAGATAACGATAGAAATCATACATATATTTAGAAAACACTCTTTGGTATAAGCCTTCTTCTGGAGAATCGAACTCAGCTTTCTTGATTCGAAATCTGATCACCCAATTAAGTTAAACAGTTAATATTTCCTGATTAAAACTTAGTTGTTTAGAGACTGCTTCTGAGTTGTAACTTTTTTAAATAAATCGCCTTTTTATGTATTATGCTTTGCTTTGATTATGTGCATTTTTTTTATAGAAAAGGGAGGCAAACGTGCAGATGGCTCACGTGATAGTAAGTGATCACCGCCGCCCATGAACACCCGCAATACCAGAGGCATAGCAGATGCGTTGCCAGCCTTAGAGTACCAGAGTGCCCCCCTAGAATTGGGAGGGGGGGGGGGTTTGGGCCTCTGGTTACCTGCACTCACCAGACGAAACGCAGAAGTTTGTTAGACTTCAACTTCACGCCGGTATTCTGTGTGGTCGTGGTACTTCCCCGGCCGAGCCGGCCCATTCATGCAACAACAAAAGCTGATGCGTGGCTCTACCACTGCTTATTTCTTATTTTATTTCCATGAACTATAACTTAAATTACTCTCCCTAAATATATTCATACTGTTGAAGCGAAAGGGTTTATCTGGATACAAAGTTTAGATCTTAATAAATTTGTTTTTGCATCAATTAATTTATTAATGTGTTAATTGCACTTTAGTGCAATTTAATTCAGCAATATTAATATAGTATAATTGTATTCAACATTTTCTCATTGATAATTTATTTGATCAAATATTTTAATTAGGTGTGAAGCCGCGTCTCAAAAATCATTTTCGTGCACATCAGTTGTCAGTATGGCTACGACTTGTCCCCGAGCTACATAGAGCAGGAATGGAAGATGTCGCTGCTCGTCACAACCTATTCCGAAACCATAATGAGCAAGATTTATATGAAGGCATAGTGAGACCTGATCCATTATCTCGTAATACCGATATTGACCAAATTAGACGATCTAATGGCACGGTGTATACTGATACAGCTTTGACTACAGTTGACACAATATTAGCCACATGTGTAACATTACTACCAAACGCAAGAGATGTGCATGCTCTAAATACAACCGATAGTACTTCTCTGGCTAACCTTGAAGCAGCTGGTTATGCTGCATATTCAACAGCTCTCAGTGTCACTATAGCAATTGGTTGTTCATTGCTAATTCTTAATGTTTTAATATTCGCGGGAGTATATTATCAAAGAGATAAAAGTAGGTCCAGAGGGAAACATCCGCGTTTTGATGAAAAACATTTTGAAACCATATCGGGGAAACATTCTCATTACCATATTGATCCGACACTAGCCCCTAGTTTGGTTGTAGATGTGGAAAGGCAAAACCGAAAAAAGATTCTGACTGAACCTAATCTGACAAATTTGAATTTTAAAGGACCGTTGGATAATAGAAAATCACCAAGTCCAACGATGAGCCTAGATAATATGATGTTACCTAGTAAACTAGGAAGTAGAAGTAATAGTTTTAGGTTACCAAATGTAAGCTATTCAAATATGGGAGGATATTCAACGATGCCCAAAAACGTGAACCAGTTTTGTAATTCTCCTCCAATGCAGGAGTTGCGTCACCAACAGTTTCCTCCTAATGGTTCAACTGCATCACCTGGAAGGGAAGACAGAGTTCCTCATGCCACACTTCGTAGAGGAAAATCCCTTCATCCAACAAATCTTCCACAGGCAGCTATCGATGAAATGCGAGTGTGACATTTAATGTATACACCTGACTTTGTTCTACGTTAAGTAATATTAATGTAATTTAGGTGAGTTTGCAATGTGTAAATAAATGTTTGAGGTTGTTTTTTAGGAAAGAAAGGTTATCGATTTTCTCAATCGCTGTAACAATAATATCAATTAAAATATCGTAAGATTTTTGGAGTTTTAATTCTTAATACTATGTGTGCAACTATTTATGTTGAGTTTTAACCGACGACAGAATTACCCTTGTTTTGTGTGTATTAACATGAAGGATTTGCCATAGTTGCTACGCCTGGCAAACAGGTTGGCAACCGCATTTTTTTTTTTTTTATGTTATTACACAGTAAGATGCTGCTCCCTATCTCTTGACATTTATATTTTACAGTGGTAGAGCCACGCATTAGCTTTTGTTGTTGCATGAATGGGCCGGCTCGATCGGGGAAGTACCACGACCTCACAGATTACCGGCGTGAAGTAGAAGTCTAACAAACTTCTGCGTTTCGTCTGGTGAGTGCAGATAATCGGTGGCCCACACACCCCCCTCCCCAATTCTGGGGGAGTGGAGTGTGTGGGAGCAATGGGCAAGCCATACAGGTCCTAAAACTGACAACCGTTGAAAAGAAATATTATCGAGTTGTGGCTTCATTCACGTAAGCACAGAGTTGGACGATCTTCCACAAGATGAAGTGAAAAACTGCACAACATTACGGGGAGTCTGTAGGTGGCCCATAATCGTTCTTCTGTGGAAGTCTTTGGGAGAGGCCTATATTTAGCAGTGGACTTTTGGATAGGGTGTAAACAAAAAGAAGAATTACCCTTCAGCTACATTACATAACAAGATATTCTTGTTTCTATTGATACATTTTTAAATTTGTACCAGAGAAACAACTGAAACGGTCTGACCAAAACTTTTTTTTGTATAGAACGTGTTTTATAAACCAAGTTTATCTAAATAGGTGTAATCTTTGAAAAACATTAAAAAATATATTAAAGTTATATATAGCGAGAATAAAAGGAGCGTTACCACCCAGATGCTAATAATTATTATATTATTTTTAAATAGAATATCAAAAAATTAACATTATAAAAATAAATACTTACATTTAAACTGCCCAAAGGATCTAAATGAATATGGCGAAGGGGCAAAGGTTTAATCCAGGTACCGGACCCTGAACACGCATTCATGCGCTTGTTTTCCTTATCCCTTGTAAACAGGGTGGGCGATTTATGGTACCGTTGCCAACGTGAGCTTAGCCAAGAATTAAGATGCATAATACGTATTATTGTAAGTAATAGTTCTTCCTTAATGAAGGGATTCTAATTTCGTTGCTGCGAACGGACAGCAGTGCGGTTGTATATGTACTTTTTTATGAAACTGCCTTTATGTAATGACCTTGATGGTATGTTTTGTCTACACCCTCTTTAAAACTGCAAATAACATGAAATGAAGGTTACAGATGCAGTGACATCACTGCGAAATAAGATAAAATACCTCACTGTTAAGTAACTGGCTCTCCACTGCTTTAAAACGTTTACACACTAGGTATTACGGTAGGTTTGTTGGCTGAAATGAGCAAGATTTTTCGGTCGATGCAGAGAAGTAGTCTGCAATCTTGAACTAACTTCAATCGGGAAAAGCAAAGTAACTTGAATTTTGGTGGAACATACAAGCAAGCTAAGAAAAGTAAATGACCGAATTTTGGTATTTCTTTCAATCAAATATAGAAGTTATGATGTATAACGGCCTATAACAGTTCACTGCTGGATGTAGGTCTCTCACGTGGGTGGGTTTGTCATAATCTCACTGCTCGGATTAGATGCTGCTGTCTGCTGTTGTCTGCTTAGTTTAGTCTGGTATACTTTCGAGGTAGTTATCTCTACATCTGTGGGTTGCCATAGATATTGTTAAGCTTTTTGTCCTAGTTTTACGATAGCCGAGTGGTTGGGTGGTCGGAATTTCGAGTCAAGTGACCCGAGTTCGATCCCCAGGTGGCAGGCTCGTACTGATAGGTTTTTTCAAAAACTTATGTACAAATTATGTCGTTGGCTTGGACGTAAAGACGGCGACGGGCTCACCACCTGTCACGTTGACCCGAAAATATCTTCGGTGGAAGGTGGGTCGAAGGGACTTATTTGTCTAGACTAGACCTCTGTCTACCCCTGTATTTGGAATTGCGTGAAGATATATTTTTTCTCTTAGTCGCCTCTTACGACACTTATAAGAAGACACGATATCCTTAAGCTGATACTACAACGGCCAATGCAGACGTAAATAGTATTAATTAAATCCCTTTGTACGCACTTAGGAGCACTTACGATACTCAGAAATATTATGCTAACTTCATCAATTTAATTTCCATGACCTTACATCTAGTTAACATCAAAGCCGATAACGCATTGAAGTTAATTTTTAATAGTTAATCTTAATGATGCATTTTGTTGATTTTAAACCGTTTTCTCCATGAATAATAATATAAAAATATACAATTGTTAACATAAATGAAAAATAAAAATACTTTCATTTCTCAATTCCTCTCTTTTTCTGCATCATGTAATATTGCCCTTGCTAAATTTAGTAAGAATTTCATAATCGGATATTATTATACTAATTTGAGGGCGTTCAATGTTTTATTTGCTTAGGCTCATTTGATTTAAAACAGGAACGGAATTTAGATTACTCCAAATAAATTTTAAACGAATCTCTTCTACAAATAAAGCCCACGTTTTGACATAATTTATTTTACAAGTGATTCGATAACTTGCTAAGGGTTAATCCGTTTTAAAAGCTTTGAAAGTTGATATTAAATGAAAAGAAGTACTCGGGAAATACGATTTCATGTAAATAGGATTTTACTGTAAGGTGAAAATTTTAGTAATTTCATTCTTGATTGATTAATGAGTTTTATTTTGCCCACGACGGCCGAATAGTTGGGTGATCGGCATTTGAATCAAGTTCGATTAGATGAATGAATTTTTTTAATCTTATCCTGTTAATATATGTATAAATAGGGACAACATCACATACATTACTCTGACCCTTAAGTAAGTAGCTAAAGAACTTGTGTTATGGAATCAGAAACAAGGAAGGTACCCCAAACGGCCAGATCCGAGGTAATGTAGAAAAAGTGATTTCGTATATCGACCCGTCCGGGAATCGAACCCGGGACTTCAGAGCTAAAACATACCTTAAAAACATTGGCACATAATGTAATTCCATTCGTGTCAGTTGTTTCTTGAATCAATCTTACTCAAGTTTACAAAACAAACCTATATATAAATGCATCTACTAGTATTTTTGGGACACGGTGTCCCGGAGATAAGAACGTCTTCACGGCACCGTGGAGGCCGTGGATTCAACATTTGCCCATGTAAGTTGATTTTTTTCAAATGTATTCTTTTCATTAAAAACAAAACTCTGTATACATGCATAAAAATCATAAATGAATAAATAAATGTCTTCTCGCAATTCCCAATACAGGGGTAGACAGAGGTCTAGTCTAGACAATTAAGTCCCTTCGACCCACCTTCCACCGAAGATAACACTTCCAAGTTCTTTCCCTTAGTCGCTTCTTACAACACTTCGTAACCGCTCATAACAAAAGATATTTTGTTATAAATATCCTCTCTCATTTTCAAGTCAGAGGTCGATGCAATTTAGTCCATTAGATCCACTTTTATACTGAGCTGTTTTGAGATAACATGACGGGTAGTATACCTGTCATGGTTTTAGTTTCTAAAGAACTTGTATACATAACGTACGAGCCTTTGCTTCTACAGACTACTAAATCCTTTCAACTCACTTTTCACCGAAGAAATTTTTTGGACAATGTGACAGGTGATGAGCCTGTCGCAGTCTGCACAAGCCAACAATATAAATCGTACACAAGCTTTGACAAAAGTATCGGTACAAACCTACAACCTGGGGATTACGACTAACCAACCACTCGGCTATAGTTAATAAATTATATGATGTGACAGGTGGTTTTTAAAATTTTCTTTTTAATGTTATTAGACGGTAATATAACAAAAAGTCAAGCATGATTTACATGCTTTAAAATTCAATAAAAATTGCATAGGCTATAGTTATTTAGCTTATATGACATTATGTCATTCAATGTAATATTTTACTCCGATGAAAAAACACTTTATGGAAAAAAAATCGCTTTTAAGCGATTTACAATTGAAAATGACGGAACGTTAAAACGAATATGACGTTCCTATTGTGCGAGGTCCATTCAGCAAAAGCTGCTGATATTGTCGATTATTGTTAAGTCTAGTTAAACGGTAAACGATGCAAATGATTTACATTCATAAAACAATGTTTTAGTATTTTTTTAAATGAGATTTTTTTTTCTTGACTTGAATTCCGATCACTTAACCACTCGGCTACCCTGCCTTTTTTCTAAGATTTCATCTTGTCATGTTTCAAAGTTCGAACCATTCGATCGCTGTAATCAAATTCAATCCACTTCAGTGCACATTTCACATGTTCCTATACAAGAACCTTCATCAATCATGCGGCGGTGTAGAGGCTGTAGATTTATCTTGGGTATTAGAGGATACATACAATAAGAAGGGTATTAAACAAACGCATGCCTTACAGTGATATCTATCTTGTCTGCTGACAATCTTTACGTAATGTTTCGTATTATCTTAAGAATCATTAATATATATTTTTGTATATATTTATATGTTTATATTTTATATATATTATTTATGTATTTATGTATAATTATGTACGTTTAGTTTATATAATACATGTATGTATTTTTCCATAAAATATTTATTATTTATATGTATATATTTTTTATTAGAGCATTAATCTATATTTTTCTTGTTAGCACCTGCCATCTACTTCTCACCATAACAAAGGTTGACTGGTAGAGAATGCCACCAGGCATTAAGTCCGCCCATTGTAGCCCTTAGTATAAGGTGTAACAATAAAGAATAAATAAATAAATAAATAAATAAATGTAGAAAGGTTTCTAACTGGTCTGGAATTTTCTTATCTTTTTTTAATATTTGATCAATAATTTTATAACAATATGTTGCATTAATTTTCTTAAGTGTTATTTATTATCTTCACGCAATTTCGCATACTGGGATAGGCAGAGAACATAATCATAAAAGTGTTACTTTGATCCACTTTTCACCGTAGCTTATTTAGGTGAGCCTATCACCATAGAAAAATCTGACACGAGCACTTTTTTGTATACTAATCAATTAAGCACCCACCGTCCACCGAAGATATACTTGGACAACGTGACAGATGGTGAGCACGTCGCCGTCTTTATGTTCAAGCCGTCGTTATAAATCGTACATAAGTTTTTGAAAAAAAAAAGCCATTGTTACGAGCCGGTCACCTGGAGATCGACCTCGGTCTCTTACCTCGAATTCCGATCACCAAACCACACGGCTATCGTGACTATACTTATTTTGCTTAATGCCTCTTATTTTATTTGGTTTGCATGGACGATGGTTACTTTCACCTTCAAGTGAATAAATTTGACAACTTTACGCGTATCTGCGGATGAAAATCGGATCAAAAGTAAGCTATTATATTTATATAACTATATTTAGTAACACTTCACATTTGGACGGAATAACGATGTCTACAATAATAATTCTTGCATGACGTTCCACTGAAAAATTCGCAATAGCCGAGTGGTTGGGTGGTCGGAATTTAGAATCAAGAGACCCGAATTCGATCCCCAGGTGGCAGGTTCGTACCAATGGGTTTTTCAAAAACTTATGTACGAATTATTGATTTGGACATAAAAGACGCCGATGGGCTCACCACCTGTCACGTTGTCCCGAAAATGTTTTCGGTGGAAGGTGGGTTAAAGGGACTTAATTGTCTAGACTAGACCTCTGTCTACCCCTGTGTTGGGAATTGTGTGAAGATATTTATTTTATATTTTTATAGTAACTCTTTATATTTGAACGGAATAACGACGTCTACAATAATAACTCTTGCATGACGTTCCACTGACGTTTTTATATACATCACCTTTTGTTACTAATATAAATATACACGTATTGGGAATGGCGTGAAGACATATTATGTTATTCAATGTTACTAAGCATCTTGGAACTTAATTAACACGCGTAGTGTTCACAGTGTTATGTTACACATATTTCTCAATACCCAGTACGTATGTTCGTACGTATATCTTTACGCCGTAACCATTCGTCCACAGAAACGTTAACATAAATTTAGGTGTAAACAAAATTAGATCGTTTAAAGTAAAAAAAAGAAGAATAACATCCTCATATTAATTGTTGCACCAGTCGCATGCCTTTGTATTACTCCGTAATTCTTATAAGATAATCGACGAAGCGCATTCTCTAAAATGATTCCTTTGATGCGCTTTATAGATTAAAATTTAATTTAATTTTGCATGGAAAAGGAGATTGTGTTAGAAAATATGTGTAACAGTTCCTTACTTAAAGGAAAATTAAGCGCAACGTTCAAAACAAAATAAAAACTAAAAGCAGATCTTACTTAAAGTCACGATAGCCGAGTGGTTGGGTGGTCGGAATTTCGAGTCAAGAGACCCGAGTTCGATCCCCAGGTGGCAGTACTAATGAGTTTTTCAAAAACTTATGTACGAATTACATCGTTGACTTGGTCATAAAGACGGCGACGGGTTCACCACCTGTCACGTTGTCCCGAAAATATCTTAGGTGGAAGGTTGGTCAAAGGGACTTTATTGTCTAGACAAGACCTCTGTCTACCCCTGTATTGGGAATTGCGTGAAGATATTTATATTTACTATTTATAGATCTTACTTAACGGGCGATATTAGTCCTCTGCATGGCATAGGTCACGTCGTTCCCATAAAACGTGCTTACCATAATTGCCACGCTTGGCAAGCGGATTGGAGTTCGTACCATATCATACCCATCTCGTAACATAGAAGCAACTGTCTACCAATCATCTCTTAGTTTTTGTCTGGTATATTCCGAGAGGGTTATCCCAGCCAAGAGCCATTGCCAGTGCTCTGTTTCCTTACGATGCCCACGAGAAGAAAGAAGGCGTTATTCTTAGGGTGCGTCCAAATCAAGCGAATGCGCCACACGCACGCCGCTCGCGACCAGGCCGCCTTGCTTACCAGCCTGCTCATACGCTGAATTTGTTTCTTATTGCCGAAGGGTGAATAGGTATTATCATGGAGGGGACAGATGAAAATTTGCAATTCTGATATACAGTGTGCAAGCATGAAACTGCATGCGTGCGGCGCGCGCGCTCTGTGCGAGCCCGGCGTGAGTTGCGCTAAAGAGGTGCACCAAACAATTGCAGTAATTGCATGCGTGTAAGGCGACAACAGTTACTTGTTTGCCTGATTTGGACGCACCCTTACGCCGATACTAGACGATAAAACTGCTATAATACTAACTTTATTATGTAAAATAAGAAAGGCATTCCAATTTATTCCCCAAAAATTTTTAAATGATTGATGTCAAGTTTTTAGAATCAAAGAGAGTGCCCCTTTGATGTTCGACATCAATGGAGGACCTTTCTTTAACACTTCCTTCCTTTTAACACACTTTGGTATCGGAGATTGCTTTCGCAATTATAAATGAATAATTTTGAGACGGTATAGGGGTAAGGATATTTATCCCCTTTCTTCTTGTAAGTGTCGTAAGAGGCGACTAAGAGAAAAACCTTGAAAATTTCATTGGCACCCGAAAAATTAGAACGATAACATTCTCAAAATATACTACGTTGTATTTCAGAGAAACCGGTTCCCCGGTATAATATACAGGGAAATTTATTTTCCCATATGTTATAATATATTATGTGCATTAAATAAAAAAATATCTTCACGCCATTCCCAATGGAGGGGTCGATACAGGTGTAGTCTAGACAATTAAGTCCATTCTATATTTTTGGGGACAACGTGACAGATGATGAGGCCGTCTTTATGTCCAAGCCAACGACATAATTCGTACATAAGTTCTTGAAAAACCCATTGGTACGAGTCAACCATCTGGGTATCGAATTCGGGTCTCTCGACTCGAAATTCCGACTACCCAACCACTCGGCTATCATGACTTTATATGTATTATAATATATAACATAGAGAATATAGTGATGCTTTAGGTGTAGTTAACCACGACCATCATTCATCAGACCCTTTCACAAAACTAATCTCATAAGCGTTATATTAGACAAGGCAAAGATGAATGTGTGTCTAACTTCGGTACGTATTGACACCCCGTTTCGTGTTAATAAGACAACATTTAGCCGACGTGCTTCTAGAATAGGCATAAGCATAGCAAATAAGTAGTTGTGTTTTGAAGTAAAACTTCTTTACGTACGTTTGATATAGGAATTAAGCTGGAGAATGCTTCTTGAGAGAGTTACGGAAAGTGTGATCGGGCAACGCGTACGAATTTTAAATAAATTTATTAAAATTATCAATGAAAAGCCAATGTTTATAATAATAATAAAAAAATAGTCTCGATAGCTGGGTGGAAGGGTGGTTGGAATTTCGAGTCGAGAGACCCGAGTTCGATCCCCAGGTGGCAGTACCAATGGGATTTTTCAAAAACCTAAGTACGATTCATATCGTTGGCTTGGACATAAAGACGGCGACGGGCTCTCCACCTGTCACGTTGTCCCGAAAATATCTTCGGTGGAAGGTGGGTCGAAGGGACTTAATTGTCTAGACTAGACCTCTGTCAACTCCAGTATTGGGAATGGCGTGAAGATATAATGTTTATAATAATAAATAAATAAATATAAATATCTAAACTCAATTACCAATACTGGGGTAGACAGAGGTCTAGTCTAGAAAACGCGACAGGTGTTGAGCCCGTCGCCGTCTTTACGTCCAAGCCTACGACATAATTCGTACATAAATTTTTGAAAAACCCATTGGTACGAGCCTGCCACCTGAGCATCGAACTCGGGTCTATTGACTCGAAATTCCGACCACCCAACCACTCGGCTATCGTGACTTCAATATTTATATAGTAAATTTAAATTTATATATTTAAATTTACTATATAAATGTATACTTATGTAAACACACACACACATACATGTATATGTGTATACGAGTATATGGGGCACAAGAGCTTTTTTACTTCAGTCATGTGATCTAAAAGCTCACACTCATTTTCTTTTAAAGAATGCTTGCAATGTTCACTAACACTACTTGTATACCTGTTAACCACTGCAACTTAGCTGCACTGTGTGTGTCTAAAACGGTTAACGACAATAGTTGAAAAGCGGGCCTGAACCCGCGACGTTGTGTATCACAGTTCGCACCCTAAACCATTAGGCTAATTAATTAACACTTATGAAATACCACTGCTGGCCAAGCACCTCTTACGCAAATAGTCTCCCTGTAATTACTACGATCTGTAGCCTGTTTAAATTAAAAACACATTGTTATGTGAATACCAATTACAATTGTACAATATTTGCTATTGTAATAAATAAAAACTATTAAAAAAGATATTTTATCTTTAATCCATTTTATTTATTATTTTAGTAACTTTTTTCAATTTAATAAACCTATATGTGATTGTCTAAAAATATATTTTCCTGATTAGTCTTGCAGGTTGAAAATACAGTATTTACAGTTGATACTGGAAATGTGAAAATGTTACTATTATTTAAATAAATATTGAACATTCTTTATTAATTACCAAAAGCTGAGGAAAAACGAAAAGATAATATCGACGATGCGAAAGCCCAGAATTTTAGTGACCCTGCCTTCATATCTATGTATTGCGGGTTGTTTATGTGTATATTGGTATTTTTATATATATTCAATAAGACTGTGATAGGCTCACCAATTGTCACATTGTCCCAAATTATCTAACCTTAAATGTGGATCGAAAGCACTCAATCATCTATACCTCCTACTCCAGTATGGGGAAAAATGCAACGATAAAAAATAATACTACTATTTAATAAGGCTTCTATTTATTGGTTATATTTTGTATCAAATCTAACATAATACACATTTAAAATATACGCGTAATAAGTATAAATGGACCTTTTCACTCAAACCAAAGATTTCAACTACAACTGTGTACTATTAATTAAGAAATGTTGTCCGATTAGATAGCATTTTTATGTCATATTGCTTTACAAGTACAGTTACTTTTCAATACAGGTGTAGATAGACGTCTAATCTAGACAATTAAGTTCCTTTGACCCACCTTCCACCGAAGATATTTTCGGGACAACGTGACAGCTGGTGAGCCCGTCACCGTCTCTATGTCTAAGCCAACGATATAATTACTACACAAGTTTTTGAAAAACCTATTGGTACGAGTCTTACGAGTACTATAATGGATTTATCCATGCTGATGCAGCGTTTATAAAGTGCTGTATTTTAAAATGTGACATTCTATATACGCTTTTTCGTTTTAATAGTGTCATGTTACAAAAATAGAAAAACGATTTCTATAAAACCTATTTGCTTTCGAGGGATTTACAATGATGGAACGTTAAAACGAACATAGAGTGGAATCCCTATTGTGAGTGATCCATTCAGAAAACCTGCTGAGTTACTTACTAAATTCTCAAAAGAGTAAAACGGTTGTCGATGGTATAGTTGTCACAAAAGTGCCGGCACTTTTACGAAAAGGCGGATCTTTTTTCTTCAATACGTGTGAAAATAATTATTTTCGGATTTATACACAAAGAAATATGTCTTAGATACATAGATAGGAACAACATCACACACATTGCTCTGCCCCCAAAGTAGCCAATTATGTCATGTTATAGGCGATGCTATCATAGATCCCTGGACCTGAAAAAAGTTAAAACTCGGTACCTTAAAACTGGTTACATCATAAAGACCACCATGAAGGTGTGGGAGATACACTCATTCACGGAGGTCGTCATTCTAGTAAAGATTACATCCCTTTTAAATAAATGCCGAATAATGGACTCCGATACTGGGTCGCTGTCATTGCTCTGACGGAGGATGCGGATCATCCGTTAAAGTCCGTCACTCGCGCGTCACCGCCTCCAAAGGTATCTTACGGTACCATCATGCGATTCGTATACCCATCAGTCATTGTAGAAGCGTGCTCATCGCGACCCCTGCCAGCCCTTTTCAGGGCTGCAATTCTACACAGCTGCGCACCCATGCCAACGAGGGTTAGGGCGTCCCCCCAAGGCGACGCACACCAGTTCGTCCCCGTTGGTGTGAAATGCAGCGCGCAAAGCGGCGATGGCGCCACCCGTCACGCACAGCCCGGCACGGCGGAAGGTGGAGGACGGAGAGCAGAGTTGGCACGTGGAATGTTAGAGGAGGCATGAGAGATAAGACGAATGAGTTGATTAAAATAATGAAAGAAAGAGAATTAGATGTCGTGTGTTTGTCGGAGACCAAGCGGATGGGCAGCGGTACTGAAGAGCTCCCTGGCGGGGCGTTAGCTCTATGGTCCGGAGTCCCGCAGAGCGAGAGCGCCTGCCAGGGAGTGGGGGTGCTGCTGTCGTCTCGGTTGGTCGATGTTATGACTGAATATAAGGTTGTGAACTCAAGACTTCTCTGGGTTCGCTTTAAATTGGCACTGAGGAAGTTATTCCTTTTGGCTGTTTATGCGCCGGTAGCTTCGTCGTCCAGAGCGGAGCTGGAGGAGTTTTGGGAGAATGTAAGAGAAGTTCTAGATTTGGTTAGGGGAAAAGAAAGAATTATTGTATGTGGTGTGTTGAATGGATGGGTTGGTACCGCTCAGCCAGGGTACGAGTCGGTGCTTGGAATGTTTGGTGATAAAAGGGTTAACGATGCTGGCAAGCTTATACTGGTTGTATGCAAGGAAAAGGGTCTTCTTGTGACAAACACTATGTTTAGTCACATGAAAATCCATATGTATACTAGAACAAGAGAGAATAAGAGAAGTATGATCGATTTATTCCTGGTGGATGAACAACTGCGAAAACAGGTGATGGATACGCGAGTGTTCCGGGGTGCTGACCTGGGAACGGATCACTATCTAGTGACTACTAGGTTTAGGGGTCTGTTCGCGGGTTGGCGCCACCAGGCGGCGATACCAGAACACAGTCGGTCGGTAGCATCTGAAGCTGGAAGCTTCAGGAAGCGGACACTAGGGATAAATATTAAGCAAGGGTAGCCGAAAAGCTGGACATCATCGATGTCAGGAAAGAATGTGTGGAAGAAATATGGCAGAGCCTTAGAGATGGAATGGTTAGGGCAGCGGAAGACGTGTGTGGAACTGTGAAAAGAGGTATTAGTAAAAAGGGTGATGCATGGTGGAATGACGAAGTGAAAGAAGCTGTAAATAAGAAGAAGAAAGCATGGTTAGACTACTTGACCTCTAGTAATGATAAGGATATGAGAGAGAAGAGGAAAGAAAGCTCTAGAAAATTTACACGAAAGCATTGATTGAGGAAGTGCGTGAAAGGAGTAGAATGGAAGCGGACGAAAGGTTGTCGCACAACTTCAAAGAGAACTCCAAACTCTTCTGGAAAGAGGTTAGAAGGACCCGGAGTGGTGCGACAGTCTTAAGAATGAACAAAGTGCTTTCGAGAACCAATGACGTCCTCTCAGAAAAATCGGACGTCATGCAGCCATGGAGCGAATTTTTTAGAGATATGTATGCGTGTGATGATCTTAGTGAGGGATCCGGGGTGACAACGTGACTGGTACGCCAGACTCGGACCTCGATGATACTGAGGTAATCAGTATGAAAGAGATTGAATGTGCGATTAGAAGTTTGAAATGTGGTAAGGCTGCGGGACTAGACAGAGTTACTGCTGAAATGGTCAAGTATGGTGGGCCTCGCGTCTAGGACAGCTTTCATCTGCTGTGCAATGTGTTCTGGCGAACGGGGGCTGTTCCGGATGATTGGCGATCCGCGGTCATTGTGCCTTTATATAAAGGTAAAGGTTCACATTATGACTTCGGGTGCTATCGGGCGATCAGCTTGACCAGTTTAGCAAGTAAAGTTTACTCGAAGGTTTTGATACGGAGGATGCAAGAGAAATCGGAAAGATTTCTATGGAAGGCACAATGCGGATTTAGACCAGGAACAGGATGCACGGATCAAATGTTTTCTCTCCGCATGATCACTGAGAAGCTTCTGGCTGCTAACCAGAAGATTTTCTGTGCTTTTGTGGATCTTGAGAAAGCATTTGATAAGGTTGTAAGGAAGAAAGTGTGGGAACTGTTGCGGGGGTATGGTGTGGATGGTCGATTGCTAAGGGCTGTGAAGTCACTTTACTGTGACTGTAAAGCCTGTGTGCGGGTAGGGCATGACCTGTCACCCATGTTTAGCGTCCAAACGGGCGTAGAACAGGGTTGTGGCATGTCTTCCTGGCTGTTCACACTGTATCTCGACAGCTGTTTACAGAAGCTGAAAGATAGCTGTTTGGGTGTGAAATTGGGTGACATAAAAGTAAATTGTCTGCTGTATGCTGATGATGCAGTGCTTATTGCACCATCAGAGGCAGAACTGCAGGCATTAGTCACTTGTATGAAAAAAGAATGTGAAATTAAAGGTCGCCGTTTGAATGCTTATAAAAATAAGGTTCTGGTATTTGAAAGGGCCGAAGAAAGAACGAAGTGCGAAATTTGGGTAAATCAGGAATTATTATTTGTAAATATGCACAAATTTTTTGCCCCTTAGGGATTCAAATCCGCACTTGCTACGAGGCAGTATCACTATCAATGCGGCTATCGGGCCGAGATTGACATAAATTCAAGGGAGACGTATGACTTTTTTAAAGTCGATATTAATTTTAACGTAATACTTTTACACGTCATTAAGAATCCTGGTACCGACTTTGTTATATGGTAGCCAAACCTGGGTATGCCAGAAGAAGCAGAAGCAGATTGAATGCAGTAGAGATGCGATCTCTTTGTAAAATGTGCGGCGTTACCTTGGCCGACCGAAAGCGAAACGAAGACATTCGCAATGTGGCAGGTTTGAAAGGTGACCTTGTCACAAAAATGGATTAGGGCGTGTTTCAATGGTTTGGGCACGTTGAGCGAATGAGTGAAGACTGATTGGTGAAGAAAATATATAGCGCGAAAGTTAATATTAAAAAGTGTCGTGGTAGACCGAGACTAACTTTCGAAGACCATGTGGGCAAATTGCTCGAAGAGGGGAGGGTCAAGAGTACTCGGATACCGAGACGTGCATGTATGAAGAAGATGATCAATCTGAAAGAAGCGAAAGAAGTATGTAGGGATCGTGACACTTGGCGATCTGTTCTCTCTGGCTACCCCGTCAGGGATTGTGCGTGAAGATAAGTAAGTAAGTTAGTATAATATTATACCCATGCATTATACTCGTATGTTCTCTTGTAATGTTTGCTCCTTAAATGATCGTGTTCAGTCTAGTGAGGTGGTTGGCCTACATTCGTGAAATGGAGAAACCTGTCAACCTCTTACGCCACTTATGCGACGAAATAATATTTTAAAAAGTAAGAACAGCTTTTTAACGACTTATTTTTTTTAAACTATGTGAGCAAATTAACACCAAAATGTGTAAATCAAAGTACTGGGATACGAGTAGTGAGAACAATGAGAGTGATGATTCTGATAGGAGAACAAAAAAGAAGCTATATTTTAGTCGAATACTCTAGTAGTAATCCTGCCGTCCAAGTTAACTTGTACTTTCGGGTTCTAATCTCGTTAGTAGATTAATGGATTTTTCTGTGTTTTTATTTTATCTACATGAATATTTTTACCATCTATCATTGGCTTGGGCACTAAGACCGGAGCAGATTCTTATATATACGTGACATATATACTTATCACGTTGTCCCAAATAAGTTTCGGTGACATATGGGGTCGAAAGGATTGAGTAGTCTAGACTGATAACAACACCAGTATTTGAAAATGCGTGAAGATAAAAAATATCTATGTTTAGTTTATAGAAACTCTCAAAAAAATCATCTGCAAAAATTCAGACATTACTAAAAAGATAAAGAGTTAGTTTTTCTCTTTGTAGATAACGGACGAAGATAATTGAATTGATTGTAGATTTGATCCATAGCAATTGATTCGTAGATTTTTAAAGCCATAAATGTAGCTTCATTTGGTTTTGATAAAATCACAATTATTTTTGAAATTTATTTAAAAAAAAAAAACTATTTTCTGTGTTGGTAACGGATTCGTAAGCACGGGCTCAGGTATGTTAAGTGAAGAAGAAGCGAAACTTCTTTTGAATCAATATAATTTAAAAGATGAAAAAGAAAAGTAACACTAAAAAGAAAAAAAAATGCTAGTTATTGCTTCGATAACCTAAGCAATAATGAGAGAAAGTTACTTTCGAAAAGAATTATTAACAATGTGTATTAATAAAAATGTTTTGCTCCACATATCATCATCATCATAAAAACCAGTAAAATTCCACTATAGAACATAGGCCTCTATACGCTACAGGCCTTAATCTGCACGCTTGACAAGCGGATCGGCGATGGCAGCACCAACCTTGTTCCTTAGACGCTGCCCATCACGTGTCGCCGATGACGAGTCTACTGAATTATTCGAGTCAATTTATTACGAGATGGTTATCACATTATACGCTCCATAAAACGCATAAATATAATATAACTCCATAAAACGCAACAATTCAAATAAAATCATTTATCAATATAACTTAATTGTTATGGAAATAAGAATATACATTCGTTTATAGATAGTAGTTTTTTTCTAACACCGTCTCGTAAAGAGGTTCCTCTAACGGATAAGAAACACCACTACTATACACGCACTACACTCGACACCAGGTAACTTACACCACCCGATAACTACCTTATACATGATTAGCCTCAACGCAAGGCAATATCAAGTGTATAGAGTCTACGATGAGTGGCTAGTACGCATCTCTGGAGGATCGTGCTCTTTTTACCTCCTGAATAGTTACCATATGCCATTTATTTATTTGGATGCGGCGTTGTGCAGTTTAATTTTATGATAACATCTCAATAGTAATGAGTTTCCACAAAGTAACTCCTGATTCTATTAACTGTTTCTTTTTCTTAAAGATTTACTTGTTTTATTTTTAAGGAATTTAATATTTATTATAAATTACCTTTCCCGCAAATTTTCAGAACCTCATAATTATTTTTGAAGACAATGAACTTTCTACAAACAAAATTAGATGTTTTATGTTAATTTTATTCATGTTCAAGGAATTTTGTTTAACAGGGACTGAGAACTGTTTTATGTGGGTCTCCGTTGTTTTATGTTCTCTATACTGGGTTAGTAAGGTCAAGAAAATTTAGTCCTTTCGACTCACATTTTAGGAGCTAGTTTGGGACAGTGTTACTGGTAGAGCGCATATCGTGTTTGTATTGTAGATAGAAAAGTTACAAATCGTACATGAAAACAAAAATATAAACATGATATCTGAGTTTTTGTGTGATCAAAATTCGAATTAAAGAGAACCCGAATTCGATAAATAGGCTCCTACCGATGAGTTTTTTTTTTCAAAACATAAACAAGGAGATAGGCTCACCCCTCGTTTAGTTGTCCTAAACAAAAGTCTGAAAGACTTCGGTGTCCCAAGAACCCCAGTATTGCGAATTGTACACATTAAAAAAAGCTGTAGTCACAATAGCCGAGTTGTAGGGCGGTGGGAATTTCGAGTCTAGAGACCCGAGTGCGATGCCCAGTTTGCAGGCTCGAACCAAAGGGTTTGTCAAAAAATTTTACTTAAAAAAGTTATATAGTTGTCTTTGACATAAAGACGGCCACGGGCTCACCACCTGTCACGTTGTCCCGAAAATATCTTCGATGGAAGGTGGGTCGAAGGGACTTAATTGTCTAGACTTTACCTCCGTATTGAGTTCACATGAGTTCCAAAATAACTCTTCAATACCAGCTTTCCTTCTAGTCGAATCTTTAAATTTGAATAAAGTCTTCCGATGATCTCCATCGTTGAGTGTTGTAGGCGTACACAACGGTTTTCAAGGCGCCAGCTCTGAGATCTCAGGCTCAATTCCCGGACAGGTGGTATGTGGTATCTTCGGTATTTCTATTTCCATAACACTTGTACGTTTCTTACTTTGGGTTCAAAGCAAAGTATGTGATATAGTCCCTTTCGATTTATCCATCTTTGAAAAAAAAAAGACTTGGTTGTGACCTAAGAAAGTAGTATCATGTTATTACCGAGACATACAAACATTCATGTACGTATTCAAGTATGTATGTTTCGAGTCTAAGTGTTTGTAGTATTTTTGTAGTTTCTGTCTACATAACACTTGTGCGTTACTACTACTTCAGGATCGGAGCAAAGTATGCAATGTCGACCCTATTTATTTATTCTTCTTTGAAAGAAAGTCTTCGCTGTGATCTAAGAAAATAGGCTCATGTTATTACAGATATACATCTAAATGGAACGCCATCAGCGACTGCAGCGCCATTACATTGAGCACATTTAAAAGGATGGCACGTTTAGTTTTATGATATCTGCAACATTTGACGCAAGCGATATCGTGAATAAATTTCCATAAGTCGATGGGCGCTCGCACAACAATGTATTTCGGAAATTATTCAGCATCAGCAAGCCCTAGCGACTTTGCTTGAGGTAAAATAAATAAATATCTTCACGCAATTCCCAATACAGGGGTAGACAGAGTTCTAGTCTAGACAATTAAGTCCCTTCGACCCACCTTCCACCGAAGATATTTTCGGGACAACGTGACAGGTGGTGAGCCCGTCGCCGTCTTTATGTCCAAGCCAACGATTTAATTCGTACATAAGTTTTTGAAAAACCCATTGGTACGAGCCTGCTAACTGGGGATCGAACTCGGGTCTCTCCACTCGAAATTCCGACTATCCAACCACTCGGCTATCGTGACTTACTTGCTTGAGGTGTTTTATAATTTTTTTCATATGATATATTTAGGTAGATGCTGCCCCCCCCGGCTTTGCCCGCGGTTTAACACTTAACGGGGAACATTTATTATTTTTCTAAATTAAAAGTAGCCTAACTTACTCCTTATAACATCACCTACCTGCCTGTGATGCCCCGTTATAATCATATCTATTTCGTAAACTTACTTAGAAAATCATATCTTCACGACATTCCCTATATAGCGGTAGACAGAGGTCTAGGTACAATTAAGTCCTTTCGACTCACCTTCCCCCGAAGACATTATTAGGACTACGTGTCAGGTGGTGAGCCCATGGCCGTCTTAATGTCCAAGCCAACGATATAATTCTACTAAATTTTTTTAACCCATTGTTACATGCCTGCCACCTAGGAATCGAACTTGGATCTCTTGACTCCGAATTCCAATAACCCAGCCATTCGGCTATCGTGATTTACTTAGACTACTAAACTTACAGAGACCTGCAAAATCCGGTTTATGAGCCAAGGTGAACCTGTGTTACGAGGTGAACATTGTTCGCAGTAGAATTTAACCGTGTTATTTACAGTCACTTTTATTTAAAATTAAGTTTTTAAAAAAGAAAAACAGAATAGATTATAAGTTAATATTTCAAAAATTTTATAGATTGAAAATAATACTTTCAAAAGGGTCTGAATAAATATTTCAATACTTGACGGCGTAAAGGACAGGGCCTCAATTGCATAATATTTTATCTTCATGTTACATGGCCTAATTTTCTTAAAAAATATTTTTAAAACAGATAAATAAACATATAAAAGATTTTTTTTTCAATTGTACTGGTTGATTTTGAAATTAAAAGCAAAAAAAGCCAAAACACAAAAAAAAAATCCTATAAAATATCCTCTGTATAATGCCACAATAATTACAATTATATAATGAATAAAAACCACTGTGTGCCAGAAACAATTTATTTTGTGGAAAGTTTTTAATGTCTAAAATAAATGCTCATTTAATGGAAATTTCTTTTCTTCTTTAGTTCTTTGTGAATTTAACAACATGGCATTGGGCAATAACTTTTTTCAACTTTTGTACAATTTTTCAACTCATCAGGTTTCATTCCTCGTGAACGGATACTTAAGCAACATTCTCTGATTGTAGTTTTTTTTACAACTGAATCTAAAATAAAATTTGTAAAAAAACATAAAAGTTTTGAATTATACACTGAACAATATTTTTTAAGGAATACAATATTGTCGCATACAAATAAAACTTTTATGATATCATTATAAAGAAATGTGAAACTGGATGATATTATAAAAAATGAGGAAAGAAAGAATTGTGTTTTATAAAATGTAGAAACAAATCACGATAGCCGTGTACACGAGCAGGAATTCTAATCACCAGGTTTTTTCTCACTAATTTACGATTTAAATCGTCAGGCGACAGGCTCACTACCTGTTTCGTTGCCCTAAAATAATTTCTTATGTTAAAGATGAATCGAAAGGACTTAACTATCGGGACTCTGTCTATCTCAGTACTGTGGATTGTTGAGGATTAGAATTGTGTAACTGGAAGAAGTACGTATATTGTTTTGGAAAAAATCTAATACAGTTTGAAAATTAAAATAAATCTTTAAATCATGCATTAGTAAGTAGGAAACAAGAGAATATTCTCATCTGAAATTGTTGTCTTACACACTATTCAATATGGACGTCTATTAAATAAAAAGCTTACCCGTGTGGAAATGGTGTTAGAATATTTACTCCGCCTTTTTACCCGTGGGTGTCGTAAGAAACGATTAAGGAGAAAATATAAAGCCTTGTATAATGTATGGTGACGTGGCAACCGACAGATGGCTTAGCAAATAACCGATGGCGGGATAGCCATCTCCTAACTATGCCTGATTAAAATAATCAGACCGGTGATGGGAAGTAGCGTTTATGGTGCATGGTGCCATGTACTGCGTTCGCTGATTCTCTTGCGAAGCGCGGCGATTATGCCTCCTTATGGGAAAACGATCTGCAGTGGGATTTGATTGGTCGATATGTTTGCATGTCACTGATATAATTATTGATGTTGAGTTAGGCGCCATTTCCTCGCGAATTGGTTCCCGCCTTGTCATAGCGGTGGGGCTTAGTATATTGGACTTGGACACGAAGGTGAATCCAAAGCAACCTACATGGAACACCAGCCTTACTTTATGGAGAGTAACAGGCCAGAAGTGGCCGCTCCGAGTGCGCTTGACCAGTCCACTTCGGATGCGTGTTGGTGGGCTGTGAAGGAAATGTTTGCATGATTGCCTTTGAACCACTGTCCATCCCCTCCACGTCCCAGGTGGAGTCGCAGCGGAGCTCGCCATGTTTCCTATTATACCTATATATCAAAAGGTATTTAAGCCGTTGTATCCTGGGAAATTAAAAGATACCGTGGTTTCTCTATATTATGACTGGATCTAGTCGCGACTCGAAAAACTACTGTAGTAAAATTGCCCACGAAATATCAACGCATTTGTAAAGTTCTATGATTAAATTTTTAGCAAAAAAATAAAAGTATAGTAAAAGTAGTAAGTACAGTTTATACGCGATAGAAGTGAAACCTTCGAGAAGAAGAAAAAAGAAGATACTTATTTATACACGGATTGACGATAATTTTACTCTCGTTGATGTACCTTTTCGAAAGTGTCTTCACTTAACGTTAGTTAATTCATTTTCTTCTATTTTAATGTCGCTTTTCGTTTCATCGACCTTCAAAGCACAACTATTCTAAGGAAAACGACTACAAATGAAATACAAAAAAAATAAAATATCCCGTTTTATTACCTACACAAGAAATCTAGCTTAATTTATATAAGAAGACCGAATTTCAAGCCTTGTATATTGTTGACCTCCGTTCCCAGTAAGGAAAACCTTTTAGCTTCATTCCCGAGGGGCTTATATAAACAAAGCTAACTGTACAAACGGCCCGGCAAATGGTATTTGCGAATAAAACTAATTGAACTACCTCCATTTTATGTGGCTCGGTACACAAAACACAGCAAGGAAACATCGTCCTATTATCCATTAGCGAACACAACGGAATGATTTAATGAATATTGTTTAATATCTGCCAATATTTGATTATAGGCTCGGATATTGTTTTCCTTTCCTAATTGTATGTTTAAAGATATCAGACTTGTTCTAAATTATAAATACGTACATTAAAAATATCTTCACGCCATTTTCAATACTGAGCTAGACTGGATATTTTTAGGATTTTGACAGGTAGTGAGTTTTTCGCCGTCTTTATATCCACTCTAACGATATAAAACGTTCATAAGTTTTGAAAAAAATCATAGGTATGTTTTTTTTTACTTTGTGGTCGAACTCAAGTCTCTTGACTCGAAATTCTAGCACCTAACACAAGTGCTAGAATTTCGAGAGAATTGAGAGAGAGGTACTCTGATCCCTAAGTAAGCAGCTTAAGCACTTATATCACGGGGTTCAGAACTAAGTGGGTACCACAAACAATCAGACCTGAGACGTCTGGTCTCAGATCCGAGAAAATGTAGAAAAAGTGGTTTTTCTAAATTGACCTGACCGGGAATCAAACCCGGTGAAACCGGTGTTTACGCCACTCGTCCACGGAGGTCGTCAAATATTTATTTTAGAGTCAGGGATGTTTATGTTTTTCTATAAAGATTTAAAGTCAAAGTCACGATAGCCGAGGGTGGTTGGAATGCCGAGTCAAGAGACCCGAGTTCGATCGTCAGGTGGCAGGCTTGTACCAATGAGTTTTTCAAAACTTATGTATGAATGATTTATCGTTGGCTTGGACATAAGTCGGCGACGAGCTCACACAAATGGAATTAATTGTCTAGACTATACTTCTGTCTACCCCTGTATTGGGAATTGCGTGAACATGTTAATTTTATTTATTTATAAATATTTATTATAGTAGACATCTGTTTTAGTATATTTCATCGTTGTTTGGACAATAAAACTACAGGGTCACCACCAGTCATGTTTATCTTAAAAAAAGCTACGATGATATGTGAATCCAAAGTCCTTAATTATCTAGACTTCTGTCTTCCCCATTATAGGGAAATGCACGAAGATATGCTATCAGTATGCATATTTTAAATTAAAGCCTTCAAGCTGCCATAACGTAGCATCGCGTTTATGCAAATACCAAAAAAACGATACTTTATTCGAGATAATGCAGACTGGCTGCTTTACATACTTAAAATCATAACCTACTTTGAGGCCTTTGTCGAGAAAACTTAAAGAGGCAACTTTGTCTTATCTTAGCCTTAAGACGGCAGTGTCTTAATATAAGCTACAAAACTTACTAAGATGCAGTTTTTTTTAACGAAATTTCTGTGCAGTTTATGTAGTAGCGAGTAGTAGTCTATCGGCTTTTATTCATGACCCATTTTATTCCATTAATTTAGTTAATCTTCATTACGATTACTTATAGCAGATCACAAATGCTTAAGTAAAATCTATTTTTATTATATTTTTACTGCACTGTATTTATATTGTACTATAAATATTTTTGTTATATCATCATGCATTCCTGTATACAGACCTTCTTTTTTTGATTCTATCACATTCATTTTCAGAAAATTTTCTTACACACGGTCTTCAAAAGTTAGTCTCGGCCAACCTCGAATCCTGTTTATGTTAAATTTCGTGCTGTATATTTTCTTCACTATTCGATCTTCACTCAGTTGTTCGACGTGCAACTGAGTAGAAAAACACCATTTTCCATTTTAAGTCACGATAGCCGAGTGGTTGGGTGGTCGGAATTTCGAGTCAAGAGACCCGAGTTCGATCCCCAGGTGGCAGTACCAATGGGTTTTTCAAAAACTTATGTACCAATTACATCGTTGGCTTGGACATAAAGGCGGCGTCGGGCTCACCTCCTGTCATGTTGTCCCGAAAATATCTTCGGTGGAAGGCGGGTCAAAGGAACTTAATTGTCTAGACTAGACCTCTGTCTACCCCTGTATTAGTAATTGCGTGTAGCTATTTCTATTTATTTCCATTTGAAGTGATAAGGTCATATTCCAAACCACCATATTGTGAATCTTTTCGGTCGGAATACAACTTAAAAATTCTAAAAAATCATAAAGATATCGTCATCAAGAATCATTTTTGAAATTTTTATAGGCAAATAAGTCATGACGAGATTTATGCAATTAAAAGAATTTGTAAAACCTTTCACATAAAAACCTTTGAACAAAAACGTTCGAAACGAAAAAGCATTTAAAAAAATTAGGATTGGTGCTATTTAATTATTTCTGTTATTAATTATCATAATTTTAGCTGATTTTATATCGGATGCGATAGTAATAATAGTTTTCCTAATCCGCAAAAACAGAGTGTACGCAGTCGTTCTGTTTGCTTAGTCGAATAAATGGATTATTTTTTCATCATCATCATTCATCATCATAGAGCATAAATCTTTTGTAAATTGACAGTTACATCATACATATTGCCATATGTCGGTAGCTATTTACCTTTTTGAATTATTTCGTGATATTTTTATGCCTTTTGCATTACCCACAAAAATAAATGGTGTGATAAATATCTACACCAACACCAAACAGCTATTAAACATCTAGAATTTTTAATATGAGTTGAAAAAGTATCATAAATTATGATTTAATCGACACTTCTTTGAATAAGCGTAAATATAAATAAAAAGGTGCGTTAAATTAATGAACTAAAACTAGAGATGTTACCTCTTCTCAAATACAAAGGTTGCCAAGATAACAGAAACAAGTCTAAAGTAAACTTTGATCTACAGACAAATGTTTGCTTTCATTTCTTGAATGCTATGTTAACATACAAGATATGATATTTATGTGAATATCAAGTCAGAGGCGATCAGAGAGATTTTAATATTAAAAATAACACATTTAATTTCGTAAAGATGCTTTACTTAATACGAGATTTCTTTATACTTAATATGAGAAATAGTGTTAACTTTCTACAAAATTAAGAATTATTTTATAATTGTCAATAATTAAAAATAATAACAATTAAAGTAAAAAAATATTCATGGTGATAAATTAAATTATTTTATTATTTACACTTGCGATTGTTGTCCCTTGGTGAAATTATTCATATAAGTTTATAAATTTATTATAAGTGTGCAATGGTGAATTTTTTAAAATTAAATTATTTTGACGTGTTATATATTATATTGCAAACAGTAACTTGCTTAATTTTAACATATTATTAATATAAAAAAATTAAATAAAATATCTTCACGCAATTCCCAATACAGGGGTAGACAGAGGTCGAGTCTAGACAATTAAGTCCCTTCGACCCACCTTTCACCGAAGATATTTTCGGGACAACGTGACAGGTGGTGAGCCAATCGCCGCCTTTATGTCCAAGCCAACGATATTCGTACATAAGTTTTTGAAAAACTCATTGGTACGAGCCTACCAACTGGGGATCGAACCCGGGTCTATTGACTCGAAATTCCGACCACCCAACCACTCGGCTATCGTGACTTTTAATATTTATTATTTTTTAATATTTAATATTTATTATTAATATAAATATTAATAAATATATTATTAATATAAATTGAAAAATATCCAATATTTCAAGATGATTGTCTCACCATCAATGGGTTAGCTACCCATTGATAGTTTTATATCATCGCTTGACATGGATCGACGTGTTACTCGCGAGATGAATGATGATACGCCGTCACCACACGGATTAGTTTAGTTACCTCATACAGTAATAATCGGAGACTAAACAACACTGACTAATACTGGCTAATACATTCATATAAATACACATCGGCCGATTAAAATCCACAGCAGGACATATGCCTCTCCCATAGGGTGGATTTGCATCTGATAATTTTGATCTGATATTTTTAGAGATGGTTATCCCGCCATTTATCGGTTGCCATAACTATATTCAGGCTGTTTCCCTTAGTCGCATCTTACGACATCCACGGGAAGAAAGCTAGTAGCGGTTTTCAATTAAGGTTTTACCAGATTTTCTTCTCGTTTTTTTTTACTTATTTATCTTCCCGCGAGTATCGTAATAGTACTGCAGCCTATTACCTCCGCAAGCCATATCAAAAGAAGAAAGTTACAGACGCGTTGTCACATACGTGGACTAATATGGAGAGGATGCCGCATAGCCCGTGTTTAAGCTAGCTGTCTATACCTTTTAAACCGAACACAACACGGCGACGTCCATGGATGAGTGGCGAACACATCGATTTTTCCGGTCACACGATTGATTCCCGGTCGAGTCAATGTAGATAACACTTTTTCTGCATTTTTTTTAATCTGTGTGTTCACCTACCTTGTTGCACAACCTTCGGTGTTCCTGATTCTATAATACAAGTGTTTAATTGAGATCAGAGTAATATATGTGATGTCCCTAGCGATGTATGTATTTGTTATTTGTTGTGATTTATAAAAGTTATTATTATTATTAACAGCATCTGTCGACAATTAGAGTTAAGTTACTTCTGTTATATATACTCTATTATGCATTATATTTATTAAATAATGTATTTATTTATTTATTTTTATATATGGCTCCGACAGAATACCAGGGTGGTAGTTGTGACAGCATGGCTACAAAGTTGCGCTGAGTAGGAGGCCGTTTTGTTGCTGCAACCGAATAATTAATTTTGAATTATAGTCGTATTTTTTCTGTGCTTATATTTAAATTTTATCTCATAATTTATTTCTGGTTGCAGCGATAATCAAACTTCTTTCTTTCTTCCTTAAGTCACGATAGCCGAGTTGTTGGGTGGTCGGAATTTCGAGTCGACAGACCCGAGTTCGATCCCCAGGTGGCAGTACCAATGAGTTTTTCAAATACTTATGTACGAATTTCATCGTTGGCTTGGACATAAAGCGGCGACGGGCTCACCACCTGTCACGTTGTCCCGAAAATATCTTTGGTGGAAGGTAGGTCAAAGGGACTTAATTGTCTAGACTTGACCTCTGTCTACCCCTGTATTGGGAATCGCGTGAAGATATATATTTATTTATTATTCCTTTCTTCCTAAATATTAAAAATATTTTGTGATTTCGACGTACCTGATAGTCGAGTTGGTAGTATCCCGGCCCTCAAAGCTAAGGGTTGTAATTCGAATCCCGCTAGGGACAAATATTTGTTTGATAAATGTCAATGTTTGTACCTAAGTAATGGTTGCTTATATGTATACATGAATATTTGTCCATGTAAATATATATGCATGTAATAATATTTTACGTTAATATGGTGATAAGTTCACCAACTTTCACGTAGTCCTAAATAAACTCGATAAAAGGTAGAACTAAAGGACTAACCATTGACAAGCCAACTATTGGGAATACTTAAATAAAAAAAAAAACTTAAAAGTTAAACAATAGCAGCAATAAACAATCGTAAGAGGTACCAAGACACAATTTATACAACGTATTTACCACGGAACCAGTTCGGTTTTTTACATCTCTCTTCTTTACAGTCTTTTTAAGAGTTTGTGTGCTGTTTTCAAGAATAATTTTTTTTTTGTATATTTTTGAAATGTTCCCAGACTGGATAAACAACGGTTCTAGAAAACGAAGTTTCCTTCGATCCACTTTTCACTAAAGCTTATTTACCAACGTGACACATGTTGAGCCAATCGCCGGGTAAATATTCATATTCATCAATAGAGAAATATTTGTCCATAGCGGGACTCGAACCCGCTTCGCCGACAGGACATTATTACCAACTCACCTATTGGGTCGTTACATATGAAGATAAATATAAACATGTAATTTTCGAAAAACTGTGGCGCACTGTTTTTTTTTTAAATTTTATACCTTATTTAATTTTTAATTAGAAATTAAAAAAAATCAAATCTACTAGTGTTTTGATTTATATTTCTTTATTTTTTCACTCTTTAGGTATTGTTTTAAATTTATATGAAACCTCTGGAATAAAAATCGAATACTCCCTAGTAGTGAGTAATTAGGTATGTTTTCATACAATAGGAAATTGATTTCTTGAGAGTCTAAAGTTCGAGGAGTTTGGTACCGAGCTTCGATAGGCAATAAGCTTGCAAAGCGTGGCGAATATTGTAATTTCTTCTTTCGTGAAAGGTAGACATAAACCTCTGCGGTGAAATTTACCTCAGTGGTGAAATTTTACCGGCTGTTAATTGGCTATCATTATAATTTTGTAGGAACAATTTTACAAGTTATAATCGTACGTTCTGTTGTACCTATTTTTTTTTTATTACCTACAC
The DNA here is from genome assembly GCA_029286605.1 of Sericinus montela. Classification (NCBI taxonomy): domain Eukaryota; kingdom Metazoa; phylum Arthropoda; class Insecta; order Lepidoptera; family Papilionidae; genus Sericinus; species Sericinus montela. The sequence goes on along the minus strand of JAGSMR010000070.1, from coordinate 772,384 downwards.
AATTTGTTTATAAGGTATTATGTACATACATGCTTTGATATCCTTGTTATAAATAAACGCAGGCTTACTTCACATTTCAACAATTAAATACTCCTCGTAGGGAAGGGCTTAAATAGTGTGAAGTACATACGTAAATTGCATGTCTAAGGCCCCTTAAGCGACGGTCGCATGAAAGCTTAGGGAGACGTGAAACGAGTAGTGACCTGATTTTGACAAAAGATTGATTTATACCCACTGAATGATATTAGGAATTATATTTATTAATGTTATAGAAATGGAGACTCTAAAAGAACATTCTCAATATATTTTGGTTCCAAGAAATTTCATATATTTTTTATGAACTATGTGGACTCGCCACTCATGGCGTACCGATTTTATGGTGTCACTAGATCTGAGGTCCCGGGTTCGATTGTTCGACAGGTCAAAGTTGAAAACGACATTTTCTCCTTTTCTCGGATCTAAGCATTTGATGTACCTTCGGTGTTTCCTATTCCATTACACAAGTGCATAAGTTGTTTACCTTGGGATCGGAGTTGTATATGTATGTGATGTTGTACCAAACTATGCATTTATTTATTTGTAAATATGCACAAATGTTTTGCCCCTTAGGGATTCGATTCCGCACTTGCTATGGGGCAGTATCACTTTCAATGCGGCTATCGGGCCGAGATTGACATAAATTCAAGGGAGACGCATGACTTTTTTAAAGTCGACATTAATTTTAACGTAATGCCTTTACACGTCATTAAGAATCCTGGTACCGACGTTTTTATATGGTAGCAAAACCTGGGTATGTCAGAAGAAGCATAAAAGCAGGTTGAATGCAGTGGAGATGCGATCTCTTCGTAAAATGTGCGGCGTTACCTTGGCCGACCGGATGCGAAACGAAGAGATTCGCAGAATGGTCGGTTTGAAAGATGACCTTATCACTAAAATGGATAAGGGCGCGCTTCGATGGTTTGGGCACGTTGAGTGAATGAGCGAAGACCAAATGGTGAAGAAAATATATAGCGCGAAAATTGATATTAAAAGGGGTCGAGATAGGCCGAGACAAACTTTTGAAGACCATGTGAGCAAATTGTTCGACGGGAGGATCAAGAGTACTCGGATACCTCGACGTGCATGTATAAAGAAAATGATGAATCTGTATGAAGCGAAAGAGGTATGTAAGGATCGTGACACTTGGCGATATGTTCTCTCTGGCTACCTCGTCAGGGACTGTGCGTGAAGATAAATAATAATAATAATATAACGTCATTAAGAAAAATAATCTTGACAGACTGACTGAGGTAGGGACAACTGATTTTATAAGGGTTCCTACCCGATAACGTATTATGAATAGGGATTTTGCTTCTAAAGTAAGGAACATAAAGCCAAAATTAATTAGAGATCGTGCCTCACAGTGCTCATAAGAGGTGTTACAAATTTTTGTGCACTGAAATTTCAGTTTATTTTTATTTGCAGTTTACATTTTTTCCAACCTTTCAAAACAGTCAACTACATCCCGCGCTTTCACATGCAAAGTTTGCTACTACTAATTTATATTTCCGACTATAAAGTACAAATTTCCTTCATTAAAAACATATACACTAGAGAGACATAATTACAAAATGGTGTATAAGTTTTTCATGTGTAATAAGTTGCACTTTTTGTATTTTGTTGCATTTCATATCGATTACAAAAAGGAATTTGCCTATATAAATATGTATAACATAACCCTTCCAGACTTCTCTCGTAAGAAAAGAAGAACGGACTTTTGATGTTACATTTATTTTCAATTTGTTAGTTTATTTATTCCGATATCGCAAGTGCCAGTATATTTTTCATCTTTTCAAATAAATAAATATACAGATTGGCGATCGCAGTAATCGGCATATTGCACCTTAAATGATGGCAGTCATTATTCTACTTATTTTTGTCTAGTATTTTTGTAAAGATGATTACCCCTCCATCTGTCGGTAGCTAGCCATATCGTTATGAATTATCTGTTACTCCCCTCTTAGCACTCCTCTATTTATGAAGCGGTGGTATATTCTATAGTATATTCTATACATGATAAATATAATTAAAAATATATCTTCACGCAATTCCCTATACAGGGGTAGACAGAGGTCTAGTCTAGACAATTATGTCCCTTCAACCCACGTTCCACCGAAGATATTTTCGGCACAACTTGACAGGTTTTGAGCCCGTTGCCGTCTTTATGTCCAAGCCAACAATATGTCCTACATAAGTTTTTTAAAAACCCATTGGTACGAGCTTGCCACCTGGGGATCGAATTCGGGTCTCGGGTTTTTAACTTCATGATTATTATTTATGGTAGGAATTTCGAGATAAGAGAGCCGAGTTCGATTCCCAGGTGGCAGGCTCGTACCAATGGGTTTTTCAAAAACTTATGTACGAATTCTATCGTTCGCTTGGACATTGAGACGGCGACGGTCTCACCATCTGTCACGTTGTCCCTATAATATCTTCGGTCGAAGGTGAGTCGAAGGAATTAATTGTCTAGACCTCTGTCTACTACTACACTGTATTTAGAATGGCGTGAAGATATTTTATTTTGGTTTTCTGAATTACTTATTCTGTATACTGTAATTATTCTTTGTGAATTTGCAAAGAATCAATGATATATATAAAATGTTTCCGAGGAAAAAAAAAACAGTTTATTTATTATTTGACCTTTACGTATATTTTCCCCCTTCGGTTCGTCTTCTCGGTTTGTTTTAAACCCGCCTCAATAAAGTATTGCACCGCAGGGACTACTAAAATCTTGTTTAACGGTTATCGTTGTAGATTTTGAATGTTTTGAACGTTGTTAATATTTATGAAACCTTTATGTATAAAGAAAGCGACCGATATATGCTAAAATAACTTAAACTCAAGTAAATAAATAACATTACATTACACATTAAGTTATCGCAGTGGGTTTTTCCTGTAAGGATATTGTATAATATACAGTGTATATTATTATTATTAAGTCACGATAGCCGAGTAGTTGGGTGATCGGAATTCGAGTAAAGATACCCGAGTTCGATTCCCTGATGGTAGGCTCGCACCAATTGGTTTTCTCAAAAACTTTGGACTACAAATGTCTTCGGTTGAAGGTGGGTCGAAAGGACTTTCTTGTCTAGATCTTTGTCTATCCTTGTATTGGGAATGGCATGAAGATATTTATTTATTATATTTAAAGTACAAAAATAACTATTGTACTAAATTTAACAAGACTGGTAATTAACGTTGACTTGCATACATACTTCTCTGTCCGTATGTGTTAAACTCACAACATAATATAATGAGATTTAATTTATACGTAACCAGTTTTCTGTAAGTTTAGTTTGCCTTACGGATATAGTTATTATCTTCACAGGAGAGACACGAATTTGTCTTGTCCGACCCACACAATGTGATAGGTGTTGAGTCTCGCCTCCTTAGTGTCCCAACTCCGGGACTCTAACATGTAACCCTTAGCTTTGAAAGCAGAGACAATACCAACTAAGCTATCGGATCGTTTATAGTTTGTGTGAAACCATTATGTAAGAAGCGTCAATGATTTAGTACATCGTTCTAGATATTTCTACGTTATGTTGGCAGGGCACCCACTTCCGCAGCATTAGTCACGTATCTATTACGTCATAACTATCTTTACAATGATACATGGACTAATACGTGAACTAATCAAGTACGTGTAATGCGCAGAACTTATTAAAAGCATAAACTTTTGTTTCGTATATTTTTGTATTTACAAATAATAAAATAAATAATAAATAAATAAATATCTTCACGCAATTCCCAATTCAGTAAAAGACCCTCTGTCTAGATCTTTGTCTATCCTTGTATTGGGAATGGCATGAAGATATTTATTTATTATTTGACCTTACGTATATTTTCCCTTCGGTTCGTCTTCTCGGTTTGTTTTAAACCCGCCTCAATAAAGTATTGCACCGCAGGACTACTAAAATCTTGTTTAACGGTTATCGTTGTAGATTTTGAATGTTTTGAACGTTGTTAATATTTATGAAACCTTTATGTATAAAGAAAGGACCGATATATGCTAAAATAACTTAAACTCAAGTAAATAAATAACATTACATTACACATTTAGTTATCGCAGTGGGTTTTCCTGTAAGGATATTGTATAATATACAGTGTATATTATTATTATTAAGTCACGATAGCCGAGTAGTTGGGTGATCGGAATTCGAGTAAAGATACCCGAGTTCGATTCCCTGATGGTAGGCTCGCACCAATTGGTTTTCTCAAAACTTTGACTACAAATGTCTTCGGTTGAAGGTGGGTCGAAAGGACTTTTTGTCTAGATCTTTGTCTATCCTTGTATTGGGAATGGCATGAAGATATTTATTTATTATTTGACCTTACGTATATTTTCCCTTCGGTTCGTCTTCTCGGTTTGTTTTAAACCCGCCTCAATAAAGTATTGCACCGCAGGACTACTAAAATCTTGTTTAACGGTTATCGTTGTAGATTTTGAATGTTTTGAACGTTGTTAATATTTATGAAACCTTTATGTATAAAGAAAGGACCGATATATGCTAAAATAACTTAAACTCAAGTAAATAAATAACATTACATTACACATTTAGTTATCGCAGTGGGTTTTCCTGTAAGGATATTGTATAATATACAGTGTATATTATTATTATTAAGTCACGATAGCTGAGTAGTTGGGTGATCGGAATTCGAGTAAAGATACCCGAGTTCGATTCCCAGGTGGCAGGCTCGTACCAATGGGTTTTTCAAAAACTTATGTACGAATTCTATCGTTCGCTTGGACATTGAGACGGCGACGGTCTCATATAATATCTTCGGTCGAAGGTGAGTCGAAGGAATTAATTGTCTAGACCTCTGTCTACTACTACACTGTATTTAGAATGGCGTGAAGATATTTTATTTTGGTTTTCTGAATTACTTATTCTGTATACTGTAATTATTCTTTGTGAATTTGCAAAGAATCAATGATATATATAAAATGTTTCCGAGGAAAAAAAAACAGTTTATTTATTATTTGACCTTTACGTATATTTTCCCCCTTCGGTTCGTCTTCTCGGTTTGTTTTAAACCCGCCTCAATAAAGTATTGCACCGCAGGGACTACTAAAATCTTGTTTAACGGTTATCGTTGTAGATTTTGAATGTTTTGAACGTTGTTAATATTTATGAAACCTTTATGTATAAAGAAAGCGACCGATATATGCTAAAATAACTTAAACTCAAGTAAATAAATAACATTACATTACACATTAAGTTATCGCAGTGGGTTTTTCCTGTAAGGATATTGTATAATATACAGTGTATATTATTATTATTAAGTCACGATAGCCGAGTAGTTGGGTGATCGGAATTCGAGTAAAGATACCCGAGTTCGATTCCCTGATGGTAGGCTCGCACCAATTGGTTTTCTCAAAAACTTTGGACTACAAATGTCTTCGGTTGAAGGTGGGTCGAAAGGACTTTCTTGTCTAGATCTTTGTCTATCCTTGTATTGGGAATGGCATGAAGATATTTATTTATTATATTTAAAGTACAAAAATAACTATTGTACTAAATTTAACAAGACTGGTAATTAACGTTGACTTGCATACATACTTCTCTGTCCGTATGTGTTAAACTCACAACATAATATAATGAGATTTAATTTATACGTAACCAGTTTTCTGTAAGTTTAGTTTGCCTTACGGATATAGTTATTATCTTCACAGGAGAGACACGAATTTGTCTTGTCCGACCCACACAATGTGATAGGTGTTGAGTCTCGCCTCCTTAGTGTCCCAACTCCGGGACTCTAACATGTAACCCTTAGCTTTGAAAGCAGAGACAATACCAACTAAGCTATCGGATCGTTTATAGTTTGTGTGAAACCATTATGTAAGAAGCGTCAATGATTTAGTACATCGTTCTAGATATTTCTACGTTATGTTGGCAGGGCACTCACTTCCGCAGCATTAGTCACGTATCTATTACGTCATAACTATCTTTACAATGATACATGGACTAATACGTGAACTAATCAAGTACGTGTAATGCGCAGAACTTATTAAAAGCATAAACTTTTGTTTCGTATGTTTTTGTATTTACAAATAATAAAATAAATAATAAATAAATAAATATCTTCACGCAATTCCCAATTCAGTAATAGACCCTCTGTCTAGTCTAGACAATTAAGTCCCTTTAACCCACCTTCCATCGAAGATATTTTCGGGACGACGTGACTGGTGGTAAGCCCGTCGCCGTCTTTATGTCCAAGCCTACGATATGAATAGTACATAGGTTTTGAAAAAGCCTGTCTCTCTCTCTCTCGACTCGAAATTCCGACCACCCTGCCACTCGGCTATCGTGACTTCTTAAGTTATTCTTACGTTTTTTAAAGTAAATAAAAATCATGCTATGAGAATAGCAGGGGTTTCAAATACAGGGGTAGACAAATGTCTAGAAAATTGGGTCGTTTTGACCTACCTTCATCCGAAGGTAGGTAAAATATTTTTGGGACAACGTGACGGGTGGTGAACCCGTCGCCGTGATAATGTCGAATTCAATAATAAATTGATCAAAATATAATTCGTACATAAGTTTTTGAAAAAAAAAAACGATTGGTTGAGCCTGTGCCCCTAAGGATCGAACTCGAGTCTCTTGACTCAAATTTCGACCACCAAACCACTTGGCTATCGTGACTTCACATTTTTTTGAGGTGCTAATACAAAAAATACAAGCAACTAAATTACAAATCGTCCCTTGTATCAAAATAATATATGCTTCTTTAACTATACTTGTACCAAATAGACTTTACGGTCTATGTCGTTTGGGCCCTCCGGGAGCCGACAAGTCAATATAGGTAACCATTTTTATAAATTATCTAGGGTCTGAGTGTTGGTTGTACCTTCGTTGTTTCTAACTCCATATCACGCGTGATTTAACTACATGGATGAGATTTACGTATATGGTGTTTTCATTATCTATGTATTTATTTATGAAAAAAATATATTATTGCCAAAAAAATATTTAACCACGATCCATATCCCTTTTACAATTGCGTAAAAGAAAAGTCAACGTCACTATGTAACACATACGAAGATATCGGGTAGAAATAAAAATATGGACCAATCTACAAAACACATGTCTTTCAATTTCTGAGTAGGGTAAACGTCACGTACCTTTACTATTAGTGTGCTGGAAAATACTTTAGTATATTAAAGTACAGCTCAATTTTGACAAGTCATACCAATATTATATATTTTACTAGTATAATGCTTGTGGTGTTGTATCTATGGATATTGAATTGATAACCGTTGGGGAAAATTCGAGGCGACTACGTTTGGATAAACGTAGTATAAGACCCTAAGATCTCTAGAAGACTGACAACTCGCAAAATGCTGAGGGAAGTAGACGGATGCATATGGCTGAAGACCCTTCTTTGAGTGAAATTTTGGAGGTAGGCCGATGTTCAGCAGTGGACTCTCGATAGACTGTAAAGAAGAAGAACAAGCAGTTCTGTCAATAGTTTTGAATTTTACATGTATTTTATACTTACTGTTGTTGTAACTATGTTATGCTAGCAAGCATTTTAGTGACTACATACCCTTTTAATATAGCTAATTCTGTTTTATATTTACAGGGGTATGACCAAACAGAATTAAATATATTTACAGGTATGTACACACAAGCGTCAGTTGAAAATAGGGGAATTAATTGTTGTAGAATAAAGCTTATCTGATAGTGAAGATCGAACATGTGCGGTGGTCAAAAAATAAACTTCACTTTGTTTTTTCTTATTTTCATTGTAGATTCTAAACTAAAAGATTTTTTTTCTTTATTTGATTATATAGATTACAGGTATAGATAAATAAGTTAGATAATTCCATAAAATATTAGAGAAAGACTTTCTGTATTTCTTTTTAGATCTAGGTTGTGTTTGTTGATGAAAGGTTCTGTCTTTTCTATTCTACTCCATTCGATCTGCTTACCCTGTTGAATGTTCGTAATAACATAAGATCCGATTAACTCAAAATTGAGTTGGAATGTAATCTTGTTATTAATGTATGCTTCAAAATGTATTTAAACTTGAGTAAATTAATTTGACATGCGTTGTGCAATAAAGGCACATTTTATTAATTTAAAGGTGAATTCTATAGAATGTAGTCACGATAATCGAATGGAAGAGTGATCCGAATTCGAGTTAAGACACCCGAGTTCGATTCCCGGTGGTAGGCGTACCTTTGGGGTTTTTTTAAAAAAAATTATGTATGATTTATATCGTTGGCTTGGACGACGGATAAAGGCGGCGACGGTTTAACTACCTGTCACGCTGTCCCAAGAAATATCTTTGGTGGAACTGTGGTTGAAAGGACTTAATTGTGTAGACTAGACGTCTGTCTACCCCTGTATTTGAAATTTCGTGAAGATTTTCATATTTACATCTATTTATTTATTTATGACAGAACTTATGACAAAAATCAATACTTCCGTAGATTACTTACACACAACCAATTTTTTTAATATGATAGAAACTCAACATTTATTATAGTTTCTCACACGCAGATTTCCTCACAATGTTTTCCATTAAAATGGAACATGGAGAAAAGTGTCCTTTTTTCAAAGTTAAATTTGATATTGTAACTTTAAAACATTGCTATTTTATTTCAAAATTTTGATTACACAAATTCAGTCCTTTCATTCTAAATCTTACAGGAGCCTATTTCAAGCAACGAAAGAGGTAATAAGTCTGACGCCGACTTAGTGTTCAATCTATCGATACAAATCCTGCATAAGTTACAAGAAGAAATCTCATGATTCGAATTCCGATCACCCACCTATTCGTCTAAAGTAGCCATTTCTTTATCTCCACGCATTTTCCCAGTCAGGAGCAGGCAGAGTTCTGAACAATATTGTACTCCCGATCAAATATTGACCGAAGCGGGATCATTCACTCTAATTTTATTGTTTTTGTAATATTTCTTTTATAATTTCGTTTACTGTGTGGTTGTAAAATAGATATTTACATGTTTCATTATTTCGAGCCGTATTATATAATGAGTGTAGATTGAAATGGGCATAACGAAAATAGATGGTTCTGCTATAAAATGTTAAATAAACGTCGCGATAAAACACAATTCAACCATTTGTTTTATTAATGTCGCATTATAGCTGCTTCTCTCGTGTGCGAAACAGTTTTGTCATATACGCAATAAGGATCAGAGTCCGCATAAAATATGCATTAGTCTGAACAAATTAACGGCTTATCTTCTCTTTTTACGACAAGATTTTTGGTAAGTCTCAGATCCCGGTATAAATTTGATTCGGTACGTGCATAATTTGTATACTGTATCGTAACCAATCTCTGAATCAAATATTGCGTTTGATTTTCCCTAAATCATCTTGTTTCATATTTTTTTAGAAATCTTGTCGCTAAACCCAGCCACGCTTTGCTGTGACTTAATCTTATAGTAATTGTTAGGAAAAAAAATAGCCGTCTTTGATGATAGCAAAGGAGGGTTTTTATGTATGTACTTGATATGTAACTATGATGTTTTCCGTTACTTTTATTATTAAAATTTTAATTTCTTGTCTGAAAAATAACACAGACGATAATACGATATATAATATAAGTACCGCTAAACGCTACGCTTGGCAAGCGGATTGGCGAATGCAGTATCAGACATCTTGCACCATAAACATTGCCCGTAATTGGTTATGTTGTGCATAATAGCTGGCTCGTACCAATGGGTTTTTCTAAAAAACTTATGTACGAATTATATCGTTGGCTTGACGACGGATAAAGGCGGCGACGGTTTAACTACCTGTCACGCTGTCCCAAGAAATATCTTTGGTGGAACTGTGGTTGAAAGGACTTAATTGTGTAGACTAGACGTCTGTCTACCCCTGTATTTGAAATTTCGTGAAGATTTTCATATTTACATCTATTTATTTATTTTTGTATAATAGCTGTATCATCGCTGTGGCTAAGTTTGTTATTAAAATCACTAAAAAATCCTTTTTCGACTCCCCTTCCACCGAAGACATTTTTTTGGGACAACGTGTGGCGTGCTCCTTTGCTGTCTTTATGTCCAAGCCAACGATATAAATCGAACATCAGTTTTTGAAAAAACAACTCATTGGTACGAGCCTGTAACCTGAGGATTGAACTCGGATCTCTTGAGTCGAATTTCGATAACCCAACCACTTGGCTATCATGAGCTTTATAAAAGCTATAAGCTTATTAAAATATGCCATCGTTTGCTTCGGGTTTTTTCTTATTAATTTTGGAATTTGTTAATACTAAGTGTATTAGTTATATTAAATTAATTTTTATTACCCTTAATTTGATATTTCAGAATCTGAAAGTCACTCCCACACTTTAAGTAAATCCCATTAATTTTAATCTCTAAAGCGCCCAAAGGAGCAATATAATTTTTTAATATGATAGAAACTCAACATTTATTATAGTTTCTCACACGCAGATTTCTCACAATGTTTTCCATTAAAATGGAACATGGAGAAAGTGTCCTTTTTCAAAGTTAAATTTGATATTGTAACTTTAAAACATTGCTATTTTATTTCAAAATTTTGATTACACAAATTCAGTCCTTTCATTCTAAATCTTACAGGAGCCTATTTCAAGCAACGAAAGAGGTAATAAGTCTGACGCCGACTTAGTGTTCAATCTATCGATACAAATCCTGCATAAGTTACAAGAAGAAATCTCATGATTCGAATTCCGATCACCCACCTATTCGTCTAAAGTAGCCATTTCTTTATCTCCACGCATTTTCCCAGTCAGGAGCAGGCAGAGTTCTGAACAATATTGTACTCCCGATCAAATATTGACCGAAGCGGGATCATTCACTCTAATTTTATTGTTTTTGTAATATTTCTTTTATAATTTCGTTTACTGTGTGGTTGTAAAATAGATATTTACATGTTTCATTATTTCGAGCCGTATTATATAATGAGTGTAGATTGAAATGGGCATAACGAAAATAGATGGTTCTGCTATAAAATGTTAAATAAACGTCGCGATAAAACACAATTCAACCATTTGTTTTATTAATGTCGCATTATAGCTGCTTCTCTCGTGTGCGAAACAGTTTTGTCATATACGCAATAAGGATCAGAGTCCGCATAAAATATGCATTAGTCTGAACAAATTAACGGCTTATCTTCTCTTTTTACGACAAGATTTTTGGTAAGTCTCAGATCCCGGTATAAATTTGATTCGGTACGTGCATAGTTTGTATACTGTATCGTAACCAATCTCTGAATCAAATATTGCGTTTGATTTTCCCTAAATCATCTTGTTTCATATTTTTTTAGAAATCTTGTCGCTAAACCCAGCCACGCTTTGCTGTGACTTAATCTTATAGTAATTGTTAGGAAAAAAAATAAGCCGTCTTTGATGATAGCAAAGGAGGGTTTTTATGTATGTACTTGATATGTAACTATGATGTTTTCCGTTACTTTTATTATTAAAATTTTAATTTCTTGTCTGAAAAATAACACAGACGATAATACGATATATAATATAAGTACCGCTAAATCGCTACGCTTGGCAAGCGGATTGGCGAATGCAGTATCAGACATCTTGCACCATAAACATTGCCCGTAATTGGTTATGTTGTGCATAATAGCTGGCTCGTACCAATGGGTTTTTCTAAAAAAAACTTATGTACGAATTATATCGTTGGCTTGGACATAAATACGGCGACGATCTCACCACCTGTCACGTTGTCCCGAAAATGTCTTCGGTGGAAGGTGGGTCGAAATTGTATAGACTAGACCTGTGTCTACCCTGTATTGGGAATTGCGTGAAGATATTTATATTTATTTATTTTTGTATAATAGCTGTATCATCGCTGTGGCTAAGTTTGTTATTAAAATCACTAAAAAATCCTTTTTCGACTCCCCTTCCACCGAAGACATTTTTTGTCAAACATTTTATGTCCAAGCCAACGATATAAATCGAACATCAGTTTTTGAAAAAACAACTCATTGGTACGAGCCTGTAACCTGAGGATTGAACTCGGATCTCTTGAGTCGAATTTCGATAACCCAACCACTTGGCTATCATGAGCTTTATAAAAGCTATAAGCTTATTAAAATATGCCATCGTTTGCTTCGGGTTTTTTCTTATTAATTTTGGAATTTGTTAATACTAAGTGTATTAGTTATATTAAATTAATTTTTATTACCCTTAATTTGATATTTCAGAATCTGAAAGTCACTCCCACACTTTAAGTAAATCCCATTAATTTTTAATCTCTAAAGCGCCCAAAGGGAGCAATGTTATACCTTTAATATTTAAATAAGATTCGGGTTTAGCGAATTGTGGCTGCTACGTAATTGTTTTTTTTACCAAGAATTGAATTGGCTTATACGTAGATAATTTATCAAAGAAAAAAAGATATTTAAAAATTTCTTTCATAACAAAGTTCAGAAAGACTTACGTGAGGGAGAAAGAGATGGAGTGATTGAGAGAGAGAAAGATACTTGCTTAAGAACAACATAAAGTAAACTGAATTTTCGTTTGCCAATTTGTTATATCCGTCTCCTACTAATATTATAAATGCAAAGTATGTGATCAGTGTTTGTTACGCCTTCACGGAAAAATCTACGGAATGGATTTTGATGAAACCATACAGCGTTATAGCTTATACACCAAGTAGGCTACAATTTATAAATATTGTGTGTAATTCGGCCTTATGTAACGATAGCGTAGACAAAGATACGCGGATCAATTAGTAGTTTACTAAAAATTGACGAAATTCTTAACTTCGAGAAAAGGGAAAAAGAATTATATAAATAATTTAGTAATAAACTCCTCATTTCCTATTTATTTATCTTTATAAAGTCGATTAGTAGCTTTTACAGGCTGTTGACTTATTCTCAACTTAGAAAATATCTGATTTAATGCCGTACTTTTCTCAATCTATATGTATTTGGCAGCAGCTTAACAACAATTATATACCGGTGTTAAATTTTCTATGTATATTAACTATGTATATCTTTTGCCTGGAGAAAAAGACAACGACAGGATGAGCCTATTTGTCACATTTTTCCAAATGCTGTCTGCATATTACATGGTAATTTATGCGGCCATTGTCTTGCTCAGGATATTAAAAACTAAAAATTGAAAATCAGTGAAATAAAAAAATTCACCAGGATATCCTTTGATATCCTGGTGATTTTTTTTGAGGTCATCGACAAATGTAATGACAACTTTAAATATTTGATGATGCTTTTATAGGTTAAGTATTTAAAATATAATTCTAAAATAAACTGAAGAGTAGAAGTATTTTGTAGACAAAATACAATAAAATCCCTTTAACTTACTCACAAAAAACTTTGTCCCATCATTTTGAATGAAATATTATCGCAGTATTATTCACTGTCAGATAAAAATGGCGAAGAATTCTCTTTATGACGAAAAATGTGTAGGGTAATGGCTGGGCGGTGTCAGCATATTATAACGTTTTATATACATATAAGACTGTTATTACGCATCTTCTGACTTAACGTTTTTAGTTTAGTCATATTTATTTTTTATATTACGGCGTGAAAATATACTACCCCCTTTCCCCATGGTTGTCTGTACGTGGTACTGTTATAACCAAAACGCTTGCGGAAGTAAAAATTTTTATTTTGTATTTTTGAATTTCATTCTGGTTTTTCCGTGATTGGTATACCGCTATTCATCATTAGCACATTGCATTTTATATCTTTTCCCATACGATGTATACACTAAGATAAGGTTAATAGAGTTTTATTATCGAAACAACAACAGGGTAGGTACATTCCTACGTTGTAATTACACATTATAACAAATAACATATATTAAATAATATAAGATAATAATAACATAAATAAAGATCGAAATCTACAACGAAAATATCTCATGGTATGTACCATTCTCATGGTATGTACATCACACTACTCAATATAACATAATTAGTTTCTGACCTTATTCGACGAAACCCAGCACTGCTATTGCGGAAATTAAGAATAGCAATTACTACGGTTTCCCCGTTAATTGCTTCCGAGCAAGATAAACCTCCAAAGACGTTAACTAAATTGAATGCAATTTTTCGTGTGCAGAGTCTTAAATATATTTTTTTATCTTCACATAATTTCTTATATTGTTGTAGGCAGAGGTCTTGACAATGATGTCCCTTTCAGCGAAGCTCATATAGGAAAACGTGGTAGGTTGTGAGTCTATCGTCGTCTTAGTGGCCATGCTGACTGTAAAGTATTATTGCATAAAGAATAAATATATTTATTTTATAAATCAATTTTAAATACGTTTTTCTTACAGATTTTGAAAAAACACATGGATGGTTATCATTTAAGAATTAAGTCTAATTTATTACTACAGGCATTTACGTTCGAATATATCGAGCCGTCTTTATGTCCAACTTATGCCAATGATATAAACCGTATATAAGTTTTTGTTACAAGCCTGCCACTTGGTAATCTAACTCGGGTTTCTTCACTTATATTCGAATCGCCCAACCACTCGGCTATCGTGACTTTTAAAAATTTTAAAAAGAAAATAGAATCGTTGCCTCGTCAATAACTTTCAATTAGGTAAACTTGTTTACGCTGCGCGCAGGGAATCACAGCTCGTAGAATATAATAGCTGTTCCACATAATCTTCTTCCAGTTCGTCATAGAAAATGAAAAATGATGTTGCCGGCTCGCTTCGTATACAAAATGTTCCTGTTTTTATTTATTTTACGGTATCCCGATGGATTTGAAATATGATAATAAAAATGTGACAAATATTTAAAAAAAATTGTTGATAGCCACGATTGTCTAATGGCTGGGTAATCGGTATTCGTATCAGATCCGAATTCGATCCCCGGATAAAGTCTCTTTCAAATGATTTTCATTTCGAAACTTATGTACCAACTCTGTCGCGATGTCGTAATAATCTACCAAGAAATGCAAATCAAAAGAACTAAAAAAATCTCAACCACTGACTAAAAATATTATATATTTTTTTATAGAAAAGGGAGGCAAACGAGCAGGTGGCTCACATGATGGTAAGTGATTACCGCCGCCCATGAACACCCGCAATACCAGAGGCATAGCAGATGCGTTGCCGGCCTTAGAGTGCCCCCCCTCCAAAATTGGGGGAGGGGGTGTGTGGGCCTCCGGTTACCTGCACTCACCAGACGAAACGCAGAAGTTTGTTAGACTTCTACTTCATGCCGGTATTCTGTGAGGTCGTGGTACTTCCCCGGTCGAGCCGGCCCATTCATGCAACATCAAAAGCTGATGCGTGGCTCTACCACAGTGAAAACTTAAATGTCCACATTTAGTTTTAACAATTATAAATATAATAATAAATAAACAAATATCTTCACGCAAATCCCAATACAGGGGTAGACAGAGGTCTAGTCTAGTCAATTAAGTCCCTTCGACCCACCTTCCACCGAAGATATTTTCGGAACGACGTGACAGGCGGTGAGCCCGTCGCCGTCTTTATGTCCAAGCCAACGATGTAATTCGTACATAAGTTTTTGAAAAACCCTTTGGTACGAGCCTGCCACCTGGAGATCGAACTCGGGTCTCTCGACTCGAAATTCCACTCAACCACTCAACCTCTCGGCTATCGTGACTTTTAAAAATTTTAAAAGAAAATAGAATCGTTGCCTCGTCAATAACTTTCAATTAGGTAAACTTGTTTACGCTGCGCGCAGGGAATCACAGCTCGTAGAATATAATAGCTGTTCCACATAATCTTCTTCCAGTTCGTCATAGAAAATGAAAAATGATGTTGCCGGCTCGCTTCGTATACAAAATGTTCCTGTTTTTATTTATTTTACGGTATCCCGATGGATTTGAAATATGATAATAAAAATGTGACAAATATTTAAAAAAAATTGTTGATAGCCACGATTGTCTAATGGCTGGGTAATCGGTATTCGTATCAGATCCGAATTCGATCCCCGGATAAAGTCTCTTTCAAATGATTTTCATTTCGAAACTTATGTACCAACTCTGTCGCGATGTCGTAATAATCTACCAAGAAATGCAAATCAAAAGAACTAAAAAAATCTCAACCACTGACTAAAAATATTATATATTTTTTTATAGAAAAGGGAGGCAAACGAGCAGGTGGCTCACATGATGGTAAGTGATTACCGCCGCCCATGAACACCCGCAATACCAGAGGCATAGCAGATGCGTTGCCGGCCTTAGAGTGCCCCCCCTCCAAAATTGGGGGAGGGGGTGTGTGGGCCTCCGGTTACCTGCACTCACCAGACGAAACGCAGAAGTTTGTTAGACTTCTACTTCATGCCGGTATTCTGTGAGGTCGTGGTACTTCCCCGGTCGAGCCGGCCCATTCATGCAACATCAAAAGCTGATGCGTGGCTCTACCACAGTGAAAACTTAAATGTCCACATTTAGTTTTAACAATTATAAATATAATAATAAATAAACAAATATCTTCACGCAAATCCCAATACAGGGGTAGACAGAGGTCTAGTCTAGTCAATTAAGTCCCTTCGACCCACCTTCCACCGAAGATATTTTCGGAACGACGTGACAGGCGGTGAGCCCGTCGCCGTCTTTATGTCCAAGCCAACGATGTAATTCGTACATAAGTTTTTGAAAAACCCTTTGGTACGAGCCTGCCACCTGGAGATCGAACTCGGGTCTCTCGACTCGAAATTCCACTCAACCACTCAACCTCTCGGCTATCGTGACTTTTTTTTAACAATTATGAAACATTTGTTCTAAATGTGAGGGACTGGTGCCCGTTGTAGGTTTTACAAAACCTTAATTACAGGGCACAAGTCTCCCACTTCTCTGCAAGAATAGTATATGCCCAAAATTTTTTCATGTCGTTGGGTCATCAACGCAACGCTTCGTTCAACTGCCATCTTCCTTCCCTTTTCACTCCTTATCATTTATGAAAAGTACCAAAAAGAAAAGTAAGGTTAAACAGCGGTTGCACGTCCTCTCCTTGAAAGTGCACCTCTCTAACATCCGAGGATTGCACTCAAATCTCAACGCAGTCCATCACCATCTCGAGACTGAGAAGCCGCACCTACTTTTTCTGACGGAGACGCAAATTGGATGTCCGTTAGATGTGGCGTACCTTGACTACCCAGGGTTCTCGCTGGAGCACAACTTTTACCTTCGTGCCGGAGTCTGTGTGTACGTCAGCAATGACATCTGCTGCCAGCGTCTCCGTCACCTTGAAGACCCCACTTTTTCAACCATTTGGGTGTTGGTGGACACAGGTGACGATAAGATCGTTTATGCATGTGTTTACCGTTCGCACAGCGGTGACCAGGAGACAACTCGTTTATTCGAATGTCTAAGTGAGGCCGCTGATATGGCCCAGCATCGGTACCCCTCCGCACAATTAGTCTTTCTGGGAGACTTTAATGCCTCTCACCAGGATTGGCTGTTCCCATACCAGAAGACTGACCATGCTGGGAGGGAAATGAGGAATTTCGCCTTATCGCTAAACCTCTCCCAGTTGGTAAAGCAAGCCACTAGGGTGCCAGACGTTGAAGGTCATACAGCCAATTGTCTAGACCTCCTGCTGACCACTGATCCGGCTTCTCCACTAGGAACCTCTGATCACTGTCTGGTGAAATCTGTATCGTCTTACACGCCAACAGACCCCGACCCACATGGTACTAGGCGAGTGTGGCGATACAAGTCAGCAGATTGGGATGAGATGCGACACTTCTTTGCATCTTATCCTTGGCGGCAGGTCTGCTTCTCTTCCGGAGATCCATCGAGATGCGCGGATGCTATAACTGACGTGGTATGTTTAGCTTTGGAATATTTTATTCCTTTTGCTGATGTACCCGTTGGTGGCAAAGCTCGCCCATGGTTCAGCGCCGAATGTTCCCAAGCCGAAAAGCTTAAACATTTGGCGTACCTCTCATGGGTTGACGCTCGAAACCGTAAAACTCCGGATGTCAGATCCAAGAAGAGAGCCTTTAATCTAGCCGCCAAGACTTACAAAAAGGTGTTGCGGAAGGCTCGTTTCGAACGCATTAGGCATATTGGCACGAAGCTCTCTGCTCAACCATCTGGCAGTAGAGCTTTTTGGTCTCTTGCCAAAGCGGTCGAGACGAGTTTTTGTAAACCTTCACTGCCTCCGCTGGTTAAGCCAGACGGGTCATTGGCTCTTGCGGCAAAAGAGAAGGCAGAACTGTTCGCGAATTTCTTTGCCAGCAACTCACGTCTGGACACAAGCAACGCAGTTCCAACTTCCCTACCTCCCTGTGGTACTTCAATGTCAGAGATCCACATTACTAACAAAGAGGTCCTCAAAACGTTGCGACATCTGGACGTGAACAAAGCCAGTAGACCTGATGGTATTCCAGCCACAGTGCTTAAGACCTGTGCACCCGAGTTGTCTCCTGTTCTGACACGCTTGTATCGCCTCTCCTTGAAGACTGGAATAGTTCCCAAATCCTGGAAGCTTAACGTGCAGCCCGTGCCCAAAAAAGGTAGCCGTGTTGACCCAGTCAATTATCGACCTATTTCAATTATATACTCTGTAAGATAATGGAGCGTATATTGAACTCGCACCTCTTGGCATACCTAGAACATAGCGATCTCCTTAGCGATCGAAAGTACGGGTTTCGCCGAAATCGGTCGACTGGGGACCTTCTAGTGTATGTCACACATCTATGGGGTGAGGCCCTCGAGAACAGTGGTTTCGCTCGATGGCATGCTGGCCTTATCAATAAGCGTCCTTCATATGGTATATCCCCTGGACTGATAGCCTGGATAGAAGACTTTTTGCGGGAACGGTCTTTGCGAGTCGTTATTGACGGCTGCTCATCGGAGGCTATGGCGATTAATGCCGGAGTTCCTCAAGGGTCTGTTCTGTCCGCAACTCTCTTTCTGCTGCACATAAACGACCTGCTCGAGCCCGGTCTCTTTGGGTATGCAGATGACAGCACAGTTGTGGAGAGATATCTGGCGCGTGTTCAGTCCAGACAGGATCAAGTACAGTCTGCTCGGGAGGCCATGGTAGAGCGTATGAATCTTACATTACAGGCAGTTTCCAACTGGGGCAATACCAATCTTGTGAGATTCAATGCCACCAAAACGCAAGCGCGTCTGTTCTCCGCCAAAAGGAGCGAGTTCACCTTGGCTCCTAAATTTCAGAATGTATCTCTGAATACACCTACCGCCTCCAGTTACTAGGAGTCGAAATCACGTCAAACCTTAACTTTGGGCGGTCCATTGAGTCTAAGGCTAAAGCCGCTGCAAGGAGATTGGGAGTTCTTGCAAAAGTGCGGCGTTACTTTACCCGGGACAGCTTCTGACCCTATATAAAGCTCAGGTCCGATCGGCTGTAGAGAACTGCTGCCACATATGGGCTGGAGCTCCTAAATATCAACTGGCAGCCTTGGACTCTGTGGAGGGACGGGCCAAGCGGCTAATCGGTGATCCTGACTTGGTTACTACCAATTTGTCCAGTCTCGAACCCAGACGTCGGGTGGCCAGTCTCTCGGTGTTCTACAGGTTACATTTTGGAGAGTGTGCGAAGGAATTACATGAGTTAATTCCCCCTTCTCCCCTTCCATCATCGGACAACAAGACGCACGGCGGGTTTCCATCCTTTTGTTGTCGATATACCCTGCATTCGGACGAAGCGTTTTGTTTCGTCGTTCATAATGCGTACAGCAAAGGACTGGAATAATTTGCGTGCATCAGTCTTTCCGTCTGATTACAATGTGGGTGTCTTCAAGAGAAGAGTGAATAGGCTTTTTCTAAGCTAGTGTGCCTACCAACAAAAACTACATCGCCACTTACCATCAGGTGGGATTGTAGTTAAACGCTAGCTTATAATGTTAAAAAAAAAAGATTGTGAAATTATTTAAAAGATATGCGAATATATACATGTATCAGTTGTTTCATGGCCACATTATATCGTTAACAGTATAGTCAAGGAGCGGCACTTACACTAATAAGTTGGCAAAAAGGTTTACTCTTTTTGACAGAAGAACATAATAAAAAATATTTATAATTTGAAAAAAAAAAAAAACGTTGACCTATGTGGTCGAGTTGCGTTCATACTGATTATTACGACCATATCGAATTTTGTTGACAGTTTATCAACTGTTATAGAAGTTAAATCCTTTTCATTTATTTATTTATTTATTTATTTATTATGATACACAAAACAGACTAAAACAATTACATGATAAGATTAAAATTCTAAGGTTTTAATAGTCCTTGTCCAAACTATGTGTATATAGGTTTAAAACAAGGACACGGTGTTTTTTTTCTTACACTTAAATATACCTAATGAAAAAAAATAGAAAATTTACACAAACATATAATAAAACAAAAATCACAAATACAGAAATCACTTAGTATTTACAATAGGGCTTTCCAAACACTTGACTTATATGTGTTCAAATTCGAAATAAATACATCTATATTTGTGTTGCTAATAGTAATTTCGTTATATTTCCTACACAACCAATGTTTGAACCAATGGATTATAATATGAGGTGTTGTTACTATAAACATTTAATAGAAATGTCTTGGAACTTGTACCTCGATGCATGGTACTTTTATCTATCTGAGAGAGTAAGAATGGACAATCCACGATTGAATGTAGTAATTTGTATAAATATACCAGCAATGCAAACTCTCGCCTCATTTTTAGTGACGTAACTTGAAAGTATGTGCACCTATCAGAGTATTCCGCTAATATACGCGTTAAATAAAAGCGCCAACATAGAACTAAAAACTAAACTAAACTAAAAACTAAAAATCGCTTTCGAACTCCCTCTATCCTATTAGAATCAACAGCATAATAAGGTGACCAAACTATAGATGCATATTCAAGAAATATTTCTTACTAAACTGGAATATAGAATGACCGTACTGTCAGGTTTCTTAAAGTTTTTGTGTTTCTTAATATTAATCATAACTGTCGATTAGATTTTTTATTATATGCTCGTAATGACACTTGAAAGAATATTTTTTATCGAAAACACACCTAAACCCTTCGCTTTACTAACTCTTAAAAGCGTGTGATCTTTTAATTTGTAATCAAATAGTATTTTTTGTTTTTTCTTTGTGAAGGATATTGTTAAACATTTTTTTTATATTTAATGTCATACAAATATTAGTACACCAGTCGGCCACTGATTGTAAATCTTTTTGTAACATATAACAATCGCCAATATTATCAATTTTTTTAAATATTTTCAAATTATCTGCATACATCAACGAATAGCAGCCTAATTTTTTGACTAAGTCGTCTATAAATATTATAAACAAAAGCGGGTATAAATGTGATCCCTGCGGAACTCCCGAAGGAACTTTAATAGCATTTGATCTGTATCCCTTAAGTGCCACTATTTGAGTTCGGTTAGAAAGGTAAGATTTTATCCACCGCAATAGATCCCCGTGAATACCATACCATTTTTCTAATTTTATGCATCACAGTTCGTGGTTAACGCAATCGAATGCTTTCACAAAATCGGTATAAATGGCATCAACTTGTTTAGTTTTCGCAAACGCACTACATATGTGATTTTTATATGTCAATAAGTTACTGACAGTGGATCGGTTACACACAAATCCATGTTGGTTCAGACTTATGAACGGCTTAACATGAGCATAGATATTGTTATACACAATGCTTTCAAATAATTTTGCCATACATGATAATAAACTAATAGGTTTATAGTTCTCGCAACTCGATTTCTCACCGGTCTTGTAAACGGTAGCAATTAAACCCAATTTCCAAATATCGGGAAACACACCACTGCTTAGACATTTGTTAAATATTATCTGCTTTGGGAGTAATAATTCTGCAGCACAAGATTTGACAAAAGAAGGAGGGATCCCATCAGGTCCTGACCCTTTGCATTTGTCCAATTTACGTATTTTATACATTATGGTTTCTTTGCTTACTTGAATATTAGACAAAGACTGATTTACGACAATTTGATCACAACTTGGATTTTGAAAGGAAGACTTTTGTTGTAAACTGACACAAAGAAAGAAGAGAAAAATTCACATATTCCCGTACCTTCAGAACTAGATTTTCCTTTGTACATCATACTATTGGGAATTGTGTTTTGCGATTTTTTGTTACTAATATAGTGCCAAAATACTTTTGGATTATCGACTAACGAATATTCTACCTCTGATAAGTATCGGTTATAACAATTTCTCATGATCGCTTTGCATCTAGCCCTTAACATTGAAAAGGTATCATAATCACGTGGATTGCCAAACTTCTTAAAACGTTTATGATATTTATGTTTTTCTTTTAAGCAATTAATCAAAGAGTAGCTAATTCACGACGGATATCTTAAGTTACGCACTTTCTTAAGTGGTGTATATTTAGCAATAACTATTAAGATATTCAAAAAATATGGCAACTATTTCATTGGCATTCTCATTAGAAAAAAGATTATCTCATGAAACGTCTTTCAACTCTTCTCTTATCCTTGACAGATCGGATTTGTAGAAGTTAAAATTTTTATTTTGATTTTCTTTCTTTAGCTCCGATGTTTCATAGTGCACATCAATTAATAATGAAGGGTGATGTAGGTCTGATTTGCTAAGTGGGTCTGTCTGCGTTGTTGTGATTACGAATTTGGTTAAACTGAAATAAATTTCCAATCGCCATTGTATCTGAGAGAAGTACAGCCCTCCTATCGAATAAGGTGGTAGGATCTAATATGGGTGAATTAAAACTAATCTGTGACCAAGTAATTTTAGGGGTGTTGAAGTCTCTCCAACCATTAAAAATAAGTTATTCTCTGATTTGTTTTCAGTAAACACTTTTATATAGTTATCGTAAAAGTCCGACACCTGTGATATGGAAAGATAGTCAGGCAAATAGCAAACACAAATGTGAACTTCGAAGATAACACTCCCACAATTAATATGTGCGCTTACCCACAAATCCTCAAATTCCGATACCCACAAACGAAAACGAGAAACGTTAATTTTTTTCTTTATAGCTAGTAGTACACCACCACCACTGGACTTTGCATTACTGTATGAAGATGTGCATCGATCTCTACAAAAATTCACATATCTATTATCTAAAATTTCGGAACTAAATATACCAGCATCGAAGTTAGTCTCGGTTAAACAAATAATATCTTAATTAGTACTAAAAACATTGATTAATATATCAGTTGTTTTTGTTTTTAAACCATTAACATTTTGGTAGTAAACTTACATAACAAAAATATAAAACAATTCCAGAAGCAAATCTCAAATAGAAAGAGAAAAAAAGTCTCGAATTATTAGTTATTTTAAAGAATAAATTACAATAATTTTGAAATAGTTGTGCAGTTTTTTATTTGGATTGAATTAGAGGTTCCATCCTTTCGTTCATATATCTTACCAAACTTATGGGTTACTTACGAATTTATATCCTTTGTCCCGTTTTAATTTTCTAGCTTCTGCTAATAATTTTTTACATTCAGGTGATAGGTGCTCTGTTATAGAGATGGCTCTCTTTTCACCTGGTACACCAATATCAATGGTATTTAATTTATTATTTTGGTGTGCTTTATTGTACCATTGAACCGCCGACAGGAAAATATCACAAAGCTGAATTGAAGTAAGAGTGACTAAAATGTTACGTGGACGTCCTCTACCTCAGTATGTACAAGCAATTTGATTTCATTCATCAGAGCGGTTTTCATTTCAGCAATCAAGGTATCAAAACGTTTTTTCAATTTTCTATCCAACATATTACCAATTCGTCTGAGTGTTACATCATCCTCGCTATCGCTAAATGACTCATCTTGGCTTTTTTCTGCAATTTTAATAGGAGTGCTGTCAGACTTAGGTTTTTTTGACGCACACACATGATACAACCACTCTCTAGGCAACTTAGTAGCACCTATGCATTTACGATGATATGCTGCTTTGCATTGCGCACAGTTAATTGCCTGTGCCACAATTACGCTTTAATTACAACAACCGCAAATAGCCATAACTAAAAATTAATAAGAGCGCCTGCGACAATAAATTAGCAACGATTTAGCATAACCCACATTGAAAGGCGCATAAGTTTTTATTCATTACCGTCATTATCAAAATTATTTAGTTTTAAAGAACACTTTTCAGAACAGTTTTAAAATACGTTGGTACTATATTGTAATAAATTAGTTGTTACACACTATTGCTCACTCATTAATATAGCACAAGCTAATGGAAAGTTATGACACATTTCTGGATATTACTCAAACTATATTTTTAATTTAGATTATTTTACAAACATTTCTGGGCGGAATTTTATGATATTTCTATATGTGCTACAGTTTGTTTACACTAACCACGGTTGAAATAATTAATTAAAACAAAGTAAGAAAACACGTCTGCTTCACGCACAAAGCGCAGGGGTACTCACTCATACATAAAACCGGTTACAACAAAACCAACAGTTGATTGACCTCGGAAAGAGCGATGACCTCTCAGGATCTTATTGTTATCGTAAGCTACTTTATACTCAAGTGGAAGACGGTTATTCGGATGGTTACAGTTAACTGAAATTTAAATCGACAATTTCGTGAGAATATTCCAGACTACATGTCGCTTATCAAATAGCTCGAATTTAGCATTCTGTCATGGCTGCTTAGATTCATCGGGGATGCGATGATAATGGATTCTCTCATGCCGTAGCATAACAGAGACATTAATAATTAATTTGGTAATATTCCCACTGGCTCACCAACTTTAAGAAATGTAATATTGATCATATTAGGCACAAGACATTACATACTCAAAACACAATATTTTATAAAAAAATATTTTACTTTACTTTCTACATGTATAAAATGTGGTCTTATATGAGTACAAGTATATGAACCCCGTAGGGCACAGTATAATTATGACAGACAGGGAGAAGTTACATACATAAAACAATGAAATAATTAAGATTAATACAATTACAAAAATTTTACTAAAAATTATTACAAAAACACAAATAAAAGTACAAAATACAAAAATATATTGCAAATATACTCATTATATGAATTATAATCTTTTTTAAATTGTGATTGTAATTGGATGTGAGTTTAGGCGACTTTCATTACTCAATTTATAATTTATTATTTCATGAAACGAAATTTATTATTTCGTGAGAAAATGATACAATTACAAAAATTTTAATAAAAATTATTACAAAAACACAAATAAAAGTACAAAATACAAAAATATATTGCAAATATACTCATTATATGAATTATAATCTTTTTTAAATTGTGATTGTAATTGGATGTGAGTTTAGGCGACTTTCATTACTCAATTTATAATTTATTATTTCATGAAACGAAATTTATTATTTCGTGAGAGAACGATAGCCGAGTTGTTGGGTGGTCGGAATTTCGAGTCGAGAGACCCGAGTTCGATCCCCAGGTGGCAGTACCAATGAGTTTTTCAAAAACTTATGTACGAATTTCATCGTTGGCTTGGACATAAAGATGGCGACGGGCTCACCACCTGTCACGTTGTCCCGAAAATATCTTCGGTGGAAAGTGGATTGAAGGGACTTAATTGTCTAGACTCGACCTCTCCCTGTATTGGGAATTGCGTTGCGGGACATTTCATTTATTTTTTTATAAAATTCTAAAATCAAAGGGACTTAATTGTCTAGACTTGACCTCTGTCTACCCCTGTATTGGGAATTGCGTGAGAAAATGGTGAATCTGAAGGAAGCGAAAGAGGTTTGTAAGGATGGTGACACTTGGCGACTTCTTCTCTCTGGCTACCCTGTCAGGGAAGGTGCGTGAAGATAAATTAATAATTTTATAAAAAAAAATGTCACATTGTCCACGTGTCAAATTAATAAATTTTCAAATGGAATTAAAAATAATTAAAAGCTTCTGTAAGGGACATTGTCAAATCAAAAACTTTATTAATATTGAAACAGAATTAACTATCTCACGCTTAACTTTGTGTCAGTAGTTCCCAAGAGAATCCCCGTTGAGCGCGTTTTGAAGTTTTATTAAAGTAATTTATTAAAAATATTAACAATACTTTTCTGTTAGAAATATACATTCCCGCGACATTCGACGCTGCTAGAAAAAAATATATATAAATACATAAACAAGTATGTAACTAGATAGATAAACAAATCATAAATTTTCATTAAAAAATCCGCTTCAGACCAATAATGTAAAAAATATATACACACAATTCCCTATACAGGAGTAGACAGAGGTCTAGTATAGACAATTAAGTCCCTTTGACTCACCTTCCACCGAAGATATTTTTGGGGCAACGTGACTGGTGGTGAGCCCGTCGCCGTCTTTATGTCCAAGCCAACGAAATAATTCTTACATAAGTTTTTGAAAAACTAATTAGTACGAGCCTGCCACCTAGGGATAGAACTCGGGTCTCTTGACTCGAAATTCCGACCACCCAACCACTCGGCTACCGAGATTTTTTCTTCTTTAATTTTTTTTTCTATACGACGACCCGATAGCCTAGTTGAGAGTGACCCTGTCTGTGAAGCTAAGGTGATGGCTCACCAACTGTCACGTTTTCCTAAATTGTTTTCTATAAAAGGTGGTTCGAAAGGCCTTAATTGTATACAACTCTGTCAACCCTGAATTGGGAATATGCGTGAAGATATTTCATTTCGCTCTAAAAAAATAATACACCCGTATTAAATGTGTCTATGTTAATTCCATTTTAAGAATCACGCGATACGTACATTACTAGGACTGTCAGAGAGATATAATTGTTACTGTGGAATCTAGCTTAGTAAGGTAAGAAAAGCGTTGGCCCGTGTTGTGTATAAGGAAGTGTAGAAACTCGCAGAGCGTGTGTATTTTTTGGCCCAATGTGGTTTTTGCACCCTTCGGACTACAGTCAGTATCAGCAAAGAGGTGGTATTGCCAATAGCATTATAAAGAATAAATTCATTATAATTCACGCGATTTTCTGTACTGATGTAGACAGAGGTCCTTTTTTATTAAGTCCTTTCAACTCACCTTCTAGCGAAGACATTTTAAGGACAATGTGACAGTTGGTGAGACAGTCGCAGTCTTTATGTTCAAGCCAACGATATAAGTAGTAAATATATTCATAAGTTTTTAATGATACCCATTGGTACGAGCTTACCACCTGGAAATCAAACTCGGGTATCTTGATTTCACTCGAATTCCGATCACTCAACCACTTGGCTATCGTGAATTACAGCGAAGGTGTCCAGTACTACATATACGCTTAAAATTATACTTTTGCTATGGCTGGGTCACATTTACCACGTTCCAGTGCCCAGACAGATAATCAAACGTAAAATGGTTACATTTCCTGCAATAAATGTAAATAACTTGCTAATGGTCATGATAACAGGGCAAGCATGCAGAATTATATAATTTATAATCGTATATACAGCTTGTTATATTTATAAGTAAGCAGTATTTTTTGTGTTCTTTGGCTAAATAAACAATGAGAATGTAAATCCTTACCATATTTACAACACCTTGTGAAATATTGGATATTATAATTCAAGGTTAACAATACACAGACAGGCAGACAGGCTACTAATTTAATACATGGTGCGCATAAATATATAACGTATAAGCGTATGTACAGCATGTTTATAAGTAAGCAGTATTTATTGTGTTTTTTGGCTAAATAAACAATGAGAATGTAAATCGGAAACTATGTTATTCCCTCTGCTGTGTTATTTTGTCACAAGCAAAGCGACAATTAGTGAACTTTCAACGAAGTCAAAGGATTTAATGAGCCCTGTTATACTTGAGACAGCAATAAGATTTGAGCTTTGTTCTAGTCTAGGTAATTGAAAGATAAATTCTAAAGCTTTATCTTCAAAGGATGTGAAAATAAAAACGTGCTTTATCTTAATAAGAGTTTACATTAAATAAGATAAATTTCTAAGCTAAGCTTTGGTTCAATTACTTATCTTATTTGTATTTATTTTTTGAGTGCTTTGTAGAAGTTTCGATGCATTTTTATAGTTAAATGTTTATGGCAAACGAACATATTAATAATAATATAATAATAAATATATACGTGGATAAGGAAAAAACATAACTCTGCTCATTAGGATCACCGAAAATAAGTAGCTTAAAAGCACTAGTATTATGGAAACAGAAAAAAAAAACGAAAGTACCACAAACAGCTAGACCCGACAAAATGTAGAAAGAGTAATTTCTACATTGACCCGGGAGTCGTTCTTGTGTGTTTATTTTTTATAAATTTTGTAGAAGCTTCGATTATTTATAGGACAATGTGGCAATTGAACAAATACGAATGGTTAACCAGATGGTTAGTGGTTACGACATCTATGTACACTCTCAACACCAGCAGTGCTGTGAGTTCGGTGGCTACATTTAATACAATAGGTAAGGCAAGAGCGTTTGCAGCGGAAGTAGGCATGGCAAATGCATTACCTACCTTTAAAAAATATTGGGTAAGGAATTGAGGAAAATTCCGGAAAAAAATTGGGAAAAGTTGTCAGCAGGCATTCACCAAGCAGAAACGTAACATGACGTGAATTCTAAAATGCGCATTAGCTAAAAATTAATAAATAAAATGTCTTCAAGCAATTCCCAATACAGGGGTAGACAGAGGTCTAGTCTAGACAGTTAAGTCGCTTAGACCCACCTTCCACCGAAGATATTTTCGGGACAACGTGACCGGTGGTGAGTCCGTCGCCAACTTTATGTCCAAGCCATCGACATAATTCGTACATAAGTTTTAAAACCCATTGGTACGAGCCTGCCACCTGGGGATCTTACTCGGGTCTCTTAACTCGAAATTCCGACCACCCAACCACTCGGCTATCGTGAGTTCTTTTTGGCTGAGATAACATTTGCTGGAAATAATTGAATATCGATAGTCAATTCTACGGTCTTGCTGGTTCTCTATAAATTCCAGGAATTGTTTATAGTTATATCCTTGTTGGAGCTTCAGGTAAAGTTTCTAACGTAAAAGCAAGTTATTAAGGAATTTCCAAGACATACGGTTACGGATATTTCGGAGACATAAGGTTAATCGAAGTTGGTACGGTCCAACTATCAGTTGTGGTTAGGTATAGTAATTTTAGGTAATGAAGGTAAAGTTATATTTTTTGCATATTCATGCATTGGTACGCCACTGGTATTGTCAGAGGTGTGAACAATTTAGTCCATTCGGTCTAAATTATTCAGTGAATGTTTTATTTCATTTATTTATTTATTTATTTGTATAATGTGAGTATACAGGTTGACACAATAACATTACATAAGATCTCATCACATTAACCATTTCTGGCGTACAAATTTTATAATTAAATATTGCTCTATATTCGAATATTAAATTGTTATTGGATTCAGGCAAACAATAAAAAAAGTAAAACAATTAAAATGAACATTGTACAATAAGCATATAAAGAAACTTGTTCTGTTCTGAATTTAGATTGAATTAATCCATTATACAAATTTAAAGAAGACTTTTAATAACTTTGTTATTTTAGTATTCAGTAATTGTCAAATAGTAGTCTTATTGTCAACGTTCATCAAATAATTCTTTTATTGAGTAAAACATCTTATTAATTAACCATTTTTTTAGAACATTTTTAAATCTTTTCTCATTATGCGACTTAATTTCATTAGGCAATGCGTTATATATCTTTACGCACACTGCGTAGCAATTGTTGAGAAACAATTTTGTTTTGGGTATTTTGTTAAGAATAAGTTTATTTTGGTTTCTAAAATATTTCGAATGGTTAACATCTGCTAAAGTTAGAATAATATCAGGATTATATCTTACAAATTTGGCTACTTCAAAAATATATAAACAGGGAAGTGTCATGACTTTAAGTTTTTTTAAATGAGGTTTACATGATTCATAAAATGGTATATTGCACATTGCACAGTAGATACTTTAGCTAGCCTACGCAAGACGTATACAAATCGATTAATTTTTTTACAAATTTTATCTACATTTGATTTCCAGGTACAATTTCTATCGATTTAAATTCCCAGAAAAGATGTTTCTTCAACCATGTGTATTGTTTGTGCATTGTACTGGATATTCATTATTTTTTCGTGTCCATGTTTATTTCTATTAATATAATGAATGAATTTAGTTTTGCTAATGTTAATGTCAAGATTATTAAGTTCTAGCCAATTTATTATCAATTTTATAGTATCGTTTATGTCATTTTCTAATAAATTAGTGTCACAATTATTATTAAAATTTATCAAAATTGAAATATCATCAGCATATAATTTCATATTTTTTTTGTCACGTCAGGAAGATCATTAGTATAAAATAGAAATAGAAGTGGCCCAAGTATGCTACCTTGTGGTACACCAAATCTGTTATACATGTATTTTGATTCATAATTTACGATTTCATTGCATGTGTAGCGGATGATGTGCTGCAGGAAAAGGGTAGGCCACGATCACCGGCTAGGCTCCCCAGGCCACGATCACCGGCCAGGTCCGGTAATCGTGGCCTGGGGAGGACGTCTCCTACACCAGTGTGCGCTATCGGTAATCATATATATTCGTGCAATTGTGCGAATTTCCATAGCGCGATGTAGGACGTCGATGTGTTTCCTGAATCCGCCACTAGCGAGCTTCCAATGTGGAGACATAGATGTTGCCACATCACTCCCCTGCTGAGACTGGAGGTCGGAAGTGTGGAGAGCTTGACGTTAAGCAATCTAGCGTTGCGGTGAGAGGCTATGACCAGATCTACGGTGAGTCGAGATACATCTCGACTCACCGTACACACAATGGTCACAATGCCGATGCCGCAGTGTCAGCCTGAGGAGAAGGGGGGCCGCCGTTGATGATCCTTAGTGGCTAACAGGACTAGGAAGCACGCGTTGTGCCGACAGTAGGTGCTGTGACTGCGTTGATGATGTCGATGTTGTTGGAGAGGCTCGCTGCGTTGTTCTTCAGTGGTCACCGTCGGTTGGCGGTGAAATCACGTCGGGGTTACCAGTGTAGTGGATGATGTGCTGCAGGAAAAGGGTAGCTACCGGCCAGGTCGGGTGATCGTGGCCTGGGGAGGACGTCTCCTCCACCAGTGTGAGAAGTCTTCACTTGCAGTCGAGTGACTGCAGGGGAACTGGTCGAGGTTGATCCTCCTTCAGTAGTGTCGAAGCGCTGCTCATGAATATGAGCAGGTCCTTGGGGTAGCACCGTAGTGCTGATGGTAAGTTGGCACTTGGTGCCATGGCAGAAGGTGTTCATGGCTAAGCCCCACCCTCAGCGCGGACCATAAGCCGGGTGAGAGCCCCTTTTAGGGGAAGCCCGACTAACTTACCAGCGAGCGGGTGGGACTTACCGTGTGATCTAGGTTGCTACCTCAGGTCTTCTGGATAGTTTGGCAATCGCGTTCAACACTACTGGGACAGGATCAGTTCCGCTGTTGAGTACTTGAAGCAGTTCCGTCAGGAGAGCGATGACCGCCGTGAAGGCAATCTTCTCCCCTGATTCAAGTCCTGCAGCCATGACTGGGGCAGTCACGGATGGTACCACCCGTTCCACCTCCTCCTCCTCGGTGGGCTTCGGTAGGCTTGCCATTTTAGGCTTGGCTTTCTTTTTTGACTTGCGCGTCTTTTTGTTGGTCTTCTTGCTGCCCTCGCTCACCTTAGCGGCCGGCTGGGCTGTTTTGGGCCGGTACTCGTTCGCCGGGGCCATCAAGTTGGTATGGATGGCCGCGGTCTCCACCATAGGCTGTTGTGCTGGTGGAGGGCGAGACTGAGCTACCGTACCGGCACCTCGGTTTCGAATTTCACGCCTAAAAACAGGGCAGGCAGTGTTATTGGCGGTGTGCGCTTGGCCGCAGTTGGCGCACGTGGGTGGTTCCTCTAGTGGGCGAGGGCAGTCATGTGCAAGGTGCTGGCCGCCGCACCTCACACAGGCTTGGGGCCGATGGCAACAGTGCGATGAGTGCCGGAATTTCTGGCACCGATGACACTGTGCTGGCCCCTTTTTTCCCCGCCAGGCTTCAATGATCGGTAATCATATATATTCGTGCAACCGTGCGAACTTCTATAGCGTGATGTAGGACGTCGATGTGTTTCCTAAATCCGCCACTAGCGAGCTTCCAAAGTGGAGACATAGATGTCGCCACATATGCATTAAGATTTTCAACTATTACGCTTTGCTTTCGGTCACTTAAATATGATTGAATCCAGCTCAATGCTGGGTCTCTAATTCCCAAATCGTCTAGTTTTTGCAGTAGTATCTGATGTGACACACAGTCAAAAGCTTTAGTCATATCAAAGAATGCCACAGTAGTTAATTTTTTTGAATCTACACTATCAATTATCATACAAATAAGATCAATAAATCAATTTTATTTAACACGAAAAAAATTAGTTTTAGGTATTTTTGGAAAGAAAGTAGTTAGGTTAGTTTGAATTTTTTTTCTTTCTGGTGTAAAAGAAGGTTTTTTTTAATTGTTGAAAAATAGTGAGTTATTTTATTTTGTATAATCTTATAATTTTTATACCTGTTTTATTATTTATAACGTCAGTTTCAGTATTATATTTTTTCCTGTATATATCTCCTTGAATTGCTCCACGTTTCATAAATCGTAAGAACTTTGAATCATAGTAAAGTTGATCTAAAATTAAAATATTTTTTTAACATAGTCCAGATATTGGTTCAAATGAGTTATAATTATCTATAAAGTAACAATTGCTAAAGTATTGCTTACATATATATAACAACATATTATTTAATTTACTTTCTCTTAAGAAATTATTATTTTTTAATCCTAGTACTAGTACAATGCACTGCTGAGTTAGAATTTTAAGTGCTTGGTTCAGTCATAATTTTATATGGATTTTTATCATGTTCTCCAGCACTTAGTATCAAACAGTATCTCGAGGTAAAATTGTTTCCATTACACGTCTTTAGGATTTCTTCCGTGTCAGCTTCCGGCTTAATAAAAGACATGATTTGGTATTTTTCGTAGGTAGTGTTCATTCTCGACTTTATTAATTTATGTGATAACCAAATACATTGTCACCCACCGGTTATATAAATAGTTTTTTTGTCTTGAAGTGGTAATTTAGGCCGTATTTTTTGTGTTTGGAGTTGATACAGATTTGGGACTTTTTTTATCTGAACAGCTTATTAAGTTGCTGAATGGCGATAAAATCTGTCTATCAAATGCTTGGGAGTGTTATTGGGTATGTGGAGTCCTTCGACTTTATACACTCATTTGTTTTGTTAAAAGTGTTTGGTTGTTTATGCATTTTTTTGAGTTGGTGAATTATGCCAGTCCATTTTCAGACTCTTTAGCCGTGTTTTACTGTATGATGTAACTGATTTTTTTCTCAGAGACAATGGGCTTTTACATATAATTTTTAATGAATTATTCTGTTCATTTAAATGATTTATTTCTTTTTTAAGATGTATATATTCTAAAATTAAGTTCTCAAGTTCATTTTGTGTACTTTCCAGTTGAATAGTAAGATTATTTATTTTTTCTTTTAATTCAGTACTTTGATCCACATTATTACTATAAAGAGTAGATAAGTCAAAACTTTTTTGTAATTTTTCTGATCCTACGCTGCTGGAGGTTATATTGGAACACTCTTTTTCTAGTGATTCGCAAGTATGTGATCTTAATAATTGTCTTGGGCGAATTGTAACGTTTATGTGCGCTTCATTTATTTCTATTATAAACCGCTTTTATATACCGCTACTGCCCTCTGTTATTAACGTAGGTAATTATACTTGCGTATTTCTAATAACTATTAAAGATGTTGTCAACAGAAATTATTAATCAGCGCCCGCTTTTGATTAACGGGTGTAGTAGGGAAATCTTTATTGATTTAATGTGTGATGTTTTAATTACTTATATAGTACCTTCATCTATTGGTGAATTATGCACACTAGGATATACTAACAGTCATATTTGAATCACAATACTATTATTCAGCTTTACACATCAAATAATCCAGTTTTAGAAAGTATATATATATATATATATATATATATATATATATATATATATATATATATATATATATATATATATATATATATATATATATATATATATATATATATATATATATATATATATATATATATATATATATATATATATATATATATATTCACTTACTTTTGTTTCATATTAATGGAGTTAAGGTTTATCGAATAATTCACTATAGTCTTAATATTTCAGTAGGTAGTTTAACTTTTGGTCACTTAATTGTCACTATTGAAATTGTTGTTTTATTTTATAACGCCCGATAGGTTCTTGAGAATAACATTCACACTAGTAAACTGTGGTAATATACACAAAACAAACATAGGTTTATAGAGAAATATACACTATTACTATTTTTTTTAAAGATAAATACGGAGTAAAACTGCGCCCTCTCACCTCATGTTGAGACATAAAATAGTTTAGACCTCTAAGCGCTGCTCAGTTTGCCTCGTGAATGCAATACCCTAGGGGATAGATGGGGGGGGGGGACTTTCTCAAAGGCCGGCAACGCATCTGTTATGCCTCTGGTATTGAAGGTGTTCATGGGCGGCGGTAATCACATACGATCACGTGAGCCACCTGCTCGTTTGCCTTCCTTTTCTTAAAAAAAATGTTCATAGAGCCTAAAGAGTATAACCCAACTTATCTGCTATCGTGACCAAAAAATAAAATCAAAAATAAAACATGGTCTTTAAAAGGCAACGACGAAAATTAAGGTTTTTTTCTTTATATTTTGTAAGATTCCTCGGTTAATTTGACGTAGAAAGAGAGGCTTCTAAATACGTTTTTGGTAAATTCGGCGACTCTATTGTACTTAGACGCGAAACGACACGGTAAAACCTTTACTTTACATAAAGATTCTGATTGGAATATTTAATGAAGCACGTAAATAAATAAATATCAACTGTTAGAAAACGAAATTAAATATTCTTCACAAATGCAATATTGCATAAAGAAGGAAGAAATATAAAATTCTAGCAAAGTACTCGAGCATTGTCTTTAATATTTCAGTGCCTGTTTATCGCATCGCTTGACCTGCTGAAAGTAAAACAGCTCTTTTCGTAGCAGTTTTATCCGGCTTTGGACATTGATCTTGAAATAAAATAAAAATATTATGCATGCATATATTCACTCTGTCGGGTGTGTAGCGCAAAGTATTTTACTTCAGGAAAAATACATCATTGTTAAAGAAGGAGATAGCATTGCATAAACACATTTAAAACTTCATATGCCAGTGGTTTAGTAGACCATCAGAAAGTGATGCTTATTACAATATTTCATTTAAATTAATAAGTACCAAGGTTAGCTAAGAAAGTTATTCTTTGCTCTTTTGTGTTCTATTTAAAGGCGTTCTAATATTTTAATAATTTTTATTTTACACTTTACATAATAACCAAGAGGATGAATTATTAATAATAACGATGAGGGACTTTTTTGTATTAGGCTTCAGGAGATAGGCACATAGCTACTTTCTCAAGTTAAGCCAACCATTTAGGTTCCTCTTGGTTTTCTAAGTGTTATTAATAATTTTTATCCGTAGATTATACTTGTATTTAAATTTATTTTATTTATTTATATATTCTTTATTATACACCACAATTTAAGAAAAAGAACACAATGACAAGGAACAACAAAATGGTACAAAAGGCGGTCTTATTACTAAAAAGCAATTTCTTCCAGACAACCTTGCTATACCAAGGCAAATATAGAAGTAATACAGAAAAGAAAAGAAAAGAAAAGAAAAGAGGGTGGTGTACCGTTATTATTAAAAAGGAATGTCTAGATGATGGTAGCCGTAATGAATAGATTGCCAGGAATAAAGAATGAAAGAGATTGGTTGAAGGCATGAGGATAAAACTGAAAAAATAGAATTAAAAAAAAATTAATAATGTGGGAAATTGCGTCAGATATCAAGGTAATAAGATTTGAGGAGTTTTTTGAAAGAGGGAAGGGATGGAGCACGACGAATGTGTAGAGGCAAAGCATTCCACAAGCGGACAGCGGTAACAGTGAAAGATTTATTGTAAAAGGAAGAAGAGTGTTGAGGAGTTCGGAGGGAAAGGTTGATAGTGGAACGAAGAAATCGATCATGAGAAAGAGACAAAAACTCAAATCGATCTTTTAAATATTGCGGCGTGTATGGGTTGATCAGCACGGAGTACATTCCTATATACTATTCCTGCGTATTCCTGCGAAGGCGGATTGGCAGCCACTTGAGCTGCTTGCGAAATTCGGAGATATGATCATATTTGCGAAGCCCAAATATGAAACGTATACTGAGGTTTTGAATTCGCTCAAGTTTGTTAAGCTGCTCTTCAGTTATGTCGAGATAGCAAATATCAGCATAGTCAAGGATGGGCAAAAGTAATTATTGAGCAAGCACAACTTTAGTAGATAAAGGCAAGTAGTCTGCGTAAAGAACCCAGTGTAGCAAACATTTTTCGACTGACTTCATTAATTTGCGGAGTCCATGTGAGACAGGAATCAAATAAAATGCCCAAATTTTTAACAGTATTGCTATAGGGGACATGAGTAGCGTTAAGAAAAATTTGCGGCAAATTAGACCAATTAATTTTACTAATTATTCTAGAGCTTCCAAGGATTATAGTCTGGGTTTTCTTGGGATTGATGGATAAACCATAAGATTTACTCCACTTTAATATACTAGCCAAGTCGGTATTTGTTGACTCAATTGCCAATGGCAGGTCTTCCAGAGAAGAGTTTGTATAAATTTGGAGATCGTCTGCATACGAGTGATGAGAAGAAGATATGTGATTGCTTATAGAATTAATGAAAATTGCAAAAAGGAGTGGAGACAACAAGCCACCTTGAGGAACGCCAGCGCCAATTTCAGTCCATCTGGAAAAAACATCCTGAACCTGTATACGCTGCCGTCGTCCTACTAGGTATCTACGAAACCAGTCAACTACAGCTGGAGATGTGTTAAGAGAGTGCTTAACAAGATTTCAAAATCAACAGTGTTAAACGCATTGCTGAAATCCAATAGAGTAAGTACAGTTAATTTTTGGTTTTTCATGGCGTAACGAATATCATCTGTAATTTGTGAAAGTGCTGTGGTTGTACTGTGGCCAGGTCGGAAACCGGATTGCAAAGTATTGAAAAGGTTTTGATTAAATAGATAGGAATTAAGTTGGTTATAAACGAGACGTTCAAGAACTTTAGACAGAAAGGGAAGTAAAGAAATTGGCCGATAATCGGAGAAGCACGTGGGATTCGTCTTTTTCGGGAGAGGAATTATATTAGCGTCTTTCCAAACAGTTGGAAAGGAAGCAGTATTCAAGGAATTATTGAGTATAACAGTAATTAGAGGGCTAAGGAGGTCAAGGAGGGGGATGATCATCTTACGGCTTATACAATCAGTACCCACTGCATTCAAATGAATGGATAAGATAGCTCTCTTGACACCACAGCTGTCAAATTGACTTAGATTAAAAGCAGGAGTATCTGGAGCGGGAATACTTGAAAGGAAATTCAGCGTGTGTTGTTTTGCCTGATCATCAATGCAAGACGCGGAAGAGAAATGCTGGTTAAGCTGGTTAGATCTAAAGTATGATGATTCAAGTTTTTATTTGATTTCCCAACTCCTAGAGATTTAAGAAACTTCCAGACTCTAGCAGAGTCAGGATTTTGAACTGATTCATGAATATGGCGTCGTTGTGCTTTTCTACACACATTGTTGCAGCGATTACGTATTAATCTATATTTTTCTCTGTTATTGTGACTAGGATCTGATTTGTATCTAGATTTTAACCGATTCTTCTTCTCAATTATTTTTTTTATGTCATCCGTCAACCACGGGGATGGTGGATGTTTAAGGCGCACTGGACGAACAGGTGCATGTTTATCATACAACTGAATTAAGAGGGAGTTAAATAAAGCAACTTGTTCGTCAACTGTGGGCGCATTAAATACTAAACTCCAATTTAACTCTTCGGCGTCCTTAATAAGATGATCTAAGTTTATACTACTAAAATTGCGCTAAAGTAATATCCTTGACTTAGCTTTCGGAGGTCTAATTTTATAGGATAGGTATAAAGCATCGTGGAAAGAGAAAGCATCAGCAGCACACTGACCATGTTTTTCAACATGACAAAGCGAAGACACAAACATTATGTCAAGAAGAGAAGGGGTACAGTTAGGAAAAAAGTCAGTAGCAGAAGAGGGAAGAAGTTTCAAATTGGCTGCATCGATAACAGATTTTAGTCGAGATGATCTTAAATTGTTTTTTAAAAGACAAGTGTAAATATCTCCCATTACAATAGAGTGATCATAAGATGGGGTCAGATCTTCAAGAAGGTTTTCTAAAGTAGGAAAGTAGTCGACAGTAAGAGAAGGGCTGTAGAAAACACCAAGAAGTATTTTTGTATGTGAGAGAAGTACTTCGATGAAGAGGAATTCCGCGTTGCCTCCAGACTGCGTGGAAGTTGATGTACGAATGATTGTATAAGATGTGTGGGATCGGAGGTAAATAGCAACGCCACCACCGCCCCGATCAGTACGGTCGTTACGAATAAGTCGAAAGTCTAGAAGCGAGTAAGAAGTTGAAGGAATACAGGGTTTTAACCATGATTCCGAAACAAGCACAGCGTGTACATTTTTGCTATCAAAACTCGACAACAAATCGGGGTAATGTGCAGGAATACTCTGAGCGTTTATGTGTACAATGTTAAAGTTTTTGTTAACATCTGCGAAACAAGTGTCCAAAGTCATATTTAATGGAGGAATGCTTTCAAAACTATCGTAGCTGTTGGATCCAATAGAAATGGAATCAGAGGATACGGAGTCATAATGGCTAGCATCATCATCTAGTGACAACATTATATAAATCTAACACTAAAAACAATACAAATACTAAACACTATAAATAAAAAAAAACAACAATTTAAGTAAGGTATAAAAAAAAACTTCATCAATAAACTACCCACCAGCAGTTTGAATATTCAAATGCACCTATTGTTACAAAATTATTACTATAAAAATAATTGTAGAAGACTAATATTAACAAAAACATGACATATAGTGACAACAATAAGCAATGCATTCTAGGAAATTACTGATAACGTTAAGTGTATATTACGAAAATAGATTCGAAAAAGTTTATTTCAAGCTTTTTCTGTCATCTTGTATAGTTATTATTTTATATGATTGAGTTCGAAATAATTTAACAAAAGTACGAGG
This sequence comes from Sericinus montela, assembly GCA_029286605.1. NCBI lineage: Eukaryota > Metazoa > Arthropoda > Insecta > Lepidoptera > Papilionidae > Sericinus > Sericinus montela. The sequence continues at coordinate 733,217 of JAGSMR010000070.1, read as the reverse complement.
TTGCATCACCATTAAGCCATTGCCTAGGAAAACATGCAGAAAAAAAACATACCTTTACGTCAAATGTCAATTGTCAATTTCAACTTGACTCATTAATAAAAACAAAACAATACCCCAGAAATAATAACTTAATTGGGAAACAATAAACTATACATTAAACTATACATTAGTTTTTCGATGGTGGATTAGTGCAATATCGATTTGAGGTTCGGGACATGCTAAATGCGTATGTCATATAGTGCAGTAGCTAATATCAGGGCTACGTTGTATAAAGTGAAACATGCACTTGAATTGGCAATTATTTCAGCTTTCTGAGCCTAAATTACAGACTTCTATAAAAGTCAAAGCACTACATTATAGAATATCATCAAAAATTCATTTAAAATTCGAATTTGATAATGATAATGTACAGAGGAAGAAAATAATGTAGAGATAAAAAGTAATGAGTATAGACTACGTGGACTTACGCAAGAAAAAGAATATACTAACAAGAAAGCCAAAATAATTATAACATATAATATGTGTGAAGGTATTACGTAGTCTATTTTTTGCCTGTCCTCTTTGAGCGTGAAGCACCTTTATCATCGTGTGACTTGCCTATCACAGCAGACTGAGTGGAAGCAGCAGTAGACGAAGCACCTGCAATCAGGTCAAGTTCAGGCAGACTTTCAATTTGGTGCCGAGTTCCATCTGGTGTGATGATGTTGATAATTCCATCCCGGGTCCAACACTTAGTAATGCCGAATTTACGTCTAGCCTTCATGAAGGCTTTGTGGTGACTCCTAGTAAGGAACTCCGTCTGTGTGATTCCCGTACCTTTGAGCTTGGTCTTTGAGAACCAGACTTTGTCACGTATCGAAGTCTCTCGGAACTTGACAATTAAAGGTCGAGAGGTTTTATCAGAGGGACGTCCCATGCGGTGGCAGCGGCTGATTGCTGAAGTGCTGAAATCACTTATCTGCAACTTAGTGGAAATAAGTGTACCAATCACTGAAGTGGTGTTCTCTGCTTTATCTTCCGGTATGCCATGTATAAGGATCATCTTTCTTCGGCTCCTCATCTCGATACGGTCAAGCTGCCCGTCCCATGAGGTCCACTTGATTGTGTAGTGTAGTAAGTGCAGCTAAGATAAATTTTTAAAAACCACTGAATTCAGTTGCAATATTTGGAGAAGCTGGATTACTTTTCAGGAGTTCCTGGCGAAACTCTTCCATTTGAGCTTGAAAATGCTCAGATATCTGTGTAAGTGAACCCTTCAAAGCTTCCATAGTTACTGTGACTTGTGAAATGGAGTAAGCTTGAGATTTTATTTAGAAAATTAGAGCTGGTCGGTAGCTTAGTATCAAATATGTATCAAACTCATAAGATTTTCACTGTAACTATATTTAAATTAAATTTAAATTACGACAATCAAAAATCTGAACTAGTTAATTACACCTACCCTCCTATTATAACTGCAATACCAAACTGTATCCCCCGATTTTGTTACATTGAGCATTGTATTGTTTCCCACTATGGAAGCGTATTTACGTAATACACATTTACATCGAAACACTGCTTTCATTCCGTGAGTATCGTAAGAGGTGACAAAAGTTAAAATCCTTATAAATCCTAATATATGTATTTACACAGGGACCACATACATTGGTATGATCCCAAATTAAGCATTTGAAGCACTTGTATTATGATATCAGAAACGACGAAAGCACCCAGACTCAAGAAAACGAAAAAAAGGTGTTTTCTACATTCATCAGACCTCGAATCCAGACCTCAGACCTGGCTACATCGTGAAAACCAGTGATTACGTCACTCGTCCACGAAGGTAGACCAATGGCGGTTTATCCTAAAAATAAATCGTAAGGTTGACCATTCCCATATTAACGATTCTGCCATTTGTCAATTAATTAGTTATTATTTTACCAATAGTCAATAATAATAATAATAATAATGATACGCAGAATAAAATTATAACAGCAATGGAACCAGGTGATGTGTATAAGTATTTGGGATACTACCAACTAAAGGGATATACACACTATAGAACGGGCAACACGCATTATTCTTGCCAAACACAATAAACATCACCCAAAATCTGCAATAGAACGTTTAACAATTAAAATACATATCGGAGGCAGAGGTCTCATAAACATACATGATTTATGGCAAAAACAGGTCTTAAATCTACACAATTTCTTTCAACAAAAGTCAATCAAAAGTAATATACATAAAGCCATTGTACAAAACGATATTAACTTTACACCGTTAAACCAAATCCAATCTAAATTAACCGAAATCACAAATATGAACACCCTCCAACTAGAACATGACACGATAGAAAAGTGGAAACAAAAAACATTGCATGGACGACACCCACATGACTTAGAACAAACACTAATAGACAAAGAAGCATCTAATAAATGGCTTAAAATAGGTACATTATTTCCAGAAACAGAAGGCTTCATCTTGGCTATTCAATATCAAGTAACCAATACAAGAAATTACCGTAAATATATTGTTAAAGATCCAACATTAGCAGACGATAAATGCCGAAAATGCTATACACAGTCTGAAACAATTCAACACATAACTGGAGCATGTCCCCACCTTACACAAACTGATTACACCCACAGACACAACCAAGTTGCCAATATTATACACTTAAAACTAGCCACCCAACATAAACTTTTAAACGACATCATTACACCATACTATAAATATACCCCTAACAAAGTATTAGAGAATTCTACCTACAAACTTTATTACGACCGTGCTATTCTTACAGATAAAACAATACACTACAATAGACCAGATATTATTTTGCAAGATAAAACTAACAAAACAACTTACTTAATCGACATTGCAGTACCTAACACGCATAACATATCAAAAACAATATTGGCTATTGGTAAATATTGGCTATTAAATATAAAATATTGGATATTATATTAAATATTAAATATTTGCTATTGGTTAGTCCGCTAAATATAACGGATAATGGTTAATATAAATATTAAGTGCACGCAAAGTAGAAAACCATTTTTTCTACATTATCTGAGGTCTGAGAGGTACCATTGTTGTTCACGATTCCATAACAATACTTACTTCATTTGAGTTCTGAGCAACGTATGTGATTTTGTCCCTATCTATGTAATCATTAGTACAATCAAATATGTAGATAAGTTAGCATGACTAACTAAACTGTAAGTTGATTATGCGTTGTAACAAGTCATGTGATAAGAAATATAACTTTGCTTTGCATAATAAGAGACATTTTACTTGGATAGTGTAAACTTAGACTGTTACTCGACATTCTCGCTTGGATGTCTGGTTGTTCTAGTGTGAGTGAATTTCAATTAGGCAATCTACGAGTTTGTAGCCGTGTGGTAAAAATGTAACAATTTACCTCTCGCCTTTATCCTGTGGGAGTTGTGCGAGGAGAATGAGGAGACCTCAAAAATGACAACGACCATAACTATTACGACAAATCCTCGATTTGGAAGAGGGATATCCTGCAAAGGACTTTTGCAGGTCGTTTAATAAGTATGTAACCAATAGTGACAGGGACGTCAATATTCTTAAAGAAAAAATTATTGAAAAGGCTGTTCCCAATATTAGAGTAGACAGAGGGTTAGACAAAACACAACCACTTTACGCAAAAACACCAGTACATAACGCAGTGTTGGTACCGGTTTTGTTATATGGCAACAAAACCTGGGTATGCCAGAAGAAGCATAAAAGCAGGTTGAATGCAGTGGAGATGCGATCTCTTCGTAAAATGTGCGGCCTTACCATGGTCGACCGAAAGCGAAACGAAGAGGTTCGCAATAGTGCAGGTTTGAAAGATGACCTTGTCACAAAAAATGATAAGGGCGTTCTTCGATGGTTTGGGCACGTTGAGCGAATGAGTGAAGACCGAATGGTGAAGAAAATATATAGCGCGAGTGTTAACATTAAAAGGGGTCGAGGTAGACCGAGACTAACTTTCGAAGACCATGTGAGCAAATTGCTCGAAGAGGGGAGGGTCAAGAGTACGCGGATACCTCGACGTGCATGTATGAAGATGATGAATCTAAAAGAAGCGAAAGAGGTATGTAGGGATCGTGAGACTTGGCGATCTGTTCTCTCTGGCTACTCCGTCAGGGATTGTGCGTGAAAATAAGTAAGTAAGTAAGTACAACCACTTGGCTTTCGTGACTGTATTTCTCTTATCATTACTATAGTTCTTAAAAAAGCTTTGTATTACTGAAACATGTTACGATATTTACTAAACTTAAATTAAAGACCTTCAAATGCCTTTAGAGTACATGGTGCCATCTACTGCGATCAACGGCCTGTAATATGATTTTCTAATTTCCACTCCTAGTCAAAGGCCTATCCTGTGATTGAGATTTGCCTTAACCACCTCTATTGTCAAGGTATTGGCTTTCGCAGTACCAGACACCACATACTACTGATTTGGTATTTTTTTAAATAAATAAATATCTTCACGCATTTCCCAATACAGGGGTAGACAGAGGCCTAGTCTAGACAATTAGGTCCCTTTGACCCACCTTCCACCGAAGATATTTTCGGGACAACGTAACAGGTGGTGAGCCCATCGCCAATTTTTAGGTATTTTTTTTAGATAATTAAATTATCTATAGATATATTAAATCACGATAGCCGAGTAGTTGGGTAGTCGGAATTTCGAGTAAAAAGACCCGAGTTCGTTCCCCAGGTGGCAGGCTCGTACCAATTGGTTTTTCAAAGACTTATGTACAAATTTATCGTTGTTCCCAAAATATCTTCGATGGAAGGTGGGTGGAAGGGACTTAATTGTCTAGATTAGACCTCTGTCTACCCCTATATTGGGAATTGCGTAAAGATACATATTATGATGTTATTTATCGGTTATTATTGCTACTCCAGGGCTTTCCATTTAGTCACCACTTATTATATCCGCGAAAAAAAAGCGTCAGGTACATAATAATTTGATTTTGTAATATTTCGATATTTTCTTTTACTTTAAACAAAATTTTTATTAATAAATTAAATAGCAACGAAAAAAAAAACTACTGAAACGGATGTGATTCGAATCACAAACTCTGACACTGTACGACAAAGGTCATGGGTTTCAATCCCGCCCGTGTCAGATGATTTTCTAAGTTTCTCTACATTTGAATAACAAAAAATTCAGCATTACTAGAATGCTTAAAATATTTAATAAAAGTTCCATAATTTAAATTAGAAAAAAAAATCAGGAATTTAGCACCATTTATTTTATAAAATAATCTTAATAAATTTGAGCTCACAGAATTGAACAGATGAAATGCTTTTCTTAAGAGCCCAATCCAATCAAGGATACGTAAAAGCTACAACTATTTTAACCCTTTTAAATATCTTATTAAAGGGTCACTTATCACACTTTCGTTATAAAACTTCTGTCTTAATTTCCCTAGAGAAAAGGCATGGTCACATCGTTATACCGTGGTTTTGTTAAATAAATTATTTTTACAATTTACTACGCGCATAGTGGCTTGAATTGGAGTTGAATAGATTAGATCTGGGTTGAGACCTTAACCAATGTACTTCTGAGAAGGCCAAAAAAGGAAATGGTCAACGGATTTATTGGCAAGTACATAGCACAAGGGTTCTTCAATTGCTATCACCAACCGTACAGCGTAACCATTATGCATAGACATCCGTACAGGAGAGATTTGTAATTCATGAATCTACTATAGAAAATTACTATACTTGCTTCAATTTATTGGATTAGGATTAATTACTTTTATTTTCAAGTAGAAATAAGAATATTCGTTAAACTTTTTAATTACTCCAAAGTTTAAGAAATCTTAAGTTCTCGGTTACATGCTCGTTACGTAAATATTATTATTGTGTTATGTTCCATGAGCTTAGTAATAAAAGAAAGATAGACGAGTTTTATTCCAAAAACTAGTTCCAAAGCAATCGGTATTAACTCCTTTACTGTAAAGTAACTGTACTACAGTATTTCAAAGTAAAATATTAACTCGTAAATAACACAATGAAATAAAAAAAATTCTTCACGCCATTCGTAATACAGGGAAAGAAAAAGGTCTAGACAATTAAGTCTTTCAACCCAACTTGGAAGACAGGTGGCAAGTCCGTCACCGCCTTTATGTCCATGCCAACGATATATATCTTACGTAAGTTTTATGAAAAAAAAAAAAACCATTGGTACGAGCTCTTGCTCGAATTCCGATCATCCAATCACTCAGCTGTCGTTACTATATAATCTTAAACGTAGAAAATTATGAATATTATATTTTTTTAGAACAGGAACGGGAAAAATATGTTAGTATACTTTTTAGCGGATTTTTTTAAATGCGTAAAAAATTTTGAGGTACTAATAACATGCTAAGTAATGTCATTCTACAATCATAACATTCATACTTTTTTTCGTTACCATGAACAAATTTAAGTCATATTCCAGAAAAACATGGTAGGTAACATGGTTCACATCCTTCTCCACGCGATTTGACCTTACAATAGTCTGTTTTTTTTCTGTATTACCATTTTTCAGATGCCGATCGAAAGTCACGATAGCCGAGTTGTTGGGTGGTCGGAATTTCGTGTTGAGAGACCCAAGTTCGAACCCGAATTTCATCGTTGGCTTGGACTTAAAGATGGCGAGGGGCTCACCACCTGTCACGTTGTCCCGAAAATATCTTCGGTGGAAGTTGGGTCAAAGGGACTTAATTGTCTAGACTTGACCTCTGTCTACCCCTGTATTAGGAATTGAGTGAAAATATTTATTTATTACTTATTTAATATCGACTTAATCTTTTTTTTTTCGCCAAAAGAAAACTTTTTTTAAGTCTCGAAGAATCAAATCACAATGTTTCTTGTTATCGTCATGCATTTCGCAATGCAGATGTAGCAAGAGCTCTAAACTATTTAGTCCTTTCGATGCAAATCTCACCGGAGCCTTTCGAAGCTGACGCCGTCTGTGTGTCCATGCTGCCATAAATTGAATGTAAGTTTTTTTTTGAAAACACTCATTACTACGTGTCTACTATCAACTCCCTATCAAACTCGGGTCTCTTGACAAATTCCGACCAACCTCTCGATTCAACATCTTTTAATGCAATGAAATAATATGAATAACAATGTTGCATATTGTGATTTTGAAATAAAGACTGATTTTGGGGAAGTCTGATTTTCTATGTAAACACGCAGTAAACATCGAATTTCAACCTAATTAGTAATGTATGTGGTCAGTCTTTTATAAATATTAAGGATATAGTAAAGAGGATATATTGACATAAATTTTATTGTATGTATTTTTATTATCTAGCAAAATATATGCTTATTTAAAAATCTTTTTGTTTATACTGCACTCTAAAACAGTTTTGTTTCACAAATAATTCATTTTAATATTTTAGTTTTAAAATAAAATATCTTTACGCCATTCCGAATACTGGAGTAGCCTGAAAAACGTAACTCGTAAAGGGTCAAGAGAGTTCAATTTCCGAGTTCAATCCTCAAGTGGCCTTACCAATGGGTTTTTCTAAAAACCTATGTACAAATTATATCCTTGGCTTGGACATAAAGACGGCGACGGGCTCACCACCTGTCACGTTGTCCCGAAAATATCTTCGGTGGAAGGTGGGTCATAGGGACTTTATTGTCTGGACTAGACCTCTGTCTACCCCTGTATTGGGAATTGGGAATTGCGTGAAGATATTTATTTATTTTTTTTTATTATATGTAAAAAAAGAACAATTATCTCACCGCGTAATGAAACTGAATATCAGCGGCAATAAGTTACACATTTAGTACCTGCTACCCTCACTAACAGCCTGATTTATAACGCGAACTGTCGGTAAATTATAGTTGTATCTTGTACGTGATAGTGTATTAGGTCGGCAGTAGCTTAAACAATAAGTTATCCATGTCGCTATGGACTTACTTCAAAGCACTCCAGGGCTTTTTCACTTCTGAATGGTATTCCTGCTTTACTTTAGTAGATGTGAACTCTTCGAGTCCATTTTTAAACCAAGTTCACAAGAGTTCGACAGAGTCACGCTGGGTCGTTGGGTGATTGGAATTCGAGATGAGGTACACATGTTCGATCCCCAGGTGGTAAAAGTCAACTTTATAGGATATTCCAACTATAAATTTTAAATTGCAATAGAAATCACAATCACAAAAATCATAAAAAAATTATTAGAAGGGGTGGGCGGCCTCACACAAAATCACGGAGGCTTACTCCGTGATTTTCATAGATTACAGTAATAACAATATTGAGTTTTAAACGATTCTTAATTGGAGTATGAAATTAGTTTCATAATTTGAGGTATTTTAAACAATAAAACCACGAATACTCATCAAACATGTTTTTTCGTTGGCTTTTTTTTATATAATAGGGGGACTTATAGAATAGGTGGCTCACGTGATGGTAAGTGATTACTGCCGCCCATGAATACCTGTAATACCAGAGGAATAGCAGATATGTTGCCGGCCTTTGAGAAAGGTATAGGCTCTTTTCTTGAAGGTCCCTAAGTCGTATCGGTGCGGAAAAACCGCTGACGGCAGCACATTCCATACAGTGCAAGTGCGTCGCAGAAAATGCCGCATAAAACACACTGTGGTAGAATGCCTACGCATTCTACCACAAAATCCATCAACACTACCTAGATTCTAGAATCTAGGTAGTGTTGATGGATTTTTAGACTGTGCTGTAAGGTTTTTTTTAAACACTGAAACTGCGACAGCTCTACCTGTAACCTCCAGTGAAATAAAGGTCGAAAAGACTAAAATAGACCTAAAAAAATTTTCACGCAATTCTCAATACAGGGGTAGACAGAGGTCTAGTCTTGACATTTAAGTCCCTTCGACCCACCTTCCACCTAAGATATTTTCGGGACAACGTGACAGGTGGTGAGCCCGTCGCCGTCTTTATGTCCAAGCCAAGGATATAATTTGTACATAGGTTTTTAGAAAAACCCATTGGTACGGCCACTTGAGGATCAAACTCGGGTCTCTTGCCTCGACATTCCGACCACCCAACCACTCGGCTATCGTGACTTCAGAAGTCACGATAGCCGGAAAGACCTTGAATATAGTTATGTCAACTGATAGATGGAAGGAGAACCAACTCAAAAAACACCAAATGAAAAAGTTGCCCGACCGGTTGGGTGGTCGGCTCTCGGATATTGTGACTTTTTCTACAATTTACAGCATGATATTACTGTAAATTGAAGCAATAAGAGAATTTACATTTAAAATATTGATGTTAGTTCAACATTTCTCTAATACCAAAGTAAATAGCTGAAGTATTTGCTTTATTGATCGGAAAGAATGTAGGGACTACAAACACCCAGACCAGATATTGCAGAAAAAGTGGTTTACCACGGTTACTAACTTCCCAACGTTTCTCAAAATCAAATTCGGAACCTTAGACCTGGCGATATCATGAAAACCGGTGTGTATCCACGGAGGTCGTCATACACCTTTATAACCTAGATTAAAATAATTCACTTTCTACAATTTACAGCATGATATTAATGTAAATTGAAGTAATAAGATAATTTACATTTAAAAATATTGAACTAACAAGACACGATAAATTCCTTGAGTTTAAACGCAATTTCAAATACAATAGCTGCGATAACTTGATAAGGGTTTAAGGGGACTTTAAAAGATTTTACAGCCAAATCAGCCTCGAGCGGTGCGATTGCTGTAAGAAATGTATCTATCTATTCATCTAAAGAGTTACCAGGGACTTAAGTGAAAATTGAAATCTTTATTTATACCACACAGCATGGTCGTTTTATCTACAATTTGCGATAGTCAAAACTGTTTTTACTCTTTATGGTATTATGTATTGTTTATTTATTTTAAATTATGTAAGTCATGCTGAATATGTAAATATAATGAGAAATTAGATTTTAGATTGGGAGTAGGATTTTCAGGTATGATGATTTTTTTTAAAACCGTAGTGTCCAAGGCATTTTTGGGGCAATGAGACAGATGATGAACCTGTCGCGGTCTTTATGTCCAAGATATTGATATATTTTCAACACATCTCATTTTAATCGACTTCAATAAAAAGAGGAGTTAATTTAACATTAGAGTCAATGTTACAATAGTAACTTGTAGAAGAAATATTGCTACTCCCTTTCTTCCCGTGGGTGTCGTAAGAGGCGACTAAGAGAAACCGTCTTAATATTGTTATGGCAACCGACAGATGGCGAGATAACCATCTCTAAAAATATCAGACTAAAGTAATCAGACCGAAGATGGGCAGCAGCGTCTAAGATGCGAGTGGTCTTGTACTGCGATCGCCAATCCGCATGCCAAGCGTGGCGATTATGGCAAATCCTCCCTATGAAGAGGCCTATGTCCTGCAGTGCACTTTAACTGGGCCTTTTTCCTTATTATAACCGATTTCATTCTTTTCCTTTTTTGGTAATGGTTTTAGATTTATTTATTTATTTCAATGTATATTTGTCTGTATAGTAGAATATAATAAAAATATTTTTTACAATACATAACTTTCTTTCCTTTATTACCTACCGCTTTTTTTATTTAAGTATTCAATTTTAAATATTTCGATCCGTGTTCCTCTCCGATGCTGTAATGCATCGCAAACATCGGAAAGTAAAATAGTTTTTTTTAAATATAAGAACTTTATAAAATTCTAAAAAAAAGTCACGATAGCCGAGTGGTTGGGTGGTCGGAATTTCGAGTCAATAGACCCGAGTTCGATCCCCAGTTGGAAGGCTCGTACCAATGGGTTTTTCAAAAACTTATGTACGAATATCGTTGGCTTGGCCATAAAGACGGCGACGGGCTCACCACCTGTCACGTTGTCCCGAAAATATCTTCGGTGAAAGGTGGGTCGAAGGGACTTAATTGTCTAGACTCGACCTCTGTCTACCCCTGTCTTGGGAATTGCGTGAAGATATTTATTATATTTATTTATTTATTATTTATTTTATTTTACGAAAACCTTGCATAAAAGAAGAAAGAGTCGCGATAACCGAGTGGTTGGGTGGTCGAAATTTCCAGTCAAGAGACCCGAGTTCGATCGCCAGGTGGCAGGCTCGATGATCAATGGGTTTGTCAAAAACTTATGTACGAATAATATCGTTGGCTGGGACATAAAGACGGCGACGGGCTCACTACCTGTCACGTTGTCCCGAAAATATTTTCAGTGTTAGGTGGGTCACTGGGACTTAATGGTCTAGACTAGACTTCTGTCTACCCCTGTATTGGGAATTGCGTAAAGATGTATTTATTTATTTACATAAAAGAACGTTCTATTAAAAAGTATACTTAAGTTTCATTTATCTCGAACAACTCACAGATATAAGAAATTTAACTAAACATTGCTAGGCAAATCATTGTACACTATATTTAATTTCCTAACAATCAGACTAAAGGCACAATGGACTATAGGCGTGTTCAGCTAGCAATATAGACAAAATTAGCTTTCGTATTTCAATTTACCCAACAAGAGACCACAATCGTGTTAAATATTCTACTATATGTTTATGTATACAGTACTATATGTTTATGTATACAGTACTATATGTGTACTATATGTTTATGTATACATGTTTTTTTCAGTGGTAGAGCCACGCATCAACTTTTGCTGTTGTATGAATGGGCCGGCTCGACCGGGGAAGTACCACGACCTCACAGAATACCGGCGTAAAGTAAAAGTCTAACAAATTTCTGCGTTTCGTCTGGTGAGTGCAGGTAACCGATGGCCCACACACCCTCCGCCCCCAATTATAGGGGATGGGGGCATATTAAGGGAGGCAACGCATCTGCTAAGCCTCTGGTATTGCGGGTGTAATCACTTACCATCACGTGAGCCACCTGCTCGTTGGCCTCCCTTTTCTATAAAAAAATATAAAAAAATTTATTTACAAAAATGTAATGTAATGTAAAAAAAAATTTAAGAATTCCGCGTTAACTATTAAAACGCGAGCAAAAACGCTGCTAGGGGCAAAAAGAGGAAGGTAGTACCTTTTGTATATATTAGTGTCGTTAAAACTTGAAAATTAGTAACAAATTTGTATGATAACCAATTCAACCAAAATGATAATTCAACAAATTTTTTCTTTCAGTTCAACTCCAGAAAATGTTTTCTTCTCTCCATTATATCTGAAAAATATTTGAAAAGAAGAAGTTTTCTGGTAAATTCTAACATCTAAGGATTTAGATAGAATGCTTCATGATTACATTACACTGCTTTGATTACACTGACGCTTCATACCCTTTAGACCGGTTCACAACGGATGCCAATCTGCTATTTCTTTTTTGATCTTTCTTTTTTCAATACTAGCAATGCTATTAACATTAGTATTATTACTTTTAACCTCTCTAACGTAACTGCAATACTTGTCCGGAGTGGTTCGCCACAGTGGTCGAATAGAAGGCTCGAACCTGTCTGTCGAATCTTATTTTAAAGTTGCTTTTGGTGGCACAAATAGCTAAGAGCTCCACACACTTACTTTACTTTCTACCCAGTACTGCTACTGACCTTTAGAATGACACTGACAGCTACTGACTTAAGAACAGTGAAAGTTGGGTGATTTCTTATGCATTATTCATTCTGTGCATTAATAACTTTCTTTAAATACAATAATCAAGACAATCGGTTGCATAGAACGGCCGAAACGTATAGAAGGAAATCGTTCGAAGATAACTTTAGAACTTATGATCAAACTCAATTTTAAACAACATATAGAATTCAAATGAAATAAAAAAATATTTGCATTCGAAATTGGATAGCATAGCATTGATTATAGGAGCCAAGCAAACTACATATTTATTCGCAAAACTCGATAACCATTTCATATTGATTACAGTGCAGTGACGTCGTATAAGTCTAGACATTCAATGAATTGAAAAACTATAAAAATTTCAATAAATGGCAATTTTTTTTAAGTCATAGCTCGACTTAAAAAAAAGTTTTATAATTATTAAACTTTTTTATAGATATTGTATTTCGATATACTGTCTCGTTTGATTATTGAAAGCAATTTTTTTATTTTATTGCGTTAAAACTGAAAGAACATTTTTTATAAATTACAGAAAGCCTTTTCACTTACAAATAATTATTTTTATAATTTTTCCACCCATTTTTCCAGAAATAGGGTCCTTTCTCCGAAGCATTTTTGGGACGTGTCAGGTCCAAACTAATGATGCAATATGCATACATATTGTATGTATTTTGTATGTATATATTATTTAATGTACATGTAAACATATAAATATCCACGACTCGAGTACAATAATTCATATTCATCACATAAATGTTTGCCTGTAGCGGGATTCGAACCCTGAGCTTCGAAGTTTCACCAAATGCTACCGGGTCGCTTCTCCTGATGTTAAATGTTCACCGACGTCCACTAACAACGTGGAGGGCAACAGTGTCGAAGCTGCGAAGTGTTTGGTACTGCAATCGGCAACCGTTTGACTTTTGTGGCGACTATGGCAAATTGTCCTTACAAAACTTGTGAACGCCCTGAGTTTGGAGGACAAATGGATCTGAGACGTGATCGTTCACTTTTCGCCGTATGAGTGCTCAGCGTGCCAAGGAAAGGGCTATGTTTGGTGTTTCTTTGCATGATAGAATCTGTAACGATGGCATCCACATTAAAACTAGATTAACAGAAATAGCCGTGTTTGGCCGTTCCATTGCCATTTCAACCTTTTAATTCTACATTGAAGAGGCAATTGGCCGGCCACATAGCTCATAGAACCAAAAGTTTAAAATTTTTGGTTCTATTCATATTTAAAAATAATTTTCAACTGAAACAAATATTTATATATTCGACTTTTGTTTTTTTAATTAAACATGTATCACTGTTGTTTCACCCGCATTCGCATAATGAGCTCAAATACAAAACAAGCTTGTCTTTAGGCATATTTCTGAAATAACATTTTCATAATTTGAAAACCTTTATTAACCTATTTACCGAGTCATTATATTTATGTTCCATAAATTAATTTTTGAATAAATAAATAAATAATAGCTTAACGCCAGAAAGAGTTCTAAACTAATAAGTCCTTTCGACCCACCTTCCACCGAAGACATTTATGGGAAACCATGACAGGTGATGAGTCCGTCGCTGTCTTTATGTCCAAGCCAACGATATTAATCATACGAAAGTTTTTGAAAAATCTCATTGTTACGAGCCTTTGGGATGAAACTCGGGTCTCTTGACTCAAATTGCGTCACACAACCATGCGGAGTAATCTTTATGTGATTTTTGACATTTTTTTTTCTGTTGCTTGCAGTCAGTACCGGATATCTCGTATGTGGGTATTATGTGTATTTATGTGGTATGTGGTTGTATAGCAAGAATACTAACTCCTAAGGCTCCCGTGCAAAAGTGGCCCCCGAGTATGCAACCTTTTTTTAATATAAAGGCAAATAACCATATTTAGAATTTTATCACTAAAGAAACCATAGTAAATCTAGGGCCCCTCAATAAAACTTGCTACTGTCACGAGCATACGTAATCACTAGTGTTAATACCTGAGTATCAATGACAGCCGGCTTTACTTATATTTGGGAACATCTAGAATTTCACTATCGTACATGAACAGCAAAATTTCTGTGCAAATTTCTGGCACTAAGGACTTGATATAAATTACACAGATAAAGTTTATAAGTAGAACGTTTATTTTTTTATCTTCACGCACAATCCCTGACGGGGTAGCCAGAGAGAACAGATCGCCAAGCGTCACGATACCTACATACTTCTTTCGGATCTTTCAGATTCATCATCTTCTTCATACATGCACGTCTAGGTATCCGAGTATTCTTGACCCTCCCCTCTTCGAGCAATTTGCACACATGGTCTTCGAAAGTTAGTCTCGGTCTACCTCGACACCTTTTAATATTAATATTCGCGCTATATATTTTCTTCACCATTCGGTCTTCACTTATTCGCTCACGTGCCCAAACCATTGAAGCACGCCCTTATCCATTTTTGTGACAAGGTCATCTTTCAAACCAGCCATATTGTAAATTTCTTCGTTTCGCTTTCGGTCAGCCATGGTAAGGCCGCACATTTTACGAAGAGATCGCATCTCCACTGCATTCAAGCTGCTTTTATGCTTCTTCTTGCATACCCAGGTTTCACTGCCATATAACAAAGTCGGTACCAACAATGCATTATGTATTGCATAGCGTGCACTATTCACTACGCCTTGCTTTTTGACTAACGCAGTCAGGGCACCATTGACTTTGTTTCCGGCAGCGACACGCCTGTCCACATCTAAATCAAATCTTCCATCGCGGCTAAACGCACTCCCCAAGTATACAATTTCATTCACCTATTCTAGACATTCCTGATTTACCGAAATTTCGCACTTCGTTCTTTCTTCGTCCTTTTCAAATACCAGAACCTTAGTTTTATTAGCATTCAAACGGAGACCATTAATTTCATATTCTTCTTTCATACACGTGACGAATGCCTGCAGTTCTGCTTCTGATGGTGCAATAAGCACTGCATCATCAGCATACAGCAGACAATTTACGTTTGTGTCACCCAATTTCACACTCAAACAGCTATCTTTCAGCTACTGTAAACAGCTGTCGAGATACAGTATGAACAGCCAGGAAGACATGACACAACCCTGTTTAACGCCATATTTTCTTTCTTACAACCTAATCAAATGCTTTCTCAAGATCCACAAAATAACAGAAAATCTTCTGGTTAGCGGCCAGAAGCTTCTCCGTGATCATGCGGAGAGAAAACATTTGATCCGTGCATCCTCTTCCAGGTCTAAATCCGCATTGTGCCTCCCATAGAAATCTTTCCGATTTATCTTGCATCCTACGTGTCAAAACCTTCGAGTAAACTTTACCTGCTAAACTGATCAAGCTGATCGCCCGATAGCACCCGCAGTCATAATGTGAACCTTTACCTTTATATGAAGGCACAATGACCGCGGATCGCCAATCATCCGGAACAGCCCCCGTCCGCCAGCACAAATTGCACAGCAGATCAAAGCTGTCCCAGACGTGAGGCCATATTTGACCATATTTGACCAATTTAGCAGTAACTCTGTCTAGTCCCGCAGCCTTACCACATTTCAAACTTCTAATCGCAACACAATGCAACAAATCACCACATGCAACAATTCTTTCGTTTACTCTAACCAAATCTGGAACCTCTCTTACATTTCTCCCAAAACTCCTCCAGCTCTGATCTAGACGACGAAGTTACCGGCGCATAGACAGCCAAAAGGAATAACTTCGTCAGTCCCAATTTAAAGCAAACCCAGAGAAGTCTCGAGTTCACAACCTTATATTCAGCCATAACATCGACCAACCGAGACGACAGCAGCACCCCCACTCCCTGGCAGGCGCTCTCCCTCTCCGGGACTCCTGACCATAGAGCTAACGCCCGGCCAGGGAGCTCTTCAGTACCGCTGCCCTTCTGCTTGGTCTCCGACAAACACACGACAACTAATTCTCTTTCTTTCATTATTTCAATCAACTCATTCGTCTTATCTCTCATGCCTCCTCTAACATTCCACGTGCCAACTCTGCACTCCGTCCTCCACCTTATGCCGTGTCGGGCTGTGCGTGACGGGTGGCGGTCCCCATCACCGCTTTGCTCGCTTCATTCCACACCAATGGGGAGGAACTGGTGTGCGTCGCCTTGGGGGGACGCCCTAACCATCGTTGGCAAGGGTGCGCAGCTGTGTAGAATTGCAGCCCTGAAAAGAGCTGGCAGGGTTCGCGACGAGCACGCTTCTACAATGACCCCCAGGTATATTTAAATCTAAAATTAATTTATTGTAATATCTATTTAAAATAAATTAAATTAAATAAAACATGGCATGTGTTGGCGATTGCAGTTCTCGGCACCTAAGACGCTGTTGCCTGTTACCGGTCAGATTTATTTTTGCCTGGTATTTACAGTATGGATCTTATTCCAGTCAGTATATATTGTATTATACACGTGCTATTATTGTGATATATGAAATTTTTTATTTTTGTGTATTTGTGTTATACAAATGCTATTATTATACTATATTATTTTTTAATATTTTTTTCAATATGCTATAGAAATTCTTTAGATACTCTGGAATGAAAATCAACGATGGTACCATAAACACGCAGACCCGAGACAATACAGAAAATTGGTTCTCTACAATGATTCGTCCAAGGATTGAATATCCTCACAGCATCAATGAAAAGAGCCAAAGCTTTTCCCGTCATAAATACAATTTGCTATCACATTCCCATGTTTTGTACTTTGCAGCAATTTAGTAGTACTACTTTAATACTACTTCTCCCAAATCAAAAACATAAAGCAATATCAATTTCATGACGACCTCCATGATCGAATGGTGTATACATCGGTTCTCATGGTTTCCGGGGTTCGATTTCTGGACGGTTCAATATAGAAAATCACTTTTTCCATATTGATTCGAGTTTGCTAGATTCGGCTACCTTCATTGATCGGATATTGAAATAAATTCATCAATGTGATATTATCCCCATCTTTGTATATATTTATTATTATTAAATATAAAAGTATAACACTTCCCAGTTAGTGAGAAGACTCCTTTCAAACACACTAACAAAATGCCGCTCCTCTGAAATATTGCACATTTTAAAAGCCCCGAAACCATTGTCCAGGGAATTACTAGCAAAATGTTTCAATTGAATAAATTTTAACCCTCTAATATAATATTTATAAAGGATCAAATAGTTACAAGTATTTACTGATCCGTTAAAATCTCTTGAGAGAAACCTTTCAACTATTCTGTTGCCTACATTTTCTAAGTTAGACTCGTAATTTAAATTGCTAGACGATGCTAAGGAATGTGTCCCTGTGGAACCATTAAACAATATTTTCTCTTTGATATTGAAACCAATTCATTATGTATAAATAAAAAGTGAACGGTGTGGTATCGGTGTAAGAATAATTCCATCTCCTTTCTTCCCATGGGTTTGTAAGAGACCACTAAAGCCTTGAAAGTGCAAACGGCTGCTGATAGATGGTGGGATATCCATATCGAAAAATACCAGATAAAAATTCGGTAAACCGATGACGGGCAGTAGCGTCTCAGGTCAAGCGTGGCGATTATGTCGAAATCTCTAGTACTGGGGAGGCCTGTGCCTGGCAGTGGACTTTACAGGCCGTTAAGATGATGACAATGAGGAGGAAATAAAAATTACGATAGCCGTGGTTGAGGATCGTATGAAAATTGTCGAAATTTGGTCTAAATTGTCTAGACCTCAGGCACCCCTATATTGTTTATTTTCATTTGCTCTAATCCCAAAGTAAGCAGCTTAAGCACTTGTGCTATGGAATTGGAAACAAAGAAGTTACTACCAGCACCCTGACCCGAGGAAATATAGAAAACGTGGTATACACGGTAATCGAACCCGGGACGGGAGAGGCGAGACCTTGAAAACCGGTGTGTACGCCATTCGTCCAGGAAGGTCATAAAATGGGTAAAGATAAAAGAAATGTTATCACTGCCTGTAGTTCCTTTTTACTAATGCTCAAAACTATATAGCACCCGCGATGTTGATACGCTTTTACGGAAATTTCTGCGGAATTCTAAAACTTTCTAAAGAAAAAGTATCCGTCGACCCCCGCAAACCTAACCACATGCAAATCTAACCGCGTTAAGCAATTTTTCTCTCACCCTGTATTGGGAATCGCGTGAAGATATTTATATTTTTTTATTATATTTAATAAATTTAATTAAAAGGTTACAATACATATTTGTTAACTGAATCTAGCAACGTATTATTTCCTTTTAGTTTTCGTATTACACTAATTACCTTGACAATGGTAAAACAATTAAAGGTGCGAAATATGTCTGGTCCTTTGTTCGCTAATCCGCATAATAGTATTATCCTAGTACTCTTGGTTTTAATTGATTTCTTCTGATAGGAATATTAGCCAAAAGGAATTCTAAATTGCTTTCTTAATGACGAAGAATGAACGAAATACGAACTTAAAAGTCGCGATAGACGAGTGGTTTGGTGATTGGAATTCAAGTAAAGAGACCCAATTTCGATCCCCAAGGCTCGTACCAATGGGTTTATTCAAAAATTTATTTACGATTTATATCGTTCGCTCACCACCTGCCACCTGTCACGTAACGGGTCGAAAGGACTTTACCTTAGACCTCTGTCTACGTCTGTATTGGGAATGGCTTAAAGATATTTATTTATATTTATATTCTTAACGACATGTAAAATGCCACTGCAGGACTCCCTTCCCCGTAAATAGGGGTTGCGATAATCCACACACTTGGTTAGTATACCATTTTTACTTTGAAGGCTTTTTGGTTTGTCGCCTCTTACCACATCCATGGAGAGAAAGGAGGCGGTAAATTTTTACGTCACAAGCACACGACATGAGATTATTTGCGACGCCAAATATTTTTTTTTCGAACCTTCATCAATCACTCTTCTTAATCTAAAGAAGTGACGGAAATACGAATTTGTCATCGTTATAATTTAATTTAGTTTAGATGAAAACGATTTCATTTTTTACAAAAATTGAATTTATAAAAAAAAAATAATAATAATAATAATTTATAAATAAAATAAATAAATATCTTCACGCAATTCCCAATACAGGGGTAGACAGAGGTCAAGTCTAGACAATTAAGTCCCTTTGACCTACCTTCCACCGAAGATATTTTCGGGACAACGTGACAGGTGGTGAGCCCGTCGCCGCCTTTATGTCCAAGCCAACGATGAAATTCGTACATAAGTTTTTGAAAAACTCATTGGTACTGCCACCTGGGTATCGAACTCGGGTCTCTCGACTCGAAATTCCGACCACCCAACAACTCGGCTATCGTGACTTTTCATAATTTATGATTTTCTAATTAGGAATGGCAAAATTTTGGAATAATCTTTACTATTTATATTACTGAATTGTGTTCTTATATTACTGAAATATTAATAAATACCCATAGTATGTTTTTTTGTTAAAAATTTTATGCATAATAATTAATACACAAAAAAAACCTTCACGCACTTCTGGGGATATTATTCTCTTTCGCTCCCGCTCTTGCTTATGTAGCTCCCGCTAAAGTTGAGATCTGCACACGATTAGTAAGAAGATTCTGATGTCAAATTTCGGTGTAGCCGACTCGAACTCGAGGGCTAAGGAAATTGAGCTACACAGCACAAAGTAATTTATGTACCGATACCAAAGTTGAAGACATTCATCATAATCCTGATCCATCTTGTCGGAGAGCTGAAGAAAACAGGAAACATATGGCCCTTATTGATGAGAATAAGGTCTTACCTAGCTCTAGAATGATTCGTAAATCTGATCCAGGAAGATCCGTGTTCAAAAGAAACAAGAGAGTCCACGATCAATGACAGAAACTTTAGTGTATGATGCTGTACTAGATGAATTGGAGTTCTCAGCGGAAAAAAAATGGCAAGCGCATCAGTGTTAAGCTGAATGCTTCAAACCTCATTAATTGACGACCTGCGGGGACGAGTGGCGTAAACACCAGTTTTCAAGGTATCGCCATCTCGAGGTCCCGGGTTCGATTCCCGGTCGGGTCACTATAGAAAGGATCTGCGGGTTTGTGGTGCCTTCATTGTTTCCGATAGCCATATCTCAAGTGCTTTAGCATCTTATATTGGGATCGGAGCAATGTATGTGATGTTGTCCCTATATATGTATATGTATACATTTATTATTATTTATTAATGTGCACCTTGACAAGAACCAACAGTTTGCAGCAAAAGTTGTTAACATTGGTGGCAGCACAGACGGTGGCAGGAGACTCATCGTCGCTTGCTATCGCGGCCTACGGACGC
Source organism: Sericinus montela (assembly GCA_029286605.1). Classification (NCBI taxonomy): domain Eukaryota; kingdom Metazoa; phylum Arthropoda; class Insecta; order Lepidoptera; family Papilionidae; genus Sericinus; species Sericinus montela. The sequence continues at coordinate 712,402 of JAGSMR010000070.1, read as the reverse complement.
ACTACATAATATAAAGTTTCGGTATCGGTTTTAACGGTGGCCTAACGCTTCACTATTTGCTTGATTATTAGTTCAAATAAACGGACTACTAGAGGACACAAGGTCACACCTTCCAGTCAAAAGTTTTTAAGGAAGCCATGTTCAGATTCTCCGAACCCTTGTTTTAAGCTATGAATGAAGCACTAAACTAATTTACAAAGTGTCTTGACTCAAATAGGCTCCGACGACGTATGTGCCGAAAAAGTTAAATTGTCCAGACTTCTAGTGACAGATATCTCATAGATCATTGGTAAATATATAAAGTTAAAAAATAACTTATTAAAATGAATAAAAGTTATGGAATGCGTATCTATAATTAAGTCTTGTTCAATATTTTACAATGTCTAATGCAAGGGGATAATTTCTCTGAATTTTTTAACTTTCAACTTTCGCAAATTACGCGACTGAATAATATAAAAGTCATTGGCATAAAGTACCGTTCACAACGTAGAAGAGTTTAAATTTTGTAAAGCATCAATGTTTTCTTTTGTTTATATTTCATTTTAAAAATTCAAAAATGTTTTCGGAATCTGAACACAGTTTGAATTTAAAAAGTTTTATTTGAGATCGTACTATAAAGAAGTCATGATAGCCTAGTGGTTGAGTGATCGAAATTCGAGTTAAGTGACCCGAGTTTGATCCCCAAGGCCCTTGCCAATAGGTTTTTTTGAAAACTTACGTACGATTTATATCGTTGACACGATGTCCTAAAATTATTAGGTGGAAATGGATCGAAAGGACATAACTGTCCAGATCTCTGTCTTCCCCTGCATTAGGAATGACATAAAGATATTTATATATTTTAAAGATATTAAGATATTTTTTTATTTAAAGATACGATGTGGTAGGTATATACATAAATCGTATATTTATATCCCTTTTATGTATATACACACCACAAGTTACATCTCACGGCTTCTCTCACGATTAACAATAATAGAGTAAAAAGTATGGTATATGTCAATCCATGTTATGAACTATATCTGTACTATATTTCTTTCAAATTATTTTAGTTGTTTACGTTTTTTAAATTTAGTAACGTACAAACAACATAAAATAGGCCACCCGTAATATTTTTCACAAAGATTACTCGCTTCGCAAAGCACTGGTATTCCCAGCGGTGGGTACAACCTACAGGTTACGAATTTGATTTGATTGCTTGTATATTTTGACTATGAGATGACGGACTTGGACAATTTTATTCGCGGGCTGTTCACTATTTCAAATTCAATTTCCTTCAGGAGAATCGTTTACACTTGGCAGATTCATTTCCGCGGAAGACAAATCTTATCAATTTTTTTTCACTATCTGAACCCTTTTTACGAATTCAATAAAGGCAGAAGTCAACGCCATTGAGACGGAGGTATATAGATACGACGTCATTGAAGAAATATGGACCAATCTCTAAAATACTTCTTTTTTCTCACACCAAACTTTCAAAACACTTATCAAATTTATATACATTTTTTGCCAAATATTTTAGAGACTTTTTTTAATATGGAAATCTACTAATATTACAAATGTGGAAGTTTGTGGGTTTGGATATTTGGATATTTGTTCCAATTACGCTTTAATTTTTGAACAATATGAGCTTAAATTTGGATTTTTTCTCGGTTTTTTGTTCTCGTAGGATAATACAGGTTTCAATACACAATTGAAATGCCTAAAAACGAAATGGCTTTAGTCTGCGACTGACTGACTTACAGAACTGGAAATAAATGTTATGAAAGGAGCCATGGTAACTGGAATCGTTAAAGGCCTGCATATTCCTCGTATCCCAAAAAAAGCACAATAATACCAAAAATTTACGAATAAATTTTTAAAGACTGCCATTTCCAATTTAATTAGCGATCTTTAGGACCCAATATAACCCACTTCTGAAGTCCACGTAGACGAAGTCGCAGGCAGAAGCTATTACTTAATAAAGTTATAAGTTGTATGGCTGTATCAATTGATATTTGCTTTATTGACAAGTTATTGCAAAATTATTGTAACCAATGGAAGTAAGAGTCTGTCACTGGGCAAAAACTTCACTCGAACTTTCCGTGAGACAGATTGGAGGAGTGAAATATCTGACGTTCAGCAATTCGCTATGTCGGGATTCAGATGTTCAACAAATTTTATTATTATATTTTTTAGGTAAGTTTCAATGTATGGTTTTTAAGTTACGATAGCCAAATGGTCGGGTGATCCCGATACCATGGTATTTATATATATATATATACATATATATATATATATATATATATATATATATATATATATATATATATATATATATATATATATATATATATATATATATATATATATATATATATATATATATATATATATATATATATATATATATATATATATATATATATATATATATATACCGGGAATCGAACACGGAACCTCGAGATCGCGACTCATTGATAACCGGTGTTCACGCCTCTTGGTCACGGAGGTCGTCAAAATTGTTAGAAACAAAAACCATATGTCATGTCATCATAGTTCCAAATATGTATTAGTTGAAGGTGGGTCGAAAGGACAAGTCCCAAAAACAAAATTTAATTCCTATTAAAATTTTACGTAAATCGTAATTCATAACAGTTATTTATCTATCAGAAACTAAGATGTAATTGCAAATAGTACAAATTCGTCTCTAGTTTCTCACAATTCATTTGGAGAAGCTTCAACGTTGACATCAAAGCACGATTCACCGCGCATTAATAACCTTCCTTATCTAGTTAACGGCGTACTGAGTCGTATATAATCTGTGCTTGTTACCTTCGTACAGAAGATGATATTTATGAAATATGGATTTTTTTTTTTAATAAATTAGCTAACTTATTTATCAGCTAGAGAAAATTTACTGCATTCATCAATTTTTAAAATCATTTTCGTATGCCTCTTTTGAATTCGTTTATAAATCTCTCATTTATATTTTAGATTAGGTTTGTAAATGTGTATATTTTTATTTAAAATTGCAAGATGCTTGTAGCAAATCAAAATTATAAAAATACCAAAACCAGCCTTTAACTTCGGAGACACACATTTAATAAATGTATTGCTCAGTTGGTAAATATAATTTTTTTATTTACATTAAATGGATCTGCAAATTTGGTGCAATATGTGCTGTTTTAATTTGGAAGAATGAACAGAATATCAATGTTTTGAATATGATATAAATGATGAGTACTGAAAAGTATAGAATAAAAAATATACAAAATTTAAGCTTTTTACATAAAATTACTGAATACTGAACTAATATTAAGGTTATTATTTTAGGAACGGCAACATTTTCTAATGTTCCGGTATTGCAATTAAGCCGAAAGACCTCATTAGCGAAAGAAATCTAGTTCGGCATTCGACAAAATTTAGAAAGTAGGCACGTACCGAATGCAAATTACACGATTAAAATTTTTACTTTTTTTTCTTTGTCTATCTGTTTAGTGGTACCTTCGTTGTTTCTAATTCCAAATTACAAAATCATCGCTTGGTATTTCATCATGACTAATTGACTTAATGTTATTTTATCTTTAATATTTTGTATGTTTATATGTGATGTTGTTCCTATCTATGTATATGCATAAAGATATATGATCTAAATGAGTTCTTTAGAGAAATTCGACATCCGTCAGAGATTAACAAATCTGATCAAATCGAAAAAGGTTTGTTAACAATTTGCCAATTGGCAATCTGTTCTCTCTGTCTTTTTTAATAGGAGATGTTTAAAAATAGACATGTACTTTTTACTCCGTAAAGCTTTGACGTGAATAAATCTATTTTAAACAAGCATTGCTTGGATTTAATTAAATTGTTAGATTTAATTAAAAATGCCCGAGTAGGCGAAGTATTTCTCCAAGAATTTCTATTATTTATTCATTACTTGTAACTTAATAGATCAACGCAAATTGGTCTTAAATTATCTCTGGTACATTAAATGGTATATTAAGAAGCATTTTTTAAAATCCTACATACATATTGCTTTTATATGACTAACTGATTCAACTTGGATTACAAACATGAAGGATTCTGTGATTGCATTTTACTTATACTATCTAATCACTATCAACACACTCAAAGCTAACTACAATTTGTTTTTGTGTTGTATATTGTAAACAAATTTTCCTCAATGTACTTTTTTGGTTATATTTTTTAAGCTTTAACACTGTGACTCTTGGCGATCGGTTTTATCTGACTACCCCGCCTGTTACTGTACGTGAAGAAAAGCTAGTTAGTGGTTTTATTCTTTAGCTATCTTTCTTTTTATTGTACTTTTTATCCTCTTATATACATATACTTCCTACATATAAATATTCAATACACAAATATTTTCTAGTCTAACATTTGATGGTCACGATAGCCGAGTGGTTGGGTGGTCGGAATTTCGAGTCAAGAGATCCGAGTTCGATCCTCAAGAGGCCGTACCAATAGGTTTTTCTAAAAAACTTATGTACGAATTTCATCGTTGGCTTGGACATAAAGGCGGCGACGGGCTCACCACCTGTCACTACTAATAATTTCAGTGAATAATTTTCCTATTATATAAATAATAGGAAAATTATTTACTGAAATTATTAGAAGGCGGTTCAAAATAAAAAAAATATTTTGAACACTTAATAGTATGGTAGGTAGAGGACCCAGCCTTCAAAGCTAAATGTTGCGGGTTCTGATTCCGCTAGGGGAAAACATTTGTGTGATGAATATGACTATTTGTATGCAAGTTACGGATGTTATAAACATCCATCTTATGTATTGTTATCTTATATGATAAATATTAATCTATGTACATTACAAGTATAATGTACTATTCGCTCGGATACTCAAACTGCATCAACAAATAATTTTATTATAATAAAACGGCTTACTACCTGTCACTCTGCCCCAAAATAAGCTCTAGTGAAATGTGGCTAAAGGTTCTCTATTTGCTAGATCTCTGACTAACTCTGTATTGGGAAATGCGTGAAAATTATGAAGATAAATTATTTAAATTAGTTACATTATTACCCATTAAAACTCAAAGAGACCCTATTAATTTTAATTGAGTATACCAAGGCTAAATAGCGGGTACACTCCTTCCAATATAATTTATCAATTCAGCTACTAGATCTTAAAGGAAAGTGTTGAAAAGCGGTGAAATATAAATCTATTTACTGCTAACCGACTATTGTTAACAAAAGGTCTGAAATTGATCATTATGTATTCAGAGCGTAACGTAGGCAGTGTAAACTAGTGATTTAATTTTTAACATTTGTCAGTTCGGAAATATATTCAAATCAAAATAGAAAAAAAAAAACAGATATCTATATGATATTAAAGCACAACTTAAAATTATGTAAGTAATATAAAGCAAAGAAGAATAATATCTTTATTCTATTCCCAATACTGGGACGGCAGACAGATGTCTAGACCTTACCCTTAGCTAAAGCTAAGTTTAGCTAAAAAAACTTGCTATATTGCTTGTGCCTTTGTTTATCTTGTTTAATTTAAATAATAAGTTATTGTCCCTATCTATCTAAATGCTGAAATGAACAAATATACATATTGTAAAAGATATTGTAATTAATATAGTAGAAAATAAATGTTTTGATAATTTCGTGTTTGAAAACATTAAATCAATTCAGCCGCCCGAGGCCACGAGCAACAAATGAAATATGTCATCGGTGTTAAAGTTGAAATTGGATAACAAAAACTTGATACAGAGCGAGGTAAAAAACTGTTTTGTAGCGCTATAGCACTCAGTTTTACAGTAAGACAAGCAAAAGTAAACCTTACATGAGAATTTTTAAAAATTAAATTATAAAAGCACCTTATTGGTAATATTTCAATCTGATTAACTGTTTTTACAAGCACCTCGGTCAATAAACATTTTTAATTTTTTCAATTCATTAAATTTTATTGCATCCATTTTTAATGCATATAACATAAAACATTAATTAATATAGATTTATTTGAATAGATGCGCATTTCCCAACATGGGTAAATTCAAAGTGTCGAGATAATTTAGAGTTTTCAACCCATTTTTCTTCGGAGCCTGTTTGGTGATGAGCCCATCGCCGCTTAAGTTTCCAAGCCAACAAGAAAATACTGATATTCATACATAAATATATACACACATAGATAAAATATTCAACATATATACATATATAGATAAATATTTATATAAATATCCACGGCACGTGCACATTCATATTCATCACACAAAAAATTAAAACCCGAACTTAAAACTAACTATTAAAATCTTATTAAAATAATTGTTACAAATTAATTAATGTTAATTTAAAAAACATCTTTGGAAGGTACGTTGAAATTTAGAGAGAAAATTTATGAAAAATTGTTTGAACGAACTGCAGGTCTTAGTTACGAAAGATATAAAGAGGTCGAATCTAGGAGTTAACAAGAGTTATTTAATTATGTAACTAAGATATGTATTTTAATATTGGTACAGAAATAAATTGTTTTTTAAAATTAAAAATTATGACACAAAGTATGGTAAAAAAATAAAATAATTATTACACATAATGATATTTTGTGACAAAGAATCTTATTACCTTTTTTCAAACAGTCTGTCCTTTTATTTTTAATTTTGTGTTATTAAATCAGACACTGGCTGACTTTGACCCGCTTTGTAATTTTTCACAAAAAAAAGGTTGAATGTGAAAAATAAGTGATATAAAAATATAAATTACAATGGCTTTTCATCTTGTTTTTTATTTTTTTTTATAAGCACGATAATTGGAAAATTAAATGAACTCTGCAAGTTAGCGAGTATACCTATCGTAAAACATATAATTGTGACTTAATTAACACATCTAATAGATTAATAATAAAATAAATTAAGTATTTCTGTAATCCTCCCATAGAAAATGCAGAATGAAACTTTTTCGAAACACTTTGTTTCTAGGATAACGTAACCGGTGTTGTGTCCATCGCCGTTGTAATATCCATGTAAACAGTTTTAACAGGTTTTAATATACTTACATATATATTTAACGTCAATAAGTCGAGTATAAACATTAGTATTTATCACACAAACATTTGCACTATTGGGAATCGAACTCGCATCGCTTTGCTTGAAAGGCAAGGTCAATATACGAACGGGCACTGGTTACTCTCGAATATTAAAAAAAGAGGTGAAACTTCTGAGGTAATGCGCGTATGATTTCGCGAGCCGAGACTAGTTTATATAGAATAATAATGTTTCATGAAGCGGTTATTTTAGCAGTAATATAACTTTGTCGGTCATAATTACTTGAATCGTCTAAAAAAGCCAAGTTAATTGTTTATCAAAGAAATGATCCAAAAAAATATCAGAAATAAATGATTGAATCCGTCCATGAGTGAATATCGATGATAGAAAAACCATTTTTAATGAAAATAATATTTTCACGCCATTCCCAATACAGGAGTAGACAAAGGTCTAAGCAATTAAGTGTTTTCGATCCACCTTCCACCGAAGACATTTTTTGGGCCAACGTACGTAACAATATAATTCGTAATTAAGTTTTGGAAAAAAAACATTTGTACGAGCCTGCCACCTAGAGCTCGAACTCGGGTCTCTTGACTCGAATCTCGAACACCCAACCACTCGGCTATCGTGACTTATACCTATATCGTATACTTTCAATTAGATAGCAATATTATCCAAGTCTATACTTTATATAAAATATGTAATGGGTTATTCTAATAAATCTACTCTAGTCACAACAAAAAAAAATATACAAATAACCATATATCATAAGAATACAGCAGTCCGTAAGCCTCTCCTGTTGGAATGATTTTCAATTAGCGACACGCTTGGCAAATCATTAGGCAATTAAAATACTAAACACCTCGTCTTTAACGCGGCCGGTCCACGGGTATATTTAATTTATGTATATTATTCTCGAGATGGTTATCTCACCATCTGTCCCATTGCTATATCAAGACTTTCCTCTTATTCGCCTCTTACGGAACCAACCGCAAAAACAGTGTTATATCTTTACGCCGTAACCACACGTTAAATTTTCTTTGTATCTTCAAGCATTTCACAACATACGAGTAGTCAGAGGCCTAGACAATTTAGTTCCTCCGAAGTAAGTTTCACCGGACATCGTGACAGTCGGTGAGAGTGCCGCCGTCTTTGAGTTAAAGCCAACAATACAGCCGTATATAGGTTTTGAAAATCATTGTTACTAACCTACTTCCTGTGGATCAAATTCCTGTCTTTGTCTCGACCGACAACCCAACAACTCGGCTATTGTGATAACTTCAAATACAGTTTTTCGAACGACACATATTCCTTCCTTCCTTCTAAAGTTGAGTTGTAATTATAAATTTATTTTAATGTTAACAAAGCATCGTTTTGTACTGAATGAAGTTACTGAGTTAACAGTTCAGTGTAACGTCAATTGCATTGGTTTCATTTTTAAACGTCACGTTTCAGTTTATTGTTTTATGGCATCATTGTTATAAGTTATTTATCTAAGTATTTTAAAATATTTGCTTTTACATCTAATTTTATATTATTAACTAAAACCTACAATAATCGCAGACCCCTACTGCTCGTGGCATGGTACCAAGGACTATAGATTAGTTCTAATTCATCCCACTTTCCATTATCATCTATATTTTAAAATTAGAAGACTCTTTCCCTGCTTTTTCAACCCAAGTTTTTGAGAGCCAAGAGTTTGTACACTAAGACGGCGATAGACTTACCACGTCACATGACAAGGTGCTCCGACTTCCCGGAGAGGATATCCGGCATCAAAAATTACTCGTGAAGATATAACGGTAATTATAAAATTAAAAATGTCTTCTTCACGCAATTCCAAATATAGGGGTAGATAGAGGTCTAGTCTAGACAATTTAGTCCTTTCGACCCACCTTCCACCGAAGATGTTTTCGGAACAACGTGACAGGTGGTGAGTCCGTCGCCGCCTTTATGTCCAAGCCAACGAAGTAATTCGTACATAAGTTTTTTGAAAAACCAATTGGTAAGAACCTGACACCTGGGGAATCGAACTCGGGTCTCTCGACTCGAAATTCCTACCACCCAAACACTCGGCTATCGTGATTTTATATTTTTTAAATGTCTTCGATGAAAGATAGAATGATGGAAAGGACTTAATTGTCTAGGGTTCTGATTCTGATCATTATTGAAAATGGCGCGAAAAAATTATTTTTTGAAATTAAAACATTTATTCTTTCATCGCTTTCATTGATTATTTATGCCTTAGTTTCAAATAAAATTTAGATCTCATTCACATTAGAATATCTTAACTTGCCAAAATATATGACAAATTTTATCTACAAGTATAGTGATCAATAGTACAAAGGAACATTTAGTGTCGGTATAGAGCGTAAAATGCGGTGGCAATAGAGAGACCGATAGTGAGTCAATGTAAACGGAGCTCATTGAATAGAAACCTATCAGAAACTTAATATACCGAACACTTGCAAAGCAAAATGAGGTACAAAAAATATATAAAACCTTTAATATACTTTTTTTTATTTTTATGTCACTCTTTTTCTAATCCATAGTATTAAGGAATGTGAGGAGATAATAAAGTACATAAAAGATTTCATTTATTTAAAGAGAGATGAAGAAAATTTAGACTTTTTTTTCTTTATTTTTATTTACCTTTACCCTCACACGAGGGGTTCTTATTTGAGATCACTTAATCAATCATTAATCAAAATTAAATATAAAAAGAAAATAATTTAATCAAGAATAGTAATAGTCTTATTTATAATATAACATAACATTTCCTTGCAATTTTGTACTATAACAATAAACTAAAGGATAATATATTGTATTAAAGAAATTTGTGTAATTATTAATAAAAATAAAAATAAAAAATGTGTAAGACTAAAAATCATCAAAAAAAAATATGATCATCAGGTATTGTACAAAAAATGAATTATGTAATTGTAGTACATGAAATAAAATTTTATTTATTTATTTTTTTATTTATGTGGGATACTTGATCTGTGGTAGCGTATAGCCGTTTTAGTGTTCAAGCCAACCGTACAACATACTTAAACAGATATGTTCTTATATAGATTCTCGTAGATATTAAAATAAACGTATAAAAATCTCCGACAAAAGTTCAAACAAACGTTCTCGTCTTTGCGGGATTCAAACCCGTAATCCCTAGCATAGCAAGCGCGAGCGAACATGCATAAGATGCCTATGTCATGGATCTTCGCTACATAGAGTAAGTGACAGCAGCAGGCTCAAAACTTTACTAAACTTTAAAAGATATAATAATAATATTTATATATATTCTTGGTTTTGTCCACGACTAGGTATGCAAGGAAATGGAATCATGTCAATACTTTTGTTTATTTGCATGTGCGAGGAAGATGACTTTTATGCATAAAACGTACCTTTGTTGTTTTCATTTTATTTACCCAGTTTAAAGTATAACGAAGAAAAATATTAAGGAGGGATTTTGTTACATATTCACGTACACATGTCGTGAAGTCACGATAGCCGAGTGGTTGGGTAGTCGGAATTTCGAGTCAAGAGGCCCGAGTTCGATCCCCAGGTGGCAGTACCAATGAGTTTTTCAAAAACTTATGTACGAATTACGTCGTTGGCTTGGGCATAAAGGCGACGACGGGCTCACCATCTGTCACGTTGTCCTGAAAATATCTTCGGTGGAAGGTGGGTCAAAGGGACTTAATTGTCTTATATCTTCACGCAATTGGCAAATATCTTCACGCAATTCCCCATACAGGGGAAGACAGGGGTCTAGTCTAGACAATTAAATTTCCTCGACCCACCTTCCACCGAAGATATTTTCGGTGGAAAGTGGGGATATTTAATGTGGATATTTAACAGTACAATATTATAAAAAATAGGAACAGTTAAGATAAATATTTCCAGATTATGTTTCCGTACCTTCAAGTCAATGTACAAAAGGACCATATTGAGTACAGATATGCATATATAATGTCCTGCAAAAGTTCAGCTCTTGAGAAATACACATACAGAGGAGAAAATAATATCTTCACGCTATTGCCATTACTGAGGTAGAGTGATATCCAGAAAATTAAGTCATTTAGACCCATCTTTAACGTAATACATTTTCTGGGACAAAGTGACAGGTGTTCGGCCTGTCGCCGCCTTCATGCCCTAGCCAACGATAAAAGTAGTACAAAAGTTTTGAAAAAAAAAACTCATCGGTACGTGCCTGCTACCTGAGGATCGAACTCGGGTTTCTTAAATTGAATTCCGATCACCTAACCACTTAGACTGGTAGACAGATGGAATTGTCTCAAATTTTTATTATTATTTTAACATATATGTAACATGTATGTCGTCACATACATAAGAGATGTATGTGACGATCTCCGTGGACGAGTGGCGTAAACACTGGTTTTCAAGGTGTCGCCATCTCGGGGTCCCGGGTTCAATTCCCGATATATACACAGTCAGGTAATAAGTATTGTCACACAGTAAAAACTTTTGTTTTAGAATGCTGGCCACAAAAAAGCTTATTGAATTCGAATTTAGAATTGTTCATGAAAATAAAACAACATACTTTTTAGAATTTTACTCATTTTTAAATATGAGGTGGATGCTTAAAGAAGACCTTGTTGAAGTAATTGCGTTGCATCGTTGCGGTTACGCACCAATTCAAGTTATTGACATACTGAAAAATTTGAATATAACCAAAAGATTCGTTTATCGTACCATCAAACTGTTAGGACACCAGCAGTGATAAAATCTATGAAGGCTCGAATTCAAAGAAATCCCAAACGTAAGCAGAAACTGTTGGCTCTTCAGATGGGGTTAAGCAGTACCACGGTGAAAAGGGTGTTAAATGGGTTTGGGGGCATATCGAAGAAAAACAGGACATTGTTTGAATGCTCGTCTAATGCACCTGAGACTGAAGAGATGACGCGCTTTGTTTAAGCGGTAGGCAGGAAAAAAATATCGGGAAATTCTTTTTTCGAATGAAAAATTTTTTACCGTAGAAGAGAGCTACAATAAACAAAATGATAAGGCGTACGCACACAGTAGTGAAGAAGCGAGCAACCGTATTCCGCGTGTCCAACGAGGTCATTTTCCATCCTGGCTCATGGTATGGTTGGGAGTTGAGCCCCAAGCTCAACAGAGGTACATTTTTGCGAGAAAGGTGTAAAAACGAATGCAGTTGTGTATCAAAATACAGTCCTGACGAACCTTGTGGAACCTGTTTCTCGTACCATGTTCAATAACAGGCAATGGGTATTCCAACAAGATTCGGCGCCAGCTCATAGAGCGAAGAGCACACAAGACTGACTGGCGGCGCGTGAAATCGACTTCATCGGGTACGAAGACTGGCCCTCCTCCAGTCCAGATTTGAATACGTTAGATTACAAGATATGGCAACATTTGGAGGAAATGGTGTGCTCAAAGCCTCATCCCAATTTGGAGTCACTCAAGACATCCTTGATTAAGGCAGCCGCCGATATTGACATGGACCTCGTTCGTGCTGCGATAGACGACTGGCCGCACAGATTGAAGGCCTGTATTTAATATTACGGAGGTCATTTTGAATAAACTTTAGTGTCACAAGAATGTATGTTTTGTTAAGTTCATTTTGGTATATAAATAGTTACATAATGAATAAACTTGTTTTAATTATTTTAGGTTAAACACGTGACAGAATTTATGACCTGACTAGGTATATATTATAATCCTGGTTTAGTAAAAAGCTAAATCTAAAAATTAAAATGAACACTGACTGATATTGAGATAGCCAACTTAAGAAATCACCAGATCGCAGTAAACTGATCGGTGATAGGAAACAGCGCCTTAGGCGCGAGATTTCAGCTTGGCAAGCATGGCGGTTACTAAAAAAACCTTTTTCAGAAATGTATGTAAACTTTTCATAGCCGTGTACTCAGCAACTTAAAATAAAAAAAATATCCATCTAAAGATACTTTCAGTATTTCGAACGAAGTAGTGGGGAAAATATCTTAGCAATTTGTTGACTATTCCTAGTAAGATTAATGTCAGAGCCATTGATGGACTAATGGCAGTGAGTCATCAATCTACAGTTTCAGGAAGACCTCAAAATCTGTTTTCAGCTGGACACTAATGAAGTGCTTGGTGATATATTGCTAGTTTATCAACGTATATATGTATATAAATTTATGAAATCTATTGAATGTGAATATATGTGAATATATTGATACATCTATTTGTCGATGAGCATAATAAATTACCTATTTTTCACTCCTGTTATGATATTATAGGAGAATTTAACACGATTTCCTCCGACACATTTCTCATCATTTTTATAGTTTTCTTAATAATAAAAAATAAACATCTTCACGCAACTCCGCAACAGAGTTAGATAAAGGTCTAGTCTAGACAATTAAGTCTCTTCGACCTACCTTCCACCGATGATATTTTCGGGATGACGTGACAGGTCGTGAGCCCGTCGCCGTCTTTATGTCCAAGTTAATGATATAATTCATACATACATTTTTGAAAAATCCATTGGTACGATCCTGCCATCTTGGGATCGAATTTGGGTCTCTTGATTCGAAATTCCGACCAGCCAACCACTTAGCTGTCATGAATTATCCGATTAACGATATTAAAAAAAATATAAAAAGAAAAAAAACATTAAATTCATTCCACAGAGTCTGGCTAATTATTCAAACATTAAACGTAAATGTCGTTTCCTCACAATAAGCATCAATAATTTATTTGCTTCATTTATTTATAAAACTGACCGTTTGAAAGACAACGACGTTTCCATATGTCACTATACTACCGTTTTCTTTCCTATGATATTGAAAGAGACGCCTAAGAGAAAAGCGTTGAAAGTGGAAAAGTCCTCCGGGAGAAATTTTATTTAACTGAGATACCTTTTACTAAATTTCTCACAGTATTCATCAATTCGTAATATAATTTCAATATTACTCTGACTTTCTTACAAGAAATATATTTTTATAGCTTCGGTTCTAGTTCACGCTTGTTTGTTTCATATTATTTTATTTTTCTGTGCGCTGTTTCGTTTATAAAACAACAATCACGTAATGTTTCGATCACGTCCATAATATTTGGGATATTTTGGAGAGGAACTTGCAAAGCAATATTCTTGTAACAATGTATGCAATGTGTTTTGCTTACAATCCTTTCCCTGTAAAAACGGCATTAGGAGGTGCGTACCGAATTACCTTTTAATAAATATGCTATCAATTTTCTCCCTAATATATAGTAAATGGTGACTAAAGAAAAGCTCTGTATGCCGAAATGGGAGCATCATCTATATATGACGGAACATTCACCTTGAAAATACCAGATACATATAAAGCAGACCAATGACGGGCAGTAATATCTAAGGTGTTAGGTGTCTGGTACTGTGATCACCAATCTGTTTCTTTAAAATCTGTTCATTTAAAAAATGAAAGCTGGCGCTATATTAGCCAATATAGCGCCAGCTTATGAAAGCTGGCGCTATATTAGCCAATATAGCGCCAGCTTTCATTTTCACATTCAATAAATAAATCACAAAGAGGTTAAAAACTATTGTTAACACAAATGCATTAGCTACTAACCTTTTGGAAAATATAAATTGTTGAGGATATGTACATATTGTATATTATACACAGGGGCAATTGATATATTTCCTGGTCATTAAGTAACTTTTTGTTTAGTTTTCTAATTCTATTTCTTTTGCTATTTGGGATCAGAGCAATGAATGTGATGTTGTCCCCCTCTATCTTGTTGATTTGTAAACTTTATTTATCAATTTTGACATTTCTTTGGTAGTTGTAGAGCTAGATTTCCTGTATGTGCTATTGACGGCGGTTTATCTTCTAATATGGGAATTGCTTTTCACTGCATAAATGGCGTTTGACCGAGACGCGAACCTCTATTGTATGTTATGTTTGAAAGAATTATAGATGTTTTTGGAACAAAAATAATAAAAATAAATACCGTTTTTTTACAATAAATTTATACCTACATATTCTTATGCCGTGAGTTAACGGCGTATGAATAAGGAAAGAAGTTAAGCATTTTATTTATTGATTTTAAACCATTTAAGTAGTTTTGAACTTTATGTTATTTAATTAAAGAGATAAAAAATTAAAATTTCAATTGACACGGAACGGCAAAGGTTGCAGGTTTGAATGCTCTATTGTTACGCCGTAACCATATCACTACTTTAAAAAAATATCACAGTAAAATCAATCAGAAAAAAATATCTGATCAAAATTAATAATTGGCATGCCCATGTTCTGCACAAATATTTGAACGGTCATTATGTATGTATATTACTGAAAAGGCACGAAAGCCGAATGGTTGGGTGAATGCAGGAATTCGAGTCAAGACACCCGTGTTCGATCCTCAGATAGCAGGCTCGTGCTAATGGTTTTTTTTTTACACGTGTGGACTGTTTACTTCGTTGGTTTGGGCATAAATACAGGCTCAACTTGTTCCAAAGATGTTTCAGGCGGAAGTTGGGTCGAAAAAACTTAATTGTCTACGCCTGTTTTGGGAATGGCTTTATTTTATTATTATTTTTACATAGATCTAAGTAGATTGTATATTTATGAATTTATGAAAAAATACCACATTTGTTCCATAATCGTTCTACAACTTATTTAATATCCATAACAAATCGCAGTTTGTGTCTCACGCACAAGCCATTTTTGCGGTGTGAAGTCAACCCAATATTTTTAAAGATAAACTGGCGTCAAGAACACATTCAGGAAATCGTATTCGATAACTCTTTTACTATAGACATGTGCAGAATTTAGCTGGATAAATTTTGTATTCATTTTACATTTTTATAATTTTTTTTGTTTCTTATAATTCTTTTTTTGTTTAGTCTTATATCTTAGCCATTTGATATAAGACTAAACAACAACCTCATATAATTAGAACAATATCCTGAAAACTGATCAAATCAGACCAGTTTTAAAAGTGATTTTACTAATTCATCCTTGAAAAAAAAAATTGAAATTATACATAAAATTTTCAGCGAAGGCAGCTCCTTTATGTTTTTATTTTCTTTTGAAGGAAGAAAATAAATGATGGTGAAGATTAGTTATTTATGAAAATCTTCATAAGTGGTAGAGTTTATCTCTGCCCAGAAGTTGTCTAATTAAGTATTTAATTATGACAAAACAATATTTTTATCTACGTTTTGGTGTTCTTTTCAACATAGTTGTAATTAAATTGGCAGGCATTTCCTCTCTTGCAGTAGAATCATCAATTTGTCTGTGAACTAATTCACAGATAAATTATCAAATATATCTGTATAAGAACTGTATAAGAAAATACTTTTGAACCTCAGTTAGCAGTGACCTTGCATTGGAAGCTATGGGTTACGGGTTCCAATCCTGCTGGGGGCGAACATTTGTGTGGTAAATATAAATGTCGAGTACAACTCGAGTCATGGATCAATTCACTATGAACTGATATTCATATTATATATAGATATATTGCGCCGTTGGCTTGGGCACTAAGACGGTGATAGGCTCACCACCTGTCACGTTGTCTCAAATAGGATTCGCTGAAAGGTGGGTCGAAAGGATTTAGGAGTATGTATATTTATTTTATTTATTTATTTATTTGTATAATGTGAGTATACAGGTTGACTCAATAACATTATATAAGTTCTCATCACATTAACCATTTCTGGCGAACAAATTTTATAATTAAATATTGATATATATTCGAAAATTAAATTGTTATTGGATTCAGGCAAACAATAAAAAAAGTAAAACAATTAAAATAAACATTGTACAATAATCATATAAAGAAATTTGTTATGTTCTGAAATTAGATTGAATTAATGCATTATACAAAGACTTTTAGAAATTTTAGTATTCAGTAATTGTCAAATTGTAGTCTTATTGTCAACGTTCATCAAATAATTCTTTTATTGAGTAAAACATCTTATCAATTAACCATTTTTTAGAACATTTTTAAATCTTTTCTTATTATGCGACTTAATTTCATTATGCAATGCATTATATATCTCTACGCACACTGCGTAGCAATTGTTGAGAAACAATTTTGTTTCGGGTATTTTGTTAAGAATAAGTTTATTTTGGTTTCTAAAATATTTCGAATGGTTAACATCTGCTAAAGTTAGAAAAATATCAGGATTATATCTTACAAATTTGGCTACTTCAAAAATATATGTACAGGGAAGTGTCATGACTTTAAGTTTTTTAAATTGAGGTTTGCATGATTCATAAAATAGTATATTACACATTGCACGCACACACTTTTTTTGTGTAAGGAAATCCCTATTTATTTGTGATGAGTTTCCCCAAATTAAAATTCCGTAGTTAAGTATTGAATAAATATATCCATAGTATACTTTGAGCGCAGTATCCATAGAAGATACTTTAGCTAGCCTACGCAAGACGTATACAAATCGATTAATTTTTTACAAATTTTATCTACATGTGATTTCCAGGTACAATTTCTATCGATTTGAATTCCGAGAAAAGATGTTTCTTCAACCATGTGTATTGTTTGTGCATTGTACTGGATATTCATTATTTTTTCGTGTCCATGTTTATTTCTATTAATAAAATGAATGAATTTAGTTTTGCTAATGTTAATGTAAAGATTATTAAGTTCTAGCCAATTTATTATCAATTTTATAGTATTGTTCATGTCATTTTGTGATAAATAAGTGTCACAATTATTATAGAATTTACCAAAATTGAAATATCATCAGCATATAATGTCATATTTTTTTTTGTCACGTCAGGAAGATCATTAATATAAAATAGAAATAGAAGTGGCCCAAGTATGCTACCTTGTGGTACACCAAATCTGTTATACATGCATTTTGATTCATAATTTACGATTTCATTGTATGCATTAAGATTTTCAACTATTACGCTTTGCTTTCGGTCACTTAAATATGATTGAATCCAGCTCAATGCTGGGCCTCTAATTCCTAAATCTTCTAGTTTTTGCAGTAGTATCTGATGTGACACACAGTCAAAAGCTTAAGTCATATCAAAGAATGTCAAAGTAGTTAATTTTTTTGAATCTAAACTATCAATTATCATACAAATAAGATTAAATAAAGCATGTGTCGTAGATTTATTGCAAAGAAAACCATACCTCCTTCTTCAATATACTAAACCTTGAAGAAAACTCATTTATTCTTTTATGCATAGCTTTTTCAAACAGCTTAGAGAAAATCGACACTAATGTCATTGGTCGATAATTACTTACTAGTTGTTTATTGTCTTTTTTATATAGAGGCTTAACGATTGAAAATTTAAGGCGATCAGGGAAATGTCCATTGTCAAAAGAAAGGTTGATTAAATATGTCAAAGTCGATATAATGTCTCTACTACAATGTTTTAAGACTTTAGTTGAAATTTCATCGTATCCGACAGAAATTGTGTTATAAGTGACTTTATCATTTCCATAATTTAATTTTGTCCGCATGGTTTCAGGAAAATGCTATTGACTATCGTATTTTTGTTCGTATTGCAGCATTTGTTCGTCTTTTTTTATTACTAATGTTTATAAAATATTCATTAAAAGCGTTTGCTACTTTTGTTGGACTATTCGTTTCAGTTCCATTAACTTTCAACTTTGTAATAAATTCTTTTGTTTTTAGATCATTTGATTCACTTTTAATAATATTCCACGCTGCTTTAAACTTATTTTTAGAGCGATTTATATGACGGCTATTAGCATTTTTTTTCTGAAATATGTATACATTTTCTTAGCAGTTTATTATATTTTTTATTTCAATTTGTTTTCTTCTGATTTATTCTTATAATATTTAATTTGTAAATAACGTTTTGTTTTGCAACTAGTCTTTATACCTTTCGTAAGCCATTTAGGTTGTCGAGTAAAGTTTGTAACTTTTATACGCTCAGCCGGAAAGCGTAAGTTATACAATAGTAAAAACAAGTCATAGAAATGATTAAAGGCTTTATTAATATTGCTTTCTTTATAGACGTCCAAGAATTTTAGGCCTTGTAAGCAATGGCAAAATTTTTAAATATTCTCTATGCAGTAATCTCTTCTAAACACAAAAAAATGTGTTAAAGGAGTGCGTATTGTTTATATGGGTAGTTTTAGAAACTGAGCCGTGTTATGATCGGCGAGTGCCAAATTTAGTAGTTCACCATATGCATTAGGAATGTTACTTAGTATATGATCTATGCATGAGTTAAAACGAGTGGATTTATTAATGTGCATTAGAAAGTTATAACTAATTACTATGGCAAGCAATTTAGTTGTGTAAGGACAATTGTTACTCGTGTTATATACTTCTTACATGCACGTCTAGGTATCCGAGTACTCTTGACCCTCTTCGAGCAATTTGCTCACATGGTCTTCGAAAGTTAGTCTCGGTCTACCTCGACACCTTTTAATATTAACTTTCGCGCTATATATTTTCTTCACCATTCGGTCTTCACTCATTCCCTCAACGTGCCCAAACCATTGAAGCAAGCCCTTATTCATTTTTGAGACAAGGTCATCTTTCAAACCTGCATATTGCGAATCTCTTCGTTTCGCTTTCGGTCGGCCATGGTAAGGCCGCACATTTTACGAAGAGATCGCATCTCCACTGCATTCAACCTGCTTTTATGCTTCTTCTGGCATACCCAGGTTTCATTGCCATATAACAAAGTCGGTACCAACACTGCGTTATGTATTGCAAGGCGTGCACATTTCACAACGCTTTGCGTTTTGATTAACGCAGTCAGGGCACCATTGACTTTGTTCCCGGCAGCGACACGCCTGTCCACATCTAAATCACATCTTCCATCCCGGCTAAACGCACCTCAAGTATACAATTTCATTCACCTGTTCTAGACATTCCTGATTTACCCATATTTCGCACTTCGTTCTTTCTTCGTCCCTTTCATATACCAGAACCTTAGTTTAATTAGCAATCAAATGGAGACCTTTAATTTCACATTCTTCTTTCATACACGTGACTAATGCCTGCAGTTCTGCCTCTGATGGTGCTATAAGCACTGCATCATCAGCATAAAGCAGACAATTTACTTTTATGTCACCCAATTTGACACCCAAACAGCTATCTTTCAGCTTCTGTAATCAGCTGTCTAGATACAGTATGAACAGCAAGGAAGACATAACACAACCCTGTTTTACGCCCGTTTGGACGCTGATCATGGGTGGTCATGCCCTTACCTGCACACAGGCTTTACAGTCACAGTAAAGTGACTTCACAGCCCTTAGCAATCGACCATCCACACCATACCCCGGCAACAGTTCCCACATTTTCTTCCTTACAACCTTAACAAATGCTTTCTCAAGATCCACAAAAGCACAGAAAATCTTCTGGTTAGCAGCCAGAAGCTTCTCCGTGATCATGCGGAGAGAAAACATTTGATCCGTGCATCCTCTTCCAGGTCTAAATCCGCATTGTGCCTCCCATAGAAATCAAACTTACTTTACTGTTGTAACTTTACTTGCTAAACTGGTCAAGCTGATCGCCCGATAGCACCTGCAGTCATAATGTGAACCTTTACCTTTATATAAAGGCACAATGACCGCGGATCGCCAATCATCCGGAACAGCCCCGTTCGCCAGCACAAATTGCACAGCAGATGAAAGCTGTCCCAGACGCGTGGCCCACCATACTTGACCATTTCAGCAGTAACTCTGTCTAGTCCCGCAGCCTTACCACATTTCAAACTTCTAATCGCACATTCAATCTCTTTCATACTGATGACCTCAGTGTCATCGAGGTCCGAGTCTGGCGTACCAGTCACGGCGTCACCCCCGGATCCTCACTAAGATCATCACACGCATACATCTCTATAAAATTCGCTCCATCGCTGCATGACGACCGATTTTTCTGAGAGGACCTCATTGGTTTCCGAAAGCACTTTATTCATTCTAAGGCTGTCGCACCACTCCGGGTCCTTCCAACCTCTTTCCAGAAGAGTTTGAGTTCTCCTTGAAGTTGTGCGACAACCTTTCGTCCGCTTCCATTCTACTCCTTTCACGCACTTCCTCAATCAATGCTTTCGTGTGAACTTTCTGGAGCTTATATCTTTCTTTCCTCTTCTCTCTCATATCCTTATCATTACTAGAGGCCAAGTAGTCTAACCATGCTTTCTTCTTATTTACAGCTTCTTTCACTTCGTCATTCCACCATGCATCTTTTTACTATTACCTCTTTTCACATTTCCACACACGTCTTCCGCTGCACTAACCATTCCATCTCTAAGGCTCTGCCATATTTCTTCCACACATTCTTTCCTAACACCAATGCTGTCCAGCTTTTCGGCTACCTGTTGATATTTATTCCTAGTGTCCGCTTCCTGAAGCTTCCAGCTTCGATGCTACCGACCGACTGTGGTTCTGGTATCGTTGTCCGGTGGCGCCAACCCGCGAACAGACCCCTAAATCTAGTAATCACTAGGTAGTGATCCGTTCCCAGGTCAGCACCTCGGAACACCCGCGTATCCATCACCTGTTTTCGCAGTCGGTCATCCACCAGGAATAAATCGATCATATTATATATATATATATATATATATATATATATATATATATATATATATATATATATATATATATATATATATATATATATATATATATATATATATATATATATATATATATATATATATATATATATATATATATATATATATATATATATATATATATATATATATATATACATATATATATATATGTATATATATATATATATATATATATATATATATATATATATATATATATATATATATATATATATATATATATATATATATATATATATATATATATATATATATATATATATATATATATATATATATATATATATATATATATATATATATATATATATATATATATACATATACATATATATATATATATATATATATATATATATATATATACATATATATATATATATATATATATATATATATATATATATATATATATATATATATATATATATATATATATATATATATATATATATATATATATATATACATATATATATATATATGTATATATATATATATACATATATATATATATATATATACATTGTCACTATTGAAATTGTTGTTTTATTTTATAACGCCCTAAAGATTCTTGAGAATAACAATCATACTAGTAAACTGTGGTAACATACACAAAACGAACATATTTTTATAGAGAAATATACACTATTACTATTTTTTAAAGATAAATACGGAGACAATGTTTACATGTAAAACTGCACCCTCTGATTCATATATATTTTAATGTAAATGTATATTTTAATATAAAGTTGTCATTTATATAAAAATAAATAAATATAAATATCTTCACGCAATTCTTCTAATAGGAGAAGACAGAGGTTTAGTCTAGACAATTAAGTCCCTTCGACCCTCCTTCCATCGAAATATTTTCGGCAGTCCGTGACAGGTGGTGAGCTCGTCGCCGTCTTTATGTCCAAGCCAACGATGTAATTCGTATATAATTTTTAAAACTCATTGGTACTGCCACCTGGGGATCGAACTCGGGTCTCTTGTACGATATATATCGTTGGCTAGGATATAAAGACAGCGACGGGCTCTCCTCCTGTCACGTTGTCCTGAACTAAGTCTTCGGTGGAAGGTGGGTCGAACTGACTTAATTGTCTAGACATATGTTTACCTCTGTATTGGGAAAACCGTGAAGATAGACTTTTATATAGCTTATTTCTAAGCTGTATGATGTTAAAGGATTTCTTGGCTAAGTGTTTGGGTACCTGGCTGCTTTGACTATGCCTTGGACTAGAACAATAGAAAATTATTCTTCTTTAGGCTGAAGCGAGCATAGCTTTAGTAACTTAAAAGGTCCGAGCCCGACATCACCCGTCCTTTGCCCCTGCGTGGCAAGTTGGTGCCTCCAATGCTAAGGGTTGTAGATTCGAATCCCGTAATGGGTAAACATTTTTGTGATGATTGTTTGAACTCAATCAATCAACTCGAAGTCACGATAGCCGAGTGGTTGGGTGGTCGGAATCTCTAGTCGAGAGATCCGAGTTCGATCCTCAAGTGGCCGAACCAATGGGTTTTTCTAAAAACCTACGTACAAATTATATCGTTGGCTTTACAAAAGGACGGCGACGGACTCACCACCTGTCACGTTGTCCCGAAAATATCTTCGGAGGAAGGTGGGTCGAAGGGACTTAAATGTCTTGACTAGACCTCTGTCTACCCCTGTGTTGGGAATAGCGTGAAGACATTTTTTAACCCAATCTTGAATCATTATTTGTTAGATATAAATATTTATTTATAGACAAAAAAATGCACGAAAGCCGAGTGTTTGTGTGAACAGGCTTCGAGTCAAGAGGACTAAGTTCAATATGCAGGTGATAGGCTCGTACAACGTATTCTTTACCTTTTCACATTCTATTCCACAGTCGCTGAAGACCAGACACCTCGCACCTTAGACGCTGCTGCCCATCACAGTACTACACTCTGCTGAATAAAGATCTATTATTTTTCGAGATAGTTATCCCAGCTTCTGACCAATTAAATTTTGTATGCTTTTCGCTTCATTGTATAATAAAATATGTACAACAATAGTCTTTGTAGAACTCTTTTAATATCTAACATATTTAAGTTACGTAGCTCACGCACAAGCTATTTTTGCGGTGTGAAGTCACTCAAATATTTTTAAAGATAAACTGGCGTCAAAAACACATTCAAGAAATCGTATTCGATAACTCTTTTACGATAAACATGTGCAGAATGTAGCTGGATAAATTTCGTATTCATTTTATATTTATCTACATTATTGCTTGTTAATATT
The DNA here is from genome assembly GCA_029286605.1 of Sericinus montela. Classification (NCBI taxonomy): domain Eukaryota; kingdom Metazoa; phylum Arthropoda; class Insecta; order Lepidoptera; family Papilionidae; genus Sericinus; species Sericinus montela. The sequence continues at coordinate 688,587 of JAGSMR010000070.1, read as the reverse complement.
TTTTAGTAAACTTTTTAGTTCGTCCTTAAAACCCACTATACCATGCCATAAACCTACTTTACAATAATAATTTTGTCATAATAAAATAAATTTATTTATTTATCTTCACGCACAATCCCTGACGGGGTAGCCAGAGAGAACAGATCGCCAAGTGTCACGATCCCTACATACTTCTTTTCGCTTCTTTCAGATTCATCATCTTCTTCATACATGCACGTCTAGGTATCCGAGTACTATTGACCCTTCCTCTTCGAGCAATTTGCTCACATGGTCTTCGAAAGTTAATCTCGGTCTACCTCGACACCTTTTAATATTAACTTTCGCGCTATATATTTTCTTCACCATTCGGTCTTCACTCATTCGCTCAACGTGCCCAAACCATCGAAGCACGCCCTTATCCATTTTGAGACAAGGTCATCTTTCAAACCTGCATATTGCGAATCTCTTCGTTTCGCTTTCGGTCGGCCATGGTAAGGCCGCACATTTTACGAAGAGATCGCATCTCCACTGCATTCAACCTGCTTTTATGCTTCTTCTGGCATACCCAGGTTTCATTGCCATATAACAAAGTCGGTACCAACACTGCGTTATGTATTGCAAGGCGTGCACATTTCACAACGCTTTGCGTTTTGATTAACGCAGTCAGGGCACCATTGACTTTGTTCCCGGCAGCGACACGCCTGTGACCTCAGTGTCATCGAGGTCTGAGTCTGGCGTACCAGTCACGGCGTCACCCCCGGATCCCTCACTAAGATCATCACACGCATACATCTCTCTATAAAATTCGCTCCATCGCTGCATGACGTCCGATTTTTCTGAGAGGACGTCATTGGTTCCCGAAAGCACTTTATTCATTCTTAAGGCTGTCGCACCACTCCGGGTCCTTCCAACCTCTTTCCAGAAGAGTTTGGAGTTCTCCTTGAAGTTGTGCGACAACCTTTCGTCCGCTTCCATTCTACTCCTTTCACGCACTTCCTCAATCAATGCTTTCGTGTGAACTTTCTGGAGCTTATATCTTTCTTTCCTCTTCTCTCTCATATCCTTATCATTACTAGAGGCCAAGTAGTCTAACCATGCTTTCTTCTTCTTATTTACAGCTTCTTTCACTTCGTCATTCCACCATGCATCACCCTTTTACTACTACCTCTTTCACATTTCCACACACGTCTTCCGCTGCACTAACCATTCCATCTCTAAGGCTCTGCCATATTTCTTCCACACATTCTTTCCTAACACCAATGCTGTCCAGCTGGCTACCCTGCTTGATATTTATTCCTAGTGTCCGCTTCCTGAAGCTTCCAGCTTCGGATGCTACCGACCGACTGTGGTTCTGGTATCGCCGTCCGGTGGCGCCAACCCGCGAACAGACCCCTAAATCTAGTAATAATCTAAATCCTAAATCTAGTAAAATCCCCTAATCTAGTAATCACTAGGTAGTGATCCGTTCCCAGGTCAGCACCTCGGAACACCCGCGTATCCATCACCTGTTTTCGCAGTCGGTCATCCACCAGGAATAAATCGATCATACTTTTTATATATATATATATATATATATATATATATATATATATATATATATATATATATATATATATATATATATATATATATATATATATATATATATATATATATATATATATATATATATATATATATATATATATATATATATATATATATATATATATATATATATATATATATATATATATATATATATATATATATATATATTTATATATATATATATATATATATATATATATATATATATATATATATATATATATATATATATATATATATATATATATATATATATATATATATATATATATATATATACATATATATATATATATATATATACATATATATATATATATATATATATATATATATATATATATATATATATATATATATATATATATATATATATATATATGTATATATATATATATGTATATATATATATGTATATATATTCTCTTACTTTTGTTTCATATTAATGGAGTTAAGGTTTATTGAGTAATTCACTATAGTCTTAATATTTCAGTAGGTAGTTACACTTTTGGTCACTTAATTGTCACTATTGAAATTGTTGTTTTATTTTATAACGCCCTAAAGATTCTTGAGAATAACAATCATACTAGTAAACTGTGGTAACATACACAAAACGAACATATTTTTTATAGAGAAATATACACTATTACTATTTTTTTAAAGATAAATACGGAGACAATGTTTACATGTAAAACTGCACCCTCTGATTCATATATATTTTAATGTAAATGTATATTTTAATATAAAGTTGTCATTTATATAAAAATAAATAAATATAAATATCTTCACGCAATTCTTCTAATAGGAGAAGACAGAGGTTTAGTCTAGACAATTAAGTCCCTTCGACCCTCCTTCCATCGAAATATTTTCGGCAGCCCGTGACAGGTGGTGAGCTCGTCGCCGTCTTTATGTCCAAGCCAACGATGTAATTCGTATATAATTTTTTTAAAAACTCATTGGTACTGCCACCTGGGGATCGAACTCGGGTCTCTTGTACGATATATATCGTTGGCTAGGATATAAAGACAGCGACGGGCTCTCCTCCTGTCACGTTGTCCCGAACAAAGTCTTCGGTGGAAGGTGGGTCGAACCGACTTAATTGTCTAGACATATGTTTACCTCTGTATTGGGAAAAGCGTGAAGATAGACTTTTTATATAGCTTATTTCTAAGCTGTATGATGTTAAAGGATTTCTTGGCTAAGTGTTTGGGTACCTGGCTGCTTTGACTATGCCTTGGACTAGAACAATAGAAAATTATTCTTCTTTAGGCTGAAGCGAGCATAGCTTTAGTAACTTAAAAGGTCCGAGCCCGGCATCACCCGTCCTTTGCCCCTGCGTGGGCGGGTGTACGTTAAGTATTTCCTCACGTCGATAAAATCAAGTTGGTGCCTCCAATGCTAAGGGTTGTAGATTCGAATCCCGTAATGGGTAAACATTTTTGTGATGATTGTTTGAACTCAATCAATCAACTCGAAGTCACGATAGCCGAGTGGTTGGGTGGTCGGAATCTCTAGTCGAGAGATCCGAGTTCGATTCTCAAGTGGCCGAACCAATGGGTTTTTCTAAAAACCTACGTACAAATTATATCGTTGGCTTTACAAAGGACGGCGACGGACTCACCACCTGTCACGTTGTCCCGAACAAAGTCTTCGGAGGAAGGTGGGTCGAAGGGACTTAAATGTCTTGACTAGACCTCTGTCTACCCCTGTGTTGGGAATAGCGTGAAGACATTTTTTAACCCAATCTTGAATCATTATTTGTTAGATATAAATATTTATTTATAGACAAAAAAATGCACGAAAGCCGAGTGTTTGTGTGAACAGGCTTCGAGTCAAGAGGACTAAGTTCAATATGCAGGTGATAGGCTCGTACAACGTATTCTTTACCTTTTCACATTCTATTCCACAGTCGCTGAAGACCAGACACCTCGCACCTTAGACGCTGCTGCCCATCACAGTACTACACTCTGCTGAATAAAGATCTATTATTTTTCGAGATAGTTATCCCAGCTTCTGACCAATTAAATTTTGTATGCTTTTCGCTTCATTGTATAATAAAATATGTACAACTGGATAAATTTCGTATAAAATGTGTAGCTGGATAAATTTCGTATTCATTTTATATTTATCTACATTATTGCTTGTTAATATTTTTTAGTAAACTTTTTAGTTCGTCCTTAAAACCCACTATACCATGCCATAAACCTACTTTACAATAATAATTTTGTCATAATAAAAATAAATTCATGTTTCATTATTATCATCAAACAATAAAAGAACTTAACTTATTTACATATAAGAGGAAATAACTTGAAATCAAATTAACCGTCGTCTCGTTGTCACGCGCGCACGTAAGAGATAAATTTTTATCTCCATCACAGATAACAACATTTTTACGTTGGCGAAATAGAGACAGGGCGGAAGTAAAAAGTACTATATTATAAAAATCAAAAAAAATTTCTCGCCGTTCTCAATACTGGAATAGAAAATTAAGTCCTTTCGACCCACCTTCTACCGAATAAATTTTTTGGAAAACGTGATAGTAGCTGAATATATAGCCGCTTTTACGTCTAAGCCAACGATGTATATCTTACATAGGTTTTGGAAAAACTCATCAGGACGGGCTTACTCCTTGGGCAAATTATGTCCATATATCTATTATACTATTATAATTCCCTATATTGAAAATTGTAAGAAATTTTTTTTGAAACTGTAATCTTGAAACAGAAAACGAAATAATAGATTGTTTCACTGCGACAACGGCGATTACTTTGTTCTGCTATGTGAAACCGATTAAACTGGAATGGATCGCAATCGAAATGTCAGGCAATTTCACCTTAATAATAATCCTCTCTCTTTTCTCGATAAGCTGCCGTCTCTTTTCTACATATTGTCATTATTTCAGGCAAGCACCTTTGCACGAATAAATAAATTCAATAAATGAATATCTTCAGGCCATTACCAAAAAAGGGGTAGACAAAGGTCTAGACATTTAAATTCTTTCGACCCACCTTCCACCGAAGTCAATTTTTTGGGACAACTTAACAGGTGGAGAGCCCGTCGCCGCCTTTTTGTCTAAGCTAACGATATAATTCGTACTAAAGTTTTTGAAAAACCCATTGGTTTAAGCCTAAATAAATTTAATTACAAATATAAATTTATTTCCGTGTGGTTATGAAGTAAGAATATGCTTTTCTTCCCTTGGGTGTAGTATTTTCTTCCCTTTAGAATTCCATTGGCTACCGATTGATTCAGGAAATCTTGAAATATTTCAGACTAAAATTTGGCAGATCGGTAACGGGCAGCAGAGTCTCATGTGTTAAGTTTCTCGTACTGCGATTGCTAAACCGTTTGCCAAGCATGCCGATTATGACGGATCCTCTTCAGGCAGAGATCTATAACTTGCACTGGACTTTAAAAGCCGTTTCGCTATAGTAGTAACAAATTAAAAAGTAAACAAGGGGAGAAATTGTCAATTTGAATTTACACTGGCTGGAGTCACCGAAAACCAGCGTCGTGGCAAAATTTTGCAGAGTGATTCCCAACTCCCAAAGCAACACTTTGGTATAAACGCAGACATAGAAATATATGTATGATATATATACAGAAATAGGTCATTTTAGCGATAAGAACTTAAGGAAAGTATTTTTCTTAATTAGTTGGAAAAAATTTTGTAACGTTTAATAACCTAATTTTGAAGTGTTTTTTTTAACATTTTTTAATATTGTAATGAATAGTCACACAGTGTTTTAGAAACAGACCGTTCTTACTTTTTTCTTTCAATAGAGTATACTTTTGAGGCTTTTTTCATTATTTCCACCGACTTATCTGGGACATAGATAACAGTGAATCATCACCTAAAGGCGCATACCCATTTCGTCAATTAATTTACCAGAGCTGTCTGTATATTTTAGCTCGAAGCCGGTACAAAAAAGTGCCTCTAACTTAATAAAAGCTTCAAAATATTACAAATTTCAGCACGATAACGAGCTCCTTTATGTTTTTATTTTCTTTTGGAGAAAGAAAATAAATGATGGTGAAGATTAATTATTTATGAAAATCTTCATAAAAGGTAGAGTTTATCTCTGCCCAGAAGTTGTCTAATTAGGCAGTTAATTATGTCAAAACAATACTTTTATCCTTGTTTTGGTGTTCTTTTCATCAAAGTTGAAATTAAATTGGAAAGAATTTCATCTCCGTCAGAAGGATCGGCAATTTGTCAAATATATCTGTGTAAGAAGATACTTTTAAAACCCAGTTAGCAGTGACCTTGACTTGGAAGCTATGGGTTACGGGTTGCAATCCCGCAGGGGGCAAACATTTGTGTGGTGAATATGAATGTCGAGTACAACTCGAGTCATGGATGTTGATATAGTGAATTGATGTTCATATAAAATATATTGCACCTTTGGCTTGGACACTAAGCCGGTGATAGGTTCACCACCTGTCACGTTGTCTCATATAGGTTTCGCTGAAAGGTGGCTTGAAAGGATTTAGGAGTATGTTTATATTTTAATATAAAGTTGTCGTTTATATAAAAATAAATAAATATAAATATCTTCACGCAATTCTCAATACAGGGGAAGACAGAGGTTTAGTCTAGACAATTAAGTCCCTTCGACCCTCCTTCAATCGAAAATATTTTCGGGACACCGTGTCACACAGGTGGGGATTCGTACATAAGTTGTTGAGAAAACCCATTGGTACGAGCTGCCACCTGGGGATGGAGCTCAGGTCTCTTGACTCGAAATTCCGACCATCCAACCACTCGGCTATCGTGACTATCATAGTTATTTTTATAATCTCAAAAAAAAAACCCTTCACAACTTTCATCACATAAAACAAGTAACGAAAATTAATTATTCGTAGTAGGTTAACTGTGAATCGCGATATGCTAGTTACGTATTGAAATAGGTTAGCGGAATAACAGTCGCATTATTTCTACTCCCTAATTCGCAAGATAAATCTATCGTCTCAACGGTGGGACATGATTAATGAATGTTTTAATATAGGATCATGTGAGATGCTCAGTGAAGAGTACTGCGTGGAACGCTAACAGTCGAAAGTTTCGACCAATAAATGATCTAAATTAATTTATATATAAAATAAGTAAATAAATAAATAAATATCTTCACGCAATTCCCAATACAGGGGTAGACAGAGGTCTAGTCTAGACAATTAAGTCCCTTTGACCCACCTTCCACCGAAGATATTTTCGGGACAACGTGACAGGTGGTGAGCCCGTCGCCGTCTTTATGTCCAAGCCAACGATATAATTCGTACATAAGTTTTGAAAAACTCATTGGTACTGCCACCCGGGGATCGAACTCGGGTCTCTTGACTCGAAATTCCGACTACCCAACCACTAGGCTATCGTGACTATTTTACACTATCGTCACTATCGTGACTATTTTCGTGACAAAATTAATTTCGTATTAAATAATTACCTTTTACACTTTTGAGCACGATAACCGATTGGGTGATTAGAATTCGAGTCAAGGAATATAAGTTCGATGCCCTAGGAGCTAGGATCGTACCTATAGGTTTTTCAAAAAAACTTAAATACTAATTATATCGTTGGCTTGGAAGTTAAGACAGCGACGGACTCACCCCTTTTTTTCTAACATATTATTATTTAATAATAGTTTAATAATACATAATTATTCAGTTTTAAAATTAAAATTAATGAATAACAGTTACTTCTAAATAAATTGTTTAAGATTGGCCAATATTACGTAAAACAAAATTATGATTATAATACACAACACGAAAAGGCTTATTACGTTTTGGTAATATAAATTATGAATTTATGTGAATTTTGTTTTTTGGCTTTTTTATTTTTGGCCTTTCCATTAATATTTAATCTTATTAAAACTATTTGTATCTATACATCCCTTAAAAATATTAAATAAACTGTCACGATAGGGGAGTGGTTGGGTGATCGGAATTTCGAGTCAAGAGACACGAGTTCGATCCTTCGTACAATATTTTTTTCATAACATATGTACGATTACATCGTAGGCTTGGACATAAAGACCTAGACAGGCACGCCGCCTGTTACGATGTCCTAAAAATGTCTTCGGTGGAAGGTGGATCGAAGAACTTAATTGTCTAAAGGACTACACTTTTATTTTTTTTTAAATAAACAGCAGAATGTGAAGCAATGTAACAGTCAGTGCAAACTACAATATTGCTTTAGCAATGCCGCTTCCTAGTATTGCAAATGTAATAAAAATGATTGAAACGTTGTTATGTTACAGAACAAACAGCGTAAGGAATAAGAAATTCTGTATGAAAATAGAAAAAAACGCGACGCTATAAAATATATTTCTCACATCCGCGAAAGTATTGCAACGTAATTTAAAGAAAGTGTTAGTAACAAATCAGAGGATTGCTCTAGGAATATAATAAAGACGATCTTTTAAACAAGTTTTTTTACTCAGTTTATATCTAATTCACGGTAGCCGAGCGGTTGGGTGATCGGTTATCGATTCAAGAAACCCATTGGTACGAGCCTGTCACCTGGCGCGATCGCCAGGTGACAGGCTCGTACCAATGGGTTTAAAAAAAAACGTATGTACGAATTATATCGTTGGCTTGGACATAGACGGCGACGGGCTCACTATCTGTTGCGTTTTCCCAAAGAATGTCTTCGATGGAAGGTGGGTCGAGAGGTTTACATTGTCTAGACATCTGTTTACAAAAATAAAACTGTGAAAATAGTTAAAAACTAAATAATAAATATTTAAACTATTAAATTTCGCACTGATACTCCATATCTATTTATATTTAAAACTAGCTGACCCGGCGAACTTCGTACCGCCTTATCGTAGCTTTGATGCATTCTTTATTTTGTATAGCTGACCTATCTTATGTGTGAATACCTACCTTCGCAATTTGAACTGGAATCTATAATATCCTCCATATAAAAATGAATACCCATTTCCCTGGGTACTTAACTGAGAAGAACTTTACTAATTTTATTAAATAAAACAAAATATATATTTTCATAATAGCGTTTATTGCATACGGTTTAATAATTTCACTTATATTTTTACAAATCGCTATTGAACAACTTGTCATTTTGAAGTAAACACTGAGCTCAACATCACGCTCGCTCTAGAAAGCAACTAATAGCCTCTGTACCCTTCACTGCTTCTCTGTATTCTAATGCTTTTCGATAAACTATATTTTTAGTTTTACGTTCTGGCGCATAAATAATGTTGATGGTTTTTCGACACGGGAACAGGCGACATATAATTAGCCATGTGAAAAACATGGATTTTCTAGGTTGATGCCACATACACTTAGCGACTGCCCTTGCGATTTATTTATTGACATTGCAAATGCAAGCCGCACTGGAAATTGTAAACGTTTAAAGCAGAATGGCATATCGTTCGGTATCATAGGGATGCGTGGGATTAAAACATCTTCGCCTTTGTACTTCCTTTTCAAAATTGTTGCTTCGATGACGTTGTTCAATAATTTCTTCACCGCAAGCCGGGTGCCATTACACAGACGTGGCTGGTTTATGTTCCGTAACATAATAATTACAGATCCGATTTTTAATTGCAGATTATGAGATATTAAGTCGGGCAATTCCAGCGAATTTAAAAATTCTGTTGGATAATTGACAGCTTTATCTTCATTAGTAATGGAATCAACTGATTTGTAATTCTTCAATTCGCCAGCTATTCTCTCTTGAATCTAAAAATTCATTTCATTCACATAAACATTTTTGCAGCCAATATAACAAACCAAACGTGCCAAACCATAGCCAAACGTGATTTACGTAATTTTCAGCAACGTTTGGGAATACCATCTCCATGAGTTCGGTCTTTGATTCACAAAAGTTACAAAAATTGGCAGGGACTGTGACACTGTGGTTTGGAGTAAAGGGTATCGCCCTGGCATTGTGGAAGTCTCAAGTTCGTATTCCACTTATGTTTGTGATTATTTTAAATTTCTTCCATGTATAACAAGAAGCAAATCGTTACACATATGTATGAAATAATGAATAAATGAAGAAAGGATTTAATATGCCCTATTATACACCTAATAATTAAATAACAACAAAAATTAAAAAGAATTAAAAACAAAAGAAAAATTAAAAAGAAATGCTCCTCAAAGAATTAAACAAAAGTTAAAATTAATTATTAAAGCACTGACAACTCCGTATCTTTTTGTATATAATAGGAATAAGAAAATCTATTAAATGTATGTGCTTGATGCGACGGAAGTATGGGACTCGGTTCACATTAAACTTTTAGATTTGTAGTGATACGTACGTGGTCATAATTCTGTGACCCTTTCTCGGGCCTTTCATATTTTTGATATATATTTTGAATTTTCTTTTGTAACAAAACAATAATGTCAAAGCATGTCAGACACAATACATAACGGCCTGTAATATCCAATACAGAACATAGACCTCTCTAGAAAAGATGATTTCCTAAAATCATCACGCTTGGTGAGCGGATTGGTGATGGACAGCATCAAAAATCTTACCCTTTAGACACAACTATCGGACATTATTTAATTTCATTATAGTCTGGTATTTTTTGATATAGCAATCTGGTTAAAATAGCATTAAACTAGCAAATGTTTTAATCAGGGCTTATCTTCAAGTCATATAAACATATGAGACATCAACAAACCAGTATGCCGTTTATCTATATTCGTACAGACAAATGTTCCCTGCAGGCTTAAGGCGTCTCCCATAAAAAAAGGCTTGTCACCCTTGGCAAGCGGATTAACGATTTTGAAAAATAAGAATAAAAGTTATCCCGCCATATAACTGTAGCCAATGTCATTTCGAAGGCTTTTCCCTTTGTCGCCTTTTACGACCACCACGAGAAGGGAGGGGGTGTTTTTTTATATTCCTATTCCTACACCACACTTCTTATAAATATTTTATATTGCATAAATATTTTAATAATAGGTTTGTACTATTTCTATATACGCAATGATTTATGACAAGCAATCCTTTCTGATAACGAGTAGGGCGGTACCGAACCTGTAACCGAAAGAACCTGTAAAATAATTCTGTAACCGAAGATTGATGACTCACTTTCATTACCCCGTCAATGGAATTGAACATTTATGTTTTGAAATACTCGACAAATGGCTAGGTCAATTTACTTTCACTGCATTTTTTTTACATTACTTTCTTTATGAGTGCCCCTTTTTCTGAAGTTGTAATATTACCATCTCATAAATAATTAACAAATATCAACATAGATTGGAACATTACATACATTGATCTGATCCCTAAGTGGCTGAAGCATTATGCCATGGCATCGGAAACAAAGAAGTTACTCGATCGGGAATCGAACTTAGGAACTCAGAGCTGGCGACATCATGAAAACTGGTGTGTATTGAGCTCGACATAGTAATGTTTCTGCGTTCTTCATTTACAATTTTATATTTGTTATATTCTACGATAGCTATTTAGATGGCTTTATATTAGATGGATTTTATTTCGGACTCTAATATGACCTAGAAACTCATTCCATCTATATTTTCTGCGTTATGTATAAGTTATACTAAAGGATATACATAAATGGAACAATTATATAGTAAATGGAAATATCTCGATATTTCCATTTACTACTAAAATATGGCGGTATAGCCATCTCGCAAACGACATACAGGTAAATATTTCTATCGCCAATACGCTTGGCAAACGTAGCACTTGTGATTTATTACAATTTAGTTCAGTTCAACCCTAAAAAGACACAAATTTGCGCGGTTGCCGCTAAAAAGAAATCCTTCTTCGTGTCACCTCTTCCTTGGCGTCGACTTATCAAGCATCGTTCCGTTTTTCGGTCACTTGGAAGGGAAGATCAAATAGGCATCTAAAAAGCTTGGTGTGCTCAGCTATGTTCTATCTGATCAGTTAGATCCCCTGGCTTTACGAAAAGATGTTGCATCTCTTTGAATTTTCTATAAAATCTATTACGGGGAGCGCTCTACTAGCGGGGAATTTCACTATCGTACCTTACGGCATAGTCAAAAATTCCATCAACACCTCCTTGGCATTCCACCACAGTGGGTTATTCGCGGCATTTTTTCCAGACACTTGCACTTTATAGAATGTGCTGCCGTCAGCGGTTTGTATGCACCGATACGACTTAGGAACCTTCAAGAACCAATAACTTTCTCAAGGGCCGGCAACGCATCTGCTTTTCCTCTGGTATTGCAGGTGTTCATGGGCGGCGCTAATCACTTACCATCACATGAGCCACTTATTGTTTACCCCCCTATCCTATAAAAAAGTAAGATTTATATCGCAGGCTTGGACATGAAGAAGGCGGCAGGCTCACCACCTGTCGAGTTATCCCATAAATGTCTTCGTTGATAGGTAGACCGAATGGAATTATTTGTCTATAAAAAATATCTTCACGCTATTACCAATATTGGGGTAGATCGGTCTACCCAAATATTGGAATAGCGTGAAGATATTTTTTTAAATATAATCTTTACTTGTCCTCTCCCGCAGGGGCCTTTGACATAACCACCACGCTTGGTGATCCAATGATGAATGTATATAGGTTTAACATTTATAAAAATGTGAATACTAACATGTGAAACGTGTAAAAAAAAGTCACGATAGCCGAGTGGTTGGGTGGTTGGAATTTCGAGTCAAGAGACCCGAATTCGATCCCCAGGTAGCAGGCACGTACAGGGTTTTTCGAAAACTTATGTACGAATTATATCGTTGGCTTGTTGACATAAAGACGGCGACGGGCTCACCACCTGTCACGTTGTCCCGAAATTATTTTCGGTACAAGGTGGGTCGAAGGGACTAAATAGTCTAGACTAGACCTCTGTTTACCACTGTATTGGAGATTGCGTGGAGATATATATTTTAACGTATGGAATTGCATTCACTAACCTATGCATTGGAGCTGGAAGGAAGCCAAACAAGAAAAAAGCCGAGAATACTTTCCTAGTTGCCTAAGTATAGTGACGAGGGAAAATCCATTGAGCCATTGGGAATCTGTCACATTTCACGAGGCTAAAATATTGCATCTGGGAATCAGACAGAAAACTTTTTGCAGCCGTATAGCTGTTGGCTTTTTTTATGTTACACATTAATTTAAGATTTTTTTTATTATTTTTATATCTTCACGTATTTCCCGATTCATGGTTTCACAATTTAGTCGTCTCGGTATACACTTCTTCGGGAATTATTTATAGTACCCCTTGCCCCTTACTTACTTTGCTTCTGAATTTTGGTCTGTAATTTTTCGATATGGTTATCAAGGCATCTGTTCTAGCCATTATCATTTCTAGGAGGTAGTATATTGTCACGCCGATATCACATGTCAAACCACGTACATAGCACGAATGATCTGAATCCGGTCTAGTATTTTTCGAGATAGTTTAATTAAAACTTTTCCCTACAGTCACCTCTTATGACACCCACCTATCCGTAAGGTAACATATATCTCGAGTAATAAAAAGCCTAGTTTCAATAGCAATAAGGTCACCAGGATGCGATGACTTATAATGTGATAGGTCGGCATTCTCATAATAATTTCCATGGCATTCAAGAGGGGGCCGTAGTAGTGCCTTGGTGATGAGGGGTACCAGGTTTTTTTAGTTAAGTCATCTTTAAATTAAAGAGAAAAAAAGACTGGCATAAGTAAATAAAGAGAATAGAGATTTAAAATTTCAACTGAAGCGCTGCCACGGTTCGGCAAAAGTAGTGGGTTCGAATCCCGCTCGTGTCAGTTAAAATTTTAAAAACATTTTTTCTCTTTAATTTAATAACAAAATGTTCAGCAAAACTTATATACTTTCAAATAAAAAATTCCATAATTAAAACACCATAAAAAATTATTTAAATATTTATTTTATTTTTATTTATTAACTATTTCGCAGGATATGGGACAGACTTTTGTCTAGCAGTGGGCCCGTATAGATAAATATTGATTGATTCGCTTTCTAAAGTTAGCATCCTAACGCCTTAGCTATTAAGGCTTCAGTTAGTTTGAATTGTGTCACAAAGTGAATTCCAATCACTCGATAAAGTTAATTTTTGCGAATCAATATTTATCAAACAACATAATTTTCATGATCGATCCATCAAAATTTATAGCAGATATCTCGCTCAAAAGGTTGCTAAGGCGACTCGTAAATAAAGTCGTTCGAAAACTTCATATACATAAACTTCATTTATGAGAAAGTCAATATTTACGATGTAAAATCTGAGAGAGTTGTATTATAATATTTTAACACGAGCATTTATGTAAAAATGATATTTAGGGATTTGAAAATTAAATTCTTCCTATGGGAGAGGCTTATGTCCTGCAGTGGACTTCAATAGGCCGGTATGTAAGTATGTAAATAAAAAAAAATTGTTTCATGAAAACAATGTAGAAATCAAATTAACTTATTTATAGTTTTAAAAAGAAGTCAATTACTTTATATATACAGAAACTACAGGGTGGGCCAAGAATTCGTTAACATTTAATTGTATCTTACCGCGCAAACTATTGCCGCGCGGGGCGCGGGCGCGGGCAGGGGCACTAGCTCGCTTCTTGGAAATTTAGTCGCAATGGATCGCTTCACGGGGCCGCAACGCGCTTACTGCGTGAAACAGTTTTATTTAAACGACTTTTCGCTCATTACTGTGAGACGCTTATTTCGCGTTTAATATGGTTTACACGACTTAAGTCAGTGTCCAAGTGCTCCTTTAATAAAGAAATGGGTGAAGAAGTTCGAAGAGACGGGATCTACACTAAATGTGAAACAAACCGGCGGCCCACGGACTTCTCAGAGCGAACAGAACGTGCAGAAAGTTTCCGCTTCTGTTCGACGTGATCCAGATTTATTGACACGCAAACGTTCGACTAAATTAGGATTATCCCGCACTTCATTACGCCGTATTTTGAAATTAGATTTGAAATTACATCCATATAAGATCCAGCTAGTGTAAGAACTAAACCCTAATGAGTTAAATTTGCGTAAGTATATGACTTATTTGCCGAAACAATGTTAACTCGGTTCAGTAATTTTTCACAACATCTTATTTTCTGACGAAGCCCATTTCCACCTACATGGACATGTAAACAAACAGACAGTTGCAGATATTGGAGCAGCGAAAATCCTAAAGCTAAACATGAGAGGCCACTTCACTTTCCTAAGGTAACTGTATGGGCTGCAATTTCAGCAAAAGGAATCAGCGGACCTTACTTTTTTGAAGATTCTCGAAGCCGTTCAGTTACTGTTAATTCTGCCGAGTATGTGAAAATGTTACGGGAGTTCATAGCACCGATGCTACTGACATTTGCTGGCTATAATCGTAACTCATGGTTTCAACAAGACAAGACTCGCTAAGATGAGTGCAAAAACCGAAAAGGTGGTCATTTAGACGAAATAATTTTTAAAAAATAAATTAAAACTAATTAGCTTTCTCGTAAATAAACGATTTCCAAAATATGTTAAATGGTTTTTTATACGATTTTTTTAAATGTTAACTAATTCATGGCCCACCCTGTACAAAATAAAATCAGTAAAAATACGTGAAAAGAAAACTTTCTTTACTTTGTTAATGAATTGGCGACACGAACGTACATTATAATTTATATACATACGGGGTAGCACTGCACGAATCTATAATTAACATAATCTGTTTAAAATATGTTATTGATTTATTTATCTTCACGCACAATCCCTGACGGGGTAACCAGAGAAAACAGATCGCCAAGTGTCACGATCCTTACATACCTCTTTCGCTTCTTTCAGATTCATCATCTTCTTCATATATGCACGTCTAGGTATCCGAGTACTCCTGACCCTCCAGGAGTACTCGGATACCTAGACGTACCTCTTAAAGCAATTTGCTCACATGGTCTTCGAAAGTTAGTCTCGGTCTACCTCGACACCTTTTAATATTAACTTTCGCGCTATATATTTTCTTCACCATGCGGTCTTCACTCATTCGCTCAACGTGCCCAAACCAACGAAGCACGCCTTTATCTGTTGTTGTAATAAGGTCATATTTCAAATTTTCCATATTGCGAATCAGACAACCTGCATGCAACCTGCTTTTATGCTTCTTCTGGCATACTCAGGTTTCGCTGCCATGTAACAAAGTCTGTACCAATACTGCGTTATGTATTGCAAGGCGTGCACTTTTCACTACGCCTTGCCTTTTGACTAACGCAATCGGGGCACCATTGGCTTTGTTCCCGGCAGCGACACGCCTGTCCACATCTAAATCACATCTTCGATCCCGGATAAACGCACTCCTCAAGTATACAATTTCATAGAAAGGCCTATGATAGAGTGGTGAGAAATGAATTGTGATCAGCATTGACCATGAAAGGTGTCAGCAGTATCCTCATACGAGCATTGGAATCTCTTTATAGGGATTCCTGTGCTTGTGTAAGGATAATCGGGGCATACACTGAATAGTTTAATATCGAAAAAGGTGTTAGACAGGGATGTGTAGCGTCACCGTGGCTGTTTAATCTGTTCATGGACAATTGCTTGACAGATTTAAAAGATAATGAAAGTGGGTTGAGAATGAATGAGTTACTCGTCAAATGTTTTCTCTATGCTGATGATCAAGTATTACTTGCGTCTTCAGCCGAGAAGTTGCAGGAGATGGTAACTGCTATGAATGGAGCTTTTGTTAGAAAGGGGATGAAGATGAATGTTAAGAAGACGTAAGTGATGGTGTTTGAAAGAGATGAGGCCATGATATACTGCAATATAGTGATTGGAGATAAACAAATTGAACAGGTGAATGAGTTTGTGTATCTGGGTTCAAAGTTCACAAGATATGGAAAGTGAGAGAGTGATATTGAAAGAAGAGTGAATGCAGGAAACATGGTGAATGGAACTTTGCACTCCTTAATGAGCAGTCGAATGGTGTCTAACAAGGCTCGTTTGGCTGTGCATAGGGGAGTTTTGGTGCCGACACTCATGTACGGAAGTGAAAGTTGGGTATGGTAGAAGAAACATGAAAGCAGAGTAAATGCAGTTGAGATGAGAGCATTGAGAAGTATGTTAGGAGTTAAACTGAGTGACAGGATAAGGAATAGTGAAATAAGGAAACGTTGTGGTCTGAAAGAAGATGTAGTGACTAAAATTGAGAAAGGTATGCTGAGATGGTTTGGCCATGTCGAGAGAATGAATGAATAACGATTGACGAAAAAAGCATATAATGCGAGTGTGAATGGAAGTGTAGGAAGGGAAAGACCTAGGCGGACGTTTCGATACCAAATCAGGGGGGTCCTGAAAAAAGGCCAGGTCAAGAGTACCCTGATTCGAAGAGAATGTATGAAGGGAATAATGAAAGTGGACGAAGCGAAACAAGTATTAAAGGATGTAGCAAGTGGAAATAAGTGGTCTCTGCCTACCCCTATGGGAAAGAGGTGTGATTATATGTATGTATGTATGTACAATTTCATTCACCTGTTCTGTGTTATGTCTGTTTAAAATAATTTAAAATAAATAAAATATTATTTATTATGTTCATACTTTCAATTTCAAATCATATTTATCTGGTGCCGGAGTATAAAACACGAGCTTACAATACCTTACTACTTTATTTTGTACATTATTTTCCTTCCTACATGTCAAGTAATCGTATATCACACCACTCATTTATGACAATTTCCATTCCAAGAGTTTCATTTTCTTTGATTCACTATTTCTTTGATTCGAGATTACCGATACATTTTACGATCTCTGACAACAGTAGAAAGTGTTTGTGGATAGTACCTATTGTTTATCTTAATCTTTATGACTTCTCGATATTGTGCTCTGTGATTTCATTCATTTTAGCCTACCTACGAAGCTAAGGAAAGCAGGATCGAATCCATATCATGAATGGTAATATTTTATCTCTTATAATAATAAATCATACAATACATTTCATGTGTTTGATAAATTACACATATTTCTTTAGTATCAATATGAGAGGTACATTTAACATTGTAATCGTCACATAAAAATATCTTCACGCTATTCCCAATTCTGTGTCCTTTTGTACTTTCGAGCGACCTTTCGCCCAAACCTATTTTTGGAAGAACGTGACAAGTAGTGAGCCTGTCACCGTCTTTATGTCCAAGCCAACGATACTTTATTCTTTTTTTATTTTTAACACGCTTTTATAAGCTTCTGTATGTTTGTAACCGACTTCTTTGGGCGCGATTTTGACCCACTTTTATCTGCCAGCTTTCTTTCAAACTTTGTAGATTTTTCGAGGACCGATGACAATACACTAATTTGATAAAAAACTAAAAAGTAAAAAATAAATAATATTAAATTAAAGAGAAAAAACATTAACTTTTTTCTCTTTAATTTAATAACATAAAAGTTCAGCATAAATATGCTTTAAAAATCAACAAAATTGCATAATTACGATTAAAGTTGGCGTTATCGTATTGATAATTCCTAACTGAAAAGTCAGGATTTTCAAATTGTCACTTGCTAAAGGGATAACAGATGGCGCCTATGCCAATAAACAAGGCATTAGTAATATGAGAGAATACAGAGTTGAAATTTCAACTGATGCGTGTAAGACACGGTGGCTGTAAGGCACGGTTCGGCGAAGGTCACGGGTTCGAATCCCGCCTGTGTCAGTTGAAATTTTAACTTTTTTCTCTTTAATTTAATAATATAAAAGTTCAGCATAAATATGCTTTAAAAATCAACAAAATTGCATAATTAAAAATAAATAATAGTTAAAAAAACTAAAAAACACGCTTTTTATAGGAAACCGACCTAAATAATAGAAAATAAATTTTGATAAATTTAAATTAAGAATAGCGTTAAAAATTTCAATAAATATAAATTAATAATAGTGTTGTTAAGTCACGATAGTCAAGTAGTTGGGTCGTCGGAATTTCGAGTCAAGAGACCCGAGTTCGATCCTCAAGTGGCCGTACTAATGGGTTTTTCTAGAACCTATGTACAAATTATATCGTTGGCGTTTATGTCCAATAAAGACGGCGACGGGCTCACCACCTGTCACGTTGTCCCGAAAATATGTTCGGTGGAAGGTGGGTCGAACGGGCTTAAATGTCTAGACTAGACCTCTGTCTACCCCTGTATTGGGAATTGCGTGAAGATATTTTTTTAATAATAGTGTTTTTGGGGGATGATGTTGCTCGCGTCCGTGAGAAATACTTGAATCTTGACTCTCACACGTATCCCCTGGGTAGTGCTAAACGAGCAGCTCCCCTTTCCGGTGGTAGGCTTCGGTCGCAGGCTTTAAGTTACCACCCACCTAAGCAAAGCCTTGCCGCCAAGTGACTTCGGACGTGTTCCGGCAAGATGCTTGGTGAAGCCTTATGGAAGTTGGGTCTGAACAGTTGCGTTGCATATGTGAACCGGGTACGACACGTCAACTTTTGCTGTGTCGGGTGCTTGATTGTGGAGGGTAGCGGGATCCGAAGCACGGTGCTCCGCTGGCCGACCGCAGGTAGTAGGGGGCCCAATTAGTGAACTAGCTACTCATGAAAGGCTGCCCCGCCAACTAGCGAAAAATCCCAGGGTGGCTCCATCGTGCCGGTTAGCGACCGGGTGAGAGGACCCGATGGCGATCTCTGGGGGGGTTCGGGCGTCCCCGCAGTCTCCAAATCAAGCTCCCACAGGCACACAAATTTTTTCGTGTCGTTGGGTCATCAAAGCAACGCCTCGTTCAACTGCCATCTTCCTTCCCTTTTCACTCCTTATCATTTATGAAAAGTACCAAAAAGAAAAGTAAGGTTAAACAGCGGTTGCACGTCCTCTTCTTGAAAGTGCACCTCTCTAACATCCGAGGATTGCACTCAAATCTCAATGCAGTCCATCACCATCTTGAGACTGAGAAGCCGCACCTACTTTTTCTGACGGAGACGCAAATTGGATGTCCGTTAGATGTGGCGTACCTTGACTACCCAGGGTTCTCGCTGGAGCACAACTTTCACCTTCGGGCCGGAGTCTGTGTGTACGTCAACAATGACATCTGCTGCCAGCGTCTCCGTCACCTTGAAGACCCTACTTTTCAACCATTTGGGTGTTGGTGGACACAGGTGACGATAAGATCGTTTATGCATGTGTTTACCGTTCGCACAGCGGTGACCAGGAGACAACTCGGTTATTCGAATATCTAAGTGAGGCCGCTGATTTGGCCCAGCATCGGTACCCCTCCGCACAATTAGTCTTTCTGGGAGACTTTAATGCCTCTCACCAGGATTGGCTGTTCCCATACCAGAAGACTGACCATGCTGGGAGGGAAATGAGGAATTTCGCCTTATCGCTAAACCTCTCCCAGATGGTAAAGCAAGCTACTAGGGTGCCAGACGTTGAAGGTCATACAGCCAATTGTCTAGACCTCCTGCTGACCACTGATCCTGACAGATATGAGGTAGAGGTGGCTTCTCCACTAGGAACCTCTGATCACTGTCTGGTGAAATCTGTATCGTCTTACATGCCAACAGACCTCGACCCACATGGTACTAGGCGAGTGTGGCGATACAAGTCAGCAGATTGGGATGAGATGCGACACTTCTTTGCATCTTATCCTTGGCGGCAGGTCTGCTTCTCTTCCGGAGATCCATCGAGATGCGCGGTTGCTATAACTGACGTGGTATGTTTAGCTATGGAATATTTTATTCCTTTGCTGATGTACCCGTTGGTGGCAAAGCTCGCCCATGGTTCAGCGCCGAATGTTCCCAAGCCGAAAACCTTAAACATTTGGCGTACCTCTCATGGGTTGACGCTCGAAACCGTAAAACTCCGGATGTCAGATCCAAGAAGAGAGCCTTTAATCAAGCCGCCAAGACTTACAAAAGGTGTTGCGGAAGGCTCGTTTCGACCGCATTAGGCATATTGGCACGAAGCTCTCTGCTCAACCATCTGGCAGTAGAGCTTTTGGTCTCTTGCCAGGGCGGTCGAGGCGAGTTTTTGTAAACCTTCACTGCCTCCGCTGGTTAAGCCCGACGGGACATTGGCTCATGCGGCAAAAGAGAAGGCAGAACTGTTCGCGAATCTCTTTGCCAGCAACTCGCGTCTGGACACAAGCAACGCAGTTCCAACTTCCCTACCTCCCTGTGGTACTTCAATGTCAGAGGTCCACATCACTAACAAAGAGGTTCTCAAAACGTTGCGACATCTGGACGTGAACAAAGCCAGTGGACCTGATGGTATTCCAGCCATAGGGTTTAAGACCTGTGCACCCGAGTTGTCTCCTGTTCTGACACGCTTGTATCGCCTCTCCTTGAAGACTGGAATAGTTCCCAAATCCTGGAAGCTTGCTAACGTGCAGCCCGTGCCCAAAAAGGTAGCCGTGTTGACCCAGTCAATTATCGACCTATTTCAATTACCTCCATACTCTGTAAGATTATGGAGCGTATATTGAACTCGCACCTCTTGGCATACCTAGAACATAACGATCTCCTTAGCGATCGACAGTACGGGTTTCGCCGAAATCGGTCGACTGGGGACCTTCTAGTGTATGTCACACATCTGTGGGTGAGGCCCTCGAGAATAGTGGTGAAGCACTCGCGGTTTCGCTCGATGTCTCGAAGGCTTTTGACAGGGTCTGGCATGCTAGCCTTATCAATAAGCTTCCTTTATATGGTATATCCCCTGGACTGATAGCCTGGATAGAAGACTTTTTGCGGGAACGGTCTTTGCGAGTCGTTATTGACGGCTGCTCATCGGAGGCTATGGCGATTAATGCCGGAGTTCCTCAAGGGTCTGTTCCGTCCGCAACTCTCTTTCTGCTGCACATAAACGACCTGCTCGAGCCCGTTCTCTTTGGATATGCAGATGACAGCACAGTTGTGGAGAGATATCTGGCGCGTGTTCAGTCCAGACAGGATCAAGTACAGTCTGCTCGGGGGGCCATGGTAGAGCGTATGGATCTTACATTACAGGCAGTTTCCAACTGGGGCAATACCAATCTTGTGAGATTCAATGCCACCAAAACGCAAGCGTGTCTGTTCTCCGCCAAAAGGAGCCAGTTCACCTTGGCTCCTAAATTTCAGAATGTATCTCTGGAATACACCGACCGCCTCCAGTTACTAGGAGTCGAAATCACGTCAAAGCTTAACTTTGGGCGGTTCATTGAGTCTAAGGCTAAAGCCGCTGCAAGGAGATTGGGAGTTCTTGCAAAGTGCGGCGTTACTTTACTCCGGGACAGCTTCTGACCCTATATAAAGCTCAGGTCCGGTCGGCTGTAGAGTACTGCTGCAACATATGGGCTGGAGCTCCTAAATATCAACTGGCAGCCTTGGATTCTGTGGAGAGACGGGCCAAGCGGCTAATCGGTGATCCTGACTTGGTTACTACCAATTTGTCCAGTCTCGAACACAGACGTCGCGTGGCCAGTCTCTCGGTGTTCTACAGGTTACATTTTGGAGAGTGTGCGAAGGAATTACATGAGTTAATTCCCCCTTCTCCTTTCCATCATCGGACAACAAGACGCACGTCGGGTCTCCATCCTTTTGTTGTCGATATACCCTGCATTCGGACGAAGCGTTTTGCTTCGTCGTTCATAATGCGTACAGCAAAGGACTGGAATAATTTGCCTGCATCAGTCTTTCCGTCCGATTACAATGTGGGTGTCTTCAAGAGAAGAGTGAATAGGCTCTTTCTAAGCTAGTGTGCCTACCAACAAAAACTACATCGCCACTTACCATCAGGTGGGATTGTAGTTAAACGCTAGCTTATAATGTTAAAAAAAAAAAAAAAAAAAAAAAAAAAAAGAATAAAGAAAAATATATTATTTTGAAAGAAGCGTGGGGTGCATGGTGTCAATACTTATAAATATTTTATTATGATATGAGTAGAGTGATGATCATTTTGATAATACCTTAAAAAGCACCCCACGCTTTTTTAAAATAAAATATTTTTTTATTCACACTATTATTAATTTGTATTTAATGAAATTTTTACGATATTCTTAAATTAAGAGGGTCAAGAGTACTCGGATACCTCGACGTGCGTGTATGAAGAAGATGATGAATCTGAAAGAAGCGAAAGAGGTATGTAGGGATCGAGACACTTGGCGATCTGTTCTCTCTGGCTACCCCGTCAGGGATTGTGCGTGAAGATAAAGAGAAGTAAGTTCTTTATTAAAGTTTATAAATTTATTGAAATTTTTTAAGTTCGGTTTTCTGTAAAAAGCGTGTTTTTTAGTTGTTTTATAGTTTTTTTTTAAAGAATTATTTATTTTTTACGTCGAGTTTATTTTATAATCAAGTTATTTTAGATGTTTTTTTTAAAACGACAATTACTCACTAAGCGGAAATGTAGAATAAATGCTTGTTGTAAAATATCAACGTCAAAATGTCAAATTATTTACAAAATCGTCTGTAAGTTTTCGACCGCAAAGTATATCTGCGACAGGAAGTAAAATTTTCTGCACTTTCTTAATTTGATTTCTTTCTAGCAACAATCTTCAAGTTCCGTGTATTGCATCTCATCTATATGTAAACTATATGTAATTGGTTCTGCTATTTGGTATATTCAAATGTCTTCTATATTTCATTAAATAAAATTAAAATATCTTCACGCAATTCCCAATACAGGGGTAGACAGAGATCTAGTTTAGACAATCAAGTCCCTTTGTCCCACCTTCCACCGAATATATTTTCGGGACAACGTGACAGGTGGTGAACCCGTCGCCGTCTTTATGTCCAAGCTAATGATGTAATTTGTACATAGTTTTTGAAAAACCCATTGGTACGAGCTTGCCACCTGGGGATCGACTCGGGCCTCTCGACTCGAAATTCCGACCACCCAGACACTCGGCTATCGTGACTTTTTAAATTTATGTCGTCGTTTAAATTTGTATCGTTAAGACTGACTGAACTTATTAAGACCACCAAATTTAACTACTTTACATACATTGTTCTGATTTCAAAAGTAAGCAGCTTAAGCACTTGCACAATTCCACAAGCACCGCGGTCTGCTATATATACATGTATAAATGCACACACTATAGCTGCGACACGTAACGGTGTCGCAAGTTCAGAGATTTTATCTCATCTAAAAGTATTCGTACCTTGCTAAAAGAAGTTATCACTTCAAATATTTAAATAAATAAATAAATATTTTCACGCAATTCCCAAAACAGGGGTAGACAGAGGTCTAGTCTAGACAATTAAGTCCCTTAGACCCACCTTCCACCGAAGATATTTTCGGGACAACGTGACAGGTGACGCCGTGACGGCGTCGGGGGAGCCCGTCGCCGTCTTTATGTCCAAGCCAACGATATAATTCGTATATAGGTTTTTGAAAAACCCATTGGTACGAGCGTGCCAAATATTTAAAAAAGACAAAAAGGGTTTTTATCTTCAGAGAGACAAAAACGTCTCTCTACAGTACAAAGGTCTGATGTCAAGTTATGTCAATTACTAACTAATGAGGTTAATAAATAAATTATAACTAACTAAGGTTATGTGCCTTTAAAAAAAAAGATAATGGTATCCGCCCTATAGCTGTTGGTTCCACTTTTAGACGTTTAACTTCTAAATTAGCATGTAGGCACATAACCTCCGATCTAAAGTCAAAATTTCAGCCTATTCAGTTAGGCTTCGGTAGCAGAGGAGGTTGTGAGGCAGCTGTACATTCAGTGCGTACTTTTTTAACGAATTGTCAAACAGATGTTCTCTTGAAAGTTGACCTTAGGAATGCCTTTAACTCCCTCGACAGATCAACCCTGCTGAAGGAGGTTGCGAAACATACCCCGGAAATTTACCATTACGTTTGGCAATGTTACAGTCAAAACTCTAATTTATTTTACGAAAATCATTTAATTAACTCAGCCGTCGGAGTTCAGCAGGGTGATCCACTGGGCCCAGCATTGTTTAGTTTGGGAATTCAACCGATTATTTCAAAGTTGAAATCCAAACTCAATGTTTGGTACCTAGATGACGGAACCCTAGGAGGAAAGCCAGATGACGTGCAAAATGACCTTCAAAAAATTATTCAAAATTTTAAAAACATTGGCCCTGAATTAAATAATACTTAATGTGAACTTTTCATTCCTGACCGTTTGTCTTCTCATAGACACAGTTTGTTTCAAAATTTTAACAATATATCTCCTGGCATTAAAGTAACTGAGGTGTAAACATTAAAGTAACGCCGTTATTTATAGAGAGTATGAAACCTCTTTTGAAAGTAAAATTTGATCAATTTTTAGAACATGTTAATAAACTGTATATTCTAAATTCTCATATAGCGCTTACTATTTTAAAATATTGCGTTCTTGTTCCTAAATTTACTTATTTACTCCGCTCGAGTCCAGCATGGAAATGTTCTGATTTTTTAAAACAAATTGACCTTAATCTCAAAATAGCTTTGGAAAAAATTCTAAATTTATCTTTAGTCTCATCTAGCTGGACTCAAGCTACTTTACCTGTTAGAATTGGAGGTATCGGTATAAGAGAGGTTTCAAATATTGCGCTGCCGGCTTTCCTTGCCTCCGTACACAGTGTTCATGATTTGTCACGTAAAATTCTTAAGAATGACTTGGACTTGACCTTTGCTAACGAGGCAAGAGAAGCATGGTTACGTCTCTGAGGATATTCCACTGGAACCTAACTCACAAAAACGGTGGGATATCCCGTTGGTTCAGAATGTGCAGAAATGCTTACTGAAGAATTTTCACTGTGACAGAGACCGCGCCCGCTTTCTAGGTGTTTCGACAAAGGAATCCAGTTACTGGCTACATGCTTTACCATCAAGTAACCTTGGTACATTACTAGATAACGAAAGTTTACGTATAGCTGTAGGAATACGATTGGGAGCATCGATTTGTCAACCACATCGATGTCCTTGTGGCAGCGACGTCGACGAGTTAGGCCTCCACGGACTTTCATGCCAAAAAAGTGCCGGCAGACTGTCTCGTCACGGTTCCTTGAATGAGGTCATCCGAAGGGCTCTTGTTTCCATAAATATTCCATCGGGTTTAGAGCCTTGTGGAATACATTAGCAGCCTCTCATATGAAGGGTACTTCGATAAGGGCTGGGGCGGCATCAGAGGCAGCTGAATCGGGTAAATGGCGTAAATATGAGTCTTTGAAAGGAGACTATATATTTGTTCCATTTGCCGTAGAGACAATCGGTCCGTGGGGTCCCCGCGCGATGCAGTTTCTAAAGGAATTGTATCCGCGACTTATCGTTGCCGCTGGTGACAAGAGGGCTGGTTCTTTTCTCGCTCAACGGTTAAGTCTAGCCATTCAACGTGGAAATGCAACCAGCGTTCTTGGTACCATGCCACGAGGAGTAGGGCTCTACGATTATAATAGTTTTTAGTTAATAAGTATTGTAAATATTAACATAATTTTTTCGATAATAAATATGTTCTCATAACTAATGAATAATTTAAATCGAAAAAGGTTCGGTCCATACAATTTAGTATAAGAGGGGTAAAGTGCGGGTATACTCCCAACCTAATTTACTAATTTACCTACCGGATTTCTGAAGGAAAGCGAGCCGATTCTTGAATTAGAAATATTACCCTTCTAACGGGTTATTGATCAATTAATGTAGGGATCTCAGCGATGAGGATAAACAAGATAAATACATTTGCCTACTAGTGATATAACTACGGAATCAGTGACGTTACTGGATATGTGTGAAGCAAAAAAGTATATAAAATTAATTTATTTAGCGAAATGTAAACATAAATTTGTTAAAAAAAATACAAAAGATAAGCATGTCTAAAACACATTAATATTCAATTTTACTTATTCCACATTTATTTACATTGAAATACATGACCGGTTTTCCCTTAATAAGCATATCTAACTTTTTTCCTTGTTAATTTTAATGAAATTATTTTAATAAACACTTCTTACTGATGCGGTTACTTAATCTTAAATCAACGCCAATATTTGTATTATTTAACATTACTATTATATTCAGTACCCCGGTACTAATATATTCAGTATAGAATTTTCGAAATCAGTTCACATAAGGTGGACGTTATGACGGCCGATATATATGAACAAACATTGAAAAAAAAAATACATACGACTGAATTGAGAACATGAGGTTCTCAATTCTGTCGTATGCCTTTTTGTAACGTTGATTAAATTGCCAATCAATGCAGTCAAGCAAATCTGTCTTACAAAGCCACTGTTTATACTTAGAGGTAGGAATAGGAACCAGTATACGAAATAGATTCAAAGCTTACTGTGTTTTATATACAATGTTATGCTTATACATTTTGATAATATCAACTCTAATAGAAAAGTAAAAAAGAATTAAAGATCTCGGCATTGTCCTTATCTACCTCAATAACATCTAAAAAATTAGGAATTTTATTGAAGGATTTTTATTGAATGAAATATACGTGAAAGTTACGACAAATGCTGACGAGGCTTGACCATTGTAAGCATCTTTTCCTGTATCCGCGTGTATAAAATACAGGAAAAGTGTCGCTTCTTTACAGAAGCAACTGTTTGTTACTTTGTTTATTTAATTTGCAATATTATGAAGTACGAAATGAAAACTAATAAACAAAAAACAAGCTCAATTAACGATTGCCTAGTTGGCAGTGACCGTGCTCTCAAAGCTTGGGTTATAGATTCGAATCCCCTTAGGAGCAATGAATATGAATATGTCGAGTTATGGATGTTTATACTTAAATATTAACATTTATCTATTGAAGTACATTGTGCCGTTGACTTGGACACAAAGATTGCGATGGGGTCGTCACCTGTCATCACCGGCGTTGCCCTAAATACGCTTCAGCGAATGCTACAAAGAACGTACTTTTGTAGACCCAGTATTGGGAATATGCGTGAAGATATTTATTTGTTTGTTCTACTTCAAATTCCTTTAACGTATTACGTGTGACCAGAGTAAAAAAAAAACAAAATGTAATTTGTAAAAATCGGAAAACAGAATGTCAGTAAGTTATGTGGTATATGGAATAAGAATGCAATTTCACAATCTGTGGAAATTATTCTCACTCGGCAGGCGAGAGGAAATGAGCGACGTGCCGCATACGTAATTGCTTACTGGCATTAATGTTGCTTCGGACACTAACACTGTATAGAAGGCAGTGGACAACTTTTACAATTTTATATTTCGAATTTAAATGTTTTGTTTTTGACACGGTTTTATTAGCTTGTTATTTACATATGTATTTGAAATTAATTAATCTTTGAAAAAATTTATGAATTTAAATTACGCACACTTTCATATACTATTAAGATATAAAAAAAATTTTGACATTTTTACGAATATTTTGTCTTTTAATTTTATTTTGTACACATTAAAATAACAATTATTATTAAAATATACAAACACGGTTTTTTAGCAACAAAACCGTGTTAAACTAAACTAAACTTGAACTAAAAAGTAAAAAAATAAATAGTAAGTTTATAAATTTAATGTGTCCCGTGACTGCTTAGTGCACGGTCAAGTCAAAGGTGATTCCCACTCTGGTACGAAAAAAAATTCAGTTTCGTAGAAATGGGTTGCAACCGTATTGAATAACTTTTTTGTTGAAAAATTTTGTTTCTCTGACAGAAAAAAATATACAATTACAAGCCTTTATGAATGAAGCAAATAATAGTCCCACAAAAGACCAAATCAAATTAAAAAAAAAATAATTTATTTTTAATAACATACATTTTATTACATTCACGCAAATAAAACAGAAAGTTACTGCAATATACGTCATATATTTAGATTATAAAATCTTTTTAATCTACGTGCGGGAGCTGGCTGAAGTGTCGACCTCATTTCACATTAGACCTTCCGCTTTATCACGCGTAAGCTTGATTTTAGCGAAACGTGCGTGATTGCACTTATGAGGATCTATTTTTAAATTGTTTCGTTTATCAACTTAATCATATTATTTTAGTTTAATATAGTCACACCATTATCAATACCGGAGTAGACAGAGTTCTAGACAATTAGGTTCTTTCGAACCACCTTTTACTGAAGACATTTTTTGGGACAACGTGGCTGATGGTGTTCCTGTAGCCATCTTTATGTCCAAGCCAACGATATGAATCGTCTACAAGTTAAAAAAAAACACAGCCCAGCACCTGGGGATTGAACTTGTGTCTCTTGACTCGACAATTCGGTTATCGTGAATTTTTAATAACTTAAGATATTTCATCATCATCATCATATCGGCATGTATAAATCCACTACAGAACATAAGCCTCTCGCGGACGGGAGGATTGCTGTAATCACCACGCTTAGCAAGTGTATTGGCGATCGTAGTACCAGACCATTCGCACCTTAGACTCTGCTGCCAGTCACCGGTCAGCTCTAATGGTTATCCCCACATCTGTCGGTAGCTAGTTGAGAGAAAACCACTTTGTCTACATTGTCTCAGTTCTGAGTTTCTAAATGTTTGGGATCAGGGAAATATTTGAGATGTTTTCCAATATGTATTTATTTAATTTAAAGTTTTTGTTTAGTTCTTGTTTTCATTATTAAACGCAAAATGTCAGCAGTTGTGAGTGTGAGGAAATAATGTCCTATTTATATATGATACCTTGTTGACATCTAGAGTGCTTTTTGTGAATATTTCATGTATGTGGAGCAAAGGTTTTTGTTGTTAAATGATTAATAAATGTCAGTTACTTACTTACTTACCTACTTACTTATCTCCACGCACAATCCCTAACGGGGTACCAGAGAGAACAGGTCGCCAAAAATATGACAAATAATTAACTACTAATACATCTATAAAAAAAAAAAGATTTTCTCATGATTTACTTGAGCCAGTTTTATTTGGAAATTATATGAAGCGTAGTCAGGAAATAAAACGCTCTGCAAAATGAGCCGTAATATTGAGGAAACACGTAATTAAATTTTACGTAATAATTCGCTGTAAGTTGGGATCTTCAGAAGAGTTTTAACATCGAATCTAATATGAACTCTATTCGCATTCGATAAAGTATATTTTAGCGAATACGTATCTAAAATAGCACTTAGAATTAATGCAGTAACTAGAATGAGATAAACTTTTCAATCGCACTTACGTAAAAATGCCAACATTTAAAAGTCAGGATAAATTTAATTTGTAATATGACCTATGAAATCCTTGTGAGCTCGTCTGTAAAAACATGTCTTCACGTCATTTCCAATACAGGAGTAGACAGAAGTCTAGTCTTGCCAATTAAGTCCCTTCGACCCATCTTCCATCGAAGTCATTTTTCGAGGTAACGTGACAGGTGGTAAGCCCGTCACCGTCTTTATGTCCAAGCTCCAACTCCTGTATTGGGAATTGCGTGAAGATATTTGATTATTAATTTAATTTGAAACATACATACGAAGGCGTACGAAAAGGAAGGAATACGTCTATATCTTCCCGTGAGTGTCGTTAGAGGAAAATAAGGCGAAAGAATTAAATACCTTCATAGATCATAACCAACAGATGGCGTGATAATGGTGACTATAGCAAACCCTCCTCAGAGGGGAGCTATATAAAAAAAAAGCATGAAGAAAATATACTTTTGAATAAATAACTAAACTAATGGTACAAAGGGCTACCTCAACGCTAAATAGCAATTCCTGTCAGGCAGACCTTTACAACATTTTACTATATTACTATCATATTCTATTCAATTGCCTTGTGTACCTTTGTTACGTTCGCTGAATAAATAATAAATAAGTTAATGAAATTCCTATGGCAATACTTCGTCTACACGAGCGTCTTTAATTAAATCAAACAGTTCAATTAAATCTGCACATTTCTTGCTAGGATTCAATCTAAGCACATAAAAAGGTCGGGCATGCTCGCAAGATGCCACGTTACATAGCATCTGAGTGTGTTTTTATGTGATTGTGTTAAAAGTATTTTATGCAAGTCAATTTTACGTGTATGAAGAAAATGATGAATCAGAATGAAGCGAAAAAGGTATGTAAGGATCGTGGCACTTGGCGATATGTTCTCTCTGGCTACCCCGTCAGGGATTGTGCGTGAAGATAAATAAATAAATAAACTGTACGTGGTACTTACTTCTTAAATCAAATTAAATATTTTTATTGCTTATCACATAACAAATATGGTCTCAAATATAAAATTGTAATTCCTGTGATGTCCCGTTAGGGTACTGCACCTTACAAGACAAAATGATAAATTATTTCTTTTAAATTTACTACAATACAATTGAAAATGTAAAAGTAATTTATTTAATTTACATTGCAGTAGTACCCAAAATATATTAGGAGGTTTAATAATAATAGTAATAACAAAAATAAATACACATATAGATAGGAACAACATCACATACATTGCTCCGATTCCAATGTAAGATGCTAAAGCACTTGAGGTATGGGATTCGGAAACAACAAAGGCACCACAAACACCCTTGTTTAAAAGTTCACTCCTTCTTCTTCGGCTATGAGTACCATCATCAACATAACAACCTGTCAGAAATCCATTGCCGAACATAGGCTTTCCCGGAAGAACATAGAGCGATCCTGTGCCATCCGCATCCATGGACTCCCCGAAACCTTATGCAGATTGTCACTGCATCTTGTGGAGGGTCGTCCTACACGCGTTTGCCGGTACGAGCCTAATACCTGAAGATCGAATTAGGGCCTCTTGACTCGGATATCTACTCATGATTATAAAATCGTCATGCTACGCCATAGACTTACTAATATATTAATGTACATATAACAATGTTTGTCAGGCAATAAATTATAGAGAAAACTTTTATTTAGCATCGTCCGTACACTGTTTTGGCGTTGCCTTTATTACTTTAATGGAAACATGATGCAAAAAGAAATTTTGAACGTGACCGGAGATTATAAGTACATGTTATGAATTCACGGCGTTCACAACTAGTGCGGAGAGAAGTTAGAAATTTTCATTTGTCAATAATCACAGATGTATATATTTGCACGGAGTAAAAATAAATAAAGAAGTCACGATAGCACGATTGGGTGATGGGAATTTGATGGGTCAGGAGACCCGAGTTTGATCCCCATATACCATGATGATAGGCTCGTACCAATGATTATTATTTGAAAACTTATGTACGATTTATATCATTGGCTCGGAATTAAAGACGGGGGCCTTTATATCACCTCCCGTCTTCCGACACGATATCCCAAAATGTCTTTGGTAGAAGGTGGGTCGACAGGACGACTTAATTGTCTATACCTCTATCTATCTTCCCCAGTGTTAGGAATGGCGTGAAGAAATGTGTATATATATATATATATATATATATATATATATATATATATATATATATATATATATATATATATATATATATATATATATACATATATATATATATATATATATATATATATATATATATATATATATATATTCTGTGTATTTTTGTATGCATTTCTTCGACCACGGAGGTAGTCCCGCCTCGACATATTAATGTTTATATCTACGAGCATATACGTATCATTACTTATCTATTGTTCATAATTTCATTATTTTATCACAGGGTCTTCCTTCACCGAAATTTTCTATTAAATTCAGCATTAAAAATTGCTTTTATAATTTTAGTAGTGCCCAGGGATCGAATTTGGGTCACTTGCAAATAAAGCAAGCGCCCCACTTTGCTACCACTTCAACTACTTTTGAGTTTTGATTTAACTTTATCATCAAGATGGTGGTAGGCTCTCGTTACCTTAAATTGGCTTCGTTGATGATGGCTCGAAAGACCTTACTTGTCTTGACATCTGCCTATCCCAGTATTGGAACTAAACGTGCAAGTATAAGATTTTAGTATCTGCTGTCATAAGGACGAACATATCTGTGTATAGGTTTGTTAAACTTAGCTGTTTTATTATATTTACTCAATAAACCTCAGGTCGTTTTTACATCATTGTAGTAGAGGTTTTTGTTGTGATAAATAATATTTTGCCAAAGACTCCTATCACGACTTAATGGATGCTGTTCTTTTAGGTTGTATACAGTTTTACGGTCATGCCTATTATAAAAAAGTTATAAAGCTCCAATCAACCTTATCACTGTTACCTTCAACATGATATATCAAGTAAATCAAAGATGTGAGTTACTAAAGTAACCGGTTAACAAGAATAATATGAAACTGCAGTTAAAGTTAAACTGTAGTTAATGTATACGTAAACGTGAACACACGTAATAATATTTTTACATATAATAATGTAATATTTAAATAAGAACCTAAATAACAACATTATTTTTAGTAAGAATATAGATATCCACTAAATAAGTTCATTAGTACTACCTATTAAGGTTCAAGAAATTCTTTAAGGTGAAACTTTATGAAAAGGGTTATTACAAATGAATAAATTAATTATTAATCATAAATTTCAATTAATTTTTCAACAATAAATCACAGAGATCTTAACTAGGTCGAATTCAAGTACAATATTTTAATTTCCTTTTTAAAATAAAATATCTTTTAAAATAAGATATGCATTTCCATCCTTTTCTATCATCATTATATCCATCGTCATTACAAAACGGTGGTAATTAAAAAAATAATGATATGTGTGATAAATTTTGCTTATATCGATGAATATATAATTGTATTTTATTTGTTGGCCCTCTTACTAGAAAGGCCTATGTGTCAAAGTGTGACTTAAAGTAATCGAACCCGGAACTTCAGAACTGGCGACACCATGAAAACCGATGTACGCCACTCGTCCACGTCTTAATTTTAATTATTGTT
Source organism: Sericinus montela (assembly GCA_029286605.1). NCBI lineage: Eukaryota > Metazoa > Arthropoda > Insecta > Lepidoptera > Papilionidae > Sericinus > Sericinus montela. The sequence goes on along the minus strand of JAGSMR010000070.1, from coordinate 655,393 downwards.
ACATGGATATAACGTAAAGCTGCTCAATTCCTTCTAAATGAAATAAAATTATTTGAATAACGTTGCATCTACAATAGGGTTGCCTTCTTGAATCTTATTTAAATTAAAAGGTATTACATTGTACCCTGTGGTTCCCTTCAATCAGTTTGGAGATTAAAAATAATAAGGTTTACTTGTAGCTTCGGGCTATCAGGGCTAAAAAAAATGTTAAAATTCGGGATTCTGACTAAAGCCAAGCCGATATAAAGTGTGGTGAAATTATAATGAATAATAAGAAATTGGATATACTTAATCGTTGAACCTTAATTTGAAAGCAACTTAATTTGAGCTTAATGCAACACCTTCCTTTAGGCATTTTCCCAATATTACGGAAGACAGAGTTCTAGACAGAAGCTTTTCTTGGGACAACGAGACAGGTGCTGAGCATATAGCCATCTTAGTGTCTACGTCAATAGTACTTAGGCAGATAAGTATTGACATAGGTAATTTTTTTTATAGAAAAGGGAGGCAAACGAGCAGGTGGCTCACGTGATGGTAAGTGATTACCACCGCCCATAAACACCCGCAATACCAGAGGCATAGCAGATCCGTTGCCAGCCTTGGAGTGCCCGAGAATTGGGAGAGTTGTGTGGGCCTCCGGTTACCTGCGCTCACCAGACGAAACGCAGAAGTTTGTTAGACTTCTACTTCACGCCGGTATTCTGTGGGGTCGTGGTACTTCTCCGGTAGAGCCGGACTCATGCAAACAAAAGCTGATGCGTGTTTTTACCACTGTTAAACGAAACATTTGTCTAATTGTATACATAAATAGTCACGATAGCCGAGTGGTTGGATGATCGGAATTCAAGTCGAGAGATCCGAGTTCGATCCCCAGGTGACAGGCTCGTACCAATGGGTTTGCTTCATCATAAAGACGTTGGCTTGGTCATAAAGACGGCGACGCGCTCACCACCTGTCACGTTATCCCAAAAATGTGAATGGTGGAAGGTGGGACGAAAAGGCTAAATTGTCTAGACCTATGTCTACCCCTGTATTGGAAATGCCGTGAAGTATCTATAATAATACCCATGACTTGATTATTTATTTATATTTATTTATTTGTCTTCACGTACAATCCCTGACGGGTAGCCAGAGAGAACAGATCGCCAAGTGTCACGATCCTTAAATACCTCTTTCGCTTCATTCAGATTCATAATTTTCTTCATACATGCACGTCGAGGTAACCAAGTACTCTTGACCCTTCCGTCTTCGAACAATTTGCTCACATGGTCTTCCAAAGTTAGTCACGGCCTACCTCGACCCCTTTTAAATATTAACTTTCGCGCTATATATTTTCTTCATCATTCGGTCTTCCCTCATTTGCTCAACGTGCCCAAACCATCGAAGCACGCCCTTATCCATTTTAGTGACTTGATTAAATACTCATATTACATAAACAAATGTTTACCTTTAGTCGGATTCAAACTCATGGCAGCTGGATCAGTACAGTTTGTAGTGACTCTAACTGAGCCCATCGAGTCATCAATTATTGCCGGTATATACGCAGTATATATTAGAAAAAAATTAAAAATATCTTCACCCAATTCCCAATACAGGGGTAGACAGAGGTCAAGTCTAGACAATTAAGTCCCTTTGACCCACCTTCCACCGAAGATATTTTTGGGACAACGTGACAGGTGGTGAGCCCGTCGCCGCCTTTATGTCCAAGCCAACGATGAAATTCGTACATAAGTTTTTGAAAAACTCATTGGTACTGCCACCTGGGGATCAAACTCGGGTCTCTCGACTCGAAATTCCGACCACCCAACAACTCGGCTATCGTGACTTTAAGTATATATTAAATTGTATTAAACTATTTTGGAAGTATTGAGAAATGAAAAGCCCTCCGTTTTTTTTTAAAAGCCCTCCTGAATTTTAAAATTTTCGAATTACAACCAACCGTACCACTCGGGTGTCTTTGATTTAATAAACGTTTTTCCTTCGTAATTTTCGCGCTATCGTACACAACATACGAGACGAAAGCCAAGTGGTTGAGTCATCAGAATTCGAGTCAAAATACCCGAGTTCGATCCCCAAGTTGTTCGTACCTATGGGGATTTTTCAAAAACTTATGTACGATTTACATCGATGGCTTGGATATAAAGACGGCGACGAGCTCGTCACGTATTACGTAGTCCAAATAATATCTTCAGTGGAAGGTGGGTCGAATTAATTGCCTAGAACTCTGTCTTCCCGTATATTATAGGAAATAGCATCAAGATATTTATTTATTTAATATGTATAAGGAAAAGTAAGTAAGTAAACGGAAAGTAAAAGTACTGGCTACTTTTTCTTCTTGTTTAATTTATGTTTTCACTTGATAGAATTCCGTTTTTTTTTAAACTTAACTGAGAAGTTCTGGTAGACATCGCCAATCCCCTTAAGCGGAGTAAGTATAAAGCTTCCTTTTTATTTTTTAAAATTTCAATTGTTATTATTATGTATATATTATGTTTTTCAAACCGGCCATAATACGAATCAGTCGGTCAAGGTAGCAAGGTTCAATTTACCAAAACAGAGTTATTTATCAAATAAAAAAAGATATAACTCTATCACGATGGCTCCCATAACGCCGATCTTGTGGTAAATTCAGTACTTAAAGTCCTGCAACAATTGTAGTACAGCCGAGCGAGAACCTAAACCACTCTTCATCATCTTGACCACTAAGCCTCAACAGCTCGCTGTGTAATATTTACAACATTTTTGGAAATATACATTGCACTGATATAAAAGCTAAGGCACTTGCAGTATGGAATCAGAAACAACGAACGTACCACAAAGACCCAGACTCAAGACAATGTAAAAAATGTGTTTTTTTACATTTAATGATCCATAAATCGCCTCCGAAACCTAAGAACCGGCGAACCCTTGTAAATTAGTCTACACGCATCTCATATATGGAAAGGTTATTAATAGATAAATCATATACTTCGCTGTCTATAGTCGTATTCATTAAGCAACGCTCACAGCTTTCGATTACGCCTGTGATAAAATATTGAAGTGTGTAGTTAACGAGCTTTGAGCACTTAGCCGAGCAATCAGAGTAAGCATGTCGCTAATTATACAAAGTGGAATCATTTGGTTAAGCCTATACCTACGTAATTATGAGTGTATAGAGTGTCCGCTATTCGTATAATGAGAGGGATATTGTAATGAATATATATTTATAAAAATTAATTGATGTTTGTTAGTCTCGCAAAAACTAGAGAAAGGTTAGACCGATTTGTTAAATTTTGAATATTTTTGATTTAAATTATGACGAAAGGCTAAACACCTGCTACATTGTCCACACAGGCTTAATTGTGTAGAATTCAGCATTGTGAATGTCAGGAAGATATTATTTATTGATTCTGTTGTTTTCTTTGCATAGCTCGTTGTAAATTCATTTATCAATTTGTTTGGTGCTGGCCCGGAGATAGAACCGGAATAACTCGCGTATAAATCAACGACCCTAACCTCTAGACAAGCACGTCTCTAACAACGTCTTTCATTATACATATGTATTATAACGTGTATTTCTTTTTACACAATTACAAGTCACTATAGCCAAGTGGTTGGGTAGTCGGAATCTCGAGTCATGAGACCCGAGTTCAATCCCCAGGTGGTAGGCTCGTACCAATGGGTTTTAAAAAAACTTATGTACGAATTACATCGTTGGCATGGACATAAAAACGGCGACGTCTCGCCACCTGTTACGTTGGCCCGCAAATATCTTCGGTGGAAGGTGGGTCGAAGGGACTTAATTGTCTAGACTAGACCTCTGTCTACCTCGACCCTCTAATACAGAGGGGTATTGGCAATTGCGTGAAGATATTTATTTTATTATTTATTTTAAATAAATTGTTATGAAATGCATAAAATTTAAGTCTCGAATATATAAATATTAACATATATTTTAAAAATTTTGATGAATGTTTATACATTATATTGAATCGCCAGAGAGCATACATATGTTTTGAAAAACTCATTGGTACGATCCTTGATGATCGATCTCGGGTCTCTTTACTCGAATTCCGATCATTCAACCACTCGGCTATCGTTATTTGATTGAGTTATTATATATATTTTTAATGTTCTCATTTATTTAAAAAAATATAGTTTTTATATATCAGTATTCAGTATTTAGATTAAACAAAAACCTTATTCATCTTAGTTTGTTAAAACGTACTCCAAAAATTCATAGAAACGGAAAAACTAGAATAGGTGTTATCGAAAATCTCCATACAGCTGGCGAAGTTCAGAAAAATTATATTCATATTTTTGTTTTATGCAAAAATCAAAAATACAGTAGGTAATTTTATGTCCAAGCCAACGACATGATTCGTACATACGTTTATGAAGAACCCATTGGTACGAGCGTACCACCTGGGGATCGAACTCAGGCCTCTTGACTCGAAATTCCGATTGCCCAACCACTCGGCTATCGTGATTTAACATTAAAAGTTAAGCATAATTAACATTTTTTAACATTTTTCAATCAAATTGTTATATATACTGGTTTTTTGTTTTTTATATAAAAGGAAGGCAAACGAGCAGGTGGCTCACGTGATGGTAAGTGATTACCGCCGCCCATAAACACCCGCGGTACCAGACGCATAGCAGATGCGTTGCCGGCCTCAGAGTGCCCCACTCCCCCAGAATCCCCAGGAGGGGGGTATGTGGGCCTCCGGTTACCTGCACTCCCCAGACGAAACGCAGAAGTTTGTTAGACTTCTACTTCACGCCGGTATTCTGTGAGGTCGTGGTACTTTCCCGGTCAACCCGGCCTATTCACGCAACAACAAGAGCTGATGCGTCGCTCTACCACTGTTAAAACTTGTATTTATGAGAAGTAAATTACGTAGAAGCAAGAGTAATTTTCATTTAAGTGATACATTGAAAAAATGAACTCTATTTTCAAAGACAAAACGTCGTATGTAAGCTGGCAGCCCGATCATTTATTATTCCGGTCACTAGCCTATCCGATATGCTATTACATCGTTTCTTGCAGGCTTCACGCAAACATAACTTTATTGCGTGCAATATTAAATTACATACAAACAAATAAATAAAAAATACAGCATACATATCGGTTAACGTCCCGATAGCCTAGTGAAGTTATAATAATTATGATAATCGAATAAAAGCAGTTTGAATATAAGCAATAGATATGCAATCTCTTCATCAATTGTGCGACGACACTTTGGTCAACCATAAAACAAAAACAAGACATTTGCAATATCACAGGTTTCAAAAATGACCTTGTCACAAAATGGATAAGGGCATGCTTCTATGGTTTGGGCATAGTTTGGGATAGAAAGTGAATAAGTGAAGATCGAATGTTGATAAAAGTATGGAACGCGAAAGTTAACAATAAAAGGGGTTGATGTAGGCCGAGAATAACTTTGGAAAATCTTGTGAGCAAATTCCTCGAAGAGGGAAGGGTCACGACTAGTCGGATTCCTAGACGTGCCTGTATGAAGAACATGATGGATTTTAAAGAGGTATCGGACCGTGACACTTGGCGATATGTTTCCTCTGTCAACCCCGTCTGGGACTATGCGAAGTTATAGTATCTATATGTATGTTGATAACAGCCTGAGCCACAGTGAAGCGACTAGTAGTTTGTAAACAATTCATTTTTACTCTCGTTCATTTTTACAATGTATTTTGTGAAATTTATCATGTATACCTCAACCGTGAGATTTCATGACGAATGCTGGAAAAAACTGAACAAAAAACGAACCTCCCGACTTTTAATAAAATACAGTAAAAACACCAACTGTTACCTATTGTATTTTTGATTTTTGCATAAAAGAAAAATATGAATAATTTTTCTGAACTTCGCCAGCTGTATGGTGATTTTCGATAAAACCTATTCTAGTTTTTCCGTTTCTATGAATTTTTGGAGTACGTTTTAACAAACTAAGATGAATAAGGTTTTTTTTTAATCTAAATACTGAATACTGATATATAAAACTATATTTTTTGACATAAATGAGAACATTAAAACTATATATAACTCAATCAAATAACGATAGCCGAGTGGTTGAATGATCGGAATTCGAGTAAAGAGACCCGAGATCGATCGTCAAGGCCCGTACCAATGAGTTTTTTAAATCTTATGTATTATTTACATAGTTGGCTTGGACATAAAGACGGCGACGGGCTCACCACCTGCCACGTTGTCCCATAAATCTCTTCGGTGGAAGGTGGTCGAAAGGACTTAATTGTGTAGACCTATGTCTACCCCTGTATTGGGAATGGTGTGAAGATATTTTTTAACCTGCGGTGCAGCAAACAGGGTTTTGAGTTCAATTCCCGTACGAGTCCTTGTAAAAAAAAATCACGATTTCTACATTTTCTCGAGCCTGGGTGTTTGTGTCATCTTGGTTGTTTCTGATTTCGTTACACAAAAGCTTAAGCTAGTTAAGCACAATGTATGATATGCTTTTCCTTACTCAACTTATTTATTAATAACGTGCGAAACACGTGTCTATTCCAATAAAATCTTAAAAAAATACACTGGTTTCGTTTCTAATAAAAGTTTTTTTTACGTGATTAAATCAAAGAGAAATGTGATTATTTTTTTTTATTTAAAACTCTCTTCCCTTAACCAAAAAAAGCATAAAACTTGAATTATTTTCTATGCAAGTTCATTATATAGCTATTCCTTAGTCGCCTCGTACGATAACCATACAACAAAAAGTTTTTTATCTGTACTGTAGGATGATTGATTCATTATGATCATCAATTATCTAGATAAGCTGGTAAAACAGTATTCGAGTCGGAGTCCGACAATCGATTTATTTTCATTAAGTACAAATTGAGGAAAAATAAAACTTGGAAGGGAAGGTCAAATTGGCCTCTAAAAAGCTTGGCATGCTCAGTAGAGCACGACAGTACTTCATTCCAGCCCACCGCCTGCAACTTTGTAAGGCGCAGGTTCGGCCGCACATGGGGTACTATTCGCATCTCTGGGCAGGGGAACCCCAGTGTCAGCTCCTTTCATTTGACCGTATCCAACGAAGAGCGGCTCGATTCTATCTGATAGGCAAGATCCCCTGGCATTGCGAAGAGACGTTGCATCTCTTTGCATTTTTTATAAGATTTACTACGGGATGTGATCCGAGGAATTGTTCGGATTAATTCCAGCCGCTGAATTTTACCATCGAACCTTACGACATAATGAGCAATTCCATAGACACCACCTTAATGCTTGGCATTCCACCACGGTGCGTTTATCGCTGAATATTCTATCACGTACTTGCACTTTTTGGAAAATGCTTCCGTCATCGGTTTTTTCGGGTCTTTACAACATAAGGACCTTCAAGATAAGAGCCTATACTTTTTTCAAAGGTCATCAACGTGAGTAGGTTCCTCTTCTTTCGAAGGTATCGGGCCTCGAGGCGTACCTCATTACCCGGACGTCTTCTCAGGGGCTGCTGCTCCCCCGGTCCTGGGTACCGCTTTCTGCGGTGTATTGTAGAAGTGTTGCGTATTTTACGCCTTACGTCGGGTCTTTCACTCTTCCCCGTTCTCCCCCTCAACGAGGTCGGGTGGTGATTGCAACAATTTCCTTGGAAGAGGTTGACGCTCTGGTGGTCGAGCGTGCTGCGGCAGGAGGTCCGAAAAGGACACCAGGTAGCGTAGGTGTTTATGTAGTCCGTTATCAGCATGGTCGTACATCTTCCGCGCCAAATGGACCACAAACTCTTGGAGAGATTCAGTTTTGAGATCCCTGGCGATGACGTCGTTCCGGACGTATCGACCAGCTCTCACTATTGATAGGGAAATGTTTTGCTGAACCTGCAATCTTTTCCGCTGTGCGGGAGATGAGAACGCGTACCACGGTGGTGCTACATACGTGATTCGCGAGCGGATGTAGGTCTTGTAGATCCCTATCTTGGTCTTCGTTGGTAGGTTGAATGCCAGAACCGGACGGAGAACCGCTCTTGCAGCTCTTGCACGCTGGATAACATATGCGATCTGAGGGGTCATACGTAGAGAGCGGTCAATCTCACATCCAATGTAGGTGAAAGTTTTCTTTCACTCTACATCCTGGCCTCGGAGCTTGAGTGTTGGTGGTGATACGGCCGATGTGATTGGCATTAAAATCTCCTGCCTTGATCACAGGAGAACTGTCCATGAGGGCTCGGATGTCCGAGGGGCAGAGAGAGGCGCCGGGTGGGCGGTACGCTGCGTAGATCCTTAGCTCCACACCGGCTGTCTTCAGGAGTATCCCTATATTCCTAGTTGAGATGTACGGCAGCAGCTCCAATTCCTCTTGCAATAGGTCTCTCCTCACCAGAACGGCCGTGCTTCTGTAGGCTTATCCTTTCGGAGACACCTTATCGCAGCGATACACGAAGAAGTTGGAGATCTTGAATCGGCGTCCGGGTCTATGTTTAGTCTCCCCTAGCAGCACGACTTGGATTCCGTGCACCAGAGTTCGCAGCAGAGTTCGGAGACTAGCGGCTTGTTTTTGGATGCCGCCTGGTCGTCAACGCATCTGCCATTCCTCTGGTATTATTCATACTTATCATCACGTGAGCCACCTGCTCGTTTGCCCCCTATTCTATAAAAAAGAAATAATCGGCCAACATAAGTTCGAAATGTATTGTTAACATTTATAAAAGAATTTGGAAAGGGATAGTAGACAATAGAAGCCAACCTCCGTGGACAAGTCTTTACGTTGGAACGAGACGCCAATTATTACGGTGACGCCATAAAAAGCTCGGTCCGGTTTTCGATTTCCGTTCTGGTCGATAAAAAATTTTTTTATACGTTTTAAGGATTTGGGTAGCCGAGTGTTTGGGTTATTAAAATTCGAGACAAGAGAACCGAGTTGGATCCCAATGTGCTAGGCTAGTACCAACGGATTTAAAAAAATAAATAATAAACGATTTTTGTTGTTGGCTTAGACATAGAGACGCCGCTAGGCTCCACCACCACCTTTCCCAAAAAAAAGTCTTTGGTGGATGGTGGGTCGAAAGAACTCAATTATGTAGACCTTTGTCTGCTACTGTATTGGTAATGTTGCGAAGTTATACTTTTTTTTGGTGTTTGTGGTATTTGTTTTTTCTGATTCTATAACGCTAGTGACCTTTAACACCACTTACTGCTGTCCATCAGTGGTCTGCTTAATTTTGGTTTGACAGTTTTTGAGAGGATTATCCCGTCATCTATCGATAGCTATTGCAATTTACAATGATTTTTATAAGTGTCGATAGCCAAGTGATCGGAATTCTAGTCGAGAGACCCAAGTTAGATCCCCAGGTGACAGGCTCGTACCAATGGGTCTTTTCAAAACCTTTATACGATTCATATCGTTGGCCTAGACATAAAGATGGCAACGGGCTCACCACATGTCCCGTTGCCCCAAAAATATCTTCGGTAGAAGGGGGTTCGAAAAAAAGACTTAATTGTCGAGACCTCTGTCTACCCCTGTATTGAGAACGGCGTTAAGATATTTTTCCGTAGTAACCACTTCAGATATCCAGGGGAAGGAAAGAGAACGAGAGAAGGTAGTATTAATCTTACGGCGACACCACACAATCCACGACTGACTATATTAATTCATGTTATTAAATAGTTATGGTTAAATTAGACGAAGTTAATTCTGGTCCCAAGTGGATATTACGTTTACAATGTATGAATAAAAGATGAAGGTTTAGAAGATTATGATACTGATAACGATCGAGTTCATATTTAGCATAGACCCAGGAGATATTTAGGTTTGCTTTATCCGGCAAGAAACTTAAGTTTTTGTAAATAATTAACCGTTTTTAATTCTTTAGTTTTTCTTCATATTTGTCACTTAATGAGGCGGTTCATACTTGGCCTTGACAGTCGTCCAATGACTTCTACATTATATTAATTAAAAAGTAATCCATCACGTAGTAGCAACTAATCAATCTGTGCATGATTTTAACGGAATTCAAATGTATGAAGATACCCATAAGTTATACGCGTAAATCGAACTCTGTCTTTTCAACAGGCGACAGGTTCACCACCTGTCACGCTGTTCCAAATAGTCTTCGGTAAAAGTTGGGCCGAAACGACTTAATTCTCCAGACGTCTGGCTACCCCAATATTGAGAATGGCGTAAAGACTTATTTTTAGGTAAATTTTATTTTTTGCACTTTTTGTCTAACAAAGCTGAAAAACTCAACAGTGAAAAGAAAATAAGTACTATAAAAAGGAAAAATAATAAACGACTCTAGGATATTGCAGACTGTCCAAATAAAGACGGTCTCAATAATGCAGATCTTTAAGCTTGATGGACAATGGAGGTTCAGTGAAATAACATTTTTGTTTATTGAGTCGCGGTGGCCTCGAGATTAGGTCCTTTGCTTTGATTTTATTGTAGGTAGCCTTCTAGTATCGTGATAAATTAGCTATTCTCACCTTTGTGACTAAAATACATAAGAGATGACTAAGGGTAAAGTCTTGAATATCTTAATGGTTGCAGTGTACTGTTATTGGCTATTATTACCTACATGACCTGGAAATAAAATATTACCAATATTTGTTGCAATATATATTTATGTAGAATAGTTTATAGTAGGTTTTAATCTTTAAAAATTTTAAACATTTAATCTTCTAAAGAATCTACCTTTTATTTTATTATAGGTAGCCTGTAAGTAGTCGTGATAAATTAGCTATATCTTTACTTGGATGTTAAAAGAGGCGACTGTGAGACGATTAGGGGCATTGAATATATAAATGGCTACCGACTAATAATGGGGCAAATTGCCTTCGAATATGAGAACCCACCTTTGTATGTAAGAGCTGACTAAAGGGAACTTTTCAATACAACTGCGGCAATCTAGAAATGGTAGTAAAACTATTTTATTATTTACATTCTTAGTAACATAAAGACAGCGACAGTCTCACTACCTATCACAGCGTCCCAAAAATGTTTTCGGTGAAAGGAATCGAAACAACTTAATCGTCTGGAACTCTGTCTACCGGAGTACTGGGAAAAGCTTGAAGTTATCATTATAGATTAATCTTTAATGTCATGTAAAACTCTTTCCCATTAACCATACCGTTATATAATACTTGTTTGATAACAATACAAATTGCTTATCTTGATTCACACAATTCATTTACAGAAGCTCCAACGTTGACATCAAAGAACAATTCACCGCGCATTAATAATAACATTCCTAATCTAGTTAACAGAGAAGTAGGTCATTTATTATCTGTCTTACCTTCGCAACGGAGACTGCATTTAATAAATGAGTTTCATTTGTGTTCTAAAATAAATAGACAATAAAATTAAACTTGTTTACTAATACTCAAGAAAAATGGCCTGTAAAAGCTTACTACAGGTTATAGGCCTTTCCCGTAAGAGGATTGAATATAATCGAAACACTTTGCAAGCTGATGGGCAATCGCAGTTACAGACATTTTGCAATAAAGACGCTGCTGTTTGTTGAATTGATATTTTTCTAGATTGTTATCCCGCCATCTATCGGGAGCCTATTACATTTATTGGGCTAAACGTCCGGTCAATGGCCAAACGGTTAGTAGATATGTTCAGAGAAAAATTTTGAAAATCTCTCTGTATCAAACTTAACCCTGCATATAACAATATACGATATTATGTAAGATAATATTATTTTGTACGGCTAGTTACGAGAGGGTGAGTTCACAGGTGACATTCACGTTTTAAGTTAATAGGTATTCTAAAAAATAACAATATTATATTTAAATTTTGTTCCTGTAAACTTATCTAGATAAGACACAGACAATATTACATAAATTTCTCTGATTCCAAAGTAAGAAGCTAAAGCACTTGTGCTATGGAGCTGGAAACAACAAACGTCTCACAATCATCGTCGTCCCTACCGAAATCGAACCCGGAATAAAGCTGCCGATACCATGAAAACCGATGCGTACGCCTCTCCAGAAAGGATACAGAAAGGTCGTAATAAAGTAAAGAAATATAATATCAGAAAAATAGTATCCATATATTTACCCAACTCACACTTCACGGTTCAGGGGTAGAATAATATTGTACCGCTTTGTATATCCAGATGTTAACTGTGACGTATGTATTCAATTCTGTTACATTTTATTTCCCCTCACTCAATCTTGTTCCGGAAATTCAAATGTGTATCGTATACTATAACTCACTAGTAGCTGTGGGGTATACCGTTATAACGATATAGAGAACTTTGCACTGCTATTGTTTCTATCATCATCATCTTACTTATTTACTTCAACAGCTTCCTTTTCTAAGGCAGGTGATATATGATATGTAGTATCCTGACCGATTTCAGCCACAGCGACTTGGACTATTGCGAGCGTCGTTCATGTGCTCACATGTGACTGACGTAACCGATTTTTGAGCTGAACGTGCGAGCACATAATTGTACGTGATGGCTGCAGGTGATCGAGCCTTGAGCGCGTCACGTATGACATCCAGCTCGTTCAAACGTCATACTCTATACTCTGTCCTACTCTATTTTCTTAGAGTATCCTCTATTCCTTAGAGTATGAGGGAGAATGAAGGCAGGTGATAGGGCGTAATGTCACGCTTGCCAAGCGAGTCGCACGGCCGAACACAGCGCTACCTAAAAGACTCATCACCGGTACACTTAATTTTGATCTGGTATTTCTCTACTCCGCGGTACTGAAGAGCTGCCTGGCGGGGCGTTAAATCTATGGTCCGGAGTCCCGGAGAGCGAGAGCGCCTGCCAGGGAGTGGGGGTGCTGCTGTCGTCTCGGTTGGTCGATGTTATGACTGAATATAAGGTTGTGAACTCGAGACTTCTCTGGGTTCGCTTTAAATTGGGACTGACGAAGTTATTCCTTATGGCTGTTTATGCGCCGGTAGCTTCGTCGTCCAGAGCTGAGCTGGAGGAGTTTTGGGAGAATGTAATAGAAGTTCTAGACTTGGTTAGTGGAAACGAAAGAATTGTTGTATGTGGTGATTTGAATGGATGGGTTGGTACCGCTCGGCCAGGGTACGAGTCGGTGCTTGGAATGTTTGGAGATAAAAGGGTTAACGATGCTGGCAAGCTTATACTGGCTGTATGCAAGGAAAAAGGTCTTCTTGTGACAAAAACTATGTTTAGTCACAAGAAAATCCATATGTATAGTAGAACAAGAGAGAATGAGAGAAGTATGATCGATTTATTCCTGGTGGAAGACCGACTGCGAAAACAGGTGATGGATACGCGAGTGTTCCGAGGTGCTGACCTGGGAACGGATCACTATCTAGTGATTACTAGATTTAGGGGTCTGTTACAGTCTGGTCGGTCACAGTCGGCCTGTAGCATCCGAAGCTGGAAGCTTCAGGAAGCGGACACTAGGGATAAATATCAAGCAAGGGTAGCCGAAAAGCTGGACAGCATTGATGTCAGGAAAGAATGTGTGGAAGAAATATGGCAGAGCCTTAGAGATGGAATGGTTAGTGCAGCGGAAGACGTGTGTGGAACTGTGAAAAGAGATAGTAGTAAAAAGGGTGATGCATGGTGGAATGACGAAATGAAAGAAGCTGTAAATAAGAAAAAGAAAGCATGGTTAGACTAATTGGTCTCTAGTAATGATAAGGATATGAGAGAGAAGAGGAAAGAAAGATATAAGCTCCAGAAAGTTCACACGAAAGCATTGATTGAGGAAGTGCGTGAAAGGAGTAGAATGGAAGCGGACGAAAGGTTGTCGCACAACTTCAAGGAGAACTCCAAACTCTTCTGGAAAGATGTTGGAAGGACCCGGAGTGGTGCGACAGCCTTTAGAATGAATAAAGTGCTTTCGGGAACCAATGAAGTCCTCTCAGAAAAATCGGACGTCATGCAGCGATGGAGCGAATTTTATAAAGAGATTGTATGCGTGTGATGATCTTAGTGAGGGATCCGGGGGTGACGCCATGATTGGTACGCCAGACTCGGACCTCGATGACACTGAGGTCATCAGTATGAAAGAGATTGAATGTGCGATTAGAAGTTTGAAATGTGGTAAGGCTGCGGGACTAGACAGAGTTACTGCTGAAATGGTCATGTATGGTGGGCCACGCGTCTGGGACAGCTTTCATCTGCTGTGCAATTTGTGCTGGCGAACGGGGGCTGTTCTGGATGATTGGCGATCCGCGGTCATTGTGCCTTTATATAAAGGTAAAGGTTCACATTATGACTGCGGGTGCTATCGGGCGATCAGTTTGACCAGTTTAGCAAGTAAAGTTTACTCGAGGGTTTTGACACGTAGGATGCAAGATAAATCGGAAAGATTTCTATGGGAGACACAATGCGGATTTAGACCTGGAAGAAGATGCACGGATCAAATGTTTTCTCTCCGCATGATCACGGAGAAGCTTCTGGCTGCTAACCAGAAGATTTTCTGTGCTTTTGTGGAAGAAAATGTGGGAACTGTTGCCGGGGTATGGTGTGGATGGTCGATTGCTAAGGGCTGTGCAGTCACTTTACTGTGACTGTAAAGCCTGTATGCGGGTAGGGCATGACCTGTCACCCATGTTTAGCGTCAAACGGGCGTAGAACAGGGTTGTGTCGTGTCTTCCTGGCTATTCATACTGTATCTCGACAGCTGTTTACAGAAGCTGAAAGATAGCTGTTTGGGTGTGAAATTGGGTGACATAAAAGTAAATTGTCTGCTTTATGCTGATGATGCAGTGCTTATAGCACCATCAGAGGCAGAACTGCAGGCATTAGTCACGTGTATGAAGAAGAATGTCAAATTAATGGTCTCCGTTTTAATGCTAATAAAACTAAGGTTCTGGTATTTGAAAGGGACGAAGAAAGAACGAAGTGCGAAATTTGGGTAAATCAGGAATGTCTAGAACAGGTGAATGAAATTGTATACTTGGGGAGTGCGTTTAGCCGGGATGGAAGATGTGATTTAGATGTGGACAGGCGTGTCGCTGCCGGGAACAAAGTCAATGGTGCCCTGACTGCGTTAATCAAAAGGCAAGGCGTTGTGAAAAGTGCACGCCTTGCAATACATAACGCAGTGTTGGTACCGACTTTGTTATATGGCAGCGAAACCTGGGTATGCCAGAAAAAGCATAAAAGCAGGTTGAATGCAGTGGAGATGCGATCTCTTCGTAAAATGCGCGGCCTTACCATGGCCGACCGAAAGCGAAACGAAGAGATTCGCAATATGGCAGGTTTGAAAGATGACCATGTCTCAAAAATGGATAAGGGCGTGCTTCGATGGTTTGGGCACGTTGAGCGAATGAGTGAAGACCGAATGGTGAAGAAAATATATAGCGCGAAAGTTAATATTAAAAGGTGTCGAGGTAGACCGAGACTAACTTTCGAAGACCATGTGAGCAAATTGCTCGAAGAGAGAAGGGTCAAGAGTACTCGGATACCTAGACGTGCATGTATGAAGAAGATGATGAATCTGAAGAAGCGAAAGAAGTATGTAGGGATTGTGACACTTGGCGATCTGTTCTCTCTGGCTACCCCGTCAGGGATTGTGCGTGAAGATAAATAATAATAATATAATTTCTCTACTCCGTTACTCCCAATAGCGGGGTAGACAGAGGTATAAACAATTAAGTCCTTTTGACCCACCTTCCACTTAAGATATTTATGTGACAGTTGGTAAGCCCGTCGCCGTCTTTACGCCCTAGCCTACGATATAAATCTTAAATACGAGTTATTTTTTGAAAAAAAAAAACCATTAGCACGAACCTGCCACCCAAGGATCGAACTCGGGTCTGTAATCCTCTGGGTTCTCCGAGCTGGTGGCTCCATGTATACCGTCGATGGCTAGGACGACAGGCAGAAGAAAAGAAAATTATTATTATTATTATTTATATGAAGTTAACATTATGAAACAAGCAAATTGAACTCTAATACAAAGTTTAAATTACCAAGCTGCAAATTTGTCCCAGGCATACGACCTCCTCGACAACTTTGTCAGTTTTCAAACAAAAACCGGTATTGTTTTGCCACAGTCTTGTCTATTGTCATAATACCAATTTATTCCATACACATCTGATGAATAAATGAATAAATAAACTTGATGGCTCATTTACTTTGCAAGCATTAAATGACCAAGTAATGTAATGTAAGAAAAATCGCATATCTTTGATTTTGCTTTGATTAAACAATTATCGAAAATAATTCAACTTACTAACATTTCGAATCACTAGATACTCAATTGTATTTACAATTCAAAACAAAGAAGCATTACATTCATACAAAAACAGCTTTTTCAAACCAATTTTAAAGGTTTGTAAATGAAAAGATTCTTTCGAAACATCTATAGCTAATGCATTATTTTAATCAATTCTTATACATTTTACACTGACTCTTAAATTAAAATGAGCGTAGACCGAATGGTGAATAAAATATATAGCGCGAAAGTTAATATTAATAGGGGTCGAGGTAGGCCGAGATTGACTTTTGAAGACCACGTGAGCAAATTGCTCGAAGAGGGGAGGGTCAAGAGTATTCGGATACCTCGACGTGTAAGTATGAAGAAAATGATGAATCTGAAAGAAGCGAAAGAGGTATGTAAGGATCGTGACACTTGGCGATCTGTTTTCTCTGGCTACCCCGTCAGGGACGGTGCGTGAAGAAAAATAAATAAATAAATAATATTAAATTAAAATAGGATTTTCAGTGGTCGGAATTTCGAGTCAATAGACCCGAGTTCGATCCCCAGTTGGAAGGCTCGTACCAATGGGTTTTTCAAAAACTTATGTACGAATATCGTTGGCTTGGACATAAAGACGGCGACGGGCTCACCACCTGTCACGTTGTACCGAAAATATCTTCGGTGGAAGGTGGGTCGAAGGGACTTAATTGTCTAGACTCGACCTCTGTCTACCCCTGTATTGGGAATTGCGTGAAGATATTTTTTTTAAATAGGATTTTATACAAAAATAGCAAAAATATATTCCTAGTGGTTTTCCCAAAATGATTTTTTCGCCGCCGTTTTTAAAAGTTTTAAACTGCTCTTGAATGTAGTGTCTTGCTAGTAATGGTGATATTAAACCCGAGTCACTTGCTTTCTGAAGCAAGTACTCTGACTCGATGTAAGGTAAGCTGAAAGTATAGTTTAAAAAACCCAATACCAAGATAAGTTCGTTATACGTTTTGTACACAGTGTTTATTACCAGATTAAATCTGTTAAGCATACTTTATTTACTTCTATATATTTTTGAAAAAATTGCAGCCATTATTCAAATGCTATTCAAATTTAGTGGTATAGAGGAGCAATATAAACAATTCATCGAATAAAGCTCCTACATTTGCGAAATAAAAACGTAGTAACAGAATTTACATTTAAATTGATTCGGAAAGTAACAGAATTAATTCAAAATAAAAAAGCGTATCGAAAAATATGTTGGACGAATCACAATAGCTACATTATTTTACTACTGAAATAACAATGTTGCTTAGTGCTTAAAAAATTTTATATTATAAAATTATAAATAAATTACGACAACAAACTACTTATTTAACAAATAAAAAGGGATATTAAAAAATTGTGTCACGCTAAGCTTTGAAGCTTCGAAGGCAAGACTATTACCAACTAGGCTAACAGGTCGTCTGTAAGAAAAGATAAATAAAATAAAAACAAATAAATATCTTCACGCCATTCCCTATACAGGGGTAGACAGAGGTCTAGACAATAAAGTTGCTTCAACCCACCTTCCACCGAAGACATTTTTGGGACATCGTGACTGGTGGTGAGACCGTCGCCGTCTTTATGTCCAAGCCAACGACGTAAATCGTACATAAGTTTTTGGAAAAACTCATTGGTATGAGCCTACCATGTAGGGATCGACTCGGGTCTCTTGACCCGAATTCCAATCACCCAACCACTCAGCTATCGTGAGTTTTTAAGAAATAATAAATTATAAGTGGTAAACTATTTCTATGCGTAGGTATATAATCTAGGTTATTACCTATTTCTTTTTCTAAAAAAATTCAAAATCTGTTTCTGTTCAGTTTTCTTGCACTAATTTCTTTAAAAAATATTTTAGTAAAAGCTTTACCCCGGCTGATACCATTTACAGGTTCCTGGTCGTCTAGGTCGTCTGTTTGTTGGTTGCCAATTGTGTTTTCAAAGATTTTCTAAAGGATATTTTTAAGTAAGTTCCCATAGGTGGACAGAGGTTGAATAATGAATTCGTTTCGACCCACATTTCACCGAAACTTATTTAGCACAACGTGACCGGAGCCTGTCGCTGTTTTAATATCCAAGCTATCAGAACAGTATATTGGCAAAAATATTTATGTGCATAGATAAATATTCCTGTATGGAAATATAAGCATCTATGATTTTTATAAGTCACGATAGCCGAGTTGTTGGGTGGTCGGAATTTCGAGTCGAGAGACCAGAGTTAGATCCCCAGGTGGCAGTACCAATGAGTTTTTCAAAAACTTATGTACGAATTTCATCGTAGGCTTGGACATAAAGGCGGCGACAGGCTCACCACCTGTCACGTTGTCCCGAAAATATCTTCGGTGGAAGGTGGGTCAAAGGGACTTAATTGTCTAGACTTGACCTCTGTCTACCCCTGTCTGATATTTTTATTTATTTATATTATATGATTTTTATGCAATTTTCATCGAGTTTTTATGCTGAACTTGTTATTAAATTAATAAGAAATAGTATCCCATCCGTGTCAGTTGTCAATTCAAATCCACGATTTGAATACAATTTATATTCATCACACAAATATTTGCCTCAGCGGTATACGAACCCTTAGTGTCGAAGACAGGGCCACTACCAACTGGGTTATCGAGTCGTCTTTGTACAATAATAATAATGATAGACTCCTTCTCTACCTAGGAGTCGTCTGGATCAGTACCACACTCGTACTTATTTCTGCTGCCACGTAGAAGTGTAACAACTCTCATGTTCCTTTGCGTAGGGTATAGAGAGCCAGTGGTATCTCTCCGAGTAACCCTTTTAATTTAAATGGTTTACGAATTGACGTCCATAAACGAGCGGGATTCACACCAGTTTTCATGGTGTTACTTGCTTGGAGGTCCTGGAAGTCAGAAAGGAATTCAATAAAACAATTAAACTACGTTGTCTCGGGTGTTTGAGGTAACTTCGTTGTTTACGATACCATGACACAAATGCATTAACTAATTTTTATGACCAGAGCAATTAATGCAATGTTGCCACTATCTTCAGTTGTTTTTTTTTTAATGGGTAAACTGTTAATCGCCATCGAGCTCGAAAGCATAGATGTGGTCTACGATGGAGCGTGTTTACTCATGAAAATCCTGTGTACTCGCACCATATAGAGGTTTGGTTTGTATACTTTCGGAAACACAGGCGCTGGAAAAGCATTCCACTCCCTGGTCGTGTGCATTATAAATGACGATCGGTAGTGCATAGTCCGAATGTTAGGAATGTCGACCAGATATGAGTGGTAGCCTGCAGAACGCCTGGTATCCTATATAAAAAATGGTATATAATGGTGATGGCAGTAAGAGTTTATGGAGTTCATTATCACACTCCTCAAAGTGAAGTCTGTGGAACACCGACAGACAGGCGAGTTTCGGCATATAACAACTTTTTTTAAAATTCACAAATTTATATGTAAAATTAAAGTTGCTACTGGCCATCAAATGAACTGCAAACTCTTTTTTCGTCCTATTCACATAAAAAAAGTTTACATAAAATAACATAGAACTCCATGTCAACTGTTCGAGTTTCGACATATAACAAATTTTTTAAAATTCATAAATTTGTATAAAAAATAAAAATTGCTACTGGCCATTAAATGTACTGCAAACACCTTTTTCGTCCTATTCAAATAAAAAAAAAGTTTACATAAATAAACGTAGAACTCCATGTCAACTGTCCGTATGGATAACAAAGTATCTCAAGTACGTGCTCCATCGGAAGTATGAAGCCTCAGTTTACATTAAATTCGAAGCTGCACCCACTGAGCTTGATTTATAGTGAAACGTGCGTGATCTTGATTCCGTGACTCCGAGATTTCACGCTCCGTGATTAAATTATGTGGGTCAGCAAATGTCCAAATCAATGTTCATTGTATTACAAGTATGGTTATATTTGGCAAATATAGAATTGTCTTTCATTTGTAAGTCGATTGTTTGTTGTGTATAATTTGAATATATTTTGCTCAAAAATTTTGAATGTTTACTACTCCTTCGTATTTATTTTTGAAAATGAAAAATAAACTATACACATAATTTGCTGCGTGGTGTCGACGTAACAATAAAGTAGGGGGTACTATATTTTGTTATTAAACTATATTTTTCTTCCTGTGGGAGTCGTAAAGACGACAAAGGAAAGTCTTCAATTTGCCTTTTGCTACAGAAAGGATAAGCCCTGAACTGGGGACTTCATTTTGTCTTTGGATACCGAAATGATACCATTGTAGACTTGACCTTGCTTTTTTGAATATACACATGTATACATAAAAATATTTAAATACAAAACTAAATTAGAAATGTCACGATTGACGAGTTTTTGGTGATCCGAATTCGTGGCAAGAGACCCGTGTTCAATCCCCAGGTGGTAGGCTCGTACCAATTGGTGTTTTCAAAACTCACATATGATTTATATTTACAAATTTTGGTGAAAGGTGGGTTGAAAGGACTTAATTGTCTAGACCTCTGTCTACGCAAGTATTGGGAATGGCGTGAAGGTAAAAAAAAATCTTATAAGTAAATTTGTCACAAATGGCATATTACATACATATAGTCCTGTAAAAGTCCACTGAAGGAGATAGCCCTCTCTCTCTTATAAGTGTTTGGAATAATCACCAAGGTTCGCAAAATCTATACTTGCATAGTTTTGGTTGCCTTCTTTATAAACATTATATTATAAGATTAACTCGGCTAATTTTAATAGCCTGTTGGTTAAGGGCTACATAATACGCTACTGCTTACAATGTACCGTATATATCTATACAATTTTTCAAATTAATTACAGCAATTCAAGTTTAATTTTAGCCTTACAAAATTTCACATCGATTTTCCTTTCTCGATAATTATGAGAGATTGTGAATCGATAGCAAAATGGGAAAAAAATTCACCACTCAGGCTTCCAAATTTAAAAGGAGTGATTTTTAAAATAAGTTTACGGTTCATTAATTTTAGTGATGTTTTTTGCGTAGTCGATGCAAGATTGATTGTACAAATTTCGAACCAGTTATATGCAGTCCGTGCAAGACACAACAAGTTTGAGATTTCTCAAGTCCGTCTTGTACGGACTTAAACTTAAACTTTAGAATGTTACTTAAACTGCTCTTCCTTTAAGCTCGGAGGGGGTAGATGTATTTTTTTATCTCTAGACAATTTTAGTACTTTATGCATTTGTGTACAAAGAACTAAATTGTCTAAACCCTCCGACTAAGTATTACCTGCATTTACACATACATGGGAAGGTTTGTATCGTAGAAAAATTGTCTGTCTCGGCATCTTTTGAAAAACTTTTCATTTTAATATTTTTTTTTAGTCATTTTAAGACCACAATAGACATAGTAAATTCTTACTTGCCATTATATCCTATTGCTATTTGAAGTCACGATAGCCGAGTGGTTGGGTGGTCGGAATTTCGAGTCAAGAGACCCGAGTTCGATCCCCAAGTGGCTGGCTCGTACCAATGGGTTTTTCAAAAACTTATGTACGAATACCGTTGGCTTGGACATAAAGGCGGCGACGGGCTCACCACCTGTCACGTTGTCCCGAAAATATCTTCGGTGGAAGGTGGGTCGAAGGGACATAATTGTCAAAACTAGACCTCTGTCTACCCCTGTATTGGGAATTGCGTGAAGATATTTATTTATTTATTTATATATTTAAAAGGCATTCCTAGCCGCCTCTTACGACACCCACGGGAAGGAAAGATTTAATAAATATTTACGGCGGTACCACATATCAGTTATCGAATACGACATTCTTGGAAATGTTACTTAATATCTGAGTATTGAATGACTTCCTTTGTCGAGTGGCATTTACACAGGTGTTCATGGTGTCGCCAGCTCTGAGTTCCCGGGCTCAAACCTCGGATGGGTCAATGTAAAAAAAAACAACTTTGCATTTGTATGCTGTACCTTCGCTTTTTGTGATTTCATACTCTGTTCCTTTAGCGTATTATTTAGTACCCAGTAATGTATATGATGTCTTAATGTATTTATCTATTCTCACTCTCACACACATATACGTAATGACTATTACGAGACGACTATAGAACTACATCGTCGGCTTCCGGAAAATTTCTATCGTATTTGTTGTCCGACATTTCTGTGCCATTTATTGAAAGGGTCTGTTTCTTTCGTCCCTTTTACTTTACGCTACACCCGTGAAATGGAGAAGTTAGTTCTCAAACAAGTGTTCGAACAGTGATTAAATTACTCTATATTTAGATTTATCGGCAGTTAAAGATGTATTTATGTTAAACCGAATTCAAAATAATGCTCACAGAAAATTGTGTTTTTTGTTTTAATTTTATAAGAATCAGGCTATACTAAACAATTCGAAAGCCAAGAAGTATCCCGGCTAGACAAATAATCATTATATATTCTTCACGCCATTCACAATACTGGGGTGGACCGAGGTCTATTAAGTTCTTTCGACCTTCCTTCTACCGGAAACATTTTTTGGGACAAGGAGAATTGTATTCAATTCAATTAAAATTCAATTATGTGAGAAATAGAGTATTTCAAAGAAAATATATTAAATATATAAATACAAAAGTGAGTACGTACTTGAGACACAAAAATACTGCAATCCACGAAATATCACGATGCTGTTACCAAGAAAACAGGCGTGAATCTTTGAGACTAAATTGCATGTTTGATTGTCCGTATTGTATTGTATCAAAAGTCTCGCTCCTCCCCAAAGATTTCTACAAAGAACAATCCCGAGCCACGTGCATCCATCGACTGCCCGCAATGTTGTGCAGGTCGTCACTCCATCCACCCGTACTACCAGCGCTGCGCTTGCCAGAACGAGGCTGCCACTGGTGAAATTTTCTTCCCCAACGGCTGTCTGTTCTGCGAGCTACGTGGCCGGCCATTGCTACTTTAGTGTGCTAATTCTTACGGCTATGTCGGTTACCCTAGTATTGCGGATATCATGCGGATTCTGTCACGCAGAGAAATACCCGGCATAGCCCTTTTATAGTTCGCTGAGCAACTTTGAGCTTCAACATTCGGCTAGAAGTAAAAAAACAGGTTTCTGTTCCGAAAGTCATCACTGGCAACACGCACTAGTTGTATACTTTGCTTTTAAGGTTTTGAGGTTACTGACGAGAAGATATTGCCTAATTTTCGGAACGCTGCCCAGCCGAGTTGTTTTTGCCGATTGATCTCTGGATTTGCGTAGTTTGACAATTTATCCCAGATATACGTATATGTCAACAACTTTGAGCACAGTGTTTTCATCAATAAACTGCATTGGTCTGACATGGACATTAGGACCTTAACCTTTTATTATTGTTGTGAGATTTAACCCTGTCTTACACCTTTCTGCAATTGGATACGCATCGTATAAGCGTTTCATCACTTCGATATACCTATAGTCTATCTGGCATTGCTGAAGAGCCTGCAGCATCGCTCAAATTTCGACAGATTTATAATTCATACAGTTACCTTTTTTAATAAAATTTAAATTGGTCGACGACCCCATTGCTTTGTTAGTAGTCTCCTAAATTTAAACCTAAGGGTTACGATGCCCGCTCCCGGAGCGAGATATTATTGTGATGTATATGAATGTTTGTACTAGAGTCATGGATGTTTACATGGGTATATGAATATATAAATTTGTAAATGTATATAAATATATAGTATATTGGCTTGGACTTTTAAATGGTCATATGTTTATGACCGTTGTTATATGTTCACGTTGTCCCAAGCAATCTTCTGTAACATATGGATCGAAAGGACCTAGTTGTTTAAAGGTCTATCCCAGTATTGGAAATATGTGTAAAGATATTAATTTTTATATTTAATAGCTTTATTTTGTTCTAAAACATAATCAAATTAATTAACAATTTCCGATATTGAATTTTGAAATCTGTTAACATAATGAATCTGAGATGAGCTTCAGTAATTAATGTGGAGCGTTCGAATTTCAAGAACGTACGGCAGAGCAAGAAGGGTCAGTAATCTTCCAAATTCCACAAGTTTCTACGAACATAAACGAAGCTTTTCGTACGTCACCAAAGTTGTTACTAATTTAAGCCGATAAGTCGACTTAAGGATTGCCTGAAGCTAGACCGGAACACGTTAATAGCGCATCTTTAGTTTGAAATGGGAACGCAATTTTCACGGAGAGATAATGTTGTAAAATATTTATTAAGGAATGGCTTTTTTTCTATTACTGTTGAAGAAATTTTCATTAATAGAATGAAAAGTAACAAACAAGTTACTATAGACTTACCGTAAAAACAGCGTTAGGTATACCACCTCTTCTAAAAGCATTTCAGCAAAAAGTGTGCATATCTTATTAATGCCTAATAGTTCTCATATTAAATATTGAGATAATGACAGACAAAGATATTTATTCAATATATTAAGCTCATATCTTTATAAAAAAGAATAGTGTCTAGTTAGCTTATCATACATATACATACGTGCACAGACTATGCACATACACATTACACATATTATATAAATATAAATTCCTATTTAATAATGCATGAAGACCGCTTCTGTGCACTATAATTTTCTATAAAATGTATAGACAAAGGAATAAAGTATAAAATATGTAAAAATTTTACATAAAAAGTCACCTATAATATGTTACTTTTAAATAAAATAACAAATAATAAAATAGAAAAAAATAAAATAAGAAGTATTATAAGTTATGATTACTATGGAGTGCAAAATAAATAAATATTTGATTGCTTTACATCCATCAAGTTCCAATCCTTAGTCTTACGATCAGCGATCACATCCGGTTGAAACATAATGGAAGGATCAATCACCTTTTCTATTTCGTGTTGAAAAATTTTATTGAACTTAACTTAATCAGTCGTCACAAATTTCAACGTCCATATTTAGCGATAAATCGATTATGAGAAATAATCAATACTTCGTTATATTTTATTACTTAAAACTCGAAAAGTACACTGACAAGAAAGGAACCATCTTGTAGTTATCTGCATACAAAGGCCGGAAACTGTTCATTGCTCAATATAGGCCTCTCCAGTGGAGCGATTTATCACTATCGCCAAACTCCATTAGCGCCATAATCCGGTTAATTGGCGATCGCTGAACCGGACATTTTGCACCTTAGACACTGGTCCCGGAAAGATATAGGTTTGCTTCTTCTAGAACCTGACTAAGTACCAGACTAAGTTTTCAAGATAATTGTCCTGTCATCTTCCGGTATCTATTGCCATTGTAAAGGCTTTTCTCGTTAATAAGGAATGGCTTTTAGGACATTCACAAGAAAAAAATCGTATTTTTAAGCCGATGCGACCTCCGTGAAGGAGTGACGCACATTCCGGCTTTCATTCCCCGGGTTCTATTCCCGGTCGGGTGTTTCTGGTAACTTCGTCCTTCTGGTCCTTCCTGATTTCATAGTACAAGTGCTCAAGCTGCTTACTTTGGGATCAGACCAATGTATGTGATGTTGTCCGTATGTTGTTATGTACGTATGTGTTTTAAGCCAATAACCACTACGGTATATCTGAGAAATGTGAGTTAATTATATTTTAAGAATTTTAGCAAACTTGCAATGGAGCTGCTTTGGAGACTCTGCCTCTTTTACGTGATAGAAAGAAACATTTATTGCACATAATACATAAAAAGAAATAAATACCTAACTGTATACACAATATAAATTAAACGCAATATCATACATACCGCGCATTAACTACAGTAGGCAGCCTTTCCTTGACTAAGAGATAGAGAGAGAGAGAGAGACTAAGTCTGCCTTTGTCCCTCATATATACCGCATATTGTAAGATGCATAAAGAATAAAATAAATAAATTCCTTTACGAATGTGATTGGCATCTGGCAATCTACCAGGCTGTCTAGAATCACCGCAACGCGGACCTATATGACTAGTTGCTTTCGAAATGTTTATGGATAAATCTCCCGATTTCGCAATCCTGGGTTATGGGGTTCAGATAGGCGGTTGATGAGATGAGCGCCACCATCGGCAGAACTGAACGTCCAGTTCACTGCTAAGCAGATTCAGTCTGTAGATTCAGTGATATGGCCTCCGCTTTAGCTTAAGAGGCTATGTTGTACTAGAGAATAGCAATATTAACTCTTCTTCAAAACTTCAACAGTGGTAGAGCCACGAATCAGCTTTTGTTGTTGCATGAATGGGCCGGCTCGACCGGGGAAGTACCACGACCTCACAGAATACCGGCGTGAAGTAGAAGTCTAACAAACTTCTGCGTTTTTTCTGGTGAGTGCATGTAACCGGAGGTGTACGCACCCCCTTCCCCCAAAATGGGGGTGGGGGTACTCTTAGGCTGGCAACGCATCTGCTATGCCTCTGGTATTGCAAGTGTTCATAGGTGGCGGTAATCACTTAACATCACGAGAGCCGCCTGCTCGTTGGCCTCCCTTTTCCAAAAAAAAAAAAATACTACGCCTACGACTCGGCTATGGAAAGCAAGGAGATTGAGGCAACAGTGCAAACACTTCATAGTCCAACAAGGCACGTCCATCTGACAAAACTAAATTGGAGCGACCATTTAGGACCCGCGACCCTGCAAATAAGTCAATATTTTGTAGAGCACTGGTTACATAATATGCGTGTATGAAAAAAAATAACGTGTGTATGGAAGCGAAAATGCTTTGTGATAAATGGAGATCCGCTGTCTTTAACACATCATACTTGTGTGAAGTTTTTAAGTGTTTAAAGACTGTGAGATGAGTGACGACTTTGTTCGATGTAATCTTTCAAGATAGATAGTTTTTCAGAGCTCTATACACATGATACAGAGAAGAAAAGATCGAAGAGAAGATCGAAGTTGATCAACTTGAATAGTTCTTTCGAGAACTGTCTTCCTTTGTTTCTAGACATTAATTTTTTTTTTCTGTTCGTATTCTTTTTGTATTCTTTTCGTGACTCATTTCCTAATACAACGCCAGCCAGAGGTGTATATATATAATTTGGAGGTTTCGACTCTTGTTTCATCGGAGCTTGTTTTATGACAAAGTAGCAAGTGGTGAGCTTGTCGCCGTTTTTAAGTCTAAACCAACGATAATAATGTGTATGAGTTTTGAAAAAAATATCTTATTTGTACAAGCTTACCTCCTGGGGATTGAGTTAGGGTCGATTGACTTGAATTCCGATCACCCAACTATTCGGCTATCGTGATTTACGGTGATTGTATAATATCTGTCTCAAACGTATCAAATCGATCTGATGACCGTAAAGCGTCCCGCCATTATACCCGTTTATACCTCGTCCATTATTCAGGAGCGTTTTGTCTCTTTTGTAAGCCTCTCGACAATCACTATGCTCCAGAATGCGCAGCTACATACCCGGATTTAACGCTGATCAAATTTTCCAACCCTGAAATAATTATAATCTATTCAATATTATTATACTGTTGCGATTTATCATTTAATGCTATTTTGTTTATCGGAATTGTCACGATAACGAGTGACTAGGCGTTTGGAATTAGAGTCAAGTTGTCCCAAAGTCACCTGTCACATTGTCCCAAAAAAGATGGGTCGAACGGAGTTAATTGTCTACACCTCTGTATACCCCTGCATTGGGAATGGCGTGAAGATTTTATTTATTTTATTATTTCTTTATCGGCAAACGAAATAGTTTGCTTTTTCATTTCATTTACATCTTCACGAAACTGCGAAACTCAGACGGTGTGACAGGTGGCGAGTCTAAGCCTACTGTAAAATGCACTTCCATAGATACATATTGAGATAAAATATAACATCTTCACGCTATTGACAATACTGGTATTGAAAGAAGTCCAGGTAATTAACTCTTCTCGACCCACCTTTCACTGAACACATTTCTGTGATTACCTTACAGGTTAGTGAGACTGTCGGCGTCTCTATGTGTGAGTCAACGTAATAAATAGTGGCATATGTTTTGAACAAACACATTGGTACAAACCTATCACCTGTGTATCAAACTCTGGTCATTTAACCTAAATTCAAATCACCCAACCAAACAGCCATAAAATAAATATCTTCACGCCATTCCCAATTTAAAGATAGACAGAGGTCTAGACAATTATGTCCTTTCTACCCTCCTTCCACCGAAGACATTTTTTTGGAAAACGTGACAGGTGGTGAGCCCGACGCCGAGGTAATGTCCAAGTCAACGATACAAATCGTACATAAGCTTTAGTAAAACTCATTAGTACGGGCCTACCACCTGGAGATTGAACTCGGGCCGCGTGATTTTAATTCCGATCTCCCGATCAATCGGCTTTCGTTTCGAATTTTTTTCTTCGGTGAAAAGTAGATCGAAATAACTTAATTATCTGGACCTGTGTAGTACTGGGAAGATCATGAAGAATATTTTTTGTAGAAACCTAAAAACGCAACCTTAAACAATAATCTTTTGTTAAATAAAAGTTATCCATCACTTGGTTGAAAGCAGGAAGCCGTTTTACCGTTTATGCATAAAAAAAATGCAATTTAAACTTCAACGGAGTTTTGACGTTTCCTATTTCCTGCATGCGGTCACAATGCGGTGCAATAAATATTCGCCGTTTTGTACACATTTTCTAATCAAAATTTTTGTATTCCTATTTCAAAATAAAACAAATATTGTATAAAACATGTCTCCTAATTTATAAGAAAATAAATAAATTCACTTTTTGATGGGGCATCGAGATACCATTGGTTACCGACAGATGTCAGGATTACCTACTCGAATATACCAGACCGAAATTTAGCAGACCGGTAACGGGAAGCATGTCTAAGGCGCAATGTGTCTGGTACTGCGATCGCCAATCCACTCGCCTATCATGTAGCGTGTTAAAGGCCGTTAAGTAAGTGTGATTTCAATGTTAGTAATTTCCTTGTAGTAAGAAAGTGCGTCGTATATCTTCACGCATTTTCTATGTAAAATACTTTAGCGATACGGAAAAAAGGGTGGTACAATAATAATTACTATCGGTGCCTTTATGTCCAAGCAAGCAATGTAAATCGTACATAACTTTTGAAAAAACTCATTGGAAACCTGAGTATCGAAGTCGGGTCTCTTGTCTCAAATTCGGTTCACCCAACCGCTTGGCTATCGTGGCTAGACAGAAATATGTTAGTAACAGTACGGTGCGGACTCAGAAAAGTATAAAGTAGAGAATGAATCTGTCGCCTTTACTGTTTCCTTATAATTCTGTCAATATCTTTACATTCTCTAAATTACCTTTTATGTGACATCACTACATCAGAAAGTTGGGGTGTAGTGGGGCGCCAATCATCTGTGTAGTTTAGTCGACCGAAAGGTAACTCACTAAATTTGCGGCGGCTCACAATCTCTCACCGGTGGCTCCAAGTAGCTGTAACGTTTGCAGCGGCCACACCCCGGTTAACCACGTCGACTCGTGGGCTAAACCCGGTGAAGGGGACCGGCTGCTTCGGCACTGGTTCTGCGTATACCTCCCGCTCTATGCGCAGAATCTGCCCCGGCGAAGATGGTACACCAACGCTGATAAGCAACCGGTGGTGGCGGATTCGGCGGGGCAGTGAAGTCTTGTGATAGGCTTAGGGCGACGACAGAGGTCAAAGTGTTCGTCGGCCATTCACTGCATCCAAACCCTTCTCCAGTCGTGGCGGCTCTCCGTTCCACTGAGAATAGAAGGCGGAGGACGAGAGAGTGCGTCTGTGCCAGCGCAAACACTTACGCACTTAAATATGTCACGCGCAACTGACTGCTCCTGATTACCGGATCCTGATCAAGACCTACGGCGATGGGCTGAAGTAGAGAGGTTGGGTTGTGGTGCACACCCGGCTTTGTCTGAAGCCTGCACGTATGGCAGCCTAAGGAGAGTGGTCGTTTCTGCACTGCAATTGGGACAACAGTGTGGATTGGGCAGCACCTTAGGTGATGAAGCAGCCCTATTTAGGAGGCACTGCTTCCCTCGCTCAGCCGGGGAGAGGGCTAGAAAGGTTCCCCTTAAAAATGCTTGTCCCATCACATTGGGGAAGTAGAAACCGCGGCTGCTTAAGCACCCCACTACTCGCGGTCGACGTCACAGGAAAAATAAAATAAAAACATCGTTTATGACATTTGGTGCATGGAACGTGCGCACATTAATCGACAACGACGGAAACCTTTGCCCGGAGCGTAAAACTGCTGTCGTGGCACGCGAACTTGGTCGCTATAACGTAGATGTAGCAGCGTTAAGCGAAACACGCTTGGCTGACCAAGGCGAACTCGAGGAAATCGGAGGTGGATATACGTTCTTCTGGACAGGACGATCTCAAACTGAACGAAGGTTAGCTGGCGTAGGGTTTGCTGTCAAATCCACTATCGCGAAAAAACTGTCTGAATATCCACAATATATCTCGGACCGCATTATTACACTGCGCCTGCACCTACAAAACAACAACTACCTGAATGAGATAAGCGTGTATGCACCAACAATGAGTAACGAGGACAGTGTCAAAGATCAGTTTTATGAAGAACTTTGCCAATGCCTCAGTAACATACGTTCAAGCGAGCAAATACTTCTGCTGGGTGATTTTCGCGAACCACGAAGACCCTGCAGGGCTAAACCAACATCTCTCAATTTAGACCGACTAAATTGTGCGAACCTGCGAGAAAAATACCAGGAAGGGCTAATAAGCACGCTAGATGGGTTTGATGCCCAGCAAGGTGACCTTATATCAAACTGAAACAGTTATCATCCTCCGTACTGACTGTGGCTACGGAAATCATAGGATGCAAAAACGTAACAACGAGGACTGGTTTGACCAGAATGATAGGGCCCTAACTGAAGCACTCAAACAGCATCGTATACTCATAAAGCGTAATGAAGGTAATCATAATCTCACTCAAGAAGTCCGAAGTAGTGGTGATTCCTTAAGAAGATTAACAAGGAACATGAAAGATAGATGGTGGCTTGAAAAGGCGGAACAGAGACAGTGGCTCGCAGACACACACCAGCTAGGCGCTTTTATGAAGAAATGCATAATTTGATTGGCGTTTCCATTAAAAATAGCACACCACTAAGATCCTAGATGGTTCTCAAAAGTCACTGCTAAGCAGGATATACTTGATCGTTGGGCAGAGCACTTTAACAACCTGCTCAATGTAGATCGATTAGCAGATCTTGATCATATAAAGCGTATTCGTCCTATGCCGCTGAATGATTCGCTTGCTGAGCCACTGACTTTGCTGAAGTAGTTAGAGCAATTAAAGATCAGAAAATAAAAAGCAGTTGGCGTTGACAACATCGCCGGAGAACTGCTTAAATACGGAGGGGAGCAACTTCACACTTACATCTGGCAAATTTTTGATCGCATTTGGAACGAGGAAATAATACCGCCTGAATTTAAAATATCCCGTATACCCTGTATAAAAACAAAGGAGACCGTTCTGACTGCAACTCCTACCGGGGTATATCGCTCCTCTCCGTCCCTGGGAAGATATTCGCCAGAGTTCTTCTCAACCGACTTTTACCAGTCTCCGAAGACATATTGCCAGAATCATCCGGCAACTCCAGGAAAAAGTCGCGAACAGAGTCAACCTTTGTTTATGTGCTTCGTGGACTTGGAGAAAGCATTTGACTGTGTGCCATGGGAAGCCCTCTGGACTTTACTGACAAAATTAGGTTGCCCTGAGAAGTTTGTTAGAATGATTCGCCTTCTTCACGACGAAATGACCTGCTGTGTTACCTATAATGGTGATCAGTCAGAGTTCTTCCCTGTCAGTTGTGGAGTTAAACAAGGTTGTGTGCTTGCACCAACACTGTTTGCTCTTTACTTTTCTGTCGTTGTCAGTGAAGCACTCGAACAAACTTCTGCAGGAATCAAAATACATTTCAGGACTGATGGGGGACTTTTCAACCTGGCCAGATTAAAAGCTTATACAAAAATATCACACGCTCTTATAACGGAGATCATGTATGCTGATGATCTGTGTTTTGTTGCCAACTCTTCACAAGAACTCCAGGACCTGATTACGAACCTTCAGGAAGTCTGCTGCCGTTTTGGTCTGAAAATCAGCGTGAAGAAAATTGAGGTGATGGCAATTGACTCTCATGGAGCTACAGAACCTATCAAGGTGACCATTGGCAATACTGAGCTGAAGCAGGTGAATACGTTCAAATACCTGGGAAGCACAATTACAGCTAAGTGTGACCTTGACGCCGAAATAAACCATCGCATAGGCGCTGCATCAGCTGCTTTTGGTAAATTACGAGCCAAAATCTTACAATCTCACGATCTGAAGCTTTCGACAAAAATCTCCGTTTACAAGGCCATAGTCCTCCCAAATCTTCTATACTCTTCGGAGTCATGGGTCCTCTATCGGAAACACATACGGACGCTGGACCGGTTTCATTTATGGTGCATAAGAGACATTCTCAAAATCAAATGGCCGGACCGGATTAGAAATACCGAAGTGCTACGACGCGCAAATGTCTACGGCATAGAAGCGTACCTGATGCGGCGACAGCTCCGATGGTGTGGACATGTTTTACGAATGGATGATGATAGGGTGGCCAAACGCATCTTCTTTTCTGAACTCCAGAACGGCAAGCGGAAACAAGGCGGCCAGTTCTTACGCTTCAAGGATGTTCAGAAAAGACACATGAAAAGGTGCAATATTGATCCCCAGAATTGGGAGAAAAAGTCCATTTGCCGCCCTGAATGGAGGTACATGGTGAGGAATGCGGTTCATGGTTTCGAGGAGCAAAGGAGGTCCGATCTGGATGCGAAGCGTGATGCCCTTAAGGCTAGACCACCAGCAGCCATATTTTATAACTATGTCGACGGTGTCCTCACGTGCAGCCGATGCGCGCGCACGTTTACTCATAAAATAGGATACTGCAGCCATCAAAGGGCGCACAAGAGAGCTGACCACCTTGGCTCCTCTGCAAGTGATGGTCAGTAGCAGTCACCATAGCCGAAATCGGCTGGGAAGTATATATACATCAGAAAGCTATCTGAAATACGAGATTTTTCCATTCGGCTCCTCAGCTTTGCAAGTCAATCCACTTAAAAAGGATGCCGAGTTCAATATCGCTACACAATCGAATCTTTTATGCAAAATACGATAAAATTCCATTATATTTCATAAAAAATGATGTTATAAATCGTACTATTATTTAATATTATTACCGTATTACAAAGAATTCGAATAAAAAACATGTAATTATTTTTCTTCGTTTTAGGGTTTAAGGTAATAATAATAAGTAATAACAGTTTTTATTTTTATGGCAAAACAAATTTGATAATGATACAAAATCAATAGGCAATCAGAAAAAACGTGTGTTCCTACAAAACAACAGTTATAGCAAATCCTTATAAGACATCCTATACAGGTCAGAAAGAATAAAAAAAGATGTGATTCATGGTTAAATGGTGAAAATAAGCACCTTATCTCCTTATTTCCCAACGCGATGTTAAACGTTTATTTCCATTGCCATAAATCAGCGCAAGCCTTAACAAAGGACAATAGATAAGAAGGATTTAACTTCCTTAGCGAATACCTAGGGTCTGATAAATGGAAACTATTTACACTGAATATAAATACGAAATACAATATAAAAGTGTATGAATATTTATCTACGTATTATTATACTACGTTTATTGCATCGTAGGCTTAGACAGTATTACGGCTATAGGCTCACCAGATGCCACAAATAGTTTCCTGTGAGAAGTAGGTCGAAAAGACTTAAGTCTCTAGATCTTTATCTAACCATGTACTTAGAATATGCGTGAGATAAAATGTTTATTTATTGTATGTTTACGCCAACTTGTTTTGAAAGTCTCGAGATTTTTCAAACACTTTTTACACTTTGTCGACTTACGAGGACAGATCCGACAGACACGAGAAAATATAGAAAATTTGTTTTCTACATTAACCCGACCGGGGCTCGAATACGAGAATTCAAAACTAGCGACACTATGAAAACCGGTGCGTAAAAAAATTTCAGTTAGACACGGAGGTAGAGTTTGAGTTTATGCTTCTACAAATGAGTTTTTGTAAAAAAAAAACTCCTGGGAATCGCACTCGGGTCTCTTGACTCAAATTCCGATCACGCAACCACTCCGCTGTTTCGTTTTTCTATTGTAGTTTCAGTTGAAGTTTTTACATTATTTTACCATATGCGACTATTTTAACAATTTTAATGCTAATATTGAAACTTTCCAAGTGTTGTTATTAAAACGGCTTCCTCACGTACAAGTTAAGTTGACGTGAAAATTTTAATTAGAGCATTGGGGGAATGCCGCGGAGATAAATGCTGATAATATTCGAAATTTAAATATTTTCGCAGAAAAAGTTGCAATTAGTACAAGGATTTTAGGTTTCGGGATTTTTTAAAACGTACTTTATGTTTTTATCTCTTCACGCAGTTTTTTAATATTGTAGCCGACAAAGGTCTAGACCAAGAAGTCCTTTCGACTCACTTTTCATCGAAGCCGATTTGAGAAAACTAGACCGAAGGTGAGCATATCACCATCTTAAAGTCCAAACTAAATGCATTTACAATATATATGTAATATGGTTATATGAAAATTAATGCAAAATAAACCATATCTATCAGAGGCAGCATCGTACACTTATGTCAGATTATCTTGAGAGGTGTCAAGTAGCAATATATCCTCTTGTAGAGGCCATATACCTTTGAGCTTAAACAAAGCATTAAGTAAGTATTAAAGTACACAATTAAATGTTTAATAACCAGTTATATACAGGTTATATACCTCACGGATACAATGAATAGAAATCTATAAAGAAAATACATTAATATCATTACAAAAACATTATTAATTTAAAATGTAAATGTAGAAACACATATAACGGTCTGTGAAAATTCACTGCAACATGTAAGCTTCACCTCTGAGGGTGAGTATGCTATAATGACAAACCGTTTTGCAAGCGAATTAGCGATCGTAGCACCAGACACCTCGCACTTTAGACGCTGCTGTCCGTCATCGAACTGCTTTTGTTTAATTTTTTACGATGGTTGTCTATCTCTAAGTAAATATGTCAATAGAAAATGGAATGTTCAAGTCTCCTTTCAAATCCCTCATTCGCCTCTTAAGATAAACACGGAAAGAAACAAAGTTGGATAGTCATACGCGATACCACACGGCAAAATGTGGATTGAGAGGACTAAACTGTCTGCTCCTCGGATTGGTTTAAAAAAAAAAAAATTCATGCCATTCTCAATGCAGGGGTAGACAGAGGTCTCGACAATGTAGTCTTTTCGACCCAACCTCTTCAGAAGACATTTTTGGGACAAAGTGACAGGTCGTACATAAGTTTTTGGAAAAAACCTTTTGATGCGAGCCTTGGAGATCGAACTCAGCTCTCGCGAC
This sequence comes from Sericinus montela, assembly GCA_029286605.1. Lineage (NCBI taxonomy): Eukaryota > Metazoa > Arthropoda > Insecta > Lepidoptera > Papilionidae > Sericinus > Sericinus montela. Next base: position 619,949 of record JAGSMR010000070.1, on the reverse strand, counting down.
TCTAATTCCGATTACCCAACCAGTTGGCTATTGTGGATTGGTTAATGGGTTATTTTCTGGAAATTGCGTAAACAAAACGATTGCGTAAACATTTTATTTAAATGTAAATATGAATGGCACCAATGAATAAAATTAATCAAAAAGTCATTAATGCTTCATCAAAATTGGACTTAACTTTTAGGGATCTTTTGAAGTTTGACATCAAAATTAAACAGGGCTAAGCACTTTACTTGACATTTAACTGAAGTTTTAGTAATGTAGGCGTTAAAGTTAACAATTATTGCCTTTAAATGTTTGTCTGTCTAATTTATAATAATTATAATTTAGAGTTATGATAACTCAGGGAATTAGAATTTAGAAACGAGACGTCGATCAGGCGCAAGGCTCGTAGCAATAATTTTTTTTTTAAACTTCTAATACACATGTTGCGTCTTTGGCTTGGGCGTTATAGCAAAGACAGGTTCATTATATGTCGTTGAAAGACATAAAGACGGCGATCGATGTCATCTTGTCCCAAAAAATGTCTTCGGTAAATTTTAACGTCTAGACCACTGCTTACCGCAGTATTGAGAATGACGTGAAGATCAACCAGTCAATCAATCGTTTATTTGCTAGAAACAGTATACACAAGATTAGAATTATAAAATAGAAAGATCAAACATGTTTCGTCAATAACCGACATGCAAATATAAATTTCATTAATTGTTAACATAATCTAGAAAATACTCAAGATATACAAGATAAATTAATATTCATAATAAAAGCGCTTTGAACCTAAAGCCTTACCCAACTGTGATCTATACGAGTTTCTCCTTATTTTAATTTTGTTCAGCTGATATTTAGCTGTCGTTGCTATCTAAATCTAGTAAATATCCAAATAATACACATCAGGAATAAAAGTCATCAAAATACTGAATTTTCAGAGAATTTTTAAATAAATAAATAAATAAAAAGAAAATAGAGTATTTTTACATTACGTTTTATGTTAGCCTGTAGGTTCACCACCTATCACGTTGTCCCAAATAAGCTTTGGTGTTGTGGGTTTGAGAAAACTTGCGTGAAGACATTAAAAAAGGGTTTTGTTAGTCTGCTATTATGTAATATAGTCTAATATGATAGCTCATGTTTGTCAATAATACATTAAGTGTCCTTAATTTAAGCTCAAATGCTCAAGTAGGCATGCAGCTCTTTCCCCTAGATTCAATACAATACAGACCTTGAGTTGTAAACTGGGACCATAAAAAAGCAGTATATTGTAAGAGAGCTGTTATTCAGAGAATATGAGCAACATAAAACCCTTGGATAGCTTAATATGGAGCTAAAATACTTTGTAGAAAATTAACATAGTATTAAAAGCCGTATTACAGGCCGTATTTTAGTTTAAATCATCGATACAATACTGGGATTGACAGAGGTCTATAAAACATTTATTTTGTGTAATAAAACAATAATCTGTAAATTTAACACCAAAAAAGATATGTTTTAAAGTTAATCAATTAAACTACTTCACTACTTTTATGTTTATTACAAGTACCTGTAATATACGTAAATAAATTATACATAATAATGGTATAAGCTACTTCCGAGAGATTATCGCCAAGCTTGACAACTGAATTAGCGATGAACTTAGATACCTCGCATCTCAAACCCTTTCCTGATGTCCTTATTTTTTGTACTAATAATATCCTGTGGCGACATCTATGTCTTCGCGTAAGAAACTCGCTGTTGGCGGTTTTATGGAAACACAACGACATCCATCCGCTCATAGAAGTTCTTATGATTACCAATAGCACACCAGTGGAAGAGATGTCCCCTTCAGCTATTCTTTCTTGTAGCCTTATCGTACGCCTGGTGACTCCCGACATGATCTCATTGCCAATCGACGGTGACCACTAAAGAAGAAGGCAACGAGCTTCAAGATCATCGTGGTATGCAGCACATCTGCCGCTACAATCCCAGCTTCTGCTGGTACCACTTGGGACTTTCAAGTCCTTACTACAGATTCCTCTGTAATACAATTTATGCACTTCAATCCAAAACGTTTTAACTTCTCCTTTTATGAAACTCCAAATCTTCTTATGAATTAAGTATTCCCCTTTGCAACAGAATGACCGTTTTAAACGTCTGAACAGCGTTGTTGACCCCATAGAACGCTTTCATACGATTGTAGCTACTTCGCCAATTTCAGAGAGACATAAGGAAGTACACCCGAGAGTCTCTTTCACAATCAAAGTCGCCGCCTTAAGTGGGCCCTGTTGGTAACAATGATTAATTAAACAGTGTAGATTTTGTATCAGAAGCTAAGGGTTGCAGGTTCCAATCCCACTAGGTGCAAACATGTGTGTAATGTACAGAAATATTTGTTCTAATATCATGGATATTTATATATAGGCTCTAGAGCGTTGTTGGTAGAAAGTTTAAAGGTCCCAAAGGCCAGATAAGGACTCAGTAGACATGAGAAGTCGGGCGAGGAGAATACAATTACTATTGTTCTTATTCACTTGACTATAATGTAACAAATCACTGAAATATAATATCTATCAGATTCAGAACACTCTGGTACGCAAAATAAACTAAGACACTCCACCGAACACGTGGCGCACGTCCGAGAAGAAAGAAGATATTATCTTTTAGTTAGTTAAACCGTTAAAAATCATGAAATAGTAAGTACACAAAATCAATACAAATTTCTCTCATCCGCTGCATCAAACTTTCTTTGGAAGTCATTGCCATATCATTCGCCGTCCATATTTTAATGCTACCCTCTTTTCAGAACAAAATGTTAAAATATGTTTTAACTCCAGCAACGACCTTCGTTTCATAAACTTGTGAAACGAATAATTTCTCCTTTGTAAAAAAGCTGTTCTTTGTGAAAACTGTTTACATTTAATTTTTAAGACAGTGCGACTAGTAATACAGGGATGGACAGAGGACTGGACAATTAAGTCCTTTCGACCCACCTACCACCGAAGATATTTTTTCCAGTCGACGGTGTCGAATTCCATACTACAATCTCTTGACTCTATATATATATATATATATATATATATATATATATATATATATATATATATATATATATATATATATATATATATATATATATATATATATATATATATATATATATATATATATATATATATATATATATATATATATATATATATATATATATATATATATATATATATATATATATATATATATATATATATATATATATATATATATATATATATATATATATATATATATATATATATATATATATATATATATATATATATATATATTATTGGACCATTCTAAACTGTTCCCGTACTTGACTAAACATTCCGTACCTAGATTCTTTAGGCGGATTGTAATGCAGTAAAGCGTTAATACAGGAGAGCTCTTTAGGAAGGATGTACTTCATTAGGCAAAACATTCTCCAATTTTTATAGAATTTTGAGTGTTTACGCAATTTTCCTAAGGGTAAGGTAGAGGCTAGACAGTGTAGTCATTTTCCACACACTTTCACAACTTATTTTGGGACAACGTGACAGGTAGTGGTGGGCCTATCGCCGTCTTGGTTCAAGTTATGTCGTCAAGTTGTATTCATAAGTATGCCCAAGTTTACAAGCAAGCGAAATATATTCATATATGCATATAAACGGCCATGATTCAAGTACATTCGTATTCTTAACACAAATGTTTGACTCCAGCGAGCTTCGTACCCGCAAAACTTAGCTTCGAAGTCAAGGTCACTACTGACTCGTCTATACAACGAGTTACGACGAGTCTATAGAATGTAATCTATTTTTTAACCGTAATAAATTATTTCCATTATATTCCGGAGATAATTGGTAATGGGATCATGAAAAACGTTTCGATGGATGTTAATTTAACGTAATTTATTAAGATGATTACGTCAATATACAATTTCCTGGTTCAATTACTTGAAGTAAACATCAAAATCAGCAACCCTATTCTTCCTGTTTAGATTATGTATAGAAAATAAGTTTAATTGACGCCATGATAGAGTGCATTGCAGGAAAAAGATTTCGCATGTGGGAAGCACTAATAAAATCGACGCACACTTATACGGGAGAGAAGATATGATGAGGAGAGTATCTAAAATGCTTCTGCCTGTGTGCTAGTTTGATTTATTTCGACTCCGTTTTATGGAACCTTTGCCTCTATTGTCAGTCATTGTAACTTTCAAGATTTCTCTATGACTTTAGTTATATATCCAATGTAATAAAGATAGAGAATTCGATTCCCCGATTAATATGTGTAGAGCTTTCAGTCAAATACAAATAGATAATGTACATAATAATGATACACAGAAATTATGCTGAACGTGGATTACAATTTTTTTAATAAATAATAATAAATAAATATCTTCACGCAATTCCCAATACAGTGTTAGACAGAGGTCTGGTCTAGACAATTAAGTCCCTTTGACCCACCTTCCACCGAAGATATTTTCGGGACAACGTAACAAGTGGTGAGCCCGTCGCTATCTTAATGTACGAGCCTGCCACAACGGGGTTCGAACTTGGGTCTCTTGACTCGAAATTCCGACCACCCAACCACTCGGCTATCATGACTTATTTTTAGGGAAAATAATTTATGGTTATGAATGTAGATCAAGACACGACAGCCGCGTGGTAAGGTGGTCGGATTTCGAGTGGAGATTCCCTAGTTCGATCACCATGAAAAAACTCGTAATTTAGCTCGAGTTTTTTCGAATCTATGTACAATATTTTTTGCTGATTATCTTTTTTTTTATTATTACTAGCTTTTTAGATATATTTTTCGCCTTCATAATAATTATTTTTGTTTTTTTTTTTATTATCTGGAATATATCATATATATTTATATTATATTCTTTATATTGTATATTAACTCCGTGTTGGATTCAGACCTGTCTTTTAACTCTTGTGATAATTCTATTAACAGTAGTGTTCCTAATTTACAGGAAAGGCTCAACTGCGTCTTTTCTGATAGCGATAAATTTTTAAATGTATGCCACATTAATGCGCAAAGCATCCCAAGCCATTTTTCGGAACTAGAAGAGTAATTTACATGTAGCAATATTCATATTATTTTAGTCTCCGAAATCTGGCTTAAACCATCTTTACTATCTAGTTTATAACCTTTACCAGGTTTCATTTTAATTCGTAATGACCGAACCGAAAAGGGCAGTGGAGGAGTAGCTATTTATCTACGTGCGTCGATTCCTCATAAAATAGTTTTAAAGTCACCTTCTCAGTATTCTGCTTCCTCAGAATTCTTGTTCATCGAACTAGATGCTAAGGGTACTAGGATGATCATAGGCGTAGTGTACTGTCCACCTTCTGTGGACTACTTCGCCGACTTGGAAACGGCTCTTGATAATATTTGTTCTGAGTACACGCACTGCATGATTATGGGGGATTTCAATACCGATCTGTTAAAAGCGTCCCAACGTTCCACTAAACTTCAAACAATCCTTGAGTCGGTCAATCTTTCTATTCTCCCTTCAACGGCAACTCATCACAATGTTGACACTGATGACTCTATGATTGATCTTATTGTAACTGCTTCACCTGACCATGTGGAAACTCATAGTCAGATACCTGCTCCAGGATTTTCTCGCCACAATTTAATTTATGCTTCATATAAACTCAAGCCTCCTAAACCTTCACCTGCCATATTTTAATTACGTTGTTTTTCCACAATTAACTTTGACATGCTACTGAGAGACGCTCAAAACCTCAATTTCACGACTCTGTTTGCAGCTTCCTCAGTGGATGACAAAGTTACTATTCTTAATTCTCTAATTATGTCATAATATATCATCATCGATTATGCAGATGTGTGTTACCCAGATGTATCCCATGATCTTCTTAACAAGCTGGAGCGTCTTTACAATAACTGTATCAGATTCATTTTCGGATTGCGTAAATACGACCACGTGTCTCCATACAGATCTAATCTTAAATGTTTAACGCGGCGCACTTACAGAATTTTACTTGTTCTTTTCTCTATTTTAAATGATCCATCAACTCCTGCTTATCTCAGGGATAATTTTCAATATCTCTCTTCATCCAAGGATGGGGTCCTTAGGTCTTCTAATAATAATAAGATAAGTATTCCTCGTCATTTCACCGGGTTCTTTGTTAACTCTTCACTATTCAAGCTACACTACTATGGAATTCCTTGCCCGATCGCATAAGGCAGGCACCTAGTAAGCCGTGCTTCAAAAGGTTGTTGCGCGAGCACTTGTTGCAGGCTTGATTTATTTCTTGTTACTTTGGCAACGCTACTGTTAAAGGTATGTATGTATGTTTGTTAGAATATTTATGTAGTATATATATGTAAGCGTATATATGTATGTGTATATGTATGTATATATAGGTAAGTTCTTATCATATATTCGTCTATTTCTCTTTATATATGTAACAGTTTTATGTATGTTTTATGTATTATATTTTCATCGACCTTAACTTTATTGCGCCTACCATAAATTTCACCATACCATAGGTTGACTGGAAGAAAATGCCTATAGGCATTAAGTCCGCCTTTTGTGACCTATACGGAATCGCAATAAAGATTAAATAAATAAATAAATAAATATTCTCTATCTATTTGGAGACTGTCACAAGCTACTGAGACTAAGCTCCGGTAAAGTTCTCTAAGCTTCTGATTACCACACTATTAGCAATAGCGTGAATATAAAACAACAGTAATTTAGTCGTTTCCTAAATTTATTAAAAGAGTTTACCCAACCATGCTTTTTCCTGAGAATAAATTGAACAAGCTAAAAAAGCGTATTAGCGACATAAACACAACGTCACCTTCATCCAAAATTTTATCCAAAAGTTGTTAAACTGGAGCTCCGGACAGCTCAGTATTGACAAATGTGTAAATATTAAAAAACATATTTGATCCTTTTTTTTTTTAATGGCAATTATAAACAGATTATGAACTTCAATTAAGCTTCGACAAAGCCGCAACCCTTGGGAAATCACTGCCTGAAAGGTATCATTTTTATTTTACGATATCGAAGCTTATCGATGAAAATTAAAAAAATTATCCATTTGTTTCGACGGCGCTATAGCCTAGTTGATAGTGACCCTAACTTCAAAGCTTACTGATTGAGGAAGGGATTTAAATTCCGTGCAGGAAAACATTTATGTTGAATGTGAATGTTTGTACTCAAGTAAAATAAATAAAATTAGTATCTTCATACTTCCCGGCAGTAGCCAGATAGAATAGACCTCCTTTTGACATTTTGTCCTATGTATTTTCTTCACCATTCGGTTTTTGGATACAAAGTCGAAACATTTATTTGCGTTAAATAGGTTTTATGGATGACTACTTTAAAAATATCCTTTATTCCGTTATTTTAATTAATAAGCATGCAATGTATAATATTGCTCTAAAATGACATTGTAGTTCAATCAGTTAAAATAATAGTAAACCCAATATGTAATCAATCAAATCTGTCAATTATTTTATACAAAATTAATTAATAGAAAAATATCATATTACAAATAAAATGTCAATGTATTTAAAATCATTTAAAAATTGTTAAATGAGAAACATGTCTTCACATAGGTTTTTAAATTGCCAATCTATGTACAAAATTATTATCCATTTTAGCGATTAGATCATACTACGAATCTCTACGTTTTCGATTGGCCAAATGATGTCGCACATTTTACGAAACGATCGATTTATAATATCTATATAGTATATTGTACCGTTGACTTAGGCTCTCAGACAGACTCGCTCATCCTCAGTCATCCCACAATATTTCAGAAATAAGAATCCCACAATATTTTTTATATATATAAATATTTACATAATAGTCACAAATATCCGTGACTCTCTTTTTCCAAGACCAAAGCTTTACTGCAGATTTAGAATATGCGGCAAGATATTTATTTGACATAAGTGTCTCATTATCCAATAAAAACTACTGATTTAAAAAAAATTTGGTTGAAAAAAATAAAAATTACAGTCCAAATTCATAATCAGTAAATTAATATGAAAAGCTATGTTAGCCATGTGGTAAGTAAATTTTTAATTTTCATCGATAAGCTATGATATTATGAAAATTCGCCAAAGTTTAATTGAATTTCACAATCTGTTTTTAATTGCCACTTTTTAATAACAAACTGGATAATATTATGAAAGAAAATCGATGAAAAATATGTGACAAAGTTATCAGCAACTTTATTTTGATTAATGTATATAATCGGTATACAAAATCAGTAAATTTAATATGTTAGTATTTTCTTTATGCTTTTAAATTAAAAATATTTTTTTTTAAATTCAACTAACAGGAACGAGATTCGAACCTACGACCCTTGTCGTACAGTGGCAACGCCCTTACCTCCGAACTACCGTATCCTACACGCATCAGTAAAAATTGTATCATCCCTTTTGTTTCTTAATTTATACCTGTTTTAGCATTTGCGGCATCTACCGGAATATAGAGAAGAAGGAAGAGCATTGCCACGGCACGGCAAAGGTAGCAGGTTTGAATCCCGCCCGTCTCAGTTAAAATAAAAAAATCTCTTTGACTTAGTAACGAAAAGGTTCGTATATTAACTAAAATATTTAAAAAAACATTGAAAATGCCCTTTTCCTTAACATTTTCTAGTCTCGGTGTTTTACCGGTTATTTCTGATTCCATAATACAAGCGCATAAGCTGCTTATTTTGGGATCAGAGCAATGTATGTGATGCTATCTCTATCTATGAATATGTTTATTTATGAAATAAATAACATGCTATAAAACCTGAATATGTTAACAAGAAGGAACGTACAGTCACAATAATTCTAACATATACGTAGAATATGAAAACATACAATGGTTTCCCCTGCAAATAATAGTTTAACCTAACGGTGTGCAGTGACAAGTACGTCCTCATAATTACGACACAATAGTCGCATGTACAAAGAACGGAAAGAAGAAGCGAGCATTTGAATTTATTAAATGCATTCCTTCTCTTCGTATTTCCTTAATACAATTTTATTAATCTGAACCGAAAAAAAACACAAAAAGCAACGAATAAATGTTGCAGCTAAAATTGTTAGTTTATTATTGAAATTATATATTTAAATAAGCACTATACGTCAACTTTGGATACACTTAGCGCCAGTTTTAAGCACACCAGTAAATAAAAGAACAATTTTTATATATTTCTATTGACATTGAAATTATATATAATTGAATAGGTTGTTCTTATATTGTTTTAATGTTGTTATACAGTCATCGTCACCCCCTTCAACCACATCTGTCGGTAGTGCTTCAGAATATTTTATTTAAATTAACTATCAAAATCTTAAGCTAAAAAGTTACTCTTTTCTTTGTTCTTTTCCAGAAGGAAAACGTAAGTACGAATACATATTGAAAACGCATATACTTTGAGAGCACATATCTAGCAGTAGGTGGCATTGGTGGTCTTAATAATGATTACATATCCAAGTAGTCTATTATCATCCCATATCTATAAACGGTACTTTATGTTTATACTGTCTAAATCATACTTTCAAATAGCAATAAGACTAAATGTATAAAAATTTCAACACCTAATGTTAAACATTTGGGTGATACCAATGAACTTATAACCGAGGTAGAATTGAGCTTTGTGGATGCGGCTGTTTTGCTTGGAATAACTCTTGATGCAAAGCTTCAATGGCGCCCCAACTTGCGAGTAGGTTGAGCTCTGCAGCATATGCTGTAAGAAAAATAAGATTCTAAACTGATGTACAAATGGATAGACTTGTTTATTGTAATTACTTCCATAGCATAATGTCATATGGTATTTTGCTATGGGGTCATACAGCTGACATAGTAACAGTATTTGTTTTACAAAAGAGGGCCGTACGAGCTATATACTGTCTCAATTCTATAACATCTCGTAGAGAGAAATTTAAAGTAATTAATATTTTAAAACCGGCCTCTCAATGTATACCTAGTCAGGTCATAAATTCTGTCACATGTTATCCTAGAAAAATTAAAACAAGTTTATTCATTATGGCCAAGTTACTGTCAGTGATGTTAAGAAGAATATATTAGCCATTACATCTGATGCAGTTGGTTCTGACTGCATTAGTCGTAAAATGATCATCCCTATACTTGACGTCATTGCTCCTATTATCACACACATTTTTAATCATTCCCTTGATTCCAGTCTTTTTCCTACACTTTGGAAAGACGCCTTAGTAACTCCACTTCCTAAAAAATCCAATCCCTCTTTAGCGGACTACCGTCCCATATCCATTCTTTCCTTTCTGTCTAAAGCATTTGAGCGCCTTATACACCAACAGCTGAGAAAATTTCTTTCTTATAATAACCTTCTGAACTCTTTCCAGTCTGGTTTCCGTCCTGGTCATAGTACGACAACTGCTCTCGTCAGAATCACTGACGACATCCGGCTGGGTATGGATAATCAACAAGTTACAGTCTTGACATTGCTTGATTTTAGTAATGCTTTCAATACTGTAGACTTTGATATTCTACATGCTGTTTTAAGTTCTCTTAACATATCTCCTGGGGTAATTGGTTGCTTTCATAGTTACTTGCATGGACGCCGGCAGCGTATACGAATACATGACACGTTTTCTGACTGGTCTGCTGTCATTGCTGGCGTTCCGCAAGGTGGCGTGTTGTCTCCTCTATTATTCTCTATTTTCATCAATTCGATTTGTTCACGTTATAATTCTTTTTACCACCTATATGCAGATGATTTTCAAATTTATTTGCAATGTAAGATACAGGATTTACCTTACACGATTAATTTAGTTAATACAGACCTAATCAGCATCTCTAATTGGTGTAATTAGTTTGGGCTCAAAGTAAACCCTTTGAAGACCCAAGTCACTATCATTGGAGGCACTAAACTAATGTCGCATGTAACTTTATCACAGCTTCCGCCTGTACTTTTCGAAGGGATCGTTATACCATATAGTGACAAGGTCAAAAATTTAGGTATTACTTTTGATAAAACATTATCTTGGGTACCACAAATGAGTGAGCTAAGCAGAAAGATGTTTGATGCGCAACATACTCCCCATTCCTACTAAGATTGTGCTGTCTCAGTCTCTCCTCCTACCGATCCTTGATTACGCGGACACTTGTTATCTTGACCTAACCGAAGAGCAACTTAACAAACTTGAGCGGCTTCAGAATTATTGAATAAGGTTTATATTTGGGTTGCGAAAATATGACCACATCTCCGAATTCCGCCTTAAGCTCAAGTGGCTTCCAATTCGCCTTCACAGGAATACTCATATTCTTCATCTTCTTTACTGTATTCTGTTCAATCCCAATGCTCCACATTACTTGAAGGATAGATTTGAATATCTAAGTAGTTTACATTCTTTTCCACTCCGATCACAAAATAATTTTCTGCTAAGTACTCCAAAACACTCTTCTTCCTTCTATGCTAACTCTTTCACTGCAACTGCTATACGACTTTGGAATTCTCTTCCCCTTTATATTAGACAATCTCAATCTCTTTCTATCTTTAGAACTAAATTAAAACTTCATTACCTATCCTTTTAATAATCTGTCGTCTATTGGTTATAGAAAATTTGTTTTCCATTTAACTTCTAATCCTTTATATATAATTTCTTTGGTTTTATATATATATATATATATATATGTATATATATATATATATATATATATATATATATATATATATATATATATATATATATATATATATATATATATATATATATATATATATATATATATATATATATATATATATATATATATATATATATATATATATATATATATATATATATATATATATATATATATATATATATATATATATATATATATATATATATATATATATATATATATATATATATATATATATATATATATATATATATATATATATATATATATATATATATATATATATATATATATATATATATATATATATATATATATACATATATATATATATATATAAAGGTTAAACAGCGCATGGCTGAGTTGAGGGGGCAAGGATGGGACAAGCTAATCTCGGACATCACGCCTTCGCACACTGCCTACTGGCAGTTGGCGAGGTCGATGAAGTCCGACTCTGTCGTATCTGTGCCTCCCCTGGTCAGTCCCGACGGTTCCATAGCTTTTGACGATAGGGAAAAAGCCGAATGTTTAGCCGACAGCTTCGAAAGTCAGTGCTCTCCAAGCACGCAACCCACAGATCCCGTACACATTCAGAATGTGGACGACTTCGTATCGCGGAAAATAACGCAGCCACTAACGGGTGAACCTCTCCCGCCTACCTCACTCGAAGAGGTTAAGGGTATAATTAAAAACCTTAGGGTACGTAAGGCTCCAGGAGCCGACGGCATCTCAAATAGGTTAGTTAAAACTCTCCCAAATTCGTTGCTATTACTATTAGTAGCAATCTTCAATGCCCTTCTCACAAGTTGCACCTTTCCAGACTCCTGGAAAGAAGCCCACGTTATAGGGACCCATAAACCCGGGAAACCGAAAAAGCAGGCCTCTAGCTATAGGCCCATTAATCTCCTCAGCGCACTGGGGAAAATCCACGAGCGCATAATTCTGATCCGCCTCAAGGACAGCGCTCAGTCACTAAATGTCATTCCTGATGAGCAGTTTGGGTTTAGAGCTAAGCACTCATGCGTTCAGCAAGTGCACCGCCTCACGGAGCACATACTCGAGCGCCTAAATGATAACCCCAAATATAAGGTAGGAGCACTCTTCTTCGATGTCGCGAAAGCGTTCGACAAAGTCTGGCACAATAGATATATTATATATAAATATAATATATTATATATAAAGACAGCGATGGGCTCACCACCTGTCACGTTGTACAGAAAAATGTCTTCGGTGGAAGGTGGGTCTACGGGACATAATTGACTAGGCTAGACCTCTGTCTACTTATCCCTATATTGGAAATTGCGTGAAGATATTTTTAAAATAAATCAGACCAATGAACAGGCAGAAGCACATTAGATGCAAAGTATCTCTTACATACAATGATACATAACGGCCTCTAAAAGTCCTTTGCAGGGCGTAGACTTCACCCATTAGCGAGAGTTTGCCATAATTACTACGCTTGACAAGCGGCAGTGTATTCTTACATGGCGTTAAGTTAACATATTTTCTATCCATATGCTAAACAGGAAGAATAGGGTTGCTGATTTTGATGTTTATTTCAAGCAATTGAACCAGGAAATTGTGTATTGACGTAATCATCCAAATAAATAACGTTAAATTAACATCCATGGAAAAGTTATTTATGATCCAATTACCAATCGAACCCGGTCGAAAAATAGATTGAATTCTATAGACTAGTCGTAACTCGTCGTAAAGATGAGTCGGTAGAGACCTTGTCTTGGACGCTAAGTTTTGCGAGTTCGAATCCCGCTAAAGTCAAACATTTGTGTTAAGAATACGAATGTACTTTAATCACGGCCGTTTATATGCATATATTAATATATATGTAAATAAACATGCATGCAAGTAATTGTACCATTATCTTGGGCATAGACTTATGAATACAACTTGACAACATAACGAAGACCAAGACGACTCACCACCTGTCACGTTGTCCCAAAATGTGTGGTGAAAAGTGTGTCAAAAAGGACACTGTCTACACTGTCTAGACCTCTAACTAACTCAGTAGAAAATTGCGTAACAACTCATAATTCTATAACTCTTTATTAGATTGGTTATATAGAAGACAAAAATGGGTAATCCAAAACTATAATCAAAGCATTGCAGCTCATTTGGCATTTTTAGTAATCTTTTAAAAGAATGTCCCAAAAAATGTCTTTGGTGGAATGTGGATCGAAAGGACTTAATTGTCTCGATATCTGTTTACCCCTGTATTGTGAATGGCGTCAAGACATTTTCTTTTAATCTTTTTGGAAGGCCGATTTTCAACAAACTTTGGACACGCTGGAAAATTAAATTTGGTACTGAATCGCAATAATTACCAAAACACTGTGGGATAACCACCACCAGACTAAAATAAACTGATCACTGATGTCTCGTGGTACCTAAGGTTCGAAGTGTCAGGTTGTCGACAACTCAGCGAGCGTGGCGATTATGGTATTGTTTTAACAGAGAGTCTATTTTTCTTGATCGAGAGAGAATCAAAATTTATTATTAGTTACTTAAAGAGTACCTTTGATTACCTAATAATTAATTTTATTTCTGAGATCATCATCATACGGTACGATGATCCGATACTCTAATTGTCAGTCAAGGTTCAGTCAGTCAGTCCCTTTTTTAAAAACAGGCTATGTATTACATTCTCTTGTAGTGCTAATATAAATAGACATTGATAATTACTTATAATATGGTATTGGCGTAATAATAATACCACTCTCCTCATGTGAGTCATAAGAAGAGACAAATAGAAAAACCATGAAAATTTCACAAACAGTTATCCTGAATGATCACTTACTATCAAGTGACCCTTTTACTAGCTATCACTATGACATAGTCACTATTGCCGATTGGATGGGTGGAGATTCGATCGATATATCGATGGCTTGGACATAAAGACGATGTTGGACTCACCACCTGTCACGTTGTCATTATTTCGATGGAAGGTGGGACGAAAGGAATTAATCGTCTAGACCTCTGTTTACCTCTATATTGGGAACAGCGTGAAGATATTTTGTTTTTTATTTTATTAATAGAAAAGAATAAGTTGTAATAGTTAAGAATGTAATAGTTATTTTATTAGTATAAATTAGTTGTGATAGAAAAGAAACTCAAAATGCTCTATGAATAGAAAAAACTGAACATTTGTGAAGTGTCAATAGCTTTATGGATTAGGGGAGCGGAATAGATGACGTAGCATGTTCGTGGCCGCCATTCAGCTATTATCGTGAATCACTCGATATACAAGTATTGAAGATTAGTGGAAATGGTTGATAGAAAATTTTATTTGAAATACAATTTTTTTCGGATCGACAAAGGAGAGCACTTCACCTGAACATTACTTTTTTTATTACATAGATACATATATATATATATATATATATATATATATATATGTATATATATATATATATATATATATATATATATATATATATATATATATATATATATATATATATATATATATATATATATATATATATATATATATATATATGTATATATATATATATACAGATTTTACTTGTAACAATGGAAATACAATCTTACCATGATTCGTAATAAAGTCGGAATTCAGTAGTCTGAGCGCATTGGGTAAAAGCGGATGCGCAGTACCGCCTTACAGAGTGGTCCGGACTCTTGAAAAGAAATTGTAAGGTTCTAGTTATTTTTTAAATGTAAAAAACTTTAAGGTAGAAGGTTTTGTGTTTCGTTTTGTAATAATTTCCTTTATGATTATCGTTTTTCTAGTAAAATACAAAATTATAATTCCTATATTCATAATAAAAATATATTTTCCACATGACCTGTACTTCTCCATAGGATAATATCATATTAAGTTGTGCTATACAAATAAAATAAACAATTCCATTTTGCATCAGGAATTTATGCAAAATAGAATTGTTTAGAATTGCATCTTACTTTCTTGATAGCAAGCAATACAAAGTGTGTTTTGAATTGCTTGCTATCAAGAAACCTGGAAAAACGTTGATTTTCAACTGGGGATTGAGTAGAGATTACTGATTATAAGTTCTGTCCACAAAGTATTGAGTGGTATCGGAGACGGCGTATTTTCGGCGTAAGAATTTGACAGCACCTCTGTTCTCGTATTGTAAGAGACATACAAATTGCAGCATAACGAAGAATACCTGACAGGTCAGGTCAGGTCTGGTATTATGGTCGCCAATCTGCGTGCAAACTGTGGCAATTTTAGTGTGATGATGACATCATTGTACTCCTGCAACTATTTGGAATAAGTGACTGTTGAAAAATCGCCCTATGTATTATGCAAGAATTTGTTGTTAATATCTAAGAGATGTTTATGTCCGGATTTGAATATAAGCTAAAATAGTAGATAAATATATTTATTTTAATTACATTACATTATACTCTAGTTCATCGTGTGGGAACGGCGTAAGAATATTGCCAATCCGTTTCTTCCCGTGGGTGTCGTCAGAGGCGGCTAAGTGAAACAGCCTTAAATATCGTTATGGTAACCGATAAATGGCGGCACCATCTTTAAAAATATTAGACCAAAATAATCAGACCGAAGATGGGAAGCAGCGTCTGAGGTGCGAGTGGTCTTGTACTGCGATCGCCAATCCGCTTAGAGGCCTATGTCTTGCAGGGGACTTTAATAGGCCGTTATGTATGTATGTATACTCTAGTTAACAGTGTTATTGCAATTTTCATTGTATCAAAATATCTTGATTTACATGATTACAATAATTGCAAATTTTATTATTTGAATCATGTTAATAAAACACGTTCTTCAATTTCAATTATGACGACCTTGACGACACACCGGTTATCAAGATGTCGCCAGCTCTGAAGTCCTATCGTAGAGTTCGATTGCAGGACGGGTAATTATAAAAAAATATAATATGTATAGAGAGTATACATTATAACACGTATTCGTGTTTGTGATACCTTCTTTTAAAATTTTATAAAATATAATAAATATAAACATCTTTACGCAATTCCCAATACAGAGATAGACAGAGGTCTAGTCTAGACAATTAAGTCTCTTTGACCCACCTTCCTCCGAAGACTTTTTCGGTATAAGGTGACAGGTGGTGAGCCCGTCGCCGCCTTTATGTGCAAGTACTATATTAATACCAAATAAATTTTATGATTACAATGAAAACAAAAGGCTTTTACCTTTTAAAATTATTGATCTAATTTTATGTCATAATTCATGGCTTAGGCGTAAAGAAGGTAAAAACGTTAATAACTCGTTCATTATTGATATTAATGACTAAATCTGTCAAGAATTTTAAAGCCCACATTATCGCAATTTTGTGGTTTTCTTTGTAAAAGTGAAATAAAATAAGAGCCTTTAAATGTACAAAGGCCTTTTCTGAAATATTTAGGAGAGATTAGAGCTGGAGGACATCTGCTCCAGTGCGGCATGATGGATTTGACATAGCCTTACAAAAAAAATCTTCACGTCATTCCCAAATTTGGGGTAGAAAAAGTTCTAGTCGATTAAGTCCTTTCGACCCACCTTTTACCGAAGACGTTTTTTTTGGATAACGTGACAGCTTTTGAGCCTATGGCATTCTTTATGTCCAAGCAAATAATGTATATCATACACAAGTTTTGAATAAACCCGTTGGTACCCACCATCTGGGAATAGAAATCACCACATTTTTGTCGACGCTATCTACCTTCACCAACGAACTTGTGATGTATTCAGCAATAAGACATATATTAATAACTAGATGACCTTCTGAAATTTGTATGCACTAGAATAAAATTGACTCTTTAGAAGCAATTAACAATCTCAATCAACCTTCGAATACGAATTCATTAGGATTGAATATTTCCAGAATGGATACATAAAATTGGCTTTTAAAATTTTTTTCAAGTCTCGATAGCCGAGTGGTTGGGTGGTCGGAATTTCGATTCAAGAGACCCGAGTTCGATCCCCAGGTGACAGGTTCGTACCAATGGGTTTTTCAAAAGCTTATGTACGAATTATGTCGTTGGCTTGGACATATAGAAAATGAATATGCTTTTGTCGCCCTTCTCAACACTGGGGTAGACAGAAGTCTAGACAATTACTAGGATAAGTGACAGGTGGTGAGCCTTTCCATGTTTTTTTTTTCTTTTCAACCCCCTTTTATTATAGTTGTCAGCTGCCGACAATGATAATGATAATGATAATGATAATTTATTTGTTAAAACATGTGTAAAGAAAGTTGTTACATAATATTTAGGAGTAATGTCCAACATGTCTTTGCCTTGTGTGGCGTACAAATACTAATTATTTCAAAATTACAACGTACTGTTAGAATATCTTGTCTTACAAATTCATGTCAATAAATTAATTAATTCATGTGAATAAAAAAAAATACAGAGAATCAAATTGTCAAAAGTAATAAGTTAAATATTAAAAAGTAAACAGTTTAATGGATTATCGTACGTCATTCTTGAAATCAAAATCTTAAATGTCATTCTTCAATTGTCAAAATCTTCATTAAATTTATCATTTAAAAAATCGTTAATATGGTAATAACATTTTTCAATCAGGAATATTCGAGCCTTTCCTTGAAACTTTTCATGTTTAATTCTTTTATGTTTTTGGAATTTTGTTATAAATAATTGAGCCATGCAAAAACACTCTTATGCATAACCGCAGTTCTGGCTCTGCGAATGCATAGTCTTGTATTGTCACGTCGATTGTGATTGTGGACATCTGATAACTTCTGAAATTTATTTGAATTACTCTTTACAAACACAGCAGTCTCAAGTATGTAAAGTGAAGTAAACGTAAGTATTTTATTTTCTATAAAATAACGTCGGCAACTATCAATTTTTCTTAACCTAAATATTGACCTGATGCATCGTTTTTGTGCTTTAAAAGCTAATTCTTTATAAGTTGAATTTCCCCAAAAATGATGCCATATCTCAGTCTTGAATCAGCCATGCCATAATATGCCATTAATAACGAATCAAAGTTTAATAATGAAGACAATTTATGAAGTGCGTAAGCAGACGTATTTATTTTCTTAGACAGTTCTTCAACATGCTTTTTCCAATTCAGCTTCCGGTCGATGATTAAGCCTAGAAATTTCGTAATGTCAATTTCATTAATTAGTTGATTTTCATACATTATGTTCAGGTTTGTATTTGAAGGTAATTGATTAAAATGCATTAAATTCGTTTTCCTTAAATTAATCCGTAAGTTATTGTTTTTAACCATTCAATAATTAAATAAAGTGTATTATTGATGTTATTGTGATATAAATTTTTATTTTTGCATTCCATTGTCACTGTACTGTCATCAGCAAAAGTGTCATTTGATGATTTGTAGCATTAACAAGGTCGTTGATATAAATAATGAATAATAGGGGGCCTAAAACACTGCCCTGTGGTACTCCGTAACGTATAGTTCGTTCATCAGATTTATATGCATGTTCCCGTTTATCGCGATAATTTACTCGATGGATTTCAGTGTACTGCTTTCTGTTGTCAAGATATGATGTTATCAAATCTAATACTCTACCTCGTATACCATAATGATTTAGTTTGTTTGTCAAAATATCATGGTCAACACAATCAAATGCCTGAGTCATATCGCAGTATAAAGCACAAATTGGATTTTTATTGTCAACGTTTGTCATAATAACATTTAAGAAATCATAAATTGCCATATTGATTGTCATCTTATGCCTAAAACCTTTTTGTGCGTTGGTTAAAATGTTATATTTTTCAATAAAGGAATAAATTTTCTGATGCAGGAATTTTTCGAAAACTTTTGCGAATATCGATATGAGGGCAATAGGTCTATAATTTTCCATACAGAGCTTATTTTCTTTCTTGAAGAGTGGTTTGACTACTGATGTTTTTAATTTTCCTGGGTAGATACTTTTACTGATACTCAAATTGATAATATGGCTAAGGTGATTTGATATATTATTTGCAACAAATTTAACGACTTTTGTAGAAATTTCATCTGGACCTACACTATTAGTGTTGTTCAATGATGTTATAATATTTAAACCTATCTATTTTACATACATCTTATTTTTATAAAACATATATAATAAAATCATTGGTGGAAAAGGAAAGTTTAAGAAACTGTAACGATTTGCCGTGGCGTAAATAGCTTTTGAAGATAAAAAAAAATTATACTTTTATATTTATTGCGTTTTTTGAGATAATAATTATATTACACTAGTAACGAGATCTTTTCTATGAGTAGACCAGAATTCGAGGTAACTAAATTCCCTTTATTGTTTAGATGTCGGTCTTCCCCTGTCTTGGGATTAATAGGGAATACACATAGCGCTAACGTAACGCGGTGTTCAACTGAAGGTATATCATGGCAGTTATGTACGTCACATTTTCATGCAGCAGAAATGCGTTGAGTTCTGCTGCATTGTAGCTGACTTCCTACGTCGTAGCGTCTATTGCTACACAACTCGCTGATTATCTAAACCATTTATCAACTACACCGTGTTTCATATTTAAAATAAAAATGATTGACCGTAAATCTAAATGTTTAGATTTACAGAGGTAGACAGAGGTCAAGTCTAGACAATTATGTCCCTTTGACCCACCTTCCACCGAAAATATTTTCGGGACAACGTAACAGGTGGTGAGTCCGTCGCCGTCTTTATGTCCAAGCCAACGATGAAATTCGTACATAAGTTTTTTGAAAACCTCATTGGTACTGCCACCTGGGGATCGAACTCGGGTCTTTTGACTTGAAATTCCGACCACCCAACAACTCGGCTATCGTGACTTTTATTTATGTTTTCTTCTTTTCTTCGCTAAAAATTAAACGTCCTCCAAATGAGCGAAACTTAACTAAACGTAACTTTTTGAAGTACAGTCGCTTGTATAGCTTTTTAAAAAAGATCATAGACTCAAAGAACTGAATTTTATCACTAAAGAGGTAAAAAAATTGCGGAATTCACTTGATTTTTTCTACCTTTCGAACAAAAAAAAAATTCAAATCAGATTACTTTATTACACATTATTTATGAGGTAACTAACATTAAAAGAAAAATATAAGAACATATTTTTGATACAGATATTGTGTATATCTCTATCGACACTTGTTTTCTTAAATAAATAAATATGAACAAATATATAACTGTGGACAACATCAAATAAATTGCACTGATCCCATTGTAAATAAGGGCACTTGTGCTAAGCACTTGTGTTATGAAATCAGAAATCAGATGACGATGAATCTATTCTGTCTACCAAAAGATCTGTCAGTCTGTAATTCACGGAAAGTAGCCGTCCAGATTCGGTCAAGCCGCCGTATTCATACTACAACAAAAGCAGCTGCTATTATCTCCAACATAATGAATTTCGTTGAAATTTTCCAAAGTCCCTTCTTAGTTTTCCACTTCAGAACTATCTAAGTACTCATCAAATAAAATTAAAATTTCAGAAATACGTTTAATATACAAAAGTAAGCTTCGCGCATGCAAATAAAGAAAAGTATAAACACGGATCTATTTACTTGCGTACCAAAGTCGCAGGCAAAAGCTAGATGTAATCAGTAAATAGTAACTTTAAATTTTTAATTCAACATATTTTGATAAAATCAAAACTGTAATATCTTTATAGATATATACGCCATAAATTTATAATGTTCAATAAAACTTCACTTTATAACATAGGGACAATAACGTATTTGCAATTATCGCAACGTTTGACAAGCGGATTTGCGATCGTAGCGCCTTTGACCCGCGATAGTCGCTGTAGTGTTTTAGGTTTATTTTAAACTAAGAAGCATATTTAAAACAATAAATATTTTAAACAAAGATGCTTTACACCATCCGTGATCACGGGAGGACACGTGACTACGGATGCTGTAAAGCATCCGAAACGTCGGGAAATAAAAATAGTTTGTAAAAACTAATTAAAAACGCGATAAAATCCGTAAATCGTTTTATTTATTTGCGTAAATACAAGTAATTATTAAAAAATTTTTTAAACTTAAGAACGATTTATGTCGTAGGCTAAGACATAAAGACGGCGATAGGCTTACACACTGTAACGTTGTCCTAAAAGTTTTGCTGAAAGGACTCTATATTTAGACCTCTGTCTATCCCAGTATTGTGATTGGCGTGAAGATATGAAAAAGCGTTATTTACTACACTTAAAATTTTAAAACATGTATACTTCAGGCCTTAACGTAGAAATTAAAGGAACAAATATAAATAAAAAAATATGTATATTTATTTTTATAATAAAAAATATACCTTAAGAGTTTAGTCGGAAAGATGAAATTCAATGCTAGTGGTAATTTGTCGTATCACCTCTACGAAGATACGGTCTCAAACAGAAACTATCTAAGTTCCTAGAAATAAAATTATTAAAATTATGATTTGGAAAGAGTTATTTTTTGTAATTGAATAATTATAACAATAATATCAATTAACTTAAATATCTAAATGTATACAAAAATCAAGCGACTTAAAAATATTTAGGTATCGCAAACTAAAAATCGCGTATCGTAACTCGCGCTCTCGAAGTTTTTTCTAAGCTTAGTATAAAACAAGCTCGTTGAAGATATTTACCGGGAATCCGGAACTTCTCTCTAAGGCGGTATCGCGCAGCCGCTACAATGTAATGTGCTCTGGCCATCTAAATTCCGACTTTATTTCATTCCATTATATGATATTATCTCCATTATTTAAAATTCGGATCGAATTCAGTTACTAATGTAAAAACTAGTGACTTCTATTGTAAATTTCAAACAACTAACAGAAAGTGAATAGATCGTCATTGAATATATATTATTAAAATATATATATGTATGGCGTGAAGATATTTTTTATAGAGGTCAAGACAATTAAGTCCTTTCGATCCTCTTTCTACCCAAGAAAATTTTTTGGACATCTTGACAGGTGGTGAACCTGTCGCCGTCTTAATGTCCAAACCAACGATACTTAAGTTTTTTGAAAAAAATCTGTACGAGCCTGTCACCTGGCGATTAAACTCGGGTCTCTTGAATCCCGAATCCTGATCACCCAGCCACTTGGCTGTCGTGCAAGCAGGTATTAGCCTAATTCTCAAATCAATATTTTTTACAATAAAATGCACTATACAAATGTGATGTGATATTTTCTAAAAATAGCTTGGGAGTGATCCCTTCATTCATGATATGATATGGGAGATAATTTGTCATCGCTTTTATACGAAAAATCTATAATAATTATAAGATTGGTTTACGCAAATGCTCGATATTAAAATGAAACTATTTATATCGAAGCGAGAATAGGTAAATGATTAAAGTTGTGAACTGTGAAACTCGACTTTCGACGTTCATTGGTTCGAGTCCGAAATCAGACTATTGCCGTAAATCAAAGTAAAAAGAATCAATATACTTAAGGTTAAATATTACTCATGCTATATTTATCACTGCCAGTATTATATAAAAAACAACATCATTTTTACATGTAAATAGATAGCTAAATAAATATATAAATAATAAGGGACTGCTTCACATGTATTGCCACCGATGCCACCTGGCTTCGAAGCTAAAGGTTGAGTTTGAATCCCGGTAGAGGCAAACATTTGTGTGATGAATATAAATGTTTCTTCCTTTCTTTTTCTTTCTTTCTTTCTGATGACTATAAAAGTTTCAACTTGAGTCATCGAAGTTTGTATGAATACAAGAAAATTTGTCAATGGAAATATGTACATATGTAAGTATGAATATATGTATGCATGTAAGTATATTTTACCATTAGCTAAGATAATAAGATAACAGGCTCACCACCTGTTACGTTTTCCAAAATAAGCTTCCGGTGAAAATCAGGTCGGAATGACTTTTGCCATCCACAGAAATTGGGAAATTGCATTGGGATAATAAAAAAACTAAACAGCAATCGAGTCTCAAAAGACGTTTGAAGCTTTTTAAATTTCCTCGTACTATTGTATTAATTTTCGATCTTTTCATTTTCCTTTTACTTTAAACTGCCGTAAACAGCAGTTATCTCTTGGGGCATATATTAAACATGAATGTATGTTTCGTACATCAAAATCTTCTGGCAGCTCATGTTTTATTTACAAATTATGAGCTTAGTATTCACATGAGATTAGAACTAAACGTATTTTTAAGCATTTTCTAGGGTATCGTAATAACTAACTAAGAGAAAACCTTCAAAGTTTGAACGGCTGTCGATAGATGGCGGGATAAACATTTCGAAATAGCCATACTAAATTGACTGGTAACGCGTCTAACTTTCAAGGTTTCTGGTGATACGATATCCAATCCAACCCTCCTTCGTGTGAGGCCAATATCCTGCAAAACAGGTATTTAATAGTACAGGTGGTTAAGCAAATTAAATATGCATATTTTAAATTAGTATATCGTGACATATTTTATAAAACTGTCGTGTAAAAGATCATCATTAAATTTGAGAAATTTGATATTTTTAAAAATGTATCATATGACATGGCAATTATGTATAATTTCCAAATCGTGATAGTTTATGGCCCAAAAAGTTTCTTCGATGGAAGATTTTTAGAAATAACAAAGAATTTGTCTATTCATTGTTATTGAAATCACTACAATGCTGAAGAAGTTATCACTTCAAAAATTGTCTAGTTAAATTGGAGTTTCATATCAGACAATAAAAAATATTATTTAATTATTTACTGTATTTTTATTAGGTACTGTAGCGCAAAATAGTTTCAAAGAAAATGCTCAAGTAAAAACTAACGCGACGTGCGTGCGAATTGAAATTTTGCTTGACTTACTTGTTGAATGACTGCGAGATGATTGAAAGACAGTTGTTGCTCACGGATTGTGAGCATTTTTATGATATATTGCTATTCATGTCATGTTAGACGTTATTGTTTTTTATGACTTGTAGTAACATTCATATTTTGAAAGTGAAACCCCCTTTTGGATTTTATTATACCACGATGACCGAATGGTGGGGTGGTCGGAATTCCAATCATGAGACCCGAGTTCTATCTACACCCGGTGGTAGGCTCTTACTAATGTGTATTACAAAACTTATGTGCGAATTATATGGTTGGCTTGGAGATGAGAGGCATCTGGATTACCACTTGTTACGCTGTCTCAAAAATGTCTTCAGTGAAAGGTGCATTGAAAGAACTTAATTTTCTGGTATACCCCAGATTTAGGAATGTCGTGAAGATATCGGAGCAATGAGATCACCTCGATTGATCGATTGATCACCATGATTGAATCACCACTCGCCTCATCATTAGGACAGCTAATGCGTTGCTAGTCTTTAATAAAAGAGATAAAAAGAGAAAACGTTTTCGGAAATTTGCTAGGGCAAAGGGAATAGGAAAAGGTTCTACCATTTCCATTCATTTCCCTTTTTATTCAATGTTTTTAATCAACAGTACAATATTACCTACTCAGTATATATGTATTACAATAGGCGTGATAACAATTAGCAGCGTCTAATGTGAAGTGTCTGGTTCATGTCAAATCAAATCAAATCATTTATTCATAGCCATAAGATCATACATTCGTTTATCGATAGTCATTTTTAATCTACCACCGTTTCGTAATGAGGTTTCTCTAACGGAGAAGAAACAAGCAAAAGAAACTCCGTAGATACCTATAGAGTTTCTTTCGCTCCTCTATCTATGTATGAATGTATGTTCAACTTTTATGTGTGTTCTAGTCTATGTATGTTGTTGTGACTGTTAACATTGGTTCACAAGTTGTAGTCACTGTTTGTGATACATAGTCAAACACAATATTAAAAATGCAGTAAATTGTATAGTATTCCCAACCCATTTCAGCTACAGCGACTTTTGATCTATGACTATTGCGAGCGTCGTTCGTGTGCTCGCAGGCAAATCACGTGGCCGATTTTTCGCTGAACATGCGAACACAGTGAGCGCAAGTCAACACCGCTCCGATGTAATTGTATCACAAATGCACAAATCTTAAAGATACACTCACATGAGGACAAAAGTAGTACCAACTAAAAATATAAAAAATATTAATTTAAATATATTTTTAAATAATATTTTATATTCATCTTTAAAGTCACGAGAGCTGAGTGGTTATTTCATCGGAATTCGAGTCAAGACAGTTCGATACCCAGGAGGTTGGCTCGTATCAACGTGCAACGTTTTTAAGCTTAGGCGCGATCTAAATTGACATAGAGACTGCGACAGTCTCACCAACTATCACGTCTTACCAAAATAAGCACCAATAAAGGATGTGTGGAAAGGGCTTAATTGTCAATATATCTGGATACCCCAGAGACGAGAAAACGCGTGAGGATGAAAAAATTTGTTTAATATTCAATATAAGCCAACATTATCCATTTAACGTGTGCGGTATAATACCCCATTTCCTCGCAACGTACATCGCAATTCTCTTCAATTACGCCCGCCATGAATGTAAAATGTAGGTCGGTAAAAATACACCGTTATCCGAGCACTTCTATGTGAATACTCGTGATAGGCAAATGCGAGGTGTTTTTCTAAGATCATATGAGCCATGAAATAAAGTTGGTGCAACCTGCGCCAAATTTATTTCATTGTTTAGTGCAGTTGGTGATTTGAGGTATCTGTGATTTTATTATATTTAAAAACCTGACCGTTTTCATACATAAATAAAGCATAAAAGTAATTTTACTTCACACGGCGAATGCTACTATAGAATCCTACTATTTAATAAAATCCTACTATAAATAATAAATCAATAAATATCTTCACGCAATTCCCAATACAGGAGTAGACAGAGGTCGAGTCTAGACAATTAAGTCCCTACGAACCACCTTCCACCGAAGATATTTTCGGGATACTACTATTTAATATTATCATATATACGTCGTGTACCGTCAATATTTAAAATTTAGACTAGAAAATAAGAAAATTAATTAATTTTTGGTATGGGTGAATTTTTTTTTCTAAACGTATTAAAATTACTCATCAATGAGAGAACAATGCGTTTCCGCCTGTCTGATTTTTATCCCAATGTAATTGTATAAGTATTTATGAAGAAGCAATTTTCGTAACAGTGACACTCGTATCGGAATATATTAGAAAATTAAGCGTTTACGTAATGAAAAAAGACTGAAATAGCTCATTCATATACCAACACTAATACGTATACATATTTATGTATGAGTAATTATATGTTGGAAATGGTTCTAATAGTTTAAATGATTAAAATCAAAATCAAATAATTTATTTGTCGATATAATTAACATACATTATGTCCATAGATTGTCAAATTTTAAACTACCACCGTTTCGTAATGAGGTTTCTCTAACGGAGAAGAAACAAGCAAAAGAAACTCCAGATACCTATAGAGTTTCTTTCGCTCCTCTATCTATGTATGAATGTATGTTCAACTTTTATGTGTGTTCTAGTCTATGTATGTTGTTGTGACTGTTAACATTGGTTCACAAGTTGTAGTCACTGTTTGTGATACATAGTCAAACACAATATTAAAATGCAGTAAATTGTATAGTATTCCCAACCCATTTCAGCTACAGCGACTTTTGATCTATGACTATTGCGAGCGTCGTTCGTGTGCTCGCAGGCAAATCACGTGGCCGATTTTTCGCTGAACATGCGAACACAGTGAGCGCAAGTCAACACCGCTCCGATGTAATTGTATCACAAATGCACAAATCTTAAAGATACACTCACATGAGGACAAAAGTAGTACTAACTAAAATATAAAAATATTAATTTAAATATATTTTAAATAATATTTTATATTCATCTTTAAAGTCACGAGAGCTGAGTGGTTATTTCATCGGAATTCGAGTCAAGACAGTTCGATACCCAGGAGGTTGGCTCGTATCAACGTGCAACGTTTTTAAGCTTAGGCGCGATCTAAATTGACATAGAGACTGCGACAGTCTCACCAACTATCACGTCTTACCAAAATAAGCACCAATAAAGGATGTGTGGAAAGGGCTTAATTGTCAATATATCTGGATACCCCAGAGACGAGAAAACGCGTGAGGATGAAAAAAATTTGTTTAATATTCAATATAAGCCAACATTATCCATTTAACGTGTGCGGTATAATACCCCATTTCCTCGCAACGTACATCGCAATTCTCTTCAATTACGCCCGCCATGAATGTAAAATGTAGGTCGGTAAAAATACACCGTTATCCGAGCACTTCTATGTGAATACTCGTGATAGGCAAATGCGAGGTGTTTTTCTAAGATCATATGAGCCATGAAATAAAGTTGGTGCAACCTGCGCCAAATTTATTTCATTGTTTAGTGCAGTTGGTGATTTGAGGTATCTGTGATTTTATTATATTTAAAAACCTGACCGTTTTCATACATAAATAAAGCATAAAAGTAATTTTACTTCACACGGCGAATGCTACTATAGAATCCTACTATTTAATAAAATCCTACTATAAATAATAAATCAATAAATATCTTCACGCAATTCCCAATACAGGAGTAGACAGAGGTCGAGTCTAGACAATTAAGTCCCTACGAACCACCTTCCACCGAAGATATTTTCGGGATACTACTATTTAATATTATCATATATACGTCGTGTACCGTCAATATTTAAAATTTAGACTAGAAAATAAGAAAATTAATTAATTTTTGGTATGGGTGAATTTTTTTTTCTAAACGTATTAAAATTACTCATCAATGAGAGAACAATGCGTTTCCGCCTGTCTGATTTTTATCCCAATGTAATTGTATAAGTATTTATGAAGAAGCAATTTTCGTAACAGTGACACTCGTATCGGAATATATTAGAAAATTAAGCGTTTACGTAATGAAAAAAGACTGAAATAGCTCATTCATATACCAACACTAATACGTATACATATTTATGTATGAGTAATTATATTTTGGAAATGGTTCTAATAGTTTAGATGATTAAAATCAAAATCAAATAATTTATTTGTCGATATAATTAACATACATTATGTCCATAGATTGTCAAATTTTAAACTACCACCGTTTCGTTTTGAGGTTCCTCTGACGGAGGAAAAGAAACACCGTAGGTATCCTGTTTTTAGCTTTTTTTATAAAAGAAATACATTTAATTAGAAAACAATTAACAATAATTTAGTTAGAAATAGCATGGGAGTGATTAGCTGTACTTTTTGCTTTAGAAGCTTATTCACGTAGGTTTTTTCCGTAAATAATGGATCCCAGAGTTTCTTGGAGATACATATCTAAGAAAAGTTCAGCTACAGCTTTCATCTATATCTTTTGACGTTTATAGGAACGTTAAACAGGCCTATAATTATAGTATATGCATTGTAGTATATTTATATCCACTAGTAAATTAACTGATAAATAAAAAAAGTCACGATAGCCAAGGGGATAGGAGACCAGCATTTGAGTCACGTGACCCAAATTCTATTATTAAACTGAATAAACCAATATATTAATATTAATAAACCAACCCTTTCTTCCCGTAGGCCGCCATCATCATAACGGCCTGTAAAAGCCTACTGCTTATAGGCCTTCTCGTATAGAATGTCTTGCCATAGTCGTCACTATTTGTCGTAGTGGTTTACGGAAAGATTACGTAGAGTAATCGTAGTTTTGTAGATTATCGTAGTTTTAGTCACTTTTAATTAAACCTACGGGAAGAAAGGGTTGGTTTATTAATATTAATATATTGGTTTATTAAGTTTAATAATAGAATTTGGGTCACGTGACTCAAATGCTGGTCTCCTATCCCCTTGGCTATCGTGACTTTTTTTATTTATCAGTTAATTTACTAGTGGATATAAATATACTACAATGCATATACTATAATTATATAGCGTTCATAAGAGCTTTAAACAATCAGTATTGAAATACAATTTGTTAAACAAGAGTCACGATAGCCGAGTGGTTGAGTGGTTCATCAGAATTGTTCAGAACTGCAAGCATGGCATATAAATATCAGGCATATATACGTACTTCTCAGTTCAACATGAGTTCCAAACCATGGTAGATAAGTGGCGTTATCAAATGATTAAAAACGGCTACACTCACGTATAAGTAATCGGTGTAGGTACCGAATAGTTTCGGACCTATCAGAGGTTCTTCATCACAGTGAGTGGAATGAGTTCACGGTCGCACCTCGGACTGACACCGATTACTTATACATGAGTGTAGAAATTTTGCTGATAAGAATATTTTCAATATTGTTTATTATTTTGTTTAGTGCCTTAGTTAATTTATACCACGAGCTTCAAGTTTCGAAAAACATGTTTACTCTAGCCTGCGTTAGCTATTTATCAAATAGTTATATCGGTTTGTCAAATTTATTCTTTGTCAACAAGAATTCGAAAAACATCATCAGACAAACAACGTCTAGAATTACGAACTTAATTAATTCATAGTCAGATTTAAATACACACATCTCTTAACTGATTATAAAAACCTACTGCAGGACATATCCCCGTTCTATAGAACTTAGCATAATTGCTACACATGATGATAAATACATACATACATACATACTTACCTACTTACTTTGGGATTCGAGCAATGTATGTGATATTGTACCTATATATCACAAACATGGCTCGAATGCCAAAGTAAGTAAATAAATACACATAGTGATTATTCATGTTATAAATGTGAATTGTATGTTGTTGCTGAAATTGAAATATAAATCGCTCCAAAACGGCTGTATGGGTTAAAATTAAATGTGGCACACAGTTTTGTTGACTTAATATGGCATCTACAAAACCTACATCCGCTCGCGACTAACCTACGCTGCACCAGCGTGGTACGCGCTCACATCCAAGAATCAACGTAGCAGACTGCAGGTCCAGCAGAAAAAGACACTCCGGGTAATTACTGGGCCGGTCGCTACGTAAGGAATGACTTCATTGCAAGAGATCTATCCATGGAGAGCATCGAGGAGTTCGTGGTCCGCTTGGCGCGGAAGATGTTTGATCGCGCCGACAACGGGCCGCATGAGCACCTCTCTGACCTACCTTCGATCAAGAAGATCCTAGCACTCCACGCACGCCCACTAGAGTGGCTACCGACGCCACGTGATATCATCTGTTCGCCCACCCCACCCGACCAGTGGGAGGTCGGGGACGCGCGACAAGTCCCGACATAAGGCGTGAAATTCGCAACACACCAACCACACACCACACAAACAGTGGTACCCAGGACCGGAGGAGCAGCAGCCCTCTGAGAAAACACCCGGGAAGTGAGAATTACCGCGAGTCCCGTACCCTACGAGGTTCACGACCGCGCAGAAGATCCTGATGGATGACTTAATATCATTATCATTATTATAGTCTACAAATATTTACTACTGAACATAGGCCTCGCCCATAGATTGCTACATACCAACACAGGAAACGTGTTAGTGCTGGAAATTAAATGGTGTCGGTGAACTGCGAAAGCGTAATAGAAGCTGTGTGTGGAACCTGGTACATAGCAAAAAGAACAACTCGCAATGTATTTCAAAATAACATTGACTCCAAATAAAACAATTTATTCGACGCATGTGGGTACCGTGATTGGATTAAAACACATTACGCGCCGCTTGATGTTATAATTAACAAATAATGAGATCAAAAATGGAATAATTAGAAACATAATTTTAATTGTTCTGCAAATTGCTATTGCATTTGCGACATGCGAGTGAGAATAATTTTGTGACGTAGCTTACAATCGCGTACATTATATTACATTCATAATATGAAGCTTATCATAATAACCATCTTACTTTCCACACTTAACATAATACTTATATTTTAATGGCTTGGAGTTCAAATGATCAGCATACAGGCATTTTCGAAATTATTTTTTAGTCACAATAACTGAGTGCTTGGGTGATAGGTATTCGAGACAAGAGAAGAAAGTCTCATACCAAAGAGGTTTTTTCAAAACTTATGTACCAATTATATCATTTACTTGCATATAAAGACGTTGGCAGGCTTTCCACCTGTCGGGACGTCCCAAAATAAGCCCCGGTGAAACGTAGGTAGATCGGTCTTAATTTTATTATTATTATATATATCTAGAGCATAAAAAGGAGTCAACTGATATCCACTTGCAGCTTATAATTGTAAGTTTAGAATGCTCAGTGGACAGGAATTAAACAATATCACAAGTATTTTACACGGAATTTATACAGATTTCACATTGTGACAATGGAAACACAATCTTATTATAGAACTTAATAAAGTCGGAATTCGGGAGATCGAGCGCATTGGGTGATAGCGGCTGCGCAATACCGCCTTACAGAGTGGTCCGGACTCCTGAAAAGAAATTATAAGGTTCTTGTTTTATTCTAAATGTTACAAAAACTTTAAAAGCGCGATTTAGAAATGTATAGCTTTCTTGTAGGCGGTTTTGTTTTTTTTTTTTTTTTCATAATTTCCTCTAGAACAAAGATATCTGTTATCATTGTTCTATAAAAAAAGAAACAAATAATAGTATAATTAAATCATGGCTAATACTGTTTCCTGGAATTTCTAAATACGTATGATGATATCTTCGTGTACTTTATAAGTAGTATTAAGAATCTTGAATTTAATCTCTATGCGTTCACTTTTAAGGTACTTTTTTAATTTTAAGTTTGTTTGATATCTAAAAAATAATTTGTTGTGGTGAATACAAACTACATCGAATTATCGGAAACAGCATGGGTTCTATCAGCTCATTCGCAAGAGTGACTATAACTAATTTATGGTATTATAACCGTGTTTTACAACTTGTTTTTCAGAAAATTTTTAGAACCTATCAATAAACAGGCTTTGCATATTAACTGGAATTATGTGTGAAGTGTGTGAAAGTAAATTTTTACCTTCACTCAGTTGGAGAAAGTTCTTACAAAGACAAATTAGTCCTTCCGACCCAGACTTCTCCAGAGCTTATTTGTGACAACCCAATAGGAGATGAATTTATCGCCATCTTGGTATCAAAGGATAAAAAGACACTGCTGACCGTCTCTATTATATTTTTCAATATAATAATTTTATAGATTAATTTTTTATAGATATTTATCCCGCCATCTGTTGGAAGCCAATTGCATTTTCAAGGATGATGATAGGCAATTCAGTCATTTAGACTTACGTTTTACCGGAGCTGATTTCATTATCTTGCCCTATAATGCCAGACGGCTAAATATTCTACAATGGCAACCTCTGTGGACGAGCGGCGTACACACCGGTTTTTTATGGGGTCACCAGTTCTGTTATTCTATTCCTGGGCAGGTCAATGTTGGAAACCCCTTTCTCTACATTGACTCGGGTCTGAGTGTTTGTTGTTCCTTCGTAGTTTCTGATTCAATAATACAAGTGCTTTAGTTACTTACTTTTGGGATCAGGACGATGTTTGTGATGTTGTCCCTGCCTGTATTCATTATTTCCTTACAATGATTAGTCGGAATCAATATAATCATAATTTCATATCGTCTTTATTTAAAACTTTTACTTTTAAATAAAATTGTGTACTACCTATAGAATTATTTATAAACGGCCATAACTCTAATAATAGCGCATGAACAGGGACCCAAAGTCGACTTTTCACAACAAGAACTTTACTGAAATCCTTTCTTAGCTGACTCTCAGCTAAGAAAGTATTTCAGTAAAGTTCTCGAACAAAAAAATTGTGTTCAATAACTAGTATCTTAAATTAATTAATAACATCATAAAATTTATTAAAAAAACAAAGTGTTTATTTATAATATCAAGTTTAACGTTACAAACAGGCAATTTTAGTTATTTTAGTAATTTATATTTATAATTACGAAATAAATAAAAAAAAAAACACTAAGACAGCGATAGACTCACATTGTCCGAAATGGCATTCAGTGGGTCGAAAGGAATTGATTTTCTTGAATATCTACACCGGTATTGGTAAAACTCATGAACATATAAAAAATGGTATAATAAAAATGCGTGCCTCATTGTAAACGCGATAAGCGTCACGGCTATTCCATTAGTGGCATAATATTTTATTTTAATGCTCTTTCGTGAAGCAACACAGTGCCTCCGCTAAAATACGCTCAATGTACACTTGAGAGTGCAATAAAAAACTCATTTCATTTTTACGTACACTCCATTATATCCATTTCTGGTAACTGAATATTCCTCCTTGATTTCTATGCTTGCTTTAAAATCGTCTCTCTAGTAAGAAAATTGGGTTGCATTAAAATGTTTTTAAAATAAACATTAGTATTTTCACGTCTGTATGGTGTGTTTATTTTATAACGCATCACAAATAATTTTTTAAAAAATATATTTTTAAGCTTATCCCAATACTGTGTAGATATTACGTAATATGTCCAACCTTCCACCGAATTCATTTTTTGGGACAACGACAAAGGCGGTGAACCCATCGCCGTGCTTGTGTCTACTGTCGGGGGATCGAAATCGAGTTTCTGTGCTAGAATTCCGGTCAACCAATCACTCAGCTATCGTGACTATTTAAAATAACAACATTTAGATTAAAACAAAAAAAATCAAATAACTTATAACAAATTAATTTATATAAAACAAATCTTAAAAATAATTGTAGGCTCAATACAGCGGTCTCATGGCTACAGAGCGATCTCTTTCAGACAACCTTAAGTTGTGTTTAGTGGGAGGTAGTGTGCTTAATAAAATAAATAAATAAAATGAAATAAAATATCCTTTTATTTCATGCACTACAATTACATAATAAATTTTTTGTACAATACCTGATGATTATATTTTTTGGATAATTTCTAGTTTTCTACATTTTTTTTTTCAATTTGTTTTTATTAATAATTCCATAAGTTTCTTTAATACATTATATTATCTTTTAATTTATTATTATAGTATAAAATTGCAAAGAAATATTATATAATATTATAAATAAGAAATGATAGCCGAGTTGTTGGGTGCTAGGAATTTCGAGTCGAGAGACCCGAGTTCGATCCCAAAGTGGCAGTACCAATGAGTTTTTCAAAAACTTATGTACGAATTTCATCGTTGGCTTGGATATAAAGACGGCGACGGGCTCACCACCTATCACGTTGTCCCGAAAATATCTTCGGTGCAAGGAGGGTCGAAGGGACTTAATTGTCCAGACTTGACCTCTGTCTACCCCTGTATCCGGAATTGCGTGAAGATATTTTTTATATTTTATAAATAACTATTACTATTATTGATTAAATTATTTTATTTTTATATTTAATTTTGAATAATGATTGATTAAATGATCTCATGCAAGAACCCCTGGTGTGAGGGTGAAGGCCTCCTCCATATTTTTCCATCGGTCCTTATCTTTCGCTTTTAATATCCAATTCTTACCCGTTAGTTTCGAAATATCGTATTCCCATCGAGTTATAGGTCTACCTCTCCTTCTGGTACCCATTGGTCATGATGTTATTCGTTTCGTCTATCGGTCATCACTCATTCTAGAAATGTGCCCCGCCCATCGCCACTTTAGCTTTAGAAAGTAGTTTAAAGCGTCGGTTAGTTTTCTTTCCTTTCTAAAAATGACATGAGATATTTTTTGTACTTTACGGACTCCCATAATGCTTCTCTCCATACTTCGTTGGCAGGATTTTATCTTATTTATCACTATCTGATTAAATTTCCATGTCTGGCACGCATAAGTAATAGATAGAAGCAAACATGCATCCATTACTTTTTCTTTTGTTTTCATTGGCATGGAGCTTTTTAATATCTCTTTTAAATTCCAGAACTTAAAATTATATGTACGTCAAATTCTTCTTTCTACCTCTAGCTCCTTACTTTGCTTAGCGAAAGAAATCTGTTTGCCAGTGGATCGCCCTGTCTTACTCCTCTCTTTACGGGTATCGGTGGTCCTGTTGTCTCTAGTTTCACACTACTTTTATAGTGGCTATTAATGTACATTAAAACTTTTATGTACTTTCTCTCTACTTTTTGACACCGTAGGGCTTCCCATATTGAAGAACGGAAGATGGTATCAAACCCTTTTTGGTAGTCGATAAAGACAATGTAGAGTTGTCTCTGATATTCACGATACATCTCGATGATTAGTTCTATTGAGTGGATATGGTCCACCGTGGAGAATCCCCTTCTAAAGCCTGCTTGTTCGATCATTTGGTGCTGGACCTTGTTGTTATACTGACTCTTTTCTCGATAATTGACGAGAATAACTGATAGAGAGATGTGAGTAGACTAATTAGATGATTATTGTTTATCTTTTTGGGTCACCTTTCTTGTAGAGCGATATTAATAATAAAAAAAAATATAAAAATATCTTCACGCAATTCCCAATACAGGGGTAGACAGAGGTCAAGTCTAGACAATTAAGTCCCTTTGACCCACCTTCCATCGAAGATATTTTCGAGATAACGTGACAGGTGGTGAGCCCGTCGCCGCCTTTATGTCCAAGCCAACGATGAAATTCGTACATAAGTTTTTGAAAAACTCACTCTTAATGCCACCTGGGCATCGAACTCGGGTCTCTCGACTCGAAATTCCGACCACCCAACAACTCGGCTATCGTGATAATGTCTGTGAAAATCTTTGCCCGATTGTTATAGTAGTTCGATCCATTAACTGTGAGAATTTAATGCTTTATATGCTCTTTTAAGACTTCCCGTAGTATTAGATAGATATTTTCAATGATATTTCCAATGGGCTCGATGGTTCTTATAGTCCCTTTTTATGTATTTACTTAAAAGTTTGTATAAGCTTTAATAAAATTATAGCTTATTAAGGAAACATACCCAAAATGAAATTATAACGAGGTAAACTTAACGCATTCCATTAAATGTATTCTATGTGTTTGATATATCCAATTAAAAACTTTTACGAAGTAATGGAATTAGAATCTAGACTTCTCGCCACGCCTGTAGATTTCAACATTTCAATTTATTAAAAAGTCGCGATAGCCGAGTTGTTGCGTGCTAGGAATTTCGAGTCGAGAGACCCGAGTTCGATCCTCAAGTGGCAGTACCAATGAATATTGTTCACACATTGCTACATACATTGCTATGATCCTGATGTCAGTTAATTAAGCACATGTATTATGAAATCAGAAACAACGAAGGTATCACAAATATCCTGACCCAAGAAAATGTAGAAAAAGGTTTTTCTGTATTGACCCGACCGGAAATTAGACCCGGGAGCTTAAACCTGGCCACACCATAAAAAAGGGTACACCACGCCACACGTCCATGGAGGTTGTCAGTTATTGGTTTAATATATTTAGTTATTGGTATGTAAGTTTACATCTCGATTTGGTGGTGGTGATCCAGCTGTTATTATGTGGCCATAATGTTTAAGAGCGTGGAACTTAACTAGAGGACCTCCAGGCAGAATAACAGTGTTACGCTTTTAACTATATGCTGTAAGCAAACGTGATACCATCACAGTATTGACCATTTTAATTGAATATTATGCATAACTAATTGCAGGGTTGCAGATTCGAATCCCGCTAGAGACTAAAATTTGTGTATTGAATAAGATCACTTGTTCTCTCAGGTTATGTATATTCATATGTTTAAACATTTATATATAATAATATACTATCCATGTAAATATTATACCATTACATAAATAAAATTATTGTACTGTTAACTTCGATGCTATGATGGCGATGGGCTTATTTTCTGGTGTTTGGGAAAACGCATGAAGATAAAAAAATATTATTTTTAAAGGAGGATTGTTTTTAAAAGTTGCGTAAGTTAACAGATAACTTGTCAAAAAATAAACACATATAAATAAGTTTTATGAGTTTATCCGTGAGGTATCCGTGATAGCATGGCTTAGAAATATTTTGATACAAATATCATACACAATAGAGATGACTTTAATTTCTATCAGGATATACAAACATAAATACCCCGCATAGCAAATTTCTCGGGCAACGTTGTGTGATTCAAACTTTAGCAATAATGGTGTGTACTATTGTCTGTATAATCAACGTCGGTCCCCGATGTA
The DNA here is from genome assembly GCA_029286605.1 of Sericinus montela. Lineage (NCBI taxonomy): Eukaryota > Metazoa > Arthropoda > Insecta > Lepidoptera > Papilionidae > Sericinus > Sericinus montela. The sequence continues at coordinate 582,431 of JAGSMR010000070.1, read as the reverse complement.
TTTAAATTGTTTACATGGAATAAACAATTGAGTGAGATTTCCATTAAATTACACACACACATCGTTAACTGCTATTCTCTTAGGGACATTATGTTGTTTTAAGAAAGTATAATTTAGTATCAGTAATCTATTAAAATTTATGCTATTTAAAACTTTAAAATTGCTTACTCGACAAAGTACAGTTCTATATTCCTATCTTAAAATATCTACGTAGGCAAATCGGAAAAAGTATTTGTATTATGAAACGACGAAGATACCACAAACGCTCAGACCCGATACCAAACGTCGCCATCAAAGCTGACGACCTAATCCTAGGGGAATATATAATAATATATAACATATGTTATATATTATTATATATTCCCCTAGCTTTGCAAAAAGATGTTGCATCTCTTTGCATTTTCTACAAGATCTACTACAGGGAGTGCTCCGGAATTGTTCGAATTAATCCCAGCCGCTGAATTTCACCATTGTACCTTACGGCATAGTCAAAAATTTTAGAAACAAAATAAATATCCCATAACGCGTGGTGCTCTTTACTTTTCAAAACTTCTACGTAAAATCCGAAAGCTTTTTGCCTATAAGATATGGGATTTGCTTTTATTAATTTGAATTAAAAATAAAAGATAAATAAATACATACGTACAATGCTCTGATCCCAAAGGAAACAGCTAAAGCACTTGTGTTATGGAATTAGAAACAACGAAGGCACCACAAACATCCAGACCCAAGAAAATGTAGAAAAAGGGTTTTCTACATTGACCCATCAGGAGATTGAATGTAAGCCCTCAGAGTTTGCGACACAATGAAAAGCGGTGTGTACGCCACTCATAGTAGTCGACAGTCATCGTGATTATTAATTTGTTAAATTTGTGCTAAAATCCAGTTGGATTTCACGATCTGTTGATTGATTCGAATTCAGCAAGTGAGGGGAAATGTCCGACGTGCCGCATACGTAATTGTTGAGAAGCTATTAACTTTCGTTTTGACGTTGAAACAATGCAAAATTTATTAAATTGTGTAAATTTTATCTAAAGCGAAAATTTTATATTAAAGCGATTCTACAAATTTAAATAAATTTAAACAAATTTAAGTCACGATAGCCGAGTGGTTGGGTGGTCGGAATTTCGAGTCAATAGACCCGAGTTCGATCCCCACTTGGTAGGCTCGTACCAATGGGTTTTTCAAAAACTTGTGTACGAATATCGTTGGCTTGGACATAAAGACGGTGACGGGCTCACCACCTGTCATGTGGTCCCGAAAATATCTTCGGTGGAAGGTTGGTCGAAGGGACTTAATTGTCTAGACTCGACCTCTGTCTACCCCTGTATTGGGAAGTGCGTGAAGACATTTTCTTTTTTTTTACAAATTTAAATATAACCATTATTTATGGATGTCATCGTGTTTAATTCCTTAAACATTCAGAGAAATTTTAAAGGTCTATTATTTATTGCAGCATTTTTATTCTATAACTTATAAATTTACTTTAATTTATAAATAACAAAGATTATTTTTTCTAAAATATTGAACCGCCCGAAAAGAAAACAAATAATAATTTACTTAGCTAAACTAGTGATTTATCAATTTAAATATAATATTCTAATAAGCGCATCACTTACTGATGTGCATGAAGTCGGTGTGATTGATAAATATGTGTTAATTGAATCTATCACATTGGTAGGTTTTAATCACCAATACTTTATTACACGCGATACTCTCACACCTATCACGACCCAAATTAACATCTGTAAAAGGGCGGGCGAAACGACTTCATTGTCTGGATCTCTGCTTACCCCGCGTGCAAAATTGCGTGAAGATACAAAATAGTTGTTGCCACGATTATATTCTTTTAAGTTGTGCTATTATTATCACATACATATTATTAGATGTTAATATGTGTGTGGTAAAGCTGTGTCGATTTAACAACTAATTAAAATTCCCGCACTCAGATTGGCAGGACGTGACCGGGCTGTTGCATATAATTCCCCCTGAAATACGTGTATACGAGCGGCCAATTTAACTAAATGATGCTTCATTCCAGTAAAATCAAATAACGTATATTAAATGAGCATGTAATATTATTGTATTGTAACCTATACCTTCCGTGTTGTAACGGCATAAGAATATTACCACTACCTTTCTTCCGGTGGATCGCGTAAGAGGCTAAGACATTATAGGAAACAGCATGAATATCGTTATGGCAACTGATAGATGGCGAAATAACTATCTTTAAAAAAAAATCAGACTAAAATTATCCGACCATAGTTGGGCAAAAACGTCTGAGGTGGGAGTGGCCTGGTACTGCGATCGCCAATCCGCTTGCCAAACATGGCGATTGTGGCAAATCCTCCCTATGGGAAAGGCTTATATCCTGCAGTGGTATGTATATGTATCAGGCCGATATGTTGCCCCAAGCGGAATTCGATCCTGCAACCTTTAATTTCGAAGCTAGTGTCGTCCCAAAAAAGGCTAGAAGCGACCTTAAGCTAATTCTAGCTACATTGAAGATAGTGATCACGAGTGCTGTAATGAGAAGTTAAAAAATCTAAATAAAACGCATCAAAATCCCTAAATAATCTTTTAGTAATATCTTCACGCCATAGACAGACAGGGGTAGACATAGACAATAAAATTCTGTCGACCCACCTTCAACTGAAGACATTTAGTGGAACAACGTGACAGCCTCTCGCCTACTTTATGTCCAAGCCAACGTTATAACAATATGAGTCGTGCTTAAGTTTAGAAACAACCCATTGGTACCAGCCTCGGGGATCGAACACCTGATCATTCAACCACTAGCCTACCGTGAGACAAAGATAACACACGACAAAATTATTTACGTAATTTCGAGAAGCAAACAAACTTTGCTGTAGCCAATTATTACAGGATTAAAGTATTGTGTGTCACCGGAATTAGAATTTGAAATGAGCTGCAGGCGTAAGTTGCAGAATTTGCAAATGTGTAGAAATTTCCGTGCATATTGTGTTCAACCAAGAGTGACGAAATTTAAATGTTACCGAGTAAGCCTCACGTACGTACAAAGAATTTCAATTTAACGTTAGAATTCACGAATGTGTTATTTTACGACCGGATTTTATGTTGCATTTAATTATTTTTATCTATTTATTTATTCCTTTTGCCACTTTGCCACAATACAAGTCATGATAGCCGAGTGGAAGGGTGGTCGGAATTTCGAGTCAACAGACCTGACTTGGATCCCCAGGTGGCAGGCTCGTACCAATGGGTTTTTCAAAAACTTATATTCGAAATATATCGTTGGCCAATTATCGTTAGACATAAAGACGACGACGGGCTCACCACCTGTCACGTTAATCCGAAACTGGACGACTTTCACCTTTATTTCATTTAAAAAAATAATAAAAAAAATATTTTCACGCAATTCCCAATACAGGGGTAGACAGAGGTCGAGTCTAGACGATTAAGTCACTTCGACTCACCTTCCACCGAAGATATTTTCGGGACAACGTGACAGGTGGTGAGCCCGTCGCCGTCTGTATGTCCATGCCAACGATATTCGTACATAAGTTTTTGAAAAACCCATTGGTACGAGCCTACCAACTGGATCGAACTCGTGTCTATTGACACGAAATTCCGACCACCCAACCACTCGGCAATCGTGACTTTCTTATTATTTTTTATTTTTATTATTTCATTTAAAATATTAAAAGCGATGGATTTAATGGATGTTGACTAAATCGATGAACAAATGATTTTGTTTTTTTTTAAAAATGATGGCAACGGTTGTTGTTGTCTGACAAATGATATCCTTTAACAAATATAGCATATAATTATAATATCTTTGCTAATGTTAATACAGGCTTGTACAGCAAAGTGTGGTCGGGTTTAGTTTTTCTCTAATATAAATATCACTCTTTCTATGTGGCAGTATTTTGTTTCATTTCATTCATTTATTTCATTTTCAATTCGTGTAGTAATATTTACAACACAATAATTGTTTCACCGTTTTTTTCCGGTAGATCATGGCGACTATGGGCTCTTAAGGAATATGCGACCTTCAAAAATTCTATAAGGATATACTTACTTTAAAACGATCTCTAGAACACTGAATCGAAAAATTACAAGCAATTGATCTAACGAGAAGAACTGAATTTTATATACGCTTTTGATCCGACAGTTCGTAAGTACCATCGAATAAAAAATCCTTAGATACTGGTCAAGAGCTTCTATAGAGATTCTACAAACCAAAGTATCTTTATACAATACAATTTGAGGTACAAAATAAAATTTTATATTTTTCTTTCTTTCTTAATATATTGCAGAAGTAGGTTCGGATAATAATAAAAAATTTAAAATAAAACTTCAGAAATTGCTATATTCTCAAGTATGTATAATATAAAAATATCATATTTATTTATTATGTATGTATTTATTGTGGGTATTTGTGTATACGTATAAAATACTATTGTATGCATGTAAGTAGCAATGTAAATGTATATGTATGTGTATTGTATTTATTATCATTATATTATAATTTTTTATATTTTCGTTTATAATTTTAATTATAATTTTGTATTTTTAAAGTCATGATAGCCGAGTGGTTGGGTGATCGGAATTTCGAGTCGAGAACCCCGAGTTCGATCCCCAGGTGGCTCTTACCAATGGGTTTTTCAAAAACTTATGTACGAATTGTGTCGATGGCTTGAACAAGAAGGCGGCGACAAACTCACCACCTGTCACGTTGTCCCGAAAATATCTTCGGCGGAAGGTGGGTCGAAGGGACTTTATTGTCTAGACTAGACCTCTGTCTACCCATGTATTGGGAATTGCGTGAAGATATTTATTTATTTTTTCCTTAAACCTTTATTTTTTTAATTATGAGTTTTACACCCATCACTAGATTCTCTGCACAAACCAAAGGTAGACTGGTAGAGAATGCCTTTAGGCAATCAATCCGCCGTTTTGTAAATTATTTTTATAAAGTGTGCAAATAAAGCTTAAATAAATAAATAAATAACTATGTTACGTATACAGCTAATATAAAATAAAATTTTTGTGTCTGTTTGTGGTTCCAAATTAACAGCTTTTCACTTAATCCACATGATAGTATATACAGTACCTACATGAAGATCAAGTTTTAAAAATCTTGCTTGTTAGACGGCTGCACCAATTTAACGCGACTTTCAGTAGCAGATGTTTTAAGGTGGAACTTAAGTTACTTGTATTTTAGAAAAATAAAAAGGATTCCACGCTAACTTATAAACCGCGGGCAAAGCCGCAGTGCGAAGCTTCATTTGGAATAAAATCAGGCTTCAACATTTTCAGCCGCACAAAAGGGATAAATATAACGCGTCTCGTTGAATTTTTCATCATATCTTTCGCAAATTACGTAGTTGAATAAAAGAACTGAGGTAAAGGACGAACCTTTGCGAGTTATAAATTATTAAAAGCACTCTATCTTAATGGAAACACGTACCTGATACTGTACTTCATTCATTCACTCTGTACCTAATACATTATTAAAATCTACCACTATTTTCTAATGAGATACCTGTGATGTAAAATAAATCGACGAAACAAACTGCCTGTGTATTATTTTTTTATAATTTGTTATTAAATTTTACAACTAGCCTTTATTTAGATAGCGAAGAATAGTCCCACAAACGATCAAATCATAATGCATAATACTCGTAAAATTATAAAATAAAATGTAACTTGTGAGGTGTGGTGATTAAGGCAAACCACTTAGTACGGAAGAGGCCTTTGTCCCGCAGAGGACCGTTTACAGGCTGTTTGTTTAATAGCTCTTCCTCCATGTCTGTAGCCTACAAAATTTTTCCCGACAGCGAAGCCACAGGCTTACCATCAGTCACGTTTTCCCAAAAGATACTGTGTTAAAAGGTTGGTCGATAGGACTTAATTATCTAGGCCTATGTCTACCGAAGTATTGGGAATGGCGTGAAGATGTTTCTTGCGATACCTTCGGGTAAAAATAGAATAGAGGTTGGTTTTTCACTAAGCTGAATACAACAAGACAAAAACTTTTGTAACATTTTACTGAATTTCATGTTTAGTCAATAATTCTCCTATGAACTGAAAGAAATATATTATGCTTCATCCTTAAATGTCTTATCTATACGGAATAACCTCAATGAATGTTGTTTATGCTCTCAGCATAAGACATAAGCGTAGTTATTAATCATACCACGGTTGTATACGAAAGATATTTCTTGTATAGAAAGGACAGTGTACGATTGACGACGATAAGATTATGAGAGTTATAATTTAAACCAAGAGGTAGTAAATTTTAAAAGTAAATTTCTAAATGCTATTTGCATACAATTTTGAAGACTATCCGATAGTTTTGAAACTGGGAGTTGCAGGTTCGAGTTCCTCTAGGGACAAACACTTGAATGATGAATATGAATGTTTTAACTCGAATCATGGATATATAAATATTGTCTATAAATATAACATACTCGTACATGTATTTAAGTAAATTGTAATTAAGCCAAATAAACCACAATAAGTAACCAAATAAGCTTTGGTGAAAAAGGAGATTAGTTGTTAGGTTAGCCATGGGGAGGAGCACTTACCCGTGCTCGTCTTGCTTGAGTTGCACTCTTGACTGACTCTTGGCCGGCAATCCGCTTGTCAAGCGAGACCTGTGTCGTGAGGCCTATTTCCAACAAACTCATCACATCACACCTTATAGTATATATGTTGAGGAATGTGTTTGCAATAGCAAACATTTAAATACATGTACATATAAAAATCAAGAAAAAAATATTTCGGCGAATTATGAGAAGAGAACAAAACTTTTAAATTGAAACTTTGTCTTTTGATTTCATGTTTTATCGTCGAGTTACATAATGTTCCTAGTAAAGTTTCCCCTTTAAATACTTCTGTTTTTATTAAGATTTTAAACCAACCATAAAACTTAGAGCCGAATGCACTGTGAAAACTTATTAAGCTGATTAACCCTCATCAAGTTATCACAGCTCTTGTTGCTGAAAGTTTGTTGAAACTCAATCCGTGACTTTATCTGCCTAGATAGCAGATTTAGCATAAAATTTATATTCATTCGAAGTATCGTAGACTATTCAAATTTTAATGAAAGGATGAAACTTCTATAATTTGGATTTGGAAGTCAATAATTACATATTTATATATATATTATATATATATTATATATGATATATATATATTATATATATATATATATCACAAACTTATATTTTCAAACAGTTGTACAGAATAGAGATAGATAAGAGAAATGTAATCATAAAAATATTACAACTTAGTTATTTAAAAAAATGCTGTCGAATTTCAACCGATAAACGAGAGCTTAAAATATTTAATGAATAGACGGAATCAAACACAATACACAATGATATACACAGATTAATTTTAAGTGCATAGGAAAAGCAATCAATTTAAACTAATCGCTTACTGTTCTGTCGAATGATTATTATCTATTATTTGTACGGTAATTTAAAAGATGTTATTATAAAAACATTTTGCACGAAGAGACCGAACTGAGACAGTTAACTGGTTCGAGGTGAATAAGAGCACGACCCTCTCGCCCACAGATGCAAGCTCGAATTCTACTTGATGCACCACCACCACTGCACAGACATTACACACGACAACAGGTAACACTACCAATGCCAATTACACGACACGTGTTTCGTCTCTCAAAAAGGCATCAAGCGATTAGACTCCACGACTTTCGACCGAAGAACTCTTCTTCAGGATGTTCTTTTTTTCTTCGGACCAGGGAACATACACCTATGAGGCGATAAGGTCGCTTAATCGTGTAATCCATTTTTTTTATTTTTATTGTTATTTTTGTATATCCTGTTATTTGTGGTGGACATTAAAAGTATATTCATTCATAAGCCTTTTATTTTTGCATGCGGAGTCGTGCCTTACAATTTTGTAATAACATCCTTATAACTAATAAGCGTCAATGCTCTAATGGTTTAGAGTACGAGATTCGAAATAAAATGTCGCCGGTTTGGGTCCGCCATTCAACTATAGTCGTAAAACTAATCCCGATACAAGCATTGTAACTAAGTTAGAGTGGTAAACACGAATCCTAGTAATGTTATTTGGTATTACTATTATTCTTAATAAAATATTTCTGCAAAGTAACCATTGGTGGAATAGCAAAAGAATAATACTTTTAAACGACACTAATTTCAAATATATATATTCTTCTTTGTTTTTTACACTCTTCCGTTTAAAATTTTACAATTTCAATGAAGGTACTCCTCCGAAGTATTAACCGAAATATGTATTTTTTATATATCGTTCTATACGTGATCAACCTATCGCCTTCGTTTTATCACAGGCGATGTTCCAATATACTTACATACGTATATGTTAATGTGATAAACATTCACAGATACGTTTAATTTCCATTCATATTCACATCGCAAATTTTGTTCTTTCGAAATTCACCCGAAATTTGGACCCGCAACCCTTAACTTCGGTGGCTGGACCACTAGCAAATAGGCTAGGAGGTCGTAAACTTAATAATACCTAAATATAATAAACCTATATTCTAATGGAAGTCGCAGTAATAGAAGAGGATGAAGCAGTGAAGTTGCTTGAACAATAATTTAACAGTGGCAGAGCCACGCATCGGCTTTTGTTGTTGCATGAATGGGCCGGCTCGACCGGTGAAGTACCACGACCTCACGGAATACCGGCTTGAAGTAGAAGTGTAACAAACTTCTGCGTTTCGTCTTGTGAGTGCAGGTAACCTGAGGCCCATACACCCCCCTCCCCTAAAATTATGTGTCGCAACAACTACCAACAGATGGCGAGATAATAACCTCTAAAAAAAACATATACATAATTTTATGCATAGTTGTAAGAATACGATTGGGAGCATCGATTTCTCAACCACATTGTTGACCTTGTGGCAGCGACGTCGACGATTAGGTCTCAAAGGACTTTCATGCCAAAAACGTGTCTCGTCATGGCTCCTTGAATGAAATCATCCGAAGGGCTCCTGTTTCCATATATCTTTCTCGGTTTTAAAGCCTTGCGGAATATGCCCCGCGCGATGCCGTTTCTAAAGGAATTGTATCCGCGACTAATCGTAGCCGCTGGTGACAAGAGGGCTGGTTCTCGCTCAATTGTTAAATCTAGCCATTCAACATGAAAATGCAGCCAGCATTCTTGGTACCATGCCACAAGGAGTAGGGCTCTACGATTGTAGTAATTTTTAGTTAATAAGTATTGTAAATATTAACATAATTTTGTTTCTGTAAATAAAGTGTACACTTTTTCCATAACATATAAAATACTGTCTCTAACACTAAAATAAAAAATAAATAAATACATACATATATAGCATTACGTACCTTGCTCTGATCTCAAAGTAAGCTTCGCACTTCGGTTTTATATCCGAATTAAATTTGAAATTTGGACCCGCAACCCTTAACTTCGGTGGCTGGACCACTAGCAAATAGGCTAGGAGGTCGTAAACTTAATAATACCTAAATATAATAAACCTATATTCTAATGGAAGTCGCAGTAATAGAAGAGGATGAAGCAGTGAAGTTGCTTGAACAATAATTTAACAGTGGCAGAGCCACGCATCGGCTTTTGTTGTTGCATGAATGGGCCGGCTCGACCGGTGAAGTACCACGACCTCACGGACTACCGGCTTGAAGTAGAAGTGTAACAAACTTCTGCGTTTCGTCTTGTGAGTGCAGGTAACCTGAGGCCCATACACCCCCCTCCCCTAAAATTATGTGTCGCAACAACTACCAACAGATGGCGAGATAATAACCTCTAAAAAAAACATATACATAATTTTATGCATAGTTGTAAGAATACGATTGGGAGCATCGATTTCAACCACATTGTTGACCTTGTGGCAGCGACGTCGACGATTAGGTCTCAAAGGACTTTCATGCCAAAAACGTGTCTCGTCATGGCTCCTTGAATGAAATCATCCGAAGGGCTCCTGTTTCCATATATATTTCCTCGGTTTTAAAGCCTTGCGGAATATGCCCCGTGCGATGCCGTTTCTAAAGGAATTGTATCCGCGACTAATCGTAGCCGCTGGTGACAAGAGGGCTGGTTCTCGCTCAATTGTTAAATCTAGCCATTCAACATGAAAATGCAGCCAGCATTCTTGGTACCATGCCACAAGGAGTAGGGCTCTACGATTGTAGTAATTTTTAGTTAATAAGTATTGTAAATATTAACATAATTTTGTTTCTGTAAATAAAGTGTACACTTTTCCATAACATATAAAATACTGTCTCTAACACTAAAATAAAAATAAATAAATACATACATATATAGCATTACGTACCTTGCTCTGATCTCAAAGTAAGCTTGCACTTCGGTTTTATATCCGAATTAAATTTGAAATTTGGACCCGCAACCCTTAACTTCGGTGGCTGGACCACTAGCAAATAGGCTAGGAGGTCGTAAACTTAATAATACCTAAATATAATAAACCTATATTCTAATGGAAGTCGCAGTAATAGAAGAGGATGAAGCAGTGAAGTTGCTTGAACAATAATTTAACAGTGGCAGAGCCACGCATCGGCTTTGTTGTTGCATGAATGGCCGCTCGACTGGTGAAGTACCACGACCTCACGGGAATACCGGCTTGAAGTAGAAGTGTAACAAACTTCTGCGTTTCGTCTTGTGAGTGCAGGTAACCTGAGGCCCATACACCCCTCCCTAAAATTATGTGTCGCAACAACTACCAACAGATGGCGAGATAATAACCTCTAAAAAAACATATACATCATTTTATGCATAGTTGTAAGAATACGATTGGGAGCATCGATTTCAACCACATTGTTGACCTTGTGGCAGCGACGTCGACGATTAGGTCTCAAAGGACTTTCATGCCAAAACGTGTCTCGTCATGGCTCCTTGAATGAAATCATCCGAAGGGCTCCTGTTTCCATATATATTTCCTCGGTTTTAAAGCCTTGCGGAATATGCCCCGTGCGATGCCGTTTCTAAAGGAATTGTATCCGCGACTAATCGTAGCCGCTGGTGACAAGAGGGCTGGTTCTCGCTCAATTGTTAAATCTAGCCATTCAACATGAAAATGCAGCCAGCATTCTGGTACCATGCCACAAGGAGTAGGGCTCTACGATTGTAGTAATTTTTAGTTAATAAGTATTGTAAATATTAACATAATTTTGTTTCTGTAAATAAAGTGTACACTTTTCCATAACATATAAAATACTGTCTCTAACACTAAAATAAAAATAAATAAATACATACATATATAGCATTACGTACCTTGCTCTGATCTCAAAGTAAGCTTGCACTTCGGTTTTATATCCGAATTAAATTTGAAATTTGGACCCGCAACCCTTAACTTCGGTGGCTGGACCACTAGCAAATAGGCTAGAGGTCGTAAACTTAATAATACCTAAATATAATAAACCTATATTCTAATGGAAGTCGCAGTAATAGAAGAGGATGAAGCAGTGAAGTTGCTTGAACAATAATTTAACAGTGGCAGAGCCACGCATCGGCTTTGTTGTTGCATGAATGGGCCGGCTCGACCGGTGAAGTACCACGACCTCACGGAATACCGGCTTGAAGTAGAAGTGTAACAAACTTCTGCGTTTCGTCTTGTGAGTGCAGGTAACCTGAGGCCCATACACCCCCCTCCCCTAAAATTATGTGTCGCAACAACTACCAACAGATGGCGAGATAATAACCTCTAAAAAAAAACATATACATCATTTTATGCATAGTTGTAAGAATACGATTGGGAGCATCGATTTCTCAACCACATTGTTGACCTTGTGGCAGCGACGTCGACGATTAGGTCTCAAAGGACTTTCATGCCAAAAACGTGTCTCGTCATGGCTCCTTGAATGAAATCATCCGAAGGGCTCCTGTTTCCATATATATTTCCTCGGTTTTAAAGCCTTGCGGAATATGCCCCGTGCGATGCCGTTTCTAAAGGAATTGTATCCGCGACTAATCGTAGCCGCTGGTGACAAGAGGGCTGGTTCTCGCTCAATTGTTAAATCTAGCCATTCAACATGAAAATGCAGCCAGCATTCTTGGTACCATGCCACAAGGAGTAGGGCTCTACGATTGTAGTAATTTTTAGTTAATAAGTATGTTTCTGTAAATAAAGTGTACACTTTTTCCATAACATATAAAATACTGTCTCTAACACTAAAATAAAAAATAAATAAATACATACATATATAGCATTACGTACCTTGCTCTGATCTCAAAGTAAGCTTCGCACTTCGGTTTTATATCCGAATTAAATTTGAAATTTGGACCCGCAACCCTTAACTTCGGTGGCTGGACCACTAGCAAATAGGCTAGGAGGTCGTAAACTTAATAATACCTAAAATATAATAAACCTATATTCTAATGGAAGTCGCAGTAATAGAAGAGGATGAAGCAGTGAAGTTGCTTGAACAATAATTTAACAGTGGCAGAGCCACGCATCGGCTTTGTTGTTGCATGAATGGGCCGGCTCGACCGGTGAAGTACCACGACCTCACGGAATACCGGCTTGAAGTAGAAGTGTAACAAACTTCTGCGTTTCGTCTTGTGAGTGCAGGTAACCTGAGGCCCATACACCCTCCCTAAAATTATGTGTCGCAACAACTACCAACAGATGGCGAGATAATAACCTCTAAAAAAACATATACATCATTTTATGCATAGTTGTAAGAATACGATTGGGAGCATCGATTTCTCAACCACATTGTTGACCTTGTGGCAGCGACGTCGACGATTAGGTCTCAAAGGACTTTCATGCCAAAACGTGTCTCGTCATGGCTCCTTGAATGAAATCATCCGAAGGGCTCCTGTTTCCATATATATATATAAAGTCACGATAGCCGAGTTGATGGGTGGTCGGAATTTCGAGTCGAGAGACCCAAGTTCGATCCCCAGGTGGGAGTACCAATGACTTTTTAAAAACTTATGTACGAATTTCATCGTTGGCTTGGACATAAAGACGGCGACATATATATATATATATATATATATATATATATATATATATATATATATATATATATATATATATATATATATATATATATATATATATATATATATATATATATATATATATATATATATATATATATATATATATATATATATATATATATATATATATATATATATATATATATATGTTTATACATATTAAAGGTGATAGAAACCTTTCAATACCTTTTCATTGCTAATGTGTTTACTGTTAGTGTCTTTAATTAATAATTAAACGAGAAAATTTATTCATATGACATACTTAGTAGTATTATAAAATGATACTTCGCCTATCTTCTTGTCTGTTACCTTTCGCTATTAAGCCAATATTAATAAAATTTTGTGTAAAGATACCCTGAACCCGGAGGAAATGTATTCAATAATTTTAATCTCAAAAAAAAAAAATTCTTTCGCAATTATAGGGTTTGCACGCGGATCAAGAACAGATACAGAAAGAACTTCATCCAGAATTTACATTTTATGTGAACTGAGTGCAGTAAGAGGCAACAAAGAGATAAAAGAGAAGCCTATGTCATTCTATAGATTATAAAGCATTATTAATTAATTTTTATTAATATCTTCACGCAATTCCCAATACAGGGTAGACAGAGGTCAAGTCTAGACAATTAAGTCCCTTTGACCCACCTTCCACCGAAGATATTTTCGGGACAACTTGACAGGTGTGGAGCCTGTCGCCGTCTTTGTATCCAAGCAAACGATGAAATTCGTACATAAGTTTTTAAAAAGTCATTGGTACTCCCATATATATATATATATATATATATATATATATATATATATATATATATATATATATATATATATATATATATATATATATATATGTTTATATAAATAAAAATAATAAAATAATATCTTCACGCAATTCCCAATACAGGGGTAGACAGAGGTCAAGTCTAGACAATTAAGTCCCTTAGACCCACCTTCCACCGAAGATATTTTCGGGACAACGTGACAGGTGGAGAGCCTGTCGCCGTCTTTGTATCCAAGCAAACGATGAAATTCGTACATAAGTTTTTAAAAAGTCATTGGTACTCCCATATATATATATATATATATATATATATATATATATATATATATATATATATATATATATATATATATATATATATATATATAAAGTCACGATAGCCGAGTTGATGGGTGGTCGGAATTTCGAGTCGAGAGACCCAAGTTCGATCCCCAGGTGGGAGTACCAATGACTTTTTAAAAACTTATGTACGAATTTCATCGTTGGCTTGGACATAAAGACGGCGACATATATATATATATATATATATATATATATATATATATATATATATATATATATATATATATATATATATATATATATATATATATATATATATATATATATATATATATATATATATATATATATATATATATATATATATATATATATATATATATATATATATATATATGTTTATACATATTAAAGGTGATAGAAACCTTTCAATACCTTTTCATTGCTAATGTGTTTACTGTTAGTGTCTTTAATTAATAAATAAACGAGAAAATTTATTCATATGACGTACTTAGTAGTATTATAAATGATACTTCGCCTATCTTCTTGTCTGTTACTCTTTCGCTATTAAGCCAATATTAATAAAATTTTGTGTAAAGATACCCTGAACCCGGGGGAAATGTATTGAATAATTTTAATCTCAAAAAAAAAAAATTCTTTCGCAATTATAGGGTTTGCACGCGGATCAAGAACAGATACAGAAAGAACTTTCATCCAGAATTTACATTTTTATGTGAACTGAGTGCAGTAAGAGGCAACAAAGAGATAAAAGAGAAGCCTGTGTCATTCTATAGATTATAAAGCATAATATTGCATAAAGGAACGTATGCATGTAGCGTTGCATATAGGTTTCTTACAATGTTATATATTTCTTGTACAAACTAAAATAACAATGTTTTTATTTTGCGTGTCGCAGTGCATAATGGGAACACAAAATAAAAAGGCTTCTGATGACCCGTTCTCTGCACGCAGACTTCATTTTATTCTATTGTATTGTAAATGGTTTAAAGAGATTTCGTAAAGTTTGTATTACAAACAAACTAAATATTTTTAAAATTTATTTTTGATGGTTAGTTTATATATATATATATATATATATATATATATATATATATATATATATATATATAAAGTCACGATAGCCGAGTTGATGGTGGTCGGAATTTCGAGTCGAGAGACCCAAGTTCGATCCCCAGGTGGGAGTACCAATGACTTTTTAAAAACTTATGTACGAATTTCATCGTTGGCTTGGACATAAAGACGGCGACATATATATATATATATATATATATATATATATATATATATATATATATATATATATATATATATATATATATATATATATATATATATATATATATATATATATATATATATATATATATATATATATATATATATATATATATATATATATATATATATATATATATATATGTTTATACATATTAAAGGTGATAGAAACCTTTCAATACCTTTTCATTGCTAATGTGTTTACTGTTAGTGTCTTTAATTAATAAATAAACGAGAAAATTTATTCATATGACGTACTTAGTAGTATTATAAATGATACTTCGCCTATCTTCTTGTCTGTTACTCTTTCGCTATTAAGCCAATATTAATAAAATTTTGTGTAAAGATACCCTGAACCCGGGGGAAATGTATTGAATAATTTTAATCTCAAAAAAAAAAAAATTCTTTCGCAATTATAGGGTTTGCACGCGGATCAAGAACAGATACAGAAAGAACTTTCATCCAGAATTTACATTTTTATGTGAACTGAGTGCAGTAAGAGGCAACAAAAGAGATAAAAGAGAAGCCTATGTCATTCTATAGATTATAAAGCATTATTAATTAATTTTTATTAATATCTTCACGCAATTCCCAATACAGGGGTAGACAGAGGTCAAGTCTAGACAATTAAGTCCCTTTGACCCACCTTCCACCGAAGATATTTTGGGACAACGTGACAGGTGGAGAGCCTGTCGCCGTCTTTGTATCCAAGCAAACGATGAAATTCGTACATAAGTTTTTAAAAAAGTCATTGGTACTCCCACCTGGGAATCGAACTCGGGTCTCTCGACTCGAAATTCCGACCATCCAACAACTCGGCTATCGTGACTATTATAAAGCATAATATTGCATAAAGGAACGTATGCATGTAGCGTTGCATATAGGTTTCTTACAATGTTATATATTTAAACTTGTCAATTTTTAACTACATTACTGTAATTCTTACTTATATACGACAACAGACTATTACATAGTATAGCTTACAAAAAAACTTAATTACGTAACCAGTGCCATTATCCCAGATTTAAAGAAAATACTTAATTTCGTAATTGTGGTTTTTCACAAAGCGAAAGAACCTTATTTTACCAGGTATTTAACCTGACTACCGCTTTATGTTATAATTCAGTAACAGCATGTTTTGCACGTTCAACTCATCAATCTTTTTCATGGTATATTTCACGATGGATATAGTTTTTTTATGTTATATATTTCTTGTACAAACTAAAATAACAATGTTTTTATTTTGCGTGTCGCAGTGCATAATGGGAACACAAAATAAAAGGCTTCTGATGACCCGTTCTCTGCACGCAGACTTCATTTTATTCTATTGTATTGTAAATAGTTTAAAGAGATTTCGTAAAGTTTGTATTACAAACAAAACTAAATATTTTTAAAATTTATTTTTGATGGTTAGTTTATATATATATATATATATATATATATATATATATATATATATATATATATATATATATATATATATATATATATATATATATATATATATATATATATATATATAAAACTTCTTCACGCAATTCCCAATACAGGGGTAGACAGAGGTCAAGTCTAGACAATTAATTCCTTTGACCCACCTTCCACTGAAGATATTTTCGGGACAACGTGACATCGTCCGATAAGCATCACGAATATTTGTCCAAATTCGGTAGACTGGTTAAAGGCAGCTGCGTCTAAGCTGCGAGATGTATAATGCGATCGCCGAGCCGTTAAACAGTCATGGCGATTATGACATACGCTTCCTAACGGTAGAAGACTATGTAGCTCAGTGAATTTTATAGGACGTAAGTGAGTTTGTTTATATACTTTAGGTTAACAGCTTTTGATTTGTGGTATTAGGAGCTAGAGAGAGATAAAGAATACATATTACTTTAAATCAAATAATCCCACTCGAATATCGAAGTAACGTAAGAAGTGGCAGACAGATTCTAGTAAGAATATATTTTATAGAAATTGCTTCAAAACCAACAACTCACATTTATTCATTATGAGATAATGATTTCTATTGTGCTATATAAAATTTACATATAACACTTGTGAATAGTTTAATTAGATTTCTACGTAGGTTATATGTATCGTTCAGTACGCTAAATGCAGTAATGTATTAACGGAATGAGTTGTATTAGCATATCCCAGGTGGTGCTCTATACTGGAACCTGGGACCTAAAATATAAATATACGAGTAGTAAAGAACTACAATATGTACTAAAACAAAACATAAACATAGATTATTTAGAGGTTAGTTTTCCAGTATACGTATAACTATAAATATAAATAAATACATACTTACGTACACACATACCGACCTGTTAAGGATGGTCTGCTAATGACTGCAGCAGCAAGCGGATTAGCGATCGCAGTACCAGAACACTCGCACCTCATAAGCTGCTGCTTGTCTGCGGTCTGATAATTTTGGTCTGACATTTTTTGAGATGGTTTTCCGCCATCTATCCGGGATTTGCCATGGCAGCCTTCCGAGAGCCCTTATCCTTTAGACGCCTCTTAGGACATCCGCGGGAAGAAAGGAGTGGTAATATTCTTACGCCATTACCACACGCGAGATAAATATAAATAGAATAATATACATAAATAGTAATTTCCCATTATATAATATAAACAGTAGGATACTAGAACTAATATGTACAGAAATTTTTAGAAATAGTAAAATAGTAATAGAACAATAGTACAATAGTAATTTTGTGAAAGTCACAAAATGTATACACAATAATATATATAACATATACATGACCACTTACTTAATGAATAGTTTAATTAGATTTCTACGTAGGTTATATGTATTATCGTTCAATAATTGCATGCAAATGCAGTAATGTGGTAACGGAATGGAGTTGTATTAGCGTATCGGAATTAGTGCTCTATACTGGAACCTGGGACCTAAAATATAAATATACGAGTAGTAAAGAACTACAATATGTACTAAAACAAAACATAAACATAGATTATTTAGAGGTTAGTTCTTTTCCAGTATGTAATATAACTATAAATATAAATAAATACATACTTACGTACACACATACCGACCTGTTAAGGATGGTCTGCCATAATGGCCACGCTTGGCAAGCGGATTAGCGATCGCAGTACCAGAACACTCGCACCTCATAAGCTGCTGCTCATCTACGGTCTGATAATTTTGGTCTGACATTTTTAGAGATGGTTTTCCCGCCATCTATCGGTTGCCATAACGATATTCAAGGCTGTATCCCTTTAGACGCCTCTTAGGACATCCGCGGGAAGAAAGGGAGTGGTAATATTCTTACGCCATTACCACACGCGAGATAAATATAAATAGAATAATATACATAAATAGTAATTTCCCATTATATAATATAAACAGTAGGATACTAGAACTAATATGTACAGAAATTTTTAGAAATAGTACAATAGTAATTTTGTGAAAGTCACAAATGTATACACAATAATATATATAACATACATAATGATCTGTACAGTCATCCTGCAAGACTTAGTCAAGACAAATCGAAGAGGCCTCTCGTATATGAGAGGTTACAAAAATTTTATACCAAATAACACATTAAAAATAGGTAATTAAAATATGTATTAATTTTTTTATCATATAGGATTAGTGAACGCAGTACCGGAAACCTAGTGGATTAGGCAATGCTGCCCGTCAGCGTCCTGCTTAATTTTCGTTTAGTGTTTTTCGACATGGGAACCATGCGATCTGTCGGTAACCAACGGAATATCAAGGCTTTTTCTTGATTACCTCTTATTACACTGACGGAAAGTAATGGAGTGGTATATTGTTGAGCCGTAACCATATAGCATAATAATCATATTTGAAATAATACTTTTGACTTTTATTGTCACATAGTCATTTATTAGAAATGAGGAAAATTTTTCGACACACGTGTCGTGACACATACTGAAGCATACTCTATTTACAAATGTATATGCCACTTAGTCCTCGACCCATCTTTCAAGCAAGAGTATTTGACGGTGAGCATATCGCTATTGTTGTGGTTAAGCCATGAATGTAAAAAAAATCTTCACGCCATTCCCAGTACAGGGGTTGACAGAAGTCTAAAATATTAAGTCTTAGTAGGTTCGGTAGCTTTCGGTAGGATGCACCTTAATCACGTTAAAAAGTTTTATTCTTAAAGAGATAACTAAAACTACACAGGAACATGTTAATAAGGAATAAAAATTTATGTACTAACTATATCGTTGGCTTGAACATAAAGATGGAGACGGGCTGACCACCTGTCACGTTGTCCCGAAATAATCTTCGGTGGAAGGTGACTCGATGGGATTTAATTGTCTAGACTAGACCTCTGTCTACCCCTGTATTGGGAATTAAGGTATTTATTATTTATATATTTATAATCATAGTATACATTAATACTATACTATTCTGAAGTACATTTTTACAGAGGAAGAGCCACGCATCAGCTTTTGTTGTTGCATGAATGGGCCGGCTCGAGCGGGGGAGTACGACCTCACAGAAAACCGGCGTGAAGTAGAAGTTTCACAGACTTCTGCGTTTTGTATGGTGAGTGCAGGTAACTAGAGGCCCACACACTCCCCTCCCCCAATTCTTCTCTCTAAGGCCGGCACTGGCTATTTCTGACTCAATAGATGAAGAAACGATTAAAAAGAAATCATTAAGTCTTCTTTTATATGAATGTAGTATACAATATGTATATTACAGTTCTGCATCACTCGCGGTTCGCATTGTAAACATATTTCGCGATAACTCTACATGAAGCCGTCGCTTAATGTCGGTAAGCAATAAGCTGTCATTTCGCATTATTCGAAACTTGCTCTATGTAAAGATATAAATATGTCGGAAATGGAACGTAAACGAGCGTTCCGAAACATCAAACAGCGCCACGGTGACAGATCGGAGCGCAAGCGTCATCTAGCGGCGTTTCGACGGAGTCTAGGAAGGCATGCGCGAGGCGGGAGGATGGACAGTTACGACTTGGCTCTCGGCGCGTGCGCACGCCTCCTAGAAACTGCCCCCACGTTCGATCTAGTGCTAAACCCAATTTACGTTGATTGTGATTATTATTCTGTAACCTAATTATTAAAATTGATTTGAGAACAATTGTGGTTTCGATTCGTCGACCCTACTTTTGTGTAGCTAAGATGTCGGACAGCCAGGACGAAGGATATGGCCATCCTGATCCGACAAATATATGATATTTGTCAATATATGATATAAGATTATAAAATAAATAATATAAAATAAACATATTCACGCCATTTTCAGTAAGGGGATAGAAAGAGGTCTAAACAATTAAGTCCTTTCGACCCACCTTCCGCCGAAGATACTTTTGGGATAAAGTGATAGGTAGCGAGCCCGCTGCCGACTTCATGTCCAATACAACGACATAAATCGCACTTAAGTTTTTGAAAAAAAAAAACCATACGTCCGAGCCGCCCTCTGGGGATAGAACTCAGCTCTCTTGATTCCGAATCCCGATCACGCAGCAACTTGGCTATCGTGCCTACAGAGTTTAGATGATAAAATAAACTCCAATTTTTTTTTTACACAATACTCCTTTTTTATTCTTTAAATTCACGTTATTTATTCAAATCAAATGAAAATCTTTATTTTTCGAGATAGAAACAAATTGTTAAATCTGCAACAGTTTCTTAATTAGGTTCGACTGACGGAGAAAAAATCGGTGAAAGAAATTAGATAGGTATTCTCTTTTTCGTATTTCATTTAAATAACAAAGTAAATAAAACATTAAATGTTTTAAAAAAGCAATGGAATTTTGACTGTGTGGCAACGGCGTAAGAATATTGCCATTCCTTTTCGTCCCGTGGATGTCGTAAGAGGCGACTAAGGGAAATAGCCGTAAATCTCGTTATGGCAACCGATAGATGATGGGCAGCCGATATCTCTAAAAATATCAGATCAAAATAATCAGAACGAAGATGGGCAGCAGCAACGATTACGGCAAATCCATATGGGAGAGGCCTATGACCTGCAGTGGACTCTAACAGCCGTTATGTTGTATGTATGTATGTAGTATGTATGTATGTATGTTTGTATGTATGTATGTATGTATGTATATATGAATGTATGTATGTACGTATGTATGTATGTATGTATGTATGTATGTATGTATGTATTTATTGGAATTTTGATGTATTAATATTGCGGTTGTTTAATTTCTTCAGAATCATCCGGCGTGAAGGTTTTTAATTACAACCTCGTCTTTGTAATTTGCTTCATTACATCTAGATATTATTAAGTCAGCACAAAAATAAAACAAATGACCGTATAAATGTATAATCGTATTATATTAAAAGTATTAAATATGTTAATAGATGCAATGCATATTTACAAACACGTAATTGAAAAGAAATGTCACACATATATATATATATATATATATATATATATATATATATATATATATATATATATATATATATATATATATATATATATATATATATATATATATATATATATATATATATATATATATATATATATATATATATATATATATATATATATATATATATATATATATATATATATATATATATATATATATATATATATATTACATCTTGACAATATAAGACGACCTCCGTGGACTAGTGCCATACACACACAGGTCTTAATGGTGTCGCAAGATCTGAGGTCCCGGTTTTGAAACCCCGTCAGGTTAATGTAGAAAACACTTTTGCAACACATCATATACATTGTTCTGATACCAAAGCAACCAGCTTAAGCACTTGTATTACGTTATCAGTAACAGAGAAAGTACCACAAACACCCATACCCGAGAAAGTAAGTGTTTGTGTGTACTTGTAAGTATATTTGTTTAAAAAGTGCTTTTTCTACATGGACCCGTCCGGGAATCAAACCAATGAACTACCATCTGGTGCCGCTATGAAAACCGCCAAAAATCTTTCACAGTTTGCGTATTAGAATTTCTTTATCTAAAAATAAAATATCAACTCACGATCAAAAAAGTCTCGATAGCCGAGTGGTTGGATGGTCGGAATTTGGAGTCAAGAGACACGAGATCGATCCTATAACAATAGGTAACAATAGGTTTTTCAAAAACTTATGTACGAATTATATCCACCAGCTGTCACGTTTCCTCGAATGTCTTCTGTGGAAGTCTGGTCGAAGGGACTTAATTGTCTAGACTAAATCTCTGTCTACCTCAGCATTGGAAATAGCGTGAATATATATATTTTTTTCATTTTTACAAATTAAATATACGGCACGAGAAATCTTTCTAAAACTTAACTAAAATTATTGTCGTCGCGTCGCCCTATACCCTTTATAATTATTTAATGTTAGTCTAAGCGGGCACGCCTCAATAACCATATAATCGAATAGTTCAAATGCTATTTGATATGAAAATATTGAACTAACCAGTTTAATATCATCTGCTGTACCAGATACGGTGGTTATGTGTTGACAATCAAATCAATATTGAAGAAATCGACGATTAATCATATCGATCAAAATGATTATATCGTTGGCACAAAGACGGCGACGGGTTCACCGCTTGTATAACCCTGTATTGGGAATGCCGTGAAGATATTTTTATATTTTTTATGTATAAGAAATCGTCGAAAGAAATTTCGTAGGTATCCTTTTTTATCATATTTTAAATTTAAAAACCCTTTTTGAAGGTGGGAAAGAATAGTCAGGGAAAAATAATTAAAAAAATCAAGTAGAGATGAACCGGCAATCAATCCTCAAGCATATTAACGGGAGGCAGAATACCTTCTCCACAACACCTATTTCTATCATTTGAATAAATGTCATTACGTCTTTGAATAATTTACGAAGATCAATTATTTTTAAGTTATTGTGTGAACTGACTTCAAATAAAGAAACTCGATTCTCATAGGAAAGACTCGTATTGTAATATTATGAGACCTGTGGATATAGTAAGAGACTACTAAGAGAAAAGGCTTGAAAATACAAATAGGTAGCTATTTGTACGACAGATAGCGGGATAACCATCACGAAAAATACACACTTCCATGTGTACAATAGTCCTCAGACCAGTGACGGCAGCGGAGGCTAAGAAGCTAGGTGTCTAGTACTGCAATCGGCAATCCGCCCGCCAAGCGTGGTGTTAATACTTCTGTACTGGAGAAGTCTAAGACCTACAGTGAATTTTTACAGACCGTTACGACGGTAATGAAAACCGTTAAAGCAAATTGAACCGCCTTTAAAAATAACATAATTAAGCAAGGAATCACTTTGTTAACTAAAATTGTTAATTATTACTTTATAATAAACGAATTCTAGTAAGATTTATAGATAATTGTCAAGACCCCTGTAATGGGAATGGCGTGAAGATTTTTTTTTTATTTTTATGCTAAGTTCTACTTACTGAAAAAAAATAGGCATTTTTCTCGATTTTATTGGAATTCCATGTCAGATCCTGATGTAATAACTATAGAACCAAACTGGAAGTATACCCCTTCAAATAAAAATAAAGAATTTTTGAAATCGATTGACATGTGTGGTGTTATGAAGTAACAAACAAATTTAAAAAACCGATTTGAGAAACTACTCCTTTTTTAATTGGTAAAAAAGAGAAATTAGATTGAATTAATTAATCTTTATGCTAAATTAAATGCACCAGCATTGTTATCAACAGCTCAGACACATTTCTAATAGCAAATTCTACAAATTAAGCAAAGCGTATGTTTTATGGTAACGAATGTATAACGTCAGTCGGATATCACTGAGTGACCTCATTTCATATTCGACGTGCTTAGTGGATTTGGTTGTTAATTACTGTTAACTTATTACGCACATTAATACATATACATACGTACATAACTGCCTCTACCAGTCCCTTGACAGATATAAGCCTCTTCACAATTGACAAACGTCTGCGTCACCAAAACCAGACTCCAGACCATACCTGTCTACTAATAATAGAAACTCATGGAAAGAACTTTTCTGTTGGAGGCTCAGGCCTTACTATGACTATGTTTCTATGCTATCTACTATGTAAGTGCTGCCTTATACAAGTTAAGCAGGCCTTTACAGTAATGAAAAAAACCGAAACAATAGTCTTTAATATATAGATAATTCCACTATCTAAAGGTTTGCCGTTCCCCATTCTAATTTTAATAGCTTTTACTTGCCCCTTACAACATTTACTAATACTAGCAGATACTTTCGTCGATGTCACATACTCTCTTTTGAACCACACTATGGTTATTTGATGTTATTTATTTTTACAATTTAATTTGCAGTAATAAATGTCAACTCAATAAAGGGCTCAATCTAGGTTGATGCTATATATAGAAATAAGTGCATTTATTCGTTATAATTTGAACATCAACATTTTCAATATTATTATAATATTATTCATTAGGCCTAATTTTTAAAACTGTATATTAACATTAAAATAAGAAATAATGATTGAAAATGTTTATTCGACACTACAACTTTAAACACATATTTTTAAATACGTTCTAAAAAAGTTTTGTCATTCAGGTGATTCATGTAAAGGTTTTTTATATTTTTCATCTTCACTCTCAATGGTCGGGGGTCCAGACAATTAAATCTTTTCGACGCACTTTTCATCGAAGATTATTGAGGACAAATGTCAGGTGTTAGGATTACGTCATTCTTAGAGTTTTTTTTTCAAAAGTCTCTATCTACCCTGTATTAGGAAATGCGTGAAGATATTTTCGATTTTATTTTTTTAATTTTAGTGATTACGTTACATGTACTGCTCTGATATCAAAGAGAGTACCTTATGCACTTATGTTATGTAATCAAAAACAACTAAGGTGCCACAAACAATAAAATGTAGAAAAAGTATTTTCTACATAGAGTCAACCGGGAATTGAACCCGGGAGCCGGTGAAAACCATGAAAACCAGTGTGCGCCACTGATCGAGGTAGGTCGACTTAGAATCGTTATAGACAATGACCATAGATAAATAAATAATTCATTAAAATTGAATTATCACATTAAAAAATGTGTAACCACTGAAATGAAACAATTTAACAAGTAATAAAACTAAATTTATGGAACGCTAGGATTGAAATTTGTTTGTTAGGTTAATGGCCCATAAAATTTCTGTGAGTGTAATACGTGTCCGATAAATATGAAAAGTATGAATTGCGCTGTATGGAAATCTATTTTCCTATTTTTAACTATGAACATGAAATTTTACTGACACCAAAACTATAATGAATTCAATAAGATCGAGCGACGATCCGATATACCAGTTGGTAGAGACCTTCGAAGCTAAGGATTATGAGTACGAATCCGGCTAGGAGCAAACATTTGTGTGATGAATATAAATTTTATACTCAAGTTCCTTTTTAACTATTTAGAATTACAAAAAACACATAAAAAATAATCACACTATTCCCAATACGTAGGCAGAGGTCTAGACAATTGAGTCCTTTCGACTCACCTTCCACCGAAGACATTTTTGGGACAACGTGACAGATGGCCAGCCCGTCGCCATTTTATGTCCAAGATAACTATATAAATCGTACATAAGTTTTCTGAAATAAAAAAAAAAAACATTGGTATGAGCCTTCCACCTGGGTATCGAACTCTGGTTTGTTGACACGAATTCCGATCACTTAACCACTCGACTATGGTGACGGTGGAGCACATTATACCAGTGCGTGTAGCCAGTGATGACTTGTGGAACTGACAAGTAGTTCTTCACTTCAAACCAAATAAGGAAGCTCAAGATTGATCAAGGTGGTCATCGAACTATTTTTATAGTTTCTCTGTGTGACGCCACGATGATGTCCGCAGAACCAAGGTAATCTACTTAACCGTAAGGATTATCATCATAAAAATACTTTTTAATATTGTCTCGGGTCTAGGTGTTTGTGGTACCTTCGATTTTTCTGATCCCATAACCCAAGCTACTGATACGCTATAGCTACTGACTTTGGTATCAGAGCAATGTATATGATATTGTCTCTATATACGTATATTTTAATAATAATAGTTTAGTGGTTTCGTTACTATAAACTTTTTTACTAACATATTCAAGTTGGTACACTATGGTACACTATTACTAACATATTCAGGTTGGATATGTTTTATGGTAATTATTTAAGAAATGTCTAAGTTAATTACTTCTTTGCTGTTAGCAATTAACTTAAACACTGTTATAAATAAATAAATATTTTCACGAAATTCCCAATACAGGGGTAGACAGAGGCCTAGTCTAGACAATTAAGTCCCTTTGACCCACCTTCCACCGAAGATATTTTTGGGACAACGTGACAAGTAGTGAGCCTATCGCCGTCTTTATGTCCAATATAACTATATAAATCGTACATAAGTTTTCTGAAATAAAAAAAAAAAACATTGGTATGAGCCTTCCACCTGGGTATCGAACTCTGGTTTGTTGACACGAATTCCGATCACTTAACCACTCGACTATGGTGACGGTGGAGCACATTATACCAGTGCGTGTAGCCAGTGATGACTTGAGGAACTGACAAGTAGTTCTTCACTTCAAACCAAATAAGGAAGCTCAAGATTGATCAAGGTGGTCATCGAACTATTTTTATAGTTTCTCTGTGTGACGCCACGATGATGTCCGCAGAACCAAGGTAATCTACTTAACCGTAAGGATTATCATCATAAAAATACTTTTTAATATTGTCTCGGGTCTAGGTGTTTGTGGTACCTTCGATTTTTCTGATCCCATAACCCAAGCTACTGATACGCTATAGCTACTGACTTTGGTATCAGAGCAATGTATATGATATTGTCTCTATATACGTATATTTTAATAATAATAGTTTAGTGGTTTCGTTACTATAAACTTTTTACTAACATATTCAAGTTGGTACACTATGGTACACTATTACTAACATATTCAGGTTGGATATGTTTTATGGTAATTATTTAAGAAATGTCTAAGTTAATTACTTCTTTGCTGTTAGCAATTAACTTAAACACTGTTATAAATAAATAAATATTTTCACGAAATTCCCAATACAGGGGTAGACAGAGGCCTAGTCTAGACAATTAAGTCCCTTTGACCCACCTTCCACCGAAGATATTTTTGGGACAACGTGACAAGTAGTGAGCCTATCGCCGTCTTTATGTCCAAGCCAACGATGTAGTTCGTACATAAGTTTTTGAAAAATCCATTAGTACGAGTCTGCCATCTGGGGATCGAACTCGGGTCTCTCGACAAAAAATTCCGACCACCTAACCACTCGGCTATCGTGACTTTTTACTGTTAAGGTAGTAATCGTTGGTTGATATTGCCTCCGTCTATCAATGTCCGTCTACGAAGTCTGTCAGTGTTGAAAAAATACCAAAAAAATATTTTTAAATATTTTTTCGATAAAAGAAGATTCAAGTTGCCACTTCTTGTTCTGTTTGCAGTTTGTTATTTACAATGATTGGGTTAATAAATATTGTGTGGATGGAAGACAAAGAGAGTAAATTCGGTTTATTGATAAATTATGGAAATACTGTTTTGTTACGGTACGAAATAAAGTGGGAATTTGGATGGCCGCAGCGCATTGAGTTGTAGCGGCTGCGCAATACAGCGTTTCAGAGTGAAACGGGACTCCTGTAAAATACCTTCAACGAGATTGTTATATGCGAATCCTTGACAAAACTTTGTAAGCGTGATTTACAGATCTGTAGCCGTTGACGTATATGTAGAAATAAACATTTATTTGTGTCAATATGTGAGTATCAAAGTACACAATACCGTTGGATGCTAAGACAGCGATAAGCTCACCACCTGTCACGATGCTCCAAATATGCTCCAGTGAAAAGAACGTCTAAGGGATTGCATTTTCATGAAGGAAATGCGTGAAGTTATTGATGTCAAGTTCAAAATAACTAACATGTTTAAAATTAATTAATACACTACATCTGATGTTTGTTAGTATGATTCGACTACGGTCGTTAATCCGTTTGCTAATTAAGAAATATACTGAAAATACTTCTTATTACATATGTTTTGCTGAGGACATTTTAAGGTCGATGAGTAAGAAAGGGAGTTTTTTCCATTACGAAACGGGAATAGATAAAAAATGACTCTCGATAGAATGAATAAATTATTAATTTTTTAAAACTTCAGTGAGACATAAATAATTGAATAAGCTAAACTCGCATATAAACAAATTCACGTGGGTTTCGGACCTGTCGGAGGTCCTTCATGAGGGTGATTGGGATGAGTTCGGGGTCGCGCCCCGCCTGGCACTACGAAAGTAGTCTGAAACCAGTCGGTAACTACATCGATTTTTTTGACGTGAGTTTAACCGTTTTTTTTTTTTCATTAAAAAATTATTTGATTTATAATAAATCGTCGGTCACACCATCTTCAATTGCAATCACTAAGAAGGGAAGAGCCCGTCGAGTCATTGCCAAGGTACAATGAAGATCGCGGTTTCGAATTCCGCCTGTGTTAGTTTACATCTTAAATTTCCTATTTAATCCTTAGTTATTTGTCTAGTTTGTTTTTTTTTGGAAACAAAATGTACTGTGACTAAATTGTTTTTATTTATGTACCAGAAATTTAAAAAAGACAGAATTTCGAGTACTTAGCCCAAAACAGCGCATAGTGGCATAATTAAAAAAAGGACAACAAAAAGAAATTTCAAATATAAACATAAATATCATATATGTCCAAATCATCGAAATAATTCGTACATAAGTTTTTTTAAAAACCCATTGATATGAGCCTGCCACCTGGGGATTGAACTCAGGTCTCTTGTCTCGAAATTCCGACCGCCCAACCACTCGGCTATCGTGACTTACATAAAAACACAAATTAATTTAGGAAAAAAGTTTTTACAAATAATAAACACTGCCATGGCGCTTTTCTTCAATCAAACTAGCCAGTGACTTACAAAAGTAAGTGCTATGTTTACTCATTTAAATAACTTTTCAATATTTATCATTTAATACTATAAATAAAACAAGAGTCAAGATAAATAGAGTAATAATGGTTGGGTGATCGGAATTGGAGTCAAGACCCGAGTACGACCTTCAAAGACCTCTGTCTACTCTTGTATTGTATTGGGTATGGTGTGAAAATATTTTTTTACTACATTTTGTTTGCCACTCGAGAATCTTTTGCCGCAACGGTTATCCGGTACTGGAC
The DNA here is from genome assembly GCA_029286605.1 of Sericinus montela. Lineage (NCBI taxonomy): Eukaryota > Metazoa > Arthropoda > Insecta > Lepidoptera > Papilionidae > Sericinus > Sericinus montela. The sequence goes on along the minus strand of JAGSMR010000070.1, from coordinate 552,935 downwards.
GGTACAGGTACATCCCATTGCCTCTTCGATTCGAGAGGTCTAGACAATTATATTGTCTAGACCTCGGCCTACCCCAGTGTTGAGAATAGTAAATGGTAAATTTATTTTTAATAAATATTTTTTTTTATATTCACATGTTTTTGCATATGTTTATATTAAACCAATGAATAAAATGCTAAAGCCACGATAGCCGAGTGGTTGGGTGGTCGGAATTTCGAGTCGAGAGACCCGTGTTCGATCCCCAGGTGGCAGTACCAATGAGTTTTTCAAAAACTTATGTACGAATTTCATCGTTGGCTTGGACAAAAAAGGCGGCGACGGGCTCACCACCTGTCACGTTGTCCCGAAAATATCTTCGGTGGAAGGTGGGTCAAAGGGACTTAATTGTCTAGACTTGACCTCTGTCTACCCCTGTATTGGGAATTGCGTGAAGATATTTATTTATTTATTTATTTAATAAAATGCTAAATGTACCATTACATTTAAAAGAAATTCCCACATTGTATGCCCAGTTACATAATGGCTCTACAAAATAATAGAGGCTTGATGAAGTATTCTCCAAAATGGATTCATTCCCCAGGCATATTATGATTTCGATTGGAGCAGAAAAATAATGAGCAATCGTTTCGTTCATTGTTCGATACTGTGAAGTAGCAGAAATCGTGAACTTTTTTCAGAAGTGGCTTTTTTAACAATAAATGTGGTTAGGGACAATACCACATACATTGCTCTGATCCCAAAGTAAATAGTTTAAGCAATTGTGTTATGGAATCAGAAACGACGAATGTACCACAAAAACCCAGATGTGTTTTGAATATGTAGATGTGTTTTGTGGTCAAAGGTGTGGTATCACCGCCAAGTTGGATGTTTGCGACCTAGGGACACGTCTCTTCCACATATACTGGTGATATATACATATATGCGTGTAATCGTGCGAACTTCGATAGCGCGATGTAGGATATTGAAGTGTATCCTGAATCCGACACTAGCGAGCTTCCAATTTGGAGACATAGATGTCGTCACATCTTCAAAAGTTTAAACTAACAGGTAGTACTAATCATTTCAGAGACTAAATTTTAGTTCGTGATCGTTTTTGAAGACTCACCATCAGGTGTCCTACCTGATCCGAATATTCCTTTCCTTTTTTTGCGATAAATAAGCAACTTAAAAAAAAATTAACTTTACTTTCAAATGCTTATTATTATCATTTTTAATAATATATAAATATTTTCACGCAATTCCCAATACAGGGGTAGACAGAGGACTAGTCTAGACAATTAAGTCCCTTTAACCCACCTTCCACCGAAGGTATTTTCGGGACAACGTGATAGGTGGTGAGCCCATCGCCGTCTTTATGTACAAACCATCGATATAATTCGTACACAAGTTTATGAATAACCCATTGGCAGCAGCCTACCCACCTGGGGATCGAACTCGGGTCTTCCGACCACCCAACTACTTACGTCATAATAATAGAGTCACGTCTAATAATACATAATATTTTTATTTATTAAGACTCTTCTAATAATAAGTAACATACATTTATATATAACATGTTAGGGTTAAGTCTCAGCACGTCGAAGTGGCAACTATTGGGGAAGCAAGGTTCTCGAGTGGCAACCTCGTATGGGCAAACGCAGTGTAGGTGTAGTAGGATGACTCCCAACAACATGAAGCAACGACCTGAATAATATTTCGGGGAATCGATGGGTGTAGATGGCACAGGACCGCTCTATGTGGCAATCTTTGGGGGAGGCCTATGTTCAGCAGTGGACATCTGATGATTATGATGGATACATGGTTAAATCAGTTAGATTTAATGTCATAATCCTTTTTAATTGTCTGTGCTAATTTGCGGGATCGAGTCTCGCCAAGGGAAAATATTTTTGTGACGAATATGAATAATATGAATTTAAATATAATATGAATTTTTGAACTCGAGTCATAGATTTCTTTATTTGTATATATCAATATTCACCTATCCTTGCATGTGTTTTAATGCTTACTTATGTTGTAACGATAGTTTGGCGATAGTCTCATCACATGTCACGTTATCGTGAAAGGTGGATCGAAAGGACTTAATTATAGATCTCTCACGACTTCTGTATGAGAAATTACGTTCAAATAAAAACATAATTGCACTTCGGGGAATTAATTAAAAATGTCCCCGGTAAACAAAGTTAATTGTAATAAACTGCGAGAGTCTATTTGCGGTGTACTCGTGAAATTTTGGACCAGTAATTAAACTTGTGTGGAATTTATTAGTGTTAATATATGTAAGTGAGCTAGAGACCGAAACTAAAACAAATTAAGGGAATACTGAACGGTGGAGGATTCAAATCACAGTAATAACAAATAAAAAAAACAGTTGACACGGTTTAAAGTAAACATAGGCTCAACACATATGATATGTAATACATAAGTACTATCATAGTTGATGTTTTAAAAATTTTCTCCAAGTGCATGCCGCAAGAGTGGTGTTAGTTTAAAAATATAGAGCCTTCAATATGTCTTTGGCAAATCACAGATGGCGTGATAACCATCTGGAAAATATCATACAAATATTTTATAGGTTGGTGATGGCATCAGCGTCAAAGGACTAAGATGTCTGGTACCGCCTTCACAAATACTCCTGCCAATCGCAGTGATTATGGCTGTGCAGGCCGTTATATATGTATTACTGATGAAGTTATACAATGAGTATGTTTGTTCCCATCTCATCTTTTAGGTCCATAGATTAGACGATAGCGGTTAATTTGAGGGATTTTTTACCTTCGACCTTACGCTGTAGTAGGTATTTTCAGATAAGCTGAAAGACAGGACTAACAGCATCTTACGTGGTGTTTTATAACCCACTTCCAAAACAGGAGGATATTTCAAATAAAAAAAACTTCACGCACTTTCCAATACTGGGTTAGACAGAGGTATAGAGAATTAAGTCCTTTCGACCTTTCAGCGAAGACATTTATGGGACTACAGGACATATTGTGGGCCTGTCATCGCCTTAATGTCCATGTCAACGATGTAAATTATACACAAGTTTTGAAAATAACCCATTAGTACGAGCCTACCACCTGGAGACCGAATTCGGCTCTTTTAACTCGCATAACAATCACCTAACCACTCAGCTATTGTTACTATTCAAATTTTACTTGTTTTAAAATTAGCTTAATTGTTTAATAATTTTATTTAATAATTTAAATGTCATTTTTAATTAAGAACGATAATAAGCATTTCTCTTAGTTATCACTATCGACTGCAAGGTCTACGAAGAGAAAATACGTTGTATTTTATAAAACTCATACCAATTTAAATAAAGAGTTTCGTTAAAACTTAAGAACAGTACTAACAGATAAAACGTTCTACCCACAGGATTGAAGAATATTTTTAATAACGATAATATGCGATATCTGCTAATCACACCAATGTCATTCCCCACAGGGTATATACATATTACAAAATTACACTTATTTATATATTTAAAGCTTCACCATTCCATAAACAATAAATTATTTTCATTTGTACAGTGTATTTTAACAGTGGTAGAGCCACGCACCAGCTTTTTTGTTGTTGCATAAATGGGCCGGCTCGACCGTGGAAGTACCACGACCTCAGACAATACCGGCTTGAAGTAGAAGTCTACCAAACTTCTGCGTTTCTTCTGGTGAGTGCAGGTAACCGGAGGCCTACAACCCCCCCCCCCCCTTCGCCCAATTCGTGGGGGAGGGGGTACTCTAAGGCCGGCAACGCATCTGCTATACCTCTAGTATTGCAGGGGTTCATGGGCGGCGGTAATCACTTACCATCACGTGAGCCACCTGCTCGTTTGCCTCCCTTTTCTATTAAAAAAATACAAATAATTCAATTATACTTGAACATTCGAAAATAAACAATAAAATTAAATAATCAATTAAATAATAATACAACTTAAATCTCTAGTACAATGAAATATAAAAATAATTATAAAATTTGACGTAAAGGGCGTACCCTATAGGTTTCGCCTCCTCCTTATAGTGTATCGCATAAAATTAACGTTGTCGCCTCTAGTTTGGTCGCGCACCCATTATCGGATAAAATCGTATTCTTTCTTTTGCCATTTTTTTTTCCTATTCTGTGCCAGCTTCTTCCAGGTATGAACAGCGACAGTTACATTGTCATCACACCACCTGCGCCTTGGCCTACCTCGGGATTCGAATCACGTTGCGAGGATACCAATAAGACTCTCTCGATCCAACGCCAATCTACAGCTCTGGCGACGTGACCTGCCCATCTCCATTTTAATTTACTTGCTAATATACGTTATAACGTTAAGTTCTTTGCCTTATTTCTTTATTTCCGAGCCAGCCATCATAATACATAACTTGCCATCTTTATATCTTGCTTCTTCTTTTCGCACGCTGGAAAATTTGAAGTTTTTTAATTATTGCTTTGGTTAGAGCCCAGCTTTGACAACCGTAGAGTAGTGCATATAAAATAATATTATCCATGGCTTTGCATGATACGCTATCGGTTTAGAGGATTTAAAGACTGCTTTTAAAGAACGTTATTTTTCCCACGTTATTTTTATCCTCCGGTCTACTTCATTTTCAGTTTGGTTGGAAAAAAACAAATATTCTATCCCAGATAAACATAATTGTCTACGTACTCTACCATTGTATGTCGTATGTTTGCAGGCACTCTAATGCTGTTAGTTAATAGGCGAATTTTGTTAGTATTCATATATAATCCACAGTTTCGGCTCTCTTTATCTAGGATTTTAAACATATAACTACATCTGCGTGACTGCCAATAATCAGATTAACGTCGTCAGCGAATCTAAAGTGATTAAGACACTCTCCAAAAAATTTTATACCATGCCTTTCCATTTGAGCTGGCTAAAAATTCTTTCTAATACTGCAAAATTACACTTACGTACATGAAAACAATTTTAATAAATAAATTTACGTCAAAATTTATCCATATTCCTATTAAAAAGTAACAGAAAAAAGTTGCTAGGATTAAAAGTAAAATTGAAAATCCGAAGCAAAAGCAAACTAATCTCAATTGGTTATAAAGGTATTGAACCGTTTTAATGCTTTAATAATATTAGAGTCATAACAGGATTGAGTTAAAAGAGTACAGAGTTATATTATATAAATTTTCTGTTACTTATTCAGTACTATATTCTATCTACTGTGCAGACTAATTCAGTATCGTTTTCTTACGACGAACGCAAGGTTAAGGCGTAAGTAACATCTCAATTTTAACGTGGGTGTCGTAATAGGCGTTTAAATGGAAGAACCTTAACAATGCACAAGGCTACCAACAGATGCCTACTAGGTACTAAATAACAGTAGTAACTAGCAGTAACTAACAAAAATAACAGATCAAGAATCTGCGGTGCTGGGCAGCAGCATCTACGGTGCACGGTGTCTGGTGTTGCGATCGCCAATCCGCTTGCCCAGCATGGTGATTGAGTAAACCATTCCACACGGAAGGGGCCTATGTCCTGTAGTAGACTCTTACAGGCCTTTATGGTTATTAAAATGATGTAGATGATTTTTATAATGACTGATTGAGATTATTAAAAAGTTTTTGCCATCAATCGCCGCTCGGGATCCCAACACTCAGAGATTTAGACAATTAATCCGTTTCTACCTGCCTGTTCACGAATACATTTTTGGGACATCGTGGCAGGTTGTGAGCCTGTCGCCGTCTTTATGTCCAAGCCTACGATATAAATCGTATATAAGTTTTGAAAAACCCCATGAGCACTAGCCTACCACATGAGGTTCAAACTCGGGTCTCTTGATACGAATTCAGATCAACCAACCTATCAACCGGGCTATCGTGTTTAAAAACGATGTCAAATGATTTTTTTTTATTATCGTCGTCGTTATCATTAACAGCCCCTCAGGATACTTACGTAAAAAAAGGAGATATTAAATTATTACGCAGATAATAATCGGTACTTTTTTATGTTATTTTATTATTATTCCTGTGATATTTGTTACTTGAAAACCGAATAGCGACTGGAAGACTTTTTTTTTGGACAAATTGTTTCCCGTTATTGTCAGAAAGTAATATTTTATAACAAACTTTTCTCAATAAGAATTTAGAAACTTCCGTTTAACAAATATCTTTGTTAAGATACTTGGACCATTTATTAAACTAATGTTAAACATTTTTCTCTTATTTATCAGAACAAGTACGAACGGAAACAGAGAAATATTTGCTCGCTTTCAATTGCTTTTTGGGCTGCTACAATTTTTCGTTCGATACCGATGAATCTTCGTTATCCAATATTCCGATATTTTTCATAGTGAACCAATTGAGTCGGTAAATAACTGAAGTTTTCTTAAAAGGTTCAAATAATCCTCAACTGAAACAAATATTGATTTTACTCCGTCTACCTCTCACCGGCCTCGATAGTGAATTTCAATAGGTTTTATAGATTCTCATTTCGATTGTTGTGATTAATGATAATGTTTATTTGACTTATCATTTTTGTTACATTATAAATACAATATACGATAACATCACACCATTGCTCAGATCAAGCTCAAAGTAAACAGCTAAAACACTTAAGTTGTGGAATCAGAATCGATGAAGTTACCACAAATAGCCAGACTCGAGAAAATATAGAAAAAGTGTTTCCTACCCCAACCGGGAATCGAACCCGAGACCTGAGAACTGGCAACATCACAATTTGGTGTGTACGCCACTTACCCACAGAGGTCGTCGTCGGTAGTAGTGGTAGTAGTTTAAAAAAAGACATTTGTTAGGAAAGGAATTCGAATTAGATGACTGGAGTTCGATCTCCAGGAGAAAAGCCATTAATTGGAAACTTATGCACTATTTACATTGTTGGTTAGAATATTAATACGGCGATAGGCTCACCACCTGTCACGTTGTCCCGAAAATATCTTCGGTGGTGGGTGGGTCGAAAGGACTTAATTGTCTAGACTAGACCTCTGTCTACCCTGTATTGGGGTGCGTGAAGATATTTATATTTTGGTTTAAAAACCTTTGGCTACAGATGGCGGGATAACCATTTCCAAAAATACCAAACCAAAATTTAGTAAACCGATGACTGGTACAGCGATCGCCAATCCGCTTGCCCAGCATGGTGATTGAGTAAACCATTCCACACGGAAGGGGCCTATGTCCTGTAGTAGACTCTTACAGGCCTTTATGGTTATTAAAATGATGTAGATGATTTTTATAATGACTGATTGAGATTATTAAAAAGTTTTTGCCATCAATCGCCGCTCGGGATCCCAACACTCAGAGATTTAGACAATTAATCCGTTTCTACCTGCCTGTTCACGAATACATTTTTGGGACATCGTGGCAGGTTGTGAGCCTGTCGCCGTCTTTATGTCCAAGCCTACGATATAAATCGTATATAAGTTTTGAAAAACCCCATGAGCACTAGCCTACCACATGAGGTTCAAACTCGGGTCTCTTGATACGAATTCAGATCAACCAACCTATCAACCGGGCTATCGTGTTTAAAAACGATGTCAAATGATTTTTTTTTATTATCGTCGTCGTTATCATTAACAGCCCCTCAGGATACTTACGTAAAAAAAGGAGATATTAAATTATTACGCAGATAATAATCGGTACTTTTTTATGTTATTTTATTATTATTCCTGTGATATTTGTTACTTGAAAACCGAATAGCGACTGGAAGACTTTTTTTTTGGACAAATTGTTTCCCGTTATTGTCAGAAAGTAATATTTTATAACAAACTTTTCTCAATAAGAATTTAGAAACTTCCGTTTAACAAATATCTTTGTTAAGATACTTGGACCATTTATTAAACTAATGTTAAACATTTTTCTCTTATTTATCAGAACAAGTACGAACGGAAACAGAGAAATATTTGCTCGCTTTCAATTGCTTTTTGGGCTGCTACAATTTTTCGTTCGATACCGATGAATCTTCGTTATCCAATATTCCGATATTTTTCATAGTGAACCAATTGAGTCGGTAAATAACTGAAGTTTTCTTAAAAGGTTCAAATAATCCTCAACTGAAACAAATATTGATTTTACTCCGTCTACCTCTCACCGGCCTCGATAGTGAATTTCAATAGGTTTTATAGATTCTCATTTCGATTGTTGTGATTAATGATAATGTTTATTTGACTTATCATTTTTGTTACATTATAAATACAATATACGATAACATCACACCATTGCTCAGATCAAGCTCAAAGTAAACAGCTAAAACACTTAAGTTGTGGAATCAGAATCGATGAAGTTACCACAAATAGCCAGACTCGAGAAAATATAGAAAAAGTGTTTCCTACCCCAACCGGGAATCGAACCCGAGACCTGAGAACTGGCAACATCACAATTTGGTGTGTACGCCACTTACCCACAGAGGTCGTCGTCGGTAGTAGTGGTAGTAGTTTAAAAAAACATTTGTTAGGAAAGGAATTCGAATTAGATGACTGGAGTTCGATCTCCAGGAGAAAAGCCATTAATTGGAAACTTATGCACTATTTACATTGTTGGTTAGAATATTAATACGGCGATAGGCTCACCACCTGTCACGTTATCCCAAAATTATGTCTTCGGGTGAAAGGTGGGTCTAAAAGACTTTATTGTCTAAATCTCTGTCTATATTGGGAAGGGCGTTAAGACATTTATGTAAACAATTTTCACCCAGGAAAGGACTTGTTCACCAAGTATTGGGAATAGCTTGATGTTTTTTTATCAAATACCTTCACGCATTGCACTATTGATATAAAATAGAAATACAGTTAAACGAATTCTGAATGTAATAGAAACACGCGGTCTCGATACTTTAATGGTTTTTTCTAAAACGTTTGTACGAATTATATCGCTTGGACATAAAGACGGCGGCATGCTTACCACCTGTCAAGTTGTCCCGAAAATATCTTCGGTGGTGGGTGGGTCGAAAGGACTTAATTGTCTAGACTAGACCTCTGCCGGAGAACTGTTACTCTCTTGTATTGAGAATTGAGTAAAGATATTTATTTATTTAAATATAGATTATAAATTGAGTACCAGTTCTAAATATAACGTTCTAGTGTTGATTAAAATTTAATTTACGCACCTAAAACTAATACTAAATTTAAAAGTCTGCCTGCTGTTAATATAGTAAGCTCTTTGTTTGTTTATTGTTTACTCTGTGGTTGACCACAGGGTAAATAATGTTAATTTTAACTGTGATTGTTAACTGTTATTATCATATGACGATTTCCTTGTACGAGTGGCGTACATACCGGTTTTCATGGTGTTGCCAGTTCTGAGGTCCCAAGTATGATTCCCGGTCGAGTCAATATAGAAAACACTTTAGTACATTTTCTCCGACCTGCGTGGATGAATGTCGTACACACGAATTTGCAAGGTGTTGCCAGCTCTGAGGTCCCAGGTTTAATTCCCGGTCGAGTCAATGTAGAAAACACTTTAGTACATTTTCTCCGAGCTGCGTGGATGAGTGTCGTACACACCATTTTGCAAGGTGTTGCCAGCTCTGACGTCTCAGATTTTACTTCCGATCAGATCAATATGGAATACACTTTTCTTTTTTTTCTCGGGTCTCGGTGTTGGTGGTGCCTTTGACTACTCACGTATTGCGAAAGTGTGATGGTAAAAGAACAAAAGTCACTATAGCCGAGTGGTTGGGAGGTCGGAATTTCGAATGTAGTTCGCCCCAAGTGGCAGGCACGTACCCATGGGTTTTTCAAAAACATATGTACGAATTATATCGTTGGCTTGGACATACAGACGGCGAGGGGCTCACCACCTGTCACGTTGTCCCGAAAATATTTTCGGTGGAAGATGGGACAAAGGGACTTAATGGTCTAGACTAGACCTCTGTTTACCCCATATTGGGAATTGCATGAACATGTTTATTTAGTTATTTATTTTATAAAAAAACAAAATTCATCGTTCATTCGTTTCATCAAAATGTAAATGAATAGCGAAGATAGATTTATTTACCGACGAACATTTATTACTTTCATGGCGCGAGTAATTGAAGGGAACTGTCATGGCGGCTGAGCTCTCAGCGAATAGTCTGGAATCATTAATTGAATTCGATGAACTAAAATCTATGTTCAATTAATGTTTATCCAATATGTTTACATAAATATAAGTAAATGAATAAAATATCTTCACGCAATTCCCAATACCCAGTATTATATAGGCAATTAAGTTCTTTTAACCCAAAGTGGGTTAAAAGGACTGAAAAAAATGTTTGATGTCCAAGCTAATGATATAAATTATACAAAAAGTTTTGAAAAAAAAAACATTGGTATGAGCCTACCATGTGGGGATCAAACTCGGGTATTTTGATCCGAATTCCGAACTTCCGACCATTCAGCTACCGAGACTGTTATCAAAGTTACAATTAACTATGCTATGAAAAACTGCAAACTTTTTACAACATCCGTAAAGAACTTATACCATCGAATAACTTCATGGATAATGTTAATATTGCTCATAAATTCAGTTTGGAGCAGCAACTTGGCAAGTTTTAATTTAGTATTAAAACGCTTACGCCAAAGAAGAATTTTAATATCAAACAAGTTATGAACGTCTGCGTCTACCAAGTGGTTTTTATGTAGTCAGCGTACTGACTAAGAAGCTCTGCACTATTTACATAGCTGAAGTTCCATAAAGACGTACGTAAGCCAAGTTTAGATGGGCTGGTTTTTACAAGTTCACGATTAAATGTGTAATGCTCACCAAGGAGCGCATATTTTTTCATTTTTCTTATTATGTTACACAACTAAACTAGAGATAGCCAGGCCGTTAAAAAAGAATGTTAACTAAAAAATGTTTAAAATAGGTAAACATTCCTATTATATATATTGTATTATCTGCATTGTGCTGGGTATTTGGTTTATTTTGTAAATAGTCTTCGCTACCCGAAATTTTCGAGGAAAAGGTCACTCTCTTTTGTTGGCTCGTTGTTTCTGTAAATATTTATATAAATAACAAATGACAAAATAACTAGTAATTTCTACAACCTGTCCGGGTCTTGAAAAAATTATATTTTATTGAACGACAATCAGGAAATTGGAACTTAGAAGTTTATGTACATAACCAATATGACATTCGTACTAACGAACTCCGTGAACCAGTTGTGTACACTTAGGTTGTTCTAGCTCTAAGCAAGGCTCAATTCCTGGACAGTTCAATGTAAAAAATTTTTATAAATTGTCGAAAGGCTCTCCACCTGTCACGTTGTCCCAAAATATCTTCTGTGGAAGGTGGGTCGAAAGGACTTAATTGTCTAGACTAGACCTCAGTCTACTTACTATTACTTGATTATGACAAAATGTAATCGTGTAACTCTTTATTTTTGTTTATTCTTTTGAAATTAAAATAATAGCTATATTTTTAAAAATCCAAATATTTTCATTCATACCGGCGCTCAATTAATTTGCTCTCCATCTTTTATAATAATTAATGAATGGAGTCCTCGACAGATCGGTTTAAGTCACAATGCCCCCTGATTTCCCAAGCGCTCGGGGGTTCGCACGAAAAGTCGTTCCATCTTCTAATTAAACATTGTTATTTTTATACAATATACCTCGATAAAATAATGATTTAAATAATTTATTGAAAAAAAAAATGTTTTTATGCCATTCCCAATACTACAGTTGACAAAGATAACAAAAAATTAGATAATTAAATCCTTTCGATCCAACTTTTTAGGACAACGTGTCTGATGGTGCGCACGTCGCCGATTTTATGTCCAAGCCAAAGAAACAAATCGTACATAGGTTTTGAAAAATCCCATTTTTCTTACGTCCATACGTGTTCTTAATTTTCCAGATTTAAAAAGGAATCAATGATTCGCTTTAGATCCCTAATACTACTGCATCGATAGAGAAAATATATGTGATAGTTTGACATGTGTTATGGAATCTGAAACAACGAAGGTACCACAAACACCCAGACCCGAGAAAATGTAAAAAAAAACGGCTACGAAATTTTAGCACACCATTTATTGACGGGTGGAATTGTTACTTTAGTTTAAAAAATTTGTGATATCGATTTAAAGTAAATATGAAATGAAAAAAAAAAATTGAAAAGACTAAAAACTGTCTAGACCTCTGACTACATCATTATTGGGTATTTATGAAGAAAAAAAAATATTTGTAAGATGTATTTGTAAGAGATTGAAGAAGATTAGTTCATTTAAAGTGATTACCAACGTCCATTTCATTTAGAATGTTTACTAAAGATGTAAAATTGAAGTCAAGTGGCATTCGTTCCTTTTCTTTTTCTTTTTACTTACTTACTTATCTTCACATACAATCCCTAACGGTGTAGTCAGAGATAATAGATCGTCAAGAGTCACGATCCCTACATACCTCATACGCTTCTTTAGATTTCACCATTTTCTACATCCGAGTACATTTAAGTCTAGATATCCGTGTACTGTAGACCCTATTCTCGCCGAGAAATTTGCCCTCATGTGTTTTTTATTTTTTACTGGCTATTGATACTTTAAAAAAAAGAAATATAATACACGCCATTTTTTAAACACAAAAGTTTTAAACAAAAATTAGAGATTCTCCGTTCAACAAGTGTAAGCTTACAGAGTATTTCATAACCCTCTTCTCATAACAGAAAAATAGCACCATCTTTATGAATGTAATAATAATAATTTCTTTGTTACCTTTAGATTTTAGCCAACAATTAAAAGCACATATATATATATATATATATATATATATATATATATATATATATATATATATATATATATATATATATATATATATATATATATATATATATATATATATATATATATATATATATATATATATATATATATATATATATATATATATATATATATATATATATATATATATATACATATATATATATATATATATATATATACATATATATATATATATATATATATATATATACATATATATATATACATATATATATATATATATATATATATATATATATATATATATATATATATATATATATATATATATATATATATATATATACATATATATATATATATATATATATATATATATATATATATATATGTATATATATATATACATATATATATATATATATATATATTTTATATATATATATATATACATATATATATATATATATATGTATATATATATATATATATATGTATATATATATATATATACATATATATATATATATATATTTTATATATATATATATATAGACTCAAAATTCGAACCAAGCCAACGATTGATATCGGTAAAGACAGGGCTGTAACGTTGACCCAAACAAAATCTTCGGTGAGAGATGGGTCGAAAAGACTTAATTGTGTGAACATCTACGTAAGTCCTCTATCTGCATGAAGATATTTTTTTTAATTAAACATTTTGTAAGCCATAATGAGTATTTTGCGCTACGATAGTGCAATAGTCGGGAGTTCATATCCCGCTCGTACTTCTAAATAGCGCTTTGATTATAATGTTGCGGTGAAATGATATAAATTTTACACAAGTGTAAATAATCCCATTCGTACGAGCCTTCCACTTGAGGATCGAATTCGGGTCTCTTGGCTCGAATCCCGATCACCTAATCAATCGGCTATCGTGAAGACTATTGAAAATATCTTTTCTTTTATTTATCTAAAGGTGTGTCGGAAGGACTCACATATTTAGACCTAAGTTTATTAAGAAATACACAACATACATATATACAAACGTAGGGACAACATCACATATACTGCATACTGATCCCAAAATAAGTAGCTTAAACACTGGCGCTATGGAATCAGAAAAACGAAGGTACCACAAAAATAGAAAACGTGTTTTTATTGACCCGTTTGGTAATCGAACCCGACACCTTAGAGCTGGCAGCACCATAAAAACCGGTGAGTACGCCACTCTTTCACGGAGTCGTAAAAATTTGTATATTTGTATTTATACTAAGGTGTTTTGGTATTCACAAAACACAACGAAACATTTTAGCGTACAGTTCAGTATTCATGACATATGATTTCAAAACTCCGTAACTATGACGGCTGGCGCATGCATGGAGCTTCAAACTGTCAAAGTTTTATCAAAGCATTAGAAATATAAGAACAAGGAAAATAAAAAATATATGTGTTCTGTTTTTATGTGTTTTTGTTTTCTCAGTTTTCAAGTATCAGACAGATCTACTATCTAACAAATACATTAGACGTCAAAAATATTTACGCTTTCTATAACTTTATAATAATTGACGTTAAAATTTAATAAATATGTCACAGTATTGGATTTAATTTACTTAATAATATTTATGAACAAAACAGTAAATTTAAAAAATAGAACGTTATTGTTAAGATGTTTCCGAAAGATTCAATTAAAAAAGAACTAAAATCTAATTTATTATTAATTTAGTAAATTCTCTAAATTTCCTCATTATTTCTGAAATTTTTATAGAAAACTATTATATATTTCTGAATTTTTTATAGAAATATTCCGAAAAAGCGTTAACTATTTCTCCATATATTATATTCTTATTTAATTTGTTTTCAGAATGTGAAAATTTTAATATTTTACTACGTATTATAGTTTTTCGAGCATTTAAAAAAAACTTAACACAATGTCAAACATTACACAACTTGAACTTTACACAAGGTCAAATAGATCTTTCGTTTTCTTTCTGTGGGTGTAAGAAGCAAGGTTATTACTCCCGGGATAGGGCTATACGGAGATCCCGTGACCCGTCCTCAACGCTGATGGTGACCACCGTGGGTTTTAGTCGCTGGGAATCCGACATAACCCACCTCTCTTCCGTAGGCTGGGTATACATAATGGATTTCACCACGTTAAAAAAAGACAGAGCCTAGACAATTAAGTCCTTTCGACCCGTATTCCATCGAAGATATTTTTAGAACGTGCCACCCAGCGATATTCAATTAAATCTTTCACAAAAAATAAATAAAGATATTTAATCTTCACGCAATTCTCAATACTGGGGTAGACAGAGGTCTAGACTAGACATTGAAGTCCCTTCGACCCACCTTCCACCGAAGATATTTTCGGGACAACGTAACTGGTGGTGAGCCCGTCGCCGTCTTTAAGTCCAAGCCAACGATATAATTCGGACATAGGTTTTTGAAAAACCCATTGGTACGCGCCATACCACCTGGGGATCGAACTCGAGTCTCTTGACTCGAATTCCGATCACCCAACAACTCAGCTATCGTGACTCCAATACTCTGTGACCACAAATAATGAATAGATCGATTTAAATAGAACATAAATAAATATGAATATCCGTCGAGTAATTCGACAGGAAATCGCATTAACTAAATACAGAAGTCCATTTAATAGACAAAGTTTACAGAATAAGTTTGCGTATTCAAAGCTATGTGTATTGAATATACAATGCGAAAGTTATATTTAGTTGGATGCCCAACAACCAAATTAATTTCTGCAATGTTGCCAACATAACACATTTGTATTGTACAAATAAGCTTATTATCTTGACGCATATTAAATGACTTTTTACCTACATAAATAAATACATATATAGATAAGGACAACATCACTAGCATTACTCTGATCCTCAAGTCGCTTAGGCACTTGTGTAATGGAATCACAAACAAAGACGGTATCACAAACAACCAAATGCGAGAAAAAGTGTTTTCGAACCCTGGACCACAGATCTAGCAACATGAAGACAAATGGTAGGATTACCATCACGAAATATATTCAGGCATTATATATGACCCGAAATATATTAATTGGCGAATTAGCCATAGAGAACAGATCGCCATGTGTTTCGATCCTTACATATCTTTTTCTTTTCTTTCAAATTCATCATTTTCTATAAGCACGTCTAGGTATTGGAGTACTCTTGAATAATAAATAAAGCATCAGGAAAAAATAAGGATCGGATGAGATTCTTCATTCAGCCAGCAATAATCACTAACCATCTGATAAACCGATTGCTCGTTTGTGATCTTCTCCAAAAAAAAGAGCACAGAAGCACAACACGATAGCCAAAGAGTTGCAGTCCTTCTAAACAAGGAGTTGCAGGTTAAAATCCCGCATATTATATTTGAGTCATGGATTTTAATACTTATATATTGATATTTTTATAGTATATATTTGTAAGTTTTTTTTTTATAGAAAAGGGAGGCAAACGAGCAGGTGGCTCACGTGATGGTGAGTGATTACCGCCACCTATGAACACCCGCAATACCAGAGGCATAGCAGACGTGTTGCCGGCCTTAGAGTGCCCCCCACTCCAGAATTGGGGTAGGGGGTAGGGGTGTGGCTCCGGTTACTTGCATTCACCAGACGAAACACTGAAGTTTGTTAGACTTCTACTTCACGCCGGTATTTTGTAAGGTCGTGGTACTTCCTCGGTCGAGCCGGCCCATTTATGCAACAACAAAAGCTGATGCGTGACTCTACCACTGTTAAAAAGTATATTGTAAAAGTATATTGTACTGTATGCTTACGAAAGCGATAGGCTCACCACCTATCATGTTGTTAGCAAATAAGTTGTTGAATTATACCAACAAAAAGTCATCCAAATTCCTGCAGCAGTGTAGCTGCAGGTCTGTCGCTGCCTATGTTAAATTTCGGGAACAACTAAACAGATATTGTAAATGAAAAAATATAAAGCAAATTAAAAAGTATATGTACTTAAAAAGAAAAATTAAAATTACCAGGACAGTAAAAAAATCATGTAATGTAGTGAAAAACACCATTTGCACTGTGTGAAACCAAAATTGTTGGTTAAATAAAAAAGTAGAATGTTTTAAAGGGATCTATCATAACAAATAAATGTCAGTCTTGGCTAAAATGATATATTTACCATCCCATTAACAGTCGTACAACACAATCAATAATTAAAGCTAAGTATAGGTAGTGAAGCCAAAAAAACCACAATGATAATAAATAAAAACTTTATATATGAAGTTTTCATTTAGTATCGAACACGTTTATTACTAAAGAAAGCATCTTGGCTAATAAGCAACTCCCTCGCATCTTTTATATCTTTTTCAGTACTTTATTTACAGAAACAAAAATACTTACATTTACAATACTCCTTAAATAAAAACTATAATAATCGTACAGCCTGACTCTTCGTCGTATGGTACCAAGAACTCAGGCTACATTTCCACGTTGAATGGTAAGACTTAACCGTTGAGCGAGAGAAAACTAAATCAAAGAAATAATATGTCTTTATTCAAAGTACTTACGGTAAGTGTCTACTAAAAGTCATACTGGAAACCGACATTAAATTGCCTGATGCAATGGCCTGTGCTACTGTCGTAAAACTATACCACGCTCTTTCTTCTCGTGAACATCATAAAAGGCAACTTATAAAATTACAAATATCTTCACTCTATCATAAATACAGGGGTATTCAGATATCTACACAATTAAGTCCTATCGACCCATGTTTCACCGTAGAAATATTAGTTACAACGTGACAGGTGGTGAGCCCGTCTATGGGTCCATGCCAACGATATAAATATACATAAGTTTTTGAACAAGCCCAATGGTAATAGAAACCAGGGGATCGAACTCGGGACCCTAGACTCGAATTCCTACCACGCAACTATCATGACTAAGGAAAAAAGCGGTTAAAGTCTCTAACTGTGCAGACCTCTATCTACACCAATATCGGGAATGGACTGAATATATTTATATTTTGGTTTAAAAACCTTTGGCTATAGATAGCGGGATAACCATTTCCAAAAATACCAAACCAAAATTTAGTAAACCGATGACTGGTACAGCGATCGCCAATCCACCTGCTAGGCATGATAAAAATGGTAATCCTTCCTTTAAGGAGAGGCTATAAGTATGTATGCAACCAATTCTATGGACGAGTGGCTTACACACCGGTTTTCATGGTGTTGCTGGTTCTGAGTTTCCGGGTAAGATTTCTGGAGGGATCAATGTAATAATTTTCTATATAAGCTTTGATCTGGGTGTTTGTGATACCTTCGTTGTTTCTGATTTCATAATTCAAGTGCTATAGCGACGTACTTGGAGATCAGAGTTATGTATGTGATGTTTTTCCTATCCATGTATGTATTGTCACCTATGTCCTAAATTTAAATCCCGCAAAGCCAGTAATTATAGAAGCTCTCTGTACCTTTCGAAACATTATTTGATTACTGCAGTTTCAATTACTGCAATTCAGCAATTTGCAGTTACTGCTATTTTCAATAGCTGTTTTGCTGCGGATATCGGTGAAAATTTTGATGCAAAGGATGAATTGTAAATTATATTTACAATACAGAATATTATAGAATTATTATACAAATGTAGAAAACACTTTCCTACATTTTTTCAGGTCTGTGTGTCTGTGGTGACTTCGTTGTTTCCGATTCTATAACAAAACACTTAAACTGCTACATGAGATCAGAGCGACGTTTGTGATGTTGTTCCTATCTATGTATGTATTTATCTATACATTAAAGTATTTCCATAAATTCGCTGTTGTTGCAGATAAAGCGTGTGAAGTCGGAACAAAGTATAGTGGAAAAAAATATGGACGTTTTTATATTAAATATCTAGAAATTTTGTAATTGGAAACAGATAGTAACTGAAAATAAGCGCTACAGTTTCGTCTCGACTGTAGCATCGAACTGGGCATGGCCTGTTTGCCGTATACGTTGCAATTGATTTTAGTTGTGTGTGTTTAAGATTAAATTTTTCATCTATAATTGTGTGTTATTTACTCGTATTTTTATACTGTGCAGTCTAAGTGTAATAATATTTTAAATTAACAAAGTTTTTACTTATAAATTTATTTTTATTTATAAATTTATGTACACAAAACGTTATATATTTACATACATCACGGCCTGTTAAGTCCATTGCAGGACATAGGCCTCTCCCATAGGGAGTAACCATAATCGCCACGCATGGCAGGCGGATTGACGATCGCAGTACTATACGCTGCTGCCCATCTTCGGTGCTGATTATTATAGAACGACATTTTGAGAATACATTATCGCGCCATTTATCGGTTGCCATTAGGATATTCTAGCCCTTAGTCGACTTCTTAGGACACCCACGGGAAGAAAGCGAGTGGCAACATTCTTAAACCATTCTATCAATAAATAAATAATACAAGCTTTATGTGGCTTTTTTTGAACAATAAGTGTTTCCTACTTTCATAAATTAAAATAATTTTTTTAATATATTTCTAACAATAAAATCTTTAAAATCTTAAATAGAAAAAAGTCCGTAAATCACTCCCCACTAAGGCCGACTGAAAACCAGTGCTACAGATTTAATGGAACTGCCGCATTCGGCTGAGTCGGTCTCTTTGCCCATTGCCCCACGGCTCGTGTGAGAGTGATAAACAAACATTATTTTTTCAGCGTCATTTTTATATTTTGTTTGTAGGAATTGTGATTAGTTACTTTCGTCTTAAAATTTCTTAATTTTTGTTTCTTTCCTTAATTTTATTTTGTTGATTTAGTTTGTTATGGTTGTAGTGTTAACACACAATTTGTTTTGTGCAATTGTGCAATAAATTTTTCTTCCGTTGTTTGACTCCTTCGTTTTCTTTCTTCAAGTATTTTGAGTCAGAAGATGCATTTAAGATGGCTTAAATTTTCAAATAAAATTCGTAATAGAAAATTAAGCCTGCGCTTCTTGTATTACCAAATGAAAGTGACGCTTCCAAGTTAATTAAGTGATGCTCATCGCTTGCGAACGAGCATCGTGAAATATTTGAAGTGTAGAGTTAACGAGCTTTGAGCACTTATCTAAGCCAACGCGCTCAGGTAACCAATTATTCCTCTCGCTAATTGTACAAAAAGGATAATGTATACAATTAAGCCTTGGTTTAGTGACTAGTTAGAAAATAATAAATAAACGAATACATAGATCGGGACAGTATCGCATACTTTACTCTTATCTCAAATGAAATAGTTAAAACTTTAAAACAAGTCACGATAGCCGAGTTGTTGAGTGGTCAGAATTTCGAGTCAATAGACCCGAGTTCGATCCCCAGTTGGTAGGCTCGTACCAATGGGTTTTTCAAAAACTTATCTATGAATATCGTTGGCTTGGACATAAAGACGACGACGGGCTCACCACCTGTCACGTTGTCCCGAAAATATCTTCGGTAAAAGATGGTTCGAAGGGACTTAATTGTCCAGACTAGACCTCTGTCTACCCCTGTATTGGGAATTGCGTGAAGATATTTTATTTTTTGATTTTTTTTAAAACAATATTATGGAATCAGAATCAACTAAGGCTGAGACATTGAAAACATTGTTTATATATTGACCTGTCCGGGTCAATATATAAACAATGTTTTCAATTCCGACACACTTGTTTTCATGGTGTCAATATCTCTGTGGTCGGAGAGCTGGTGACATCTTGAAAACAGGTTTATCAATCCGATCGTCAAAGGAAACTAAATAGACCGAATAGTTAATCGGAATTTCAATGAGAGATCTTGAGATCGATCTTCAAGACTCTTTTTTAGAGCAGTAGTCGTACATATTAATTTTTCAAAAGTAGTCTACTGTTAACAAATTTGGCTTGGACAGTAAACGTAAAAGTTTCTGTGATATTTATCATAATTTTCTACAAATCTTTAAATTTTCTATGGGTTTATATAGATAAAATAATATTTTTCGTCAGGTTTCATTATTTTCACTCGGGTACGGCAGTGGCTATGAGAGAAGGAGACTCTTCTCCTTTTTATCTTCACTTACTTATACGACTCCCTCTTGACTTTCGTTCGCTTCGCCCGATCACATTTCTTGTAACGTTCTCGTCACGTCTATACCCCTACGACAGAGGTCTAGACAATTGTTTCCTTTCAACCCACTTTTACATGACACGACTTACATACTTCTTTCGCTTCTTTCAGATTCATCATCTTCTTCATACATGCACGTCTAGGTATCCGAGTACTCTTGACCCTCCCTCTTCGAGCAATTTGCTCACATGGTCTTCGAAAGTTAGTCTCGGTCTACCTCGACACCTTTTAATATTAACTTTCGCGCTATATATTTTCTTCACCATTCGGTCTTCACTCATTCCCTCAACGTGCCCAAACCATTGAAGCAAGCCCTTATTCATTTTTGAGACAAGGTCATCTTTCAAACCTGCATATTGCGAATCTCTTCGTTTCGCTTTCGGTCCGCCATGATAAGGCTGCACATTTTACGAAGAGATCGCATCTCCACTGCATTCAACCTGCTTTTATGCTTCTTCTGGCATACCCAGGTTTCGCTGCCATATAACAAAGTCGGTACCAACACTGCGTTATGTATTGCAAGGCGTGCACTTTTCACAACGCCTTGCCTTTTGATTAACGCAGTCAGGGCACCATTGACTTTGTTCCCGGCAGCGAGACGCCTGTCCACATCTAAATCACATCCCGGCTAAATGCACTCCCCAAGTATACAATTTCATTCACCTGTTCTAGACATTCCTGATTTACCCAAATTTCGCACTTCAATCGGTATTCTTACGGATGATTAAAATTAGAGAATACATTTTTAATGGGATGAGCTTAGTGATTTAAAATTTATATCATCATTGCTATACGAGACGAATTACGAAGCTTTCTCTGTGGTGGTGTGAAGCTAAAGAAATGGTATATGTACAATCCCAATTTTTTTTCTTTACACTAACACAACAATTTAATATTCTTATAATTAAATTAAATTTAAATTTAATTCCTAATAATTTAATATCAAGTGGTATTGATGAAATATCTGAAGTGATTGCGGTAACAAAAACACACAATGACTTCTGAAACTTTTTTCCTATCGAATAAGTTTATTTTTTAGGCAGAAATATTTTATTCGTAATTGAATCGGAGCGTTCTTGTTTTCTGAGAAACCTCACTAAACATCATTACGAAAGTAAATAAGAAGGAAGTATTCACAAACAATGTTAATTTTATAAAATATTGTTTATGCAATCAATGCAGAAACATTTGACGTTTGCGGGTGAAATTTAATAAAGGGTGACTTTATGACATGGGGACTCTCCTTGTGCCGTGTGGCAACGGCGTAAGAATATTGCCACTCTCTTTCTTTCGTGGGTGTCAAAAGGGTTCACTAAGGAAAACAGCCTTGATCATCGTCATGGCGACCGATAGATGGCGTAACCATCTCTAAAAATTATCTGGCCAAAATAATCAGATCGAAGATGGGCAGCAGACAGAAGATAGGGCTCGCGTCTAAGGTGCGAGGTGTCAGATACTGCAATCGCCAATTCGCTTGCCAAGCGTGGCGATTATAGCAAATCCTCACTATGGGAGAGGCATATGTCCTGCAGAGGGCTTTAATAGGCCGCTATATATGTATGTATGTATGGCTCTCCTTTAGTTTGCATCTGCTTATTACAAGCTACCCCTCGCAGCTTTTCCCGCGTTTTAACACTACGCCGAGCACTTTTTTATATTAAAAGTAGCCTCTGTAGCTTATTATAATATCTGCTATCTGCCAGCGAAATACCCTAGAAAGGTTAGCCGGAACAAACAGACACACAGACAGACAAAAATATTAAAATAGATTTGATTTTTTAAGTAATTACCGCATATACTTTCTTTTTTTCATTCATTTCGTTTGATTCCGTTAATTTGGTATTACAAACAGACATTTACTTTTTTAATATTTATAGATATAGATATATAGATGTAGAATTTTTGTGGAGAAAACAAAAGGTTGCACTTTCGTGTTTGTCTGATTGTGTGTCACAACTAATTTTCTTCATATCAAACGCAACTGGAGACAATGTTGAATTACATGGACCACGCTAGTCGAGTGGTTGATCAGAACTCCTATACATACATCCGAGGTCGGTCAGGAGGAAGGCACGTATCTGTAAGTGATGGCATATCAGTAAAAGTCATGTAGGCATGGCTTGGCGACTGGTCATCTCGGGTCTGCAATACATCCTTTATATACATATATTTTTTCATGTTTCTCTTACATCATTACGTATTGGAGTATGATTTGTTTCTATGTGGGGCTACATATAATAGAAATTATAAAGTGTCTAATATCTACGATTTCTGTACAAAATTAAAATATCCTCACGCCATTTTCAATACTGGGATGAACAGAGGTCTATACAATTAAGCCCTTGCGACCCACCTTTCACGATTGGTACTAGCCTACCAACTGGGGATCGAACTCAACTTTAGTAGAATTTCTATTATCCAACCACTCGGCTATCGTGACATATCTTTGAAAAATTAAACTTAACTTGAAAGTATTCCTTTGTTGATACCTTGTGAGTTTAAAGCTTAGGTCGATGTTTCTTTGGACCAGATTCGTCCAACTGCACCCTCTTCGATATTTTCAGTAAATCTTGAGTACACCCAGGCGTCTTCTTTGCAATCAAACTCGATGTGCCTCCTTGTCCAACCTTTCCAATGATGTCCAACTTTTCCGATGTCCAACCTTTGATATTAAATATTTTGTAACCGACTTCAAGGAAAAGAATTTATCGTTTTGAATCGTTTAAATTTGTCTTAACCAAATTGATATATTTATTTTTAATTAACAAAATTTATCTTAAGCGTGGGGTTCTTCGTAAGATATTTTATAATGACTTTACTTTTACTACTATTTACAATTTCTAGGAAAAAAAATTTATAATTACTAAGTTCGATCCACAAGGCTCGAAAGGGTTATAACAAAAAACTATGTATGAATTATATCGTTGGCTTGGACATAAAGACGGCGACGGTCTAACCACCTGTCACGTTATTCCAAAAATATCTTCGGTGGAAGGTGGGTCGAAAGGACTTAATTTTCTAGACAGAGGTCTTCAATGCCATTCCCAATAGAGATTGGGAATGGCGTGAAGATATTTAATTTTTTTACTTACTATATTTTTTTGAGTTTGTAGAAAATTATTTTCCACCGTCTAGTTCAGCTATTTAGGTGTGGCTCAGTTCAGGTTTGGCCATGTCGAGAAAATGAATGAAGAACGATTGTCGAAATAAGTATATAAGGCGAGTGTGAATAGAATTGTAGGAAGGGGAAGACCTAGGCGGACGTTTCGAGACCAAATCAGGGATGTTCTGAAAAAAGGCCAGATCAAGAGTATCCTAAATTGAAGAGAATGTATGACGGGAATAATGAAAGTGGACGAAGCGAAACAAGTATGTAAGGATCGTAGCACGTGGAAAAAAGTGGTCACGGCCTACCCCTACGGGAAAGAGGCGTGATTGTATAATCATACATATAGTTAAGTTATGTATGTATATGTAGTTCAGCTAGTAACAATATTTTGTTTTTCTTTTTAAACTTGTATATAATTACCAAGAAATTATTTTATTGTCATTGGTCCTTGATTAGTTGACGTTGTAATTCAATAAAACGTTATAATAGCGACGGAAATAACATTCAAATATATCGTCACATACATGACTACCTAATGAATAAAAGCGTGTTAAAAACACCAAATCCTTTTCTATAGATTCTAATTTTATTGAAATGGGTTATGAAACTTAAAATGTAAACAGTGTGCTCGCTCCAATGCGCTCTGTCGGACTTCCATTATATTTCTTTATTTTTCAGTGAAGATAGTTTCCAGCCAACATTTTTTTTTACTTTGGAGCACAGATTATAATTTGAAATTGCCCATTTGAAACTTAAGCAATACTGCAGTGGCGGTAATTGCTGAAGTTAATAGCTTGAATTTCAAGTATCTTATAGCAGTTTATAAATAAAATGTTAAGAAAAAAAGCTCAATTTAATTTAAAATTCTGGTTCGCAGTAAATGATTATCATATCAAAAATATAAAATGTAAAAATATGCAAGTCTCGCAACGCAGACTCTTCGTTTAAAAACGGTGTTATATCTCATGTTAAATCAATTCCATTACTTTACTGCTAACTAAAATAGCAGAATAGATCTAGATCTTAGGAATAAAAGTATATAAAACAATTAATTAATTTTCTTATTAAATATCGTATTAAGGCAATCGTAAATAATCTTACTTTTTTATAGTATATTTTCAATTCAATGATATTTGTTAGTAATAAGTAAAAAGAAACTTTACTTTAGATATTAAGTAGGGATATTTATGCTTGTCGAATGATTATTACTTGTGCTCGCAGTGTAGTTTGGTATAACATTCTGCAACTCTTCACATAAATAGTCACCATAGTCTCTTCATATAATAGTCCTTGGGTGATCGGATTTCGGGTCAATAGACTCGAGTTCGATCCCCAGGTGGTAGACTCGTAGCAATGGGTTTTATAAAAACTTACGATTTATGTCGTCCGCTGGGACGCAAAAATGGCGAAAGACTCACCAACTGTTACGTTGTCCCAAAAAATGGCTTCAGAGAAAGGTGGGTCGAAAGGGCTTAAGTGTTCATCATTTGTCGTTGACACATTATTGGGAATGGCGTGAAGATATTTAATTTTTACTTACTATATTTTTTTGAGTTTGTAGAAAATTATTTTCCACCGTCTAGTTCAGCTATTTAGGTGTGGCTCAGTTCAGGTTTGGCCATGTCGAGAAAATGAATGAAGAACGATTGTCGAAATAAGTATATAAGGCGAGTGTGAATAGAATTGTAGGAAGGGGAAGACCTAGGCGGACGTTTCGAGACCAAATCAGGGATGTTCTGAAAAAAGGCCAGATCAAGAGTATCCTAAATTGAAGAGAATGTATGACGGGAATAATGAAAGTGGACGAAGCGAAACAAGTATGTAAGGATCGTAGCACGTGGAAAAAAGTGGTCACGGCCTACCCCTACGGGAAAGAGGCGTGATTGTATAATCATACATATAGTTAAGTTATGTATGTATATGTAGTTCAGCTAGTAACAATATTTTGTTTTTCTTTTTAAACTTGTATATAATTACCAAGAAATTATTTTATTGTCATTGGTCCTTGATTAGTTGACGTTGTAATTCAATAAAACGTTATAATAGCGACGGAAATAACATTCAAATATATCGTCACATACATGACTACCTAATGAATAAAAGCGTGTTAAAAACACCAAATCCTTTTCTATAGATTCTAATTTTATTTAAATGGGTTATGAAACTTAAAATGTATCCAGTGTGCTCGCTCCAATGCGCTCTGTCGGAATTTCATTATATGTCTTTATTTTTCAGTGAAGACAGTTTCCAGCCAACATTTTTTTTTTACTTTGGAGCACAGATTATAATTTGAAATTGCCCATTTGAAACTTAAGCAATGCTACAGTGGCGGTAATCGCTGAAGTTAATAGCTTGAATTTCAAGTATCTTATAGCAATTTGTTAAGAAAAAAGCTCAATTTAATTAAAAATTCTGGTTCGCAGTAAATGGTTATCCTATCAAAAATATAAAATGTAAAAATATATTTCTTATTATATATTTCTTTCTTTCTTTCTAAAAATATGCAAGGCTCGCAACGCAGACTCTTCGTTTAAAAACGTTGTTATATCTCATGTTAAATCAATCCCATTACTTTACTGCTAACTTAAATAGCAGAATAGATTCTTAGGAATAAAAGTATATAAAAAAATTAATAAATGTTCTTATTAAATATCGTATTTAGGCAATCGTAAATAATCTTACTTTTTTAGAGTATATTTTCAATTCAATGATATTTGTTAGTAACAAATAAAAAGAAATTTAACTTTAGATATTAAGTAGGGATATTTATGCTTGTCGAATGATTATTACTTGTGCTCGCAGTGTAGTTTGGTATAACATTCTGCAACTCTTCACATAAATAGTCACCATAGTCTCTTCATATAATAGTCCTTGGGTGATCGGATTTCGGGTCAATAGACTCGAGTTCGATCCCCAGGTGGTAGACTCGTAGCAATGGGTTTTATAAAAACTTACGATTTATGTCGTCCGCTGGGACGCAAAAATGGCGAAAGACTCACCAACTGTTACGTTGTCCCAAAAAATGGCTTCAGAGAAAGGTGGGTCGAAAGGGCTTAAGTGTCTATCATTTGTCGTTGACACATTATTGGGAATGGCATGAAGATTTTTTTATATATAATTCATTTCATCATTCTGGTAACAGCAGTCGCCAGCGATGTTTACGAACATTTATTACTTAGGTATCTTTAAGGAAAGAGCTTATTACATTTTAATAACGTACCTGCAACTAATCTGTCTAATCCACGACTTACTTGTTGATGGAAATTTTTATGGGTATAAGACGTACATTCTCCTTTCTCTTCATTTTGTGTTAAAAATACTATTGTTGTACTTCTCTTGTTTGATTTGACTGAACACATTAATTCACTTTGTGTACGCCACTTGACAACCTTCCTGGTTGAACAGCATACACACCGGTTTTAAAGACCACTATGGTCCCAGGTCCCATTCGGACGAGTTATTGTATAAAACCACTTTTCTATGTTTTTTTTATTTGTCAAGTCGGTCTACCGGGTCGTCGCGCGGTGCAATTTCCAAAGGTATTGTATCCGCGACTGGTCGTAGCCGCTGGCTACAAGAGGGCTGGAACTTTTCTCCGTCAACGATTAATTCTAGCCATTCGACTCGTGGAAAAGCAGGCAGCGTTCTTAGTACTATGCTACGAGAAGTGGAGCCCCAATGTTATTGTGGTTTTAAACATTAACATAATGGTGTTCCTATAATAACGCACCACAAATATGAAAAACTTTTGTACATTTTCTCGGGTATGAGTTTTGAGGTACCTACGCTATTACTAATTAAGGAAAACTGATATATGTACTTTGTATATTGTAAATATTTCTTGAACACTAAAGCTCCTCTACTCCTCCTCCTCCTCCTCCTCTACCTGCCCCGTTGTCCCAAATAAGCTTCAGTAATAGTGGAATGAAACATCTCTAATCTACGCTGATATTGAGACATTGCGGAAAAAAACAATTTACTACAATATTGGCTTCCAAAAATACCTTTCATCATATAAATACTTTATCAACTTGATTACACGAATATTAATTTTTACGTTCCTGCAAATAAGGTACAAAAAAGGCAAATGTTTTTCTTCATCTCCTAATCTCTATTCATACTAAGTTGTTACGGAATGAGTTAATTTGTTTTGTAAAAAATTGTTCTGTGTAAAAGTTTTACACTCAACATTTTGTTAAATCTTTCTGAGATAAAACTTAGACTTCTTCGCTTACGTAAGTCTTATAAAAGTCAATATTACTTCAGTTTTTAGGTATAATTTCTGTATCAGTTGTATTCTATATATAGTAAATATATTCATATAATCTTCAAATAAGATTTTTAAGAGAAGAAAAAATGCCAAATATCATTATTAGTATTCCCATTAACTACTTCAACAATGCCGAAATGCTTGTGTCTGAAGTGGATTCCGAAAGCAGTCAAACGGAGAGCTCGAACCTGCGACGTTATGTTTCGCAGTCCGCTTTCTAAGTATCATGTAAAGATGATAGACTCCTTTTCTATCTTCGACTCGTCTGGGTCAGTCCACACTTACTTTTACATGGGTTTGCATTTACTTTTAAATGGGTAAGCATTTTACAGTGGTAGAGCCACTCATCAGCTTTTGTGTTGCATGAATGGGCCGGCTCGACCGAGGAAGTACCAGGACCTTACAGAATACCGGCGTAAAGTAAAAGTCTAATAAACTTCTGTGTTTGGTCTGGTGAGTGCAGGTAACCGGTGGCCCACATTCCCCCTTCTCTACTCACTCACTCTAAGGCCGGTAACGCATCTGCTATGCCTCTGGTATTGCGAGTGTTCATGGGCGGTGATAATCACTTACCATCACGTGAGCCACCTGCTCGTTTGCCTCCATATTATATATAAAAAAAAACTTAACATCAGTGGAATAACTATTGTATAGAGGCGCTATCAGCACCTGAGTCTAAGATGAAATTTATAACTTCCCGTAATCTCTGTTTTGTATTATAGCAAATCGTTGAACACAACTGTCGTTACGTTCCTAGTAGGAGACAGGTAAGACTTTTCTATTTACCCAGATTACTCCTTGTAAAATTTGGCAAAAAAGTGTCTACCTTATTATTTGTAATAGTTTACGTGGGAAAATCTTTCATGGATACCACTTGTCTACGTGAAAAAATTATTTATTTTTTCTTAATTTAAAGCTATGTTCGGTTTGGTATCAAATAAATAAGAAATAAATATCTTCACGCAATCCCCAATACAGGAGTAGACAGAGGTCTAGTCTAAACAATTAAGTCGCTTCGGCCCACCTTCCACGGAAGTTATTTTTGGGACAAAGTGACAGGTGGTGAGCCGGTCGCTGTCTTAATGTCCAAGCCAACTTTATTATTCATAAATAAGTTTTTGAGAAAGGGATCGAACTCGGGTGTATTGAGTCGAATTCCAATCACCCAGCCACTCGGCTATCATGATCTCGGTGGGCTCGGTTTGGCATCAGTTATTATTTTTAAATCTTTATATTCAATTTTTGTTGTTTACTGTTTTAGAAAATGCGTGAAGATAAAAAGCAGCAAGAAAGGTTTCACATTTATGTCATCTTGGTCAATATCGATCCATTGTACACTAACCAAGTAACATAAGCTGTTATCCGCGTTTTATACGTGAGTGCAAACACAAAGGCCCCCAGCAATCATTTTATCTCACCCGCTTGTAGTGGATAGGGGGACAGGTTCCAATAGACTGAATATACCTCGCCTTGTATTTGTTATTTGTCAGTGTTAATGTAGAAACAAAATATTAACCTTGGTAACACACGTGTTAAATAGTATGCTGACTTTTATAATTAAAGTAAATGAGAAATAAAAATAAAATACTGACACTGGCAGGATAAGAACGCGCCACCACCGCCGTGTCGTGGCGATACTCTTAAATCTGAGACATCGTGTCATAAACGTCCATTTCTAACAGGTTCTAACTTCGGTAAGAGGCGAAAGAAAAGGAAGATTTAAAATTCTAACTGATGTGTGTATGACTCCATCGGCTAGAGGTCAGCTAGAGCATCCTTATACTGGAAGTCGCGAGTTCCAATCCCGCACGAGTCGAATTTCATAAATATCTCATTTATCAATAATTTTCATATCTTCACGTATCCTACTAATGGGCGTAGATAGAGGTCGTGACAATATAGTCATTTCGACACACTTCACGGTAGTTTATTTTGAATAAAGTGACATGTCGTGTAGCTATTGTACCACATCTGTGAAAATAATCAGCACATACTTCACATCAAATAAACTGTGCATATGTTATTATTCCTTAATAATTTTTTTAAACACGGATTCTTTCAATCAAATTGTCACCTACAGTATTATATATATTATGGCTGAAATTACCATAGCGATTAAAATGATCGACAGGCACTTCACTTTAAATACACTGCATAAGTAATGATTCCTTAATAACATAGATGCTATTTTTATTACACTGTCAGATGAATACACCGCGTATTCAAGATATAAAAAAATAACTAACGCTATTAAGAGGTTTCATATCTCTTACATTCTTTAAGTAACGACCCTTACTCAAGTGATAAGACTTCTTTATTATAGCACTTATTATCGCAAGGTTCTTGTACATTTATTAGATTTTGCTGAAATATTCCTAAGATTTAACATAATGTCATGAATTTATGCGATAGCCTTGTTTTAATTTATCATACAATCCCCAGCTGGTAGGCTCGTACCGATGAATTTTTTCAAAAACTTACATACGATATTACGTTGTCTCAGAAAATGTCTTCGGTGAAAGGTGAATCAAAAGTACTTAATTGTCTAGACCTCTATCTACCACAGTATTGTTTATGTTATGTTTCTTTACTATGTTTCAGGTTTTGTGCAACAAAGAACTAACGAACGAAGAAGAAAGAAATAACGAACAAATATTCAAAACCGTATTCAATATCAGACCACAACACACTTAGCAAATTGGCAAAGTTGCGTAATGAATCAATTCCATAGCCTCCTCTATATGGAGTCGTTGGTATATCCGGTATTTTCCGACGTACTTTACATTCGTTACAAGTGCAATGCACGTGTTCCCCGTACCAACGAGCATACTCTAGAGAAGTAAGATAGAGGCGCTATTGCATCGGGTTTTCAATTGTTTGAGCTTTGCCCAGAGTCTGGGAAAATTCATTTTTTTTTATTTTCAACAAAACACAGCGTCTGAGGTATTGTGTTCATGCATGTCGTGGTGATTTACAAGTTGGCTTGGACATATAGACGTTGACGGGCTCACCACCTGTCACGTTGTCCCATACAATGTCTTAGGTGGAAGGTGGGTCAAAAGAAATGTATTATGTAAAACTAATCTGTCTTTCCCCTGTATGGGGAATGGCATGAAGATATAAAAGATTATCGAACCTTGGTTATCATAAACAATATTTTTTTACATTAAATCATACATAAATATATTAATAATA
The DNA here is from genome assembly GCA_029286605.1 of Sericinus montela. Classification (NCBI taxonomy): domain Eukaryota; kingdom Metazoa; phylum Arthropoda; class Insecta; order Lepidoptera; family Papilionidae; genus Sericinus; species Sericinus montela. The sequence continues at coordinate 521,607 of JAGSMR010000070.1, read as the reverse complement.
TGACATGCTATTAACGATGAAATAGATTATTTATATAATTATATTATTTATTTATCTTCACGCACAATCTCTGACGGGGTAGTCAGAAAGAACTGATCACCAAGTGTCACGATCCCTATATACTTCTTTCGCTTCTTTCAGATTCATCACACGCCTGTCCGCATCTAAACTACATCTTCCATCCCGGCTAAAAGCACCCAAGTATACAATTTCATTCACCTGTTTTCGACATTCCTGATTTACCCAAATTTCGCACTTCGTTCTTTCTTCGTCCCTTTCAAATACCAGAACCTTAGTTTTATTAGCATTCAAACGGAGACCTTTAATTTCACAATCGTCTTTCATACACGTGACTAATGCCTGCAGTTCTGCCTCTGATGGTGCAATAAACACTGCATCATCAGCATACAGCAGACAATTTACTTTTATGTCACCCAATTTTACACCCAAACAGGTAACTTTCAGCTTCTGTAAACAGCTGTCGAGATACAGTATGAACAGTCAGGAAGACATGACACAACCCTGTTTTACGCCCGTTTGGATGCTAAACATGGGTGACAGGTCACGCCCCACCCGCACGCCGACTTTACAGTCACAGTAAAGTGACTGCACAGCCCTTAGAAATCGACCATCCACACCATACCCCGGCAACAGTTCCTACAGTTTCTTCCTTACAACCTTATCAAATGCTTTCTCAAGATATATATATATATATATATATATATATATATATATATATATATATATATATATATATATATATATATATATATATATATATATATATATATATATATATATATATATATATATATATATATATATATATATATATATATATATATATATATATATATATATATATATATATATATATATATATATATATATATATATATATCTCGACAGCTGTTTACAGAAGCTGAAAGCTTTTTTTTAATTATTAATTTTTAAGTGACGAACGGCTGTAAGGAAAGGAAGAAAGACTAATGTTTGTTGTTTATCAGTGTCATATGAGATCCGAACGGCTCTCGGACGTTTGACCAACGTTCCGATAATTGAGGGGTCAGGAAAACAAAAAAATAATAAAATTATGAATAGAAATCGTGAAACTGGACATTCACTCTTTGTTTATAAGTTTTTTACGTGATTTGTAAAAGCGTTTTTTTTAAATACTTTTTTAAACTCATGATAGCCGTGTGGTTGGGTGGTCGGAATTTCGACTCAAGAGACCCGAATTCGATCCTCAAGTGGCCGTACCAATGGGTTTGTCTATAAACCTATGTACAAATTATTTCGTTGGCTTGACATAAAGACGGCGACGGGCTCACCACCTGTCACGTTGTCCCGAAAATATCTTCGGTGGAAGGTGGGTCGAAGGGACTTAAATGTCTAGACTAGACCTCTGTCTACCCCTGTATTGGTAATTGCGTGAAGATATTTTTTTAAAAGACTTAATTGTATCATATTTTTAACCGGCTTTTTGCCTGTTTTTAATTAAATAAAACGTACTGTTACCATTGTTTATATTTTAAGTCAATGGAGCTTTTTACTTGAAACGGGTCAAGCGATACCGTTCACATGAATTGCATGCAAAAAGGGATTGAAATATTCAAGGCTCGCCGGAGTGCTTTGGTAGAATATAATTGCTTTATTTTAGAATTATTCACTGAGTGGAATATTTAATTTATATTATTTTATTAATTATTGTGTATTAAATTATGATCTAAAAGTTAGAAGAGACTGTAAATTGCAGACATATTCGTGTATTATTTATTGCTTCATATTAATAAATTATTTAAATCAAATTATGATTACATTAAAATTAAATGATATTATAAAAGTTAGGAGACTTCGCGTGACGACCGTTAATTGTAAAAGTATTCATGTATTTTTATGAGGGCTTTCTTATTACACGTAACAACGTAACTGATGTAACCAAATAAAGTAAGTAGATAGACGACCTGATAGCCTATTTAATAATGACCATGCCTTCGAAGCAAATGGTTTAGAGTTTTAATACCACTAGGGGAAAACATTTGTGTGATGAATATGAACGCCATACATATTCACCGCACCGATCAAGCCGAGTAATGGATGTTAACATGTATATATGTATATCAACGACTTGGACACCTTGGCAAAGGATCACCACTTTGAATTTCCAGCTCTTATAGATTTGAAACCATAAACCTTAGCTTTGAAGTCAGGCTCACTATGAACTAGGCTATTGCGTCCTCAATTTGAACTAATATTCATAAACAGCCAGTATGTCATGTAAAATTTGACGGTACTTAGACACAATTTTTTTACATTATAATGAATATAATGCAGTTTTAGTCACATTAGCCGAGTGGTTGGCTGATCAGAATTAGAGTAAAGAGACCCGAATTTGATCCCCAAGGCTCACACCAATTGGTTTTTTCAAAAACTTTCGAAGGGTCTATGGGCTTGAACATAAAGACAGCGACGGTTTCACCACCTGTCACTGTGTCCCAAAAATATTTTCGGTGCAACATGGGTCGAAAGGACTGGACCTTTGTCTATCCCTGTATTGAGAATGATGTGAAGATATCTATTTTATTTATTTATATTGTAATAAATATTATATGCAAGATTTCAAGGTTTAATCTTTGTTCTGAATAAAACTGCTTGGAAACTTTGAATATCGAACGAATAAGAAATGAATGAATGACTGTAGTGAATTGTAAAATAAACTTTAAATTATGAGATAAAGTTTCACTTAAACTTTCCTTCTTTACTCATGACGGTGGTGCAGTTACAGTTAGTTTTGAAATTCCGTAAGTTTCTTCGAGAAAGCTCTGTGCCTTTGTTTACTTTTTTTTTGCTCGACTTGGCAGAGGGCACACGGAAAGAAAAATAATTTGTATGCCGTTCATAGATTCATTTCGCATTGTAAATAAATAATATTTATGATTTAAGGTCTTGCTTTTTATCGTTATGCTTTCCTAAATTAAGGGGTACCCAGAGCTCATGAGAATTTAGTCCTTTCGATCCACATTTCACCGGAGATTATTTTGGGACAAAACGAGAGGAGGCGAGCCTATCACCGTGTTAGTGCTCAAACCAGCGGTAAAATTACAAACATGCATTTACTTAGATAGATATTTTTTTACTTAAATCTTAACATCCATGTCCCGATTACGAAAATACTTCTTCAACTCAAAAATAATTTTCTCGGGATTAGAACTTGCAGCCCTTAGCCTCGTGGTCAGGCTCACTAACATCTTGGATATCTAAAAAAACCTAAAAACATCAAAATTTACATTTTATGAACAATAAAACACTGTTAGGTTTTGTTCGAAGAAGTTTTTGCTGTCACCCTTATTTGCAAAAACTTCGTCGACCAAAATGTAATATATGTATTTTAATATATATTCGAAAACACTATATTATATGTTAATTAACCCGCATTAGTAGGAAACAGAATTAGCAAATATGCAGGCATTTCACAGCATAGTGTTCAGTCAACTGTGTGACAGATTTAAATAAACCTAGCCTTCGCATTGCATAGTTTATTTTAACGCTGTATGTTGAGAATCGATAACCTAGATGGTGCTGACGCTACCTTCGAAGCTTAGTGTTACTGGTTGACGACCTCCAACACACCGGTTTTCATGGTGTCGCAAGCTCTGAGGTCTCAGGTTTCATTCCCAATTATGTCAATGTAGATAACACTTTTTTAAATTTTCTCATGTCTGAATGTTTATGGTACTTTCCTTGTTTCTGATTCCATAATACAAGTGCTTAAGCTGCTTACTTTGGGATCACGGCATGTATGTAATGTTATCCCTATCTATGTATTTATGTATCAGTGTATAGTTCGGGTACTTCTAAGGGAAAACATTTGTGTGATCAAACTAAATGCTCAATTTACCATTGGTTTCAATACTAAGACGGTAATAGGCTCGCCAACGGTTACGTTATCCCCAATAGGGTTCAGAAAAAGACAAGCGAAAAGGACGTAAATGTCTTGACCTCTATCCTCCCCCTGTATCTGAAAATTCTTTAATATATACATACCCTATGGTGTGGCCTATTAAAGTGTTGAGACCTGCAGTGGTCATAGGCCTCTCCCGTAAGAAGGATTTGCCATGATAACCACGCTTGGCAAGCGGATTGGCGATCGCAGCATCAGACACCTCGCACCTTAGACGCTGCAGTCCTGATTATTTTGCTATGATATTTTTAAAGATGTTATCCCGCCATCAATGAGTCGCCATAACGATGTTCAAGGCTGTTTACTTTAGTCGCCTCTTACGACACACACGGGAAGAAAGGGAATGCCAATATTCTTTTACCGTAACCACACGGTTACGTTGAGATATAAAAATGATTGTAGAAATAATCTTACTGGTAGTGATCTGATCTTTGAGGCGTTAAATTCTTTCTCTATTTAGTAAATTTTCTATTTAATAAGTCGCACAACATCTAACAAATAACTTATTTCTTCCTTCGTCTATATAGTCTAGTAATTTATGTACCATTTTTTCATTTTAGTTAGCAAATTTTTTTAATAATTGAAACACTTGAAACTTGAAACACAATAACATTGTACATAAAATTTTGACTAAAAGAGAGTTTGAATAAAATGGTTAATATTTATTACAGCGCTTTGTGACCGCATGCAGTTAATAGGAAACATTACGCACTATGAAAGTTTGAAATTGCATTCATTTTACAACGTACAAGCGAAAGCAGAATCGTTGCTTCTGGCCAGAGATAATTCTTGTTTTAAAAATATAAAACGAAACTGCATTGTTAAAAAATCAAATATACCGTAATGGTGTAAGGATAAAGACACCCACGAGAATAAAGGGGCTGCCTTTATTCCATAAAATCTTTAGAACGACTTCACACAATACTTAAAATACTATTGTCTATCGATATATTTATGTATTATTTATATTACCGTTAGTATTAAGTACATTTTCGGCATAGTCGGAATATATCGGAATCGCGGCATGTAAAGAAGTTGTCAGGCAGCAGGCTCGGTAAGGATGATTGATGCGATTACATAACCACGCAAGTTCTTTTAAACAAATATCTTCACGCCGATCCCAATACTGGGACAGACAGTATTCCAGGCAATTAAGTCCTTTCTAACTGCCTTACACCAAAGACATTTTTGGGACTACGTACTAGTGTATTCCATAATACAAGTGCTTAAGCTGCTTACTTTGGGATCACGGCATGTATGTAATGTTATCCCTATCTATTTATGTATCAGTGTATAGTTCGGGTACCTCTAAGGGAAAACATTTGTGTGATCAAACTAAATGCTCAATTTACCATTGGTTTCAATACTAAGACGGTAATAGGCTCGCCAACGGTTACGTTATCCCCAATAGGGTTCAGAAAAAGACAGGCGAAAAGGACGTAAATGTCTTGACCTCTATCCTCCCCCTGTATCTGAAAATTCTTTAATATGTACATACCCTATGGTGTGGCCTATTAAAGTGTTGAGACCTGCAGTGGTCATAGGCCTCTCCCGTAAGAAGGATTTGCCATGATAACCACGCTTGGCAAGCGGATTGGCGATCGCAGCATCAGACACCTCGCACCTTAGACGCTGCAGTCCTGATTATTTTGCTATGATACTTTTAAAGATGTTATCCCGCCATCAATGAGTCGCCATAACGATGTTCAAGGCTGTTTACTTTAGTCGCCTCTTACGACACACACGGGAAGAAAGGGAATGCCAATATTCTTTTACCGTAACCACACGGTTACGTTGAGATATAAAAATGATTGTAGAAATAATCTTACTGGTAGTGATCTGATCTTTGAGGCGTTAAATTCCTTCTCTATTTAGTAAATTTTCTATTTAATAAGTCGCACAACATCTAACAAATAACTTATTTCTTCCTTCGTCTATATAGTCTAGTAATTTATGTACCATTTTTTCATTTTAGTTAGCAAATTTTTTTAATAATTGAAACACTTGAAACTTGAAACACAATAACATTGTACATAAAATTTTGACTAAAAGAGAGTTTGAATAAAATGGTTAATATTTATTACAGCGCTTTGTGACCGCATGCAGTTAATAGGAAACATTACGCACTATGAAAGTTTGAAATTGCATTCATTTTACAACGTACAAGCGAAAGCAGAATCGTTGCTTCTGGGCAGAGATAATTCTTGTTTAAAAATATAAATTGTATGCATTGTTAAAAATAAAATATACCGTAATGGTGTAGGATAAGACACCCACGAGAATAAAGGGGCGTGCCCTTTATTCCCGTAGGTGTCTTTAGAGGCGACTACACGAAAAGCCTTAAAATACTATTGTCTATCGATATATTTATGTATTATTTATATTACCGTTAGTATTAAGTACATTTTCGGCATAGTCGGAATATATCGGAATCGCGGCATGTAAAGAAGTTGTCAGGCAGCAGGCTCGGTAAGGATGATTGATGCGATTACATAACCACGCAAGTTCTTTTAAACAAATATCTTCACGCCGATCCCAATACTGGGACAGACAGTATTCCAGGCAATTAAGTCCTTTCTAACTGCCTTACACCAAAGACATTTTTGGGACTACGTACTAGTGTATTCCATAATACAAGTGCTTAAGCTGCTTACTTTGGGATCACGGCATGTATGTAATGTTATCCCTATCTATGTATTTATGTATCAGTGTATAGTTCGGGTACTTCTAAGGGAAAACATTTGTGTGATCAAACTAAATGCTCAATTTACCATTGGTTTCAATACTAAGACGGTAATAGGCTCGCCAACGGTTACGTTATCCCCAATAGGGTTCAGAAAAAGACAAGCGAAAAGGACGTAAATGTCTTGACCTCTATCCTCCCCCTGTATCTGAAAATTCTTTAATATATACATACCCTATGGTGTGGCCTATTAAAGTGTTGAGACCTGCAGTGGTCATAGGCCTCCTGTAAGAAGGATTTGCCATGATAACCACGCTTGGCAAGCGGATTGGCGATCGCAGCATCAGACACCTCGCACCTTAGACGCTGCAGTCCTGATTATTTTGCTATGATACTTTTAAAGATGTTATCCCGCCATCAATGAGTCGCCATAACGATGTTCAAGGCTGTTTACTTTAGTCGCCTCTTACGACACACACGGGAAGAAAGGGAATGCCAATATTCTTTTACCGTAACCACACGGTTACGTTGAGATATAAAAATGATTGTAGAAATAATCTTACTGGTAGTGATCTGATCTTTGAGGCGTTAAATTCTTTCTCTATTTAGTAAATTTTCTATTTAATAAGTCGCACAACATCTAACAAATAACTTATTTCTTCCTTCGTCTATATAGTCTAGTAATTTATGTACCATTTTTTCATTTTAGTTAGCAAATTTTTTTAATAATTGAAACACTTGAAACTTGAAACACAATAACATTGTACATAAAATTTTGACTAAAAGAGAGTTTGAATAAAATGGTTAATATTTATTACAGCGCTTTGTGACCGCATGCAGTTAATAGGAAACATTACGCACTATGAAAGTTTGAAATTGCATTCATTTTTACAACGTACAAGCGAAAGCAGAATCGTTGCTTCTGGCCAGAGATAATTCTTGTTTTAAAAATATAAAACGAAACTGCATTGTTAAAAAATCAAATATACCGTAATGGTGTAAGGATAAAGACACCCACGAGAATAAAGGGGGGTGCCCTTTATTCCCGTAGGTGTCTTTAGAGGCGACTACACGAAAAGCCTTAAAATACTATTGTCTATCGATATATTTATGTATTATTTATATTACCGTTAGTATTAAGTACATTTTCGGCATAGTCGGAATATATCGGAATCGCGGCATGTAAAGAAGTTGTCAGGCAGCAGGCTCGGTAAGGATGATTGATGCGATTACATAACCACGCAAGTTCTTTTAAACAAATATCTTCACGCCGATCCCAATACTGGGACAGACAGTATTCCAGGCAATTAAGTCCTTTCTAACTGCCTTACACCAAAGACATTTTGGGACTGAGTTGTAGTTCAGGACGAGACAGGCTCACCACCAGTCGGTGGTGAGCCTGTCGCCGTCTTTATGTTCAAGCCGACGCTAAAATCGGTCATAAGTTTTGAAAACACCCACGACCCTACCACCTAGGCATCGAACTCGGAACTTCATCACCCAACCATTCAGGTATCGTGTCCGTTACAGATGTTTACTATTAGTAAAAGATTCAGTTGCTCCATTACATATACAGACTTTATACACACGCACATCACGCTGTTAAAAAATGAAAGTATAATCATTTTTTTAACAGCGTGATGTCGACTCTCAGATAAGGTTGAAAGGTGGCTAACCAGAACGATTTAAAGAATTTAAACTTGTAGGTACAGTATATATCTATCGTCATAATTCCAACTGTATAAATTGACTTCTAGTGTTTTATATATCTAGACATAAAATACCTTTAGCTCTTTTGGCATTATAAATAATTCAGGCATTATTGCTCTTAAATTAAGCCAAATCCCTTGCCTTGATTATTTCAACTTCTAGTTAATTACCAGTTTCATCTTCCTTCCATGTAAATAGGTACTCTATCACGAAATAGTTTTTGTAGAGATTATCTACTCATTCATCAACATCATCATAATAGCCTATAAAAAGTCCATTGCTTAACAAAGGCCTCCCCCAAAGGTCTACTACCCTTTACAAACAAAAAACAAAGTTATAATTTTAGAATAGATTAAACTTCACGCCCAAAAGAAGGTCTATTTCTGAATATGGCCTATATCGTAAAGTATATTTATGATAATTACTTAATTCACTAAATGAATTGACAATCACACATGTCGCCGTTTCGCTTTACTTTATCTTTGGTTGATGGTTATTCCGACATCAGTGTCAGTGAATTTTTATTCCAAAATACCAACTGTTAATTCAGTTAAAACTGCCACGTCTACGTTTTATATGTACAAAATGGTACATAATTTGCGAAAAATTAAGAAAAATAAAACATTAATTTTTGTATAACGATGCTGGCAGCTAATAAAGTTATGGATCATCAACACAAAGAAGTAAAAAAAAAGAAAACAGGTCACCTCAGATAGGTAGGGACATCGCATGATGTATTGCTCTGAATTTTTTATCACGACTCATGAGTTGCGTGGCTAAAAAATTAAATACACTGACGCGTAAATATTACGATATGCTTCGTACACACAAGATAACAATTTACCTTACTGATCCCAAAATCACTTTTACAATTTGTTCCATAGTTTTGTATTACTAGCCTTACTAGCCAACTGTCGCAATTTCGTCTAACGTACTTAATTAACAGTATTAAATTTTAAAAAGTTGGACAGAATCTGCGCAAATTATTAGCGCAACACTCCGCATGCATTTTGCATTCTCTTTGTTTTTTGGTGTACAATAAAGAGTATTCCTTCTATCTGTAAAGGATTCTAGACAAGAAGAAGTTCGAATAATCTATCTATATGTAATAAGAGAAAATGTGAGATAAGAGAAATCACGAGATTTCTAAAAAAACACCTAGTGATTAAAAATTTTGCATAATCTTACGCATTTGCTTCGGTGGAAGGTGGGACGAAAGTGCTTAAATGTATAGACCCCTGTTTACCCCTGTATTGGGAGCGTGATTATATTTTAAGACATTTCGCGATGTAGACGCGCGCTAATAATTTGCGCAGATTCTGTCCAACTTTTTTAAAATTTAATACTGTTAATTAAGTACGTTAGACGAAATTGCGACAGTTGGCTAGTAAGGCTAGTAATACAAAACTATGGAACAAATTGTAAAAGTGATTTTGGGATCAGTAAGGTAAATTGTTATCTTGTGTGTACGAAGCATATCGTAATATTTACGCGTCAGTGTATTTAATTATTTAGCCACGCAACTCATGAGTCGTGATAAAAAATTCAGAGCAATACATCATGCGATGTCCCTACCTATCTGAGGTGACCTGTTTTCTTTTTTTTTTACTTCTTTGTGTTGATGATCCATAACTTTATTAGCTGCCAGCATCGTTATACAAAAATTAATGTTTTATTTTTCTTAATTTTTCGCAAATTATGTACCATTTTGTACATATAAAACGTAGACGTGGCAGTTTTAACTGAATTAACAGTTGGTATTTTGGAATAAAAATTCACTGACACTGATGTCGGAATAACCATCAACCAAAGATAAAGTAAAGCGAAACGGCGACATGTGTGATTGTCAATTCATTTAGTGAATTAAGTAATTATCATAAATATACTTTACGATATAGGCCATATTCAGAAATAGACCTTCTTTTGGGCGTGAAGTTTAATCTATTCTAAAATTATAACTTTGTTTTTTGTTTGTAAAGGGTAGTAGACCTTTGGGGGAGGCCTTTGTTAAGCAATGGACTTTTTATAGGCTATTATGATGATGTTGATGAATGAGTAGATAATCTCTACAAAAACTATTTCGTGATAGAGTACCTATTTACATGGAAGGAAGATGAAACTGGTAATTAACTAGAAGTTGAAATAATCAAGGCAAGGGATTTGGCTTAATTTAAGAGCAATAATGCCTGAATTATTTATAATGCCAAAAGAGCTAAAGGTATTTTATGTCTAGATATATAAAACACTAGAAGTCAATTTATACAGTTGGAATTATGACGATAGATATATACTGTACCTACAAGTTTAAATTCTTTAAATCGTTCTGGTTAGCCACCTTTCAACCTTATCTGAGAGTCGACATCACGCTGTTAAAAAAATGATTATACTTTCATTTTTTAACAGCGTGATGTGCGTGTGTATAAAGTCTGTATATGTAATGGAGCAACTGAATCTTTTACTAATAGTAAACATCTGTAACGGACACGATACCTGAATGGTTGGGTGATGAAGTTCCGAGTTCGATGCCTAGGTGGTAGGGTCGTGGGTGTTTTCAAAACTTATGATCGATTTTAGCGTCGGCTTGAACATAAAGACGGCGACAGGCTCACCACCGACTGGTGGTGAGCCTGTCGCCGTCTAGTACGTAGTCCCAAAAATGTCTTTGGTGTAAGGCAGTTAGAAAGGACTTAATTGCCTGGAATACTGTCTGTCCCAGTATTGGGATCGGCGTGAAGATATTTGTTTAAAAGAACTTGCGTGGTTATGTAATCGCATCAATCATCCTTACCGAGCCTGCTGCCTGACAACTTCTTTACATGCCGCGATACACTTTTTTTTTAATTTAGATACGTAAAATGATAGTAGTACAAAGAGCGTTTTAACAGTTGAAAGCTATTAGCCAGACAACATTTGAATGGATAGGATTAAACTAGAAAAATCTAGTTTGGACTAGTTTTGGTGACTTAAAACTAATTTACTTTATATATTCATTATTATATTTTGTAATGTAACTACATGTAATAAATAAATAGAATCACATATATCATATATGCATCTACGTACCTGTTGACGACTTCCATGGACGAGTAGCGAACACACTGGTTTTCAAGTTTTTCTCTCTGAGTTAAGCCTGAGGACGGGAATCGATATAATATAATTCTTTTTATAGAAAAGGGAGGCAAACGAGCAGGTGGCTCACGTGATGGTAAGTGATTACCGCCGCCCATGAACACCCGCAATACCAGAGACATTGCAGATGCGTTGCCGGCCTTAGAGTGCCTGCCCCCCCCCCCAAGTTGGGGGAGGGGGTGTGTGAGCCTCCGGTTTCCTGCACTCACCAGACGAAACGCAGAAGTTTGTTTAACTTCTACTTCATGCCGGTATACTGTGAGGTCTGGTACTTTCCCGGTCGAACCCGACCCACTGTTAAATTAATATATTAATGACATTAATTCCTAGGTATGAGATATTCGCTCCCAATATATAATATAACATCACATTTGTATAAAGTATTATATTACAAAAATAAAGAATGACCAAAAAAGAGGATACCTACAGAGTTTCTTTCGCCTGTTTCTTTTCTGTTAGAGGGACCCCATTACGAAACAGTGATAGATTTTTGTCAGTTTTTAATCTTCCAGAGATTAACAAATGACGATCGATAAACGAATGCACATTCTAATATACATAAATAAATAAATAATTTCACGCAATTCCCAATACAGGGGTAGACAGAGGTCTAGTTTAGACAATTAAGTCCCTTCGACCCACCTTCCACCGAAGATATTTTCGGGACAACGTGACAGGTGGTGAGCCCGTCGCCGTCCATGACCAAGCCAACGATATAATTCGTACATAAGTTTTTGAGAAACCCATTGGTACGAGCCTGCCACCTGGGGATCGAACTCGGGTCTTTCGACTCGAAATTCCGACCACCCAACCACACGGCCATCATGACTTTTTTTATAATATTTTTTATTATTCTAATATCGGTGAATAAATGATTTGACTTTATACACACAATACTCAATTATCAATAATAATCCTAAATTAAATAACTAAGGGAGTAAAAATTACAAAACTATCATAAATCATTGTATACAGCTTGCCCGTAAGGGTTAACAATGCTGAAAATATTTTCATATTAGCTGAAGACAATAAAAAGGTAAATACGCTTAACGAGATAAGCTATTCTTATTACACACACAGAAATACCGGTGGGCAGTTTATCATTTGCGAACTGATGGCAAATACTACAAAGCAAATGGTAAGTTCATCATCAAAACGGTCTGCAGGACATTGATCTCTCCCATAACTAAGAGTTTGCTATATATAATCCCATCACAGTACAAGACACCACGCACCTAGGACGCTGCTAACCGTCATTTTGGAGATGTTCATCGTAGATGATAGCACATTCAAGACTTTTCTGTTAGTCAGTTAATTGTATTAGTCTTACACCGATTCTTCGATTATTTCTTAGCATTTGATTCCACGGAAATAAAGTCACGGTCAACAGACAGGAAAAACATAAGTGCCAGGCTGCCAAATTTGATATTTAAAATGCTATGCTTTTATATGAAACCCCCCATCCTTAAAATTTTCCTTTAAAATGTCATCCTTAAAATTCAATAACAAAGTACTTTAACTACTTAGTATGGGATCAGAGCAATCTTTGTGATGATGTCACTAGCTATGTAGTTTTGAATGTATGTAAGAAGGATACGTACACTTGGACCTACATTATAAAGAAAAATATAATGTCCATAGTATATATGACCTGGGTTAAAAATATTCATTTTAAAAACACAAATATTAGTACAGTATGCAATGCCCTTTCTTCCCGAAATGTCTATGTCCTGAAGTGAACTTTAACAGGCTGATATGTATATATGTATGTATGTATGCAATACCAGTTATTACACTCCATAGAGTAAGTCGTTCATGGGATGGTGTGTACTTATTTATTTGTTATTTATTCTACTACGGCCAATCAAACGACGTCAAAATATTTAAAGTTTATTTGCATCGAAGTGTGCTATATGTTTATGAAATTCAATAGTAACAAACTCGAAATAGCATCAACAAAGAAATCGAATTGGAAAAGTGCTGAATATTTTCCGCAGTGTAAGTTGTGGGCGACAGCTGACACTCGCTGACACTCGATGTCGCAAATACATTGGCATCCCGACACCTTAAGGTATTACGTGTTACTTTAAGCGATAGAAAATCTCGAAATGTAATGCAGTAAATCTTATAGGAATAGTTATAAAGAAATATTCCTATATAGATTTATGTGTATAAATATTGTAAACACCAAAGACTGGGGTAGACAGAGGTCTATACAATATAGACAAAGTCCTTTCGACCCACCATTCACCGAACATATTTTTTTGGAACAACGCCGCTCTTGATCTTGTCGCCGACTTTATATCCATGCCAATGATGTAAATGGTACATAGATTTTGTTGGGTGGTCGGAATTTCGAGTCAAGAGAACCGATTTTTTCCGAGGTTTTTCAAAAACTTAATTACGAATTATATCGTTGGCTTGAACATAAAGACGGCGACGGGCTCACTGCCTGTCCCGTTGTCCCGAAATTACCTTCGGTGGAAGGAGGGCCGAATGGACTAAATTGTCTAGACTAGACCTCTGTCTAACCGTGTATTGGGAATTGCGAGAAGATATATTATTATTATTATTATCTAAGTTTTGAAAAACCCATTGGTACGAGCCAACTGGGGATCGAACTCGGGTCTCTTGTCTTGAATTCCAGTCACCCAACTATTCGGCTATCGTGACTTTCTGTATATATGACTTCATGCATTTTTTGTCTTTTTATGGATAATTTATTGTTAAACTTTCCTACTACTGTAATTTATTCCGAAAGCAAATTTCATAACAACGACTTTCATCGAGGCAATGTTTAGAAATAACCACCGAAGCTCGGTTTGCATATAAATTTAAATTTAACTGAACAGAATATACAGCTGGTTCTCAAGGAGAGACAGATTCTTTGAGTCGTGATTTAGAAAATAAAATTAACGCTAACGTTTTTATTTTAGTTGTTGTAAAAAAAAATTAAGTCCCTTTGACCCTCCTTTCACCGAAGATATTTTCGGTAAACGTGACAGTTGGTGAGCCCGTCGCCGTCTTTATGTCCAAGCCAACGATATAATTTGTACGTAAGTTTTTGAAAAACCCATAGGTACGAGCCTGTTATCTGGAGATCGAACTCGGGTCTCTCGACTCAAAAATTCTTGTCGAGAATTCTTAGTTGTTTTTATAATCAACCAAGAATACCGGATTTTAAATTATATACTTAAAGGTAATGCTGCAACTAGAGCTGAAGCGCTTACCTTAAAAAGAATACTTTGAGTAAGCCTCAAACTTTCTTTAATTATCAGTACTAAATTCAAAAAACCTTTCACCCTCGTCATGTTATTCAAAAAAAATTATTTTATAATTTTACTAGCTTCTGCCTGCGACTACGTCCGCGTGATGAAAAAAGTAGATTATATCTTACGTAAACCTGGAGAAGGCTATGCTACTAAAACAATTTCAATAACTCATTCCATAAACTAATTTCTTACTTGGTAGTAACTAAGTTTATAGTTAAAGAAGAGTCACGATAGCCGAGTGGTTGGGTGGTCGGAATTTCGAGTGAAGAGACCCGAGTTCAATCCCCAGGTGGCAGGCTCGTACTAATGGGTTTTGTCAAAAACTTATGTACGAATTATATCGTTGGCTTGAACGTAAAGAAGGCGACGGACTCACCACCTGTCACGTCGTCCCGAAAATATCTTCGGTGGAAGGTGGTTCAAAGGGACTTAATTTTTTTTTACAACACTAACAACAAATCATTTATTTACTCCCACATTAGTTCTTAACTTTTAATTACTTAAGTGATAAGTATAAATTCTAAAACCTTACTTATTGAGAGTCTGGTGTCTGGTGTAAGTTCAGAAAACTTGAGTTACAGGTCACCAGGGCTCCCTCCCGGACAGAAGGGCATACGGTTCCCTTTCTACGCTTGTCCTTTGTTTTATTTGGATCGTATTTGTGCTTTCTGAATAAGGTGTGTAATATAAAGGTTTGGCGAACAGTTAATACTTCCTAGTATTGATATAGATCAATGGTCGGAAAGCGAAATGGGAGACCACCCCCAACTTTGAGGATTGCACGTTGAGCTCTTTCTGGTACTGAATGCTATATAGCATTCAGTACCAAATAGAATCTTCTTCGTTTTGTCAACATTAAGTGTCAGCAAGTTAACTTGTAACCAATGTCAAACCATATTAAATCTAATCTAAGCTGTTTCAAACGTTTCGTCCCAAGTACTTCCTCTGAAGAAAAGTGCTGTATCGTCAGCGAAGGTAAGAATTTTGCCATCCCGGAGTTGTAGTTGGCACAAATCATTTATAAAAACCAAGAACAGTGCTCTATCATTACTCTTTGTTTTCTACACTTTAAATAGCCTACAAACATGGGGGTTATTGTAGAAGCGTGCTCGTCGCGACCTCTGCCAGCCCTTTTCAGGGCTGCAATTCTACACAGCTGCGCACCCATGCCAACGAGGGTTAGGGCGTCCCCCCAAGGCGACGCACACCAGTTCGTCCCCGTTGGTGTGAAATGCAGCGCGCAAAGCGGCGATGGGGACCGCCACCCGTCACGCACAGCCCGACACGGCGGAAGGTGGAGGACGGAGTGCAGAGTTGGCACGTGGAATGATAGAGGAGGCATGAGAGATAAGACGAATGAGTTGATTGAAATAATGAAAGAAAGAGAATTAGATGTCGTGTGTTTGTCGGAGACCAAGCGGAAGGGCAGTGGTACTGAAGAGCTCCCTGGCGGGGCGTTAGCTCTATGGTCCGGAGTCCCGGAGAGCGAGAGCGCCTGCCAGGGAGTGGGGGTGCTGCTGTCGTCTCGATTGGTCGATGTTATGACTGAATATAAGGTTGTGAACTCGAGACTTCTCTGGGTTCGCTTTAAATTGGGACTGACGAAGTTATTCCTTTTGGCTGTTTATGCGCCGGTGGCTTCGTCGTCCAGAGCTGAGCTGGAGGAGTTTTGGGAGAATGTAAGAAAAGTTCTAGACTTGGTTACAGGAAACGAAAGAATTGTTGTATGTGG
Organism: Sericinus montela; assembly: GCA_029286605.1. Lineage (NCBI taxonomy): Eukaryota > Metazoa > Arthropoda > Insecta > Lepidoptera > Papilionidae > Sericinus > Sericinus montela. Next base: position 505,120 of record JAGSMR010000070.1, on the reverse strand, counting down.
TGATTTGAATGGATGGGTTGGTACCGCTCGGCCAGGGTACGAGTCGGTGCTTGGAATGTTTGGCGATAAAAGGGTTAACGATGCTGGCAAGCTTATACTGGCTGTATGCAAGGAAAACGGTCTTCTTGTGACAAACACTATGTTTAGTCACAAGAAAATCCATATGTATACTAGAAAAAGAGAGAATGAGAGAAGTATGATCGATTTATTCCTGGTGGATGACCGACTGCGAAAACAGGTGATGGATACGCGGGTGTTCCGAGGTGCTGACCTGGGAACGGATCACTACCTAGTGATTACTAGATTTAGGGGTCTGTTCGCGGGTTGGCGCCACCGGACGGCGATACCAGAACCACAGTCGGTCGGTAGCATCCGTAGATGGAAGCTTCAGGAAGCGGACACTAGGAATAAATATCAAGCAAGGGTAGCCGAAAAGCTGGACAGCATTGGTGTTAGGAAAGAATGTGTGGAAGAAATATGGCAGAGCCTTAGAGATGGAATGGTTAGTGCAGCGGAAGACGTGTGTGGAACTGTGAAAAGAGGTAGTAGTAAAAAGGGTGATGCATGGTGGAATGACTTGGCCTCTAGTAATGATAAGGATATGAGAGAGAAGAGGAAAGAAAGATATAAGCTCCAGAAAGTTCACACGAAAGCATTGATTGAGGAAGTGCGTGAAAGGAGTAGAATGGAAGCGGACGAAAGGTTGTCGCACAACTTCAAGGAGAACTCCAAACTCTTCTGGAAAGAGGTTGGAAGGACCCGGAGTGGTGCGACAGCCTTAAGAATGAATAAAGTGCTTTCGGGAACCAATGACGTCCTCTCAGAAAAATCGGACGTCATGCAGCGATGGAGCGAATTTTATAGTGAGAGTATGCGTGTGATGATCTTAGTGAGGGATCCGGGGGTGACGCCGTGACTGGTACGCCAGACTCGGACCTCGATGACACTGAGGTCATCAGTATGAAAGAGATTGAATGTGCGATTAGAAGTTTGAAATGTGGTAAGGCTGCGGGACTAGACAGAGTTACTGCTGAAATGGTCAAGTATGGTGGGCCACGCGTCTGGGACAGCTTTCATCTGCTGTGCAATTTGTGCTGGCGAACGGGGGCTGTTCCGGATGATTGGCGATCCGCGGTCATTGTGCCTTTATATAAAGATAAAGGTTCACATTATGACTGCGGGTGCTATCGGGCGATCAGCTTGACCAGTTTAGGAAGTAAAGTTTACTCGAAGGTTTTGACACGTAGGATGCAAGATAAATCGGAAAGATTTCTATGGGAGGCACAATGCGGATTTAGACCTGGAAGAGGATGCACGGATCAAATGTTTTCTCTCCGCATGATCACGGAGAAGCTTCTGGCTGCTAACCAGAAGATTTTCTGTGCTTTTGTGGATCTTGAGAAAGCATTTGATAAGGTTGTAAGGAAGAAAATGTGGGAACTGTTGCCGGGGTATGGTGTGGATGGTCGATTGCTAAGGGCTGTGCAGTCACTTTACTGTGACTGTAAAGCCTGTGTGCGGGTAGGGCATGACCTGTCACCCATGTTTAGCGTCCAAACGGGCGTAAAACAGGGTTGTGTCATGTCTTCCTGGCTATTCATACTGTATCTCGACAGCTGTTTACAGAAGCTGAAAGATAGCTGTTTGGGTGTGAAATTGGGTGACATAAAAGTAAATTGTCTGCTTTATGCTGATGATGCAGTGCTTATAGCACCATCAGAGGCAGAACTGCAGGCATTAGTCACGTGTATGAAAGAAGAATGTGAAATTAATGGTCTCCGTTTGAATGCTAATAAAACGAAAGGTTCTGGTATTTGAAAGGGACGAAGAAAGAACGAAGTGCGAAATTTGGGTAAATCAGGAATGTCTAGAACAGGTGAATGAAATTGTATACTTGGGGAGTGCGTTTAGCCGGGATGGAAGATGTGATTTAGATGTGGACAGGCGTGTCGCTGCCGGGAACAAAGTCAATGGTGCCCCGACTGCGTTAATCAAAAGGCAAGGCGTTGTGAAAAGTGCACGCCTTGCAATACATAACGCAGTGTTGGTACCGACTTTGTTATATGGCAGCGAAACCTGGGTATGCCAGAAGAAGCATAAAAGCAGGTTGAATGCAGTGGAGATGCGATCTCTTCGTAAAATGTACGGCCTTACCATGGCCGACCGAAAGCCAAACGAAGAGATTCGCAATATGGCAGGTTTGAAAGATGACCTTGTCTCAAAAATGGATAAGGGCGTGCTTCGATGGTTTGGGCACGTTGAGCGAATGAGTGAAGACCGAATGGTGAAGAAAATATATAGCGCGAAAGTTAATATTAAAAGGTGTCGAGGTAGACCGAGATTAACTTTCTAAGACCATGTGAGCAAATTGCTCGAAGAGAGGAGGGTCAAGAGTACTCGGATACCTAGACGTGCATGTATGAAGAAGATGATGAATCTGAAAGAAGCGAAAGAAGTATGTAGGGATCGTGACACTTTGCGATCTGTTCTCTCTGGCTACCCCGTCAGGGATTGTGCGTGAAGATAAAACAGTTTCAAGGGTATACCTCTAACTCCCATTTTTCCAGCTTGATAAGGTGAGAAATTGAGACCGTGTCAAAGGCTTTCGCCAACTCTAAGAAGATTGTAACACTTTTCTGTTTTTCATACAAAGTTGTGATGACAGAGGTGACAAGTTCATGTAGGGCGGCGTTGGTTGATATGCCTCGTCGAAAGCCAAATTGGGCTGGTGAGAGGAGGTGATTAGACTCGAGGTAATTAACGAGACCAGGGTTCATGATGCGCTCCAATATCTTAGACATAGCGGGTAAAATGGATATAGGCATGTAGTTGTTGACACGATCCTTTTCACCACACTTATAAATTGGCTTAATGACAGCGATTTTAAAGGCCGCCGGAAATACTCCTGTATTTAACGCCAAATTGCATATATACGTAATAGAAGTAATGAGATGATGTAAATATCTCTTAATAATTCTAGTAGAGATATGGTCAACTCCTACTGCACATTTATCTTTTAAAGAATGAATAATATTAAAGATCTCATTTTCGTCATGTGGCATCAGTCTTAGCGAATTTATTGGAATAGGATATATTGAACCTATTTAATGAATTAGGCAATAGGTTTTAAAAGAATTGTGCAATATGTTTTCGCTAGGCTGATTGATCCGTTCCACTAATTTTTTACCCACATAAGTCTGACCTTGTGACTTTGTCGAGAGTAAACAAGATGGTTTGTCTGGTACTTTCTGTTACTTTACTGCACCACAAATTTTTTAATGACTTCCCAAAGCTTTTTTTATTATTTTTAGCATTTTCTATTTCTTGTTTTTCATAGTCTCTTTTAGCCCTTTTTAACCTTGTGTTGCCTAGACTAGACCGCTTTCTACCCCTGTATTAGGAATTGCGAGAAGATATTTATTTATTAAAAGTTAGTTTATGGGTATGGGTGTCTTAATGGTATAAGACAGCCATATTAGTAACAAATTAGGTTGTCTTATAGGAATAAGACAACGTATAGCAAAAACTGTTATTCTGAAACTAACAAAATAGGCAAGCTGGCTCACAGCAAGTAGAAATTATTTCGATTCTGTTCGTGATACTTGCCGTAATATTATGGCCAAATTACGCAATATCTTCATAATTTGCCGCCTATGTGTAATTCTGATGTTTAAACCTGTATTACTGTAAAGTTGTATAAAAACTCGTTCAAAAGTATTTATTTACATGAAAGAGTAACGAACGTCCTTCCATCCTCACAAACATACGCGTTTATAATATTTGTAGCAGTAGTAGCAATTAGTAGGATCCTAGTTTTTTTATTGCCCTAAATTTTTTTAATAGATCGAGATCTAAGATAAAAAGATTTTATGTCACAAGTCAGAAAATACCGAGAATAATACATTCAAAAAGTTTGTGTCTACACCATGTCATGAATAACAAGATGACCAAAAAAGTTTGAAAACAATAAAACATTTATTTCACTTAATTTTTTGTGTTATTGGAAATAAGAAAGTTTTTGGCGGTGTAAAAGTAAAAAAGATGTATAGTGTTGGTTTAAGTACGAAAAGAGTTTTTATTATTATTGTTATCATATTTAATATACTGGCTCAATATTTAAAAAAAAAACTTTGTTTACAGTAATGATATTACAAATTATTTTTATAATACTAAGTATCTAAAAACTTCATTTAGAGTGCAGCCATACTCCTTCTGGCATGGAAGCTGTATTTCTATGTTGAAAAGCTAGACTTATCCGTTGAGCGAGAAAAGAACCAACCTTTTTACCTCCAGCGGCTTCGACCAGTTGCGGATTTAATTATTTTAGAAACTGCATCGCAAGAGGAACCTATGGACTGATCTTCTCTTCGGCAAATGGAACAAATACATAGTCTCCTTTCAAATTTGCATATACTTGACGTATAAAAAAAAGGAATTCAATAATAGTAAGATTTTTAGTAGACAAAGAACTATGTAATTAAGCCCTTTCGATCCGCATTTGACCAAAGCTTATTTGGGACGTGACAGTCGACGAAAATAGCGTCGTCTTAGTGTCCAATCCAAATAATATTAATATAAAAAGACAATAAATATTATTTAATAATAAGGTAACGATTCTACATTTTCTTCTTTAGGCTCCATTTTTCTAAGCCATTATCGTTCATCCACCTGTCTCACGATGAATTTGTTTCTTTTTGTCGTAATTTTGGATTCTTATTCAACATATATGTCACCCGATAGCCAAGTTAGCCTAGGTATAGAATAGGCCCTAGGCCCCGAATAGAGAGGGTGGCGGGTGCTATGCATAGATTGCTGCCCAGTTTAGGGGGACCGGGTGAAGAAGTTCGCCGCCTCTATGCTGGAGTCGTCCGATCCATAGCCCTTTATGGGGCGCCGGTGTGGGCGAAAAGGCTAGCCATCCGCCGATGTAGAACCAAAATCTACAGTGTGCAACGACGGATGGCCATACGGATTGTGCGAGGATACCGCACGATATCCTTCGAGGCGGCAAATCGCTTTCCGTCCTTGGATATATTGGCGGAAATGGATGCACGGGTGTATAACCGAATACGCATCCTCTGCTAGGGTGGTGATAGCGAGCCAGTAGAGGCGTTCGAGGTCATTAAGCGGCAGGAACGTCACAATGCCTTCGAGACGTGGCGTGCTCGGCTCAGTAAAGAGCGACATGCGCGCAGACGCGTTGTCGAGGCTTTCCTGCCAGTCTTCGATGCCTGGCTCCAGCGACGGAGTGGAAGACTAACCTACAGACTTACACAGGTACTTACGTGAGGTGATGATGAACTGCTTCCATTGTAGTGGAACGGTCCAGGACTATGCATCGCATACCCTCGGGGTTTGCCCAGCATGGGAAGCGGGGCGGGGTATCCTGGTGAGCCGCATTGGACGAAACCTCTCCCTGCCACCAGTCGTGTCGGCGATGCTGAGCGGGGATTCGGCATGGAGAGCCATAGCCGCCTTCTGTGAGACCGTGATGGCCCAGAAGGAGGCTGCTGAACGGGATCGAGAGAGGACAGATCCCGCTCGGAGACGGGGCCATCGAGGTGCAGTTGTGCCTCGTCACGGCCCTCCTAACTATGGTGTTCCCCTACCAGAATCGGGGCCTCAGAAGTCGCGGGCGCCCGGGGCGCGAGCTCCGAGTGCTTATTAAAGCGACTCTGAGGAGAGAAGTGGCTCGACGTGGTCACGAGCCACTGTGGTAGCACCGCGGGGATTCTGGGGGCAACGTTATTGCTCCCGGAAGGGGCTATCTTAGCCAAGCGTAAGAGGGGCCACGGTTGCGTTACAAACGGAGATCCCGTGACCCTTCCTCAACGCTGATGGTGACCACCGTGGGGTTTTAGTCGGTGGGAGTCCGACATAACCCAGCCTTCTTCCGAAGACTGGGTATCCATAATGGATTTCCTCACGTTAAAAAAAAAGGTAGGGTAAATAAGGTCACTAACCCTGCCTTCGAAACTAAGGGTTGCGAGTCCGAATCCTGTTTTGGGCAAATATTTGTGTGTTAAATATTTATGTTTGTACTCTAGTCGAGGACGTTTATAATTTTCAAATAAAGCCTATTTGAAAGCACTGTCATTCTATACCATAATATTGCTATCCCTTACAGAGATCTAGACTTAATTATCTAGACCTCTTTCTGCACCTCGTTTAAATTTCATTTGTAATAAAATATCTTACCGCCATTCCCAATACTGGGGATGTTTTTGGGACAACGCGACAGGTGGTGAGCCAGTCTTTGTCTTTTTCCCAAGTCAACTATATATAAATCGCTGATAAGTCTTTATAAAAAACCCATTGGTATGCCTTGGAATCAAACTAGGGTAACTGGATTTGAAGCCCGATCACCCTATCACTTGGCTATCGTGACTGTAAATGTACAATAGTCGTAAAGATACGTATCTTAACATAATTTTGACGTTGCCATTGGAGAACCTTGTTTGCAACGGATGTCAGTTCATTGTTGACAAGCATTGACACTTTAGCTGGCTGACTCTTACTTATATGTCGGATATAGCTTAGTTTTGCTGCATGATTTTTTTTTGATACTACATTGCTGAACTACACTACAAATTAACTACAAATACCAATCGCGGCCCTTTACGGTGCGCATGCGCGTTGAGAGTCTGAACTTCTTCACATTGCCTGCACTGAATGACCAAATTTTGAAAGAAAGAAAGAAAGAAAGAAAGAAAATTTATTTGTTGCCTCTTTTACCGGAACAAAAAAAACATTACTGAAATCACAGATGTACAAAAAGAAAAAAAAATCAATTAAAAAACTAAATGAGTGTGACAATAAAATAAGAGTGCCTTAACTAAAAAAAAAACATACAAATTAACAATAATAAAATTAAAGAAAAAAAATAATTTTTAAACAAAGAATATTACATTAGCGACATTCCAGTACAGCAACAAAAGGGTCTGCGCTCAGTATAAGTTGCGGGTGGACACAACACTGATTTTCAGCGCAGCCCGTCAAACAAAATTGGACAGGTAGTACCCGAACATTAAAATATTAATTGTGAACATTAAAATAATTGTGACAAAAATGATGACAAAAATAATGACACATCATACCCAAAAAAAAAAAAAAAATTCACACACATCACAAAAAAACAATTTCGCTTCTGAAGTTTATTTTTAATATGAATTGGAATAAAGTCACTATAGTCGAGTGGTTGGGTGGTCGGAATTACGAGTCAAGAGACCCGAGTTCGATCCCCAGGTGGCAGGCTCGTACCAATAGGTTTTTCAAAACATTATGTACGAATTATATCGTTGGCTTGGACATAAATACGGCGACGGGCTCACCACCTGTCACGTTGTCCAGAAAATATCTTCGGTGGGAGGAGGGACAAAGAGACTGTATAGGGAATTGCGTGAAGATATTTATATTTATTTTATTTATAATTGGAATAAAAAGTCTTGGTTTCGATCCCGACGAGAAGGGGTTTTGCCCATTGGAAGGTTATTTCACGATATCACAAAAGTATTCTGGTATAATTCGTGAATGGCCTGGAAATTTTTTTTCTTTAAATCTTCAAGCATTTTCCAATACTGCGGTGAGAGTCAGAGGTCGCGGAAATTTAATCCTTTGGTTAATTTAGACTCGTACCACACAAGACTTTTTTTGGAACAACGTACGGGTGATGTGCCTGTCGCCGTCTTAATGTCCATGCTTGACAACACAAATCGTGTATAAGTCAATAAAACACTACAATTACTAAACTCACGTGATCGGAATTCGAGTCAAGAGACCCAAGTTTGACTCCTAGATCAAACTTGGGTTTTGGTCCAATGTTTTTTTTTTAAACTTATGTACGACTTATACAGTTGGTTTGGACATAAAGACGGCGGCGGATTCACAACCTGTACCAAAAATTGTCTTCGGTAGAAGGTGGGGCGAAAGGACATATAAGAAGATATATTTTACAGTTCATCTGAAAGCACTAAGTAAAAATTAAAAAACTCGATGAGGTACTTCAAGCGTAAGTCTACACAGTATTTCATAATCCTCCAAAAGAAGTAATGTACAAAGAGCTTACGCTTAATCCGCGATAAAATGACGTATTAAAAATTTTACGAACTCGAGTGAGGAAAATTAAAATTATTTTGTATATTTTTAACCGATTTCATTTAGTTACTTTACTGAAAATATCTATAGCATTAATTACCTCGTCGATGAAATGGAAGTTTACAAGCTCACGACCGTATTTATTAATACTGGGATGATATATAAATATTAAAGTCACGATAGCCGAGTAGTTGGGTGGTTGGAATCACAAGTCAAGAGACCCGAGTTCAATCCCCAAGTGGCAGGCTCATACCAATGGGTTGTTCAAAAACTAATGTACGAATTACATCGTTGGCTTGGACAAGACGGCGACGGGCTCACCACCTGTCACGTTGTCCCGAAAATATCTTCGGTGGGAGGAGGGACAAAGAGACTTAATTGTCTAGACTAGACCTATGCCTAGCCCTGTATAGGGAATTGCGTGAAGATATTTATATTTATTTATTTATAATTGGAATAAAAAGTCTTGGTTTCGATCCCGACGAGAAGGGGTTTTGCCCATTGGAAGGTTATTTCACGATATCACAAAAGTATTCTGGTATAATTCGTGAATGGCCTGGAAATTTTTTTTCTTTAAATCTTCAAGCATTTTCCAATAGTGCGGTGAGAGTCAGAGGTTGCGGAAATTTAATCCTTTGGTTAATTTAGACTCGTACCACACAAGACTTTTTTTGGAACAACGTACGGGTGATGTGCCTGTCGCCGTCTTAATGTCCAAGCTTGACAACACAAATCGTGTATAAGTCAATAAAACACTACAATTACTAAACTCACGTGATCGGAATTCGAGTCAAGAGACCCGAGTTCAATCCCCAAGTGGCAGGCTCATACCAATGGGTTGTTCAAAACTTATGTACGACTTATACAGTTGGTTTGGACATAAAGACGGCGGCGGATTCACAACCTGTACCAAAAATTGTCTTCGGTAGAAGGTGGGGCGAAAGGACATATAAGAAGATATATTTTACAGTTCATCTGAAAGCACTAAGTAAAAATTAAAAAACTCGATGAGGTACTTCAAGCGTAAGTCTACACAGTATTTCATAATCCTCCAAAAGAAGTAATGTACAAAGAGCTTACGCTTAATCCGCGATAAAATGACGTATTAAAAATTTTACGAACTCGAGTGAGGAAAATTAAAATTATTTTGTATATTTTTAACCGATTTCATTTAGTTACTTTACTGAAAATATCTATAGCATTAATTACCTCGTCGATGAAATGGAAGTTTACAAGCTCACGACCGTATTTATTAATATTGGGATGATATATATAATAAAGTCACGATAGCCGAGTAGTTGGGTGGTTGGAATCACGAGTCAAGAGACCCGAGTTCAATCCCCAAGTGGCAGGCTCATACCAATGGGTTGTTCAAAAACTTATGTACGAATTACATCGTTGGCTTCGACAAGACGGCGACGGGCTCACCACCTGTCACGTTGTCCCGAAAAGTAGGTGGGTCGAAGGGACTTCGTTGTCTAGACTAGACCTCTGTCTACCCCTGTATTGGGAATTGCGTGAAGATATTTATTTATTTAAACATATATAATAGTTGAAACTACTGGTTTCAACTATTATTTTAGATTTCGCAATTTTATTGATTTTTAAAGCATATTTATGCTGAACTTTTATGTGATTAAATTTAAGAGAATTTTTTTTTAAATTTCAACTTACACGGGCGGGATTCGAACCCGCAACCTCAGCCGATCCGTGGCAACGCTCTTACCTCTGAGCCACGCATCAGTTGAAATTTTAAATCTCTTTTAGATAAGTATCTTATTAAATTATTTAATTAAAGAGAAAAAAAATTTCTCTTTAATTTAATCACATAAAATTTTGTCATTAAAATTTCTTGCGTTATCTTATTAATAATTCCTAACTGAAAAGTCAAGAACTTCAAATTGTCACTTGCAACTGGATAATAGATGGCGCTGATGCCAAAACAAGGCATAAGTAAAGAAAAGAGAACACAGATGTAAAACTTATGCGTGTAAGACACGATGTCAGTTCAAATATTAAAAACAGAAATATCAAAAAGAACCGTTATACTATTTCACAGAAATACTATAAAACAATATTTTATTAAGTTAAGTGAAATCATATGTAAACATAATAATGTCTGAATGATGAAAGAACAGGTAGAATTGTTTATTTTTGTTATTACTACAGCATAATATACGTCGGCGATAAGACGACGACAGGCTCACCGTCTATCTAGATGTCCCAAAAAATTACTTCGGTGAAAGGCGAGTTCAAACGATTTAATTGTCTAGACCTCTGTCTACCCTCGTATTAGTGATGGCGTGAAGACATTTTAAAGACAGACTCACCACCTTTTACGTTGTTTATAAGCTCCGATGTAAAGTGCGTCGAGAGGATTGAATGATCATGACCTTTGTTTACCCCAGTATTTCAAAATGCGTGAAGATAAAAAATAAGACTATAATGCTGAAATTAAATTAATAGACCAATGTAGTTAATGCCTACAATGAGTAATTAAATTTCGCAGCCCCGAATTAATAAAGTTAAATATAGTCAATGATGTCAGATGTAGATATATCGTAGAATTTAATTATTATGTAGTTAATTAATATTTGCTCAATTGAGTTTCATTACTTTAAGTTATATGAATCTACGAAAATGGCAGTATAGTAAATACTAGCGGTTCTCAAGTGGTAAACATGTTAAATTTGGATTAATATCCTTCCCGTGGGTATTGTAAGAGGTTAAAAAAGAAGAAACCTTATTCGGGGTACCGACAGATGGTGGGATTATCATCTCGAATAATACCATACCGTAATTTACCACTCTGATGATGGACAGCGGCTTTACGGTACACGGTAGCGTCACGATTTAGGATTATGGTGAACCATTCCTTACTGGAGAGCCGTACATCCGATTTTAACACTTTTCATGGACGTTAAGTACATATGTGTACTCTATTACATATATTGTCATAATTTTGTTCTTTATAATTTTATAAGGTTCCATAAAAAAAATGTAACTCCACAACCACGGATATAGTCACGCAGGTTCTCAATGAGATTGCTACGACAACGCTCAAACTTATTAAACCAATTGTAAAATGTAGCGCGAGAAGTCTATCATGGCTCTGTTGTGATATCTTTCACATTGAAATCATCAAAACTTAGGGTAGCGGGCTCGAATCTCGCTAGGGCCAAATATTTTTGTTTTGAATATGAATGTTTGTACTGTCATGTCATGGTCGTTTATGAGTATTTATAAATATTTATCTCTGTTAATTTATGTGTATGTATTAATAGCATTTTATTGAGTACGGTTAGCTTGGACTTAAGACGAGGACAGGCTCACCACCTTTCACGTTGTTCTAAATAAACATCAGTGAAAATTGGGTTGAAAAGATTTCATTATCTAGACCTCTGCCTATCCTGATATGGGAAATTGCGTGAAGGTACTTAAAGAAAAGACCACAACTAAAGTAGTAATAAATCATGGACCGAAACTATTCTCACGTTAAATTCATTTTGAGTTGTAACAAGGCTTCAGGAATTTCTGCTAGTTCACAAAACCAAATGATAAATGAATGCAATATATTATGACATAACTTTAAGAAAGCGTTTTAAAATCTAAATTTAAAAGAAGTTTTCATTAGCCATTTTTTTAACTGGGCCGTTATAAAAACTTTCAGTGCTACTCTGGTATATATTCATTTATGTAAATATATGTGTGGCGACATCTATGTCGCCATATAAGAAACTCGCTAGTGGCAGATTCAGGAAACGCATCGACGTCCTTCATCGCGCTATCGAAGTTCGCACGATTACATACATATATACGATTATCGATAGCGCATACCGTGGAGACGTCCTCCCCAGGTCATGATCACCCGACCTGGCAGGTAGCTACCCTTTTCCTGCTGCACATCATCCGCTACATATGTATACCTAGAAAGAAACTTTATTTGTTGCACCAAATTATACAATTAATACTTACTTATTTAATTATCTTCACGTACAGTCCCTGACGGGGGAGCCAGAGAGAAAAGATTGCCGAGTATGACGATCCATACATATCTCTTTCACTTCTTTCAAATTTATCGTTTTTCATTCACGTCTGTCAAGGTATTCGAGTACTCTTGATTCTACCCTCCTCGTTTTTAATTATAAGTTTTGATTAATTATTAACATATTTTAAAAAAATATGTGATAGTTTAAAACGCGATGTATTTTAGTCCAGTCTATTATTTAGAAATACACAATCATTTGTTTATTGGAAATACACAAAATTCAAAGTAGTTCAAAATTCTAGGAAACAACAATTCAACAAGAGCACCTATAGATTTCCCCAGAGGGGATTCGTTGTAAATTAAGTCTTGCGAATTGAGCACAATACAAAATATGCTTGTGGCATTGAAATAATAAATAATAAATTCATTTTATTATACGGCATTGTTTTATAATAGTCTGTTATAAAATTAAAAAAAAAACATAAAATATAACTTCACGCCGTTCCCAATGCAGAGGTAGACAGAGGTCTAGACAATTAGGTCCTTTCGGCGCCCCTTCCATCGGAGACATTTTTGGGACAACGTGACAGGTGGTGAGCCCATCGCCGTCTTTGTATCCAAGCCAACGATATGAACAGTACGTAAGTTTTTGAAAAAATACATTGCTACTTCGTATTTCGCATGAATTTTTACATATATTTAATAACAATTTTAACGTAATGAATTTCCGCAAAGTAACGTCTGAGTCTATTAAATGTACATCTGACGAATATTCCAACGGACTTCGAATTTGCACACTTTCGTTTCGCTTTCGCTAAGCTTCAAAGCTTTCTTTTTTCGAAGTTAAACTTGCAACTAGTGGCTTCAACAGGAAGAAAAAATGTTTCATAGATTGGCCTTTATTCTTAAAATGACATTAGCTTTCGTATCTCTGAACCGTTCGCAATGACTTCATTCTTTATTGAATTCGTTAGAAGGGTTTACATGATTAAATGATAAAATTTCCCCATTTCCTGAAATGTGGTTTTATGGAGTGAATGAATTTCCTTAATCAAATGTATCTCAAGATAATGAGTAATTTTTTATAGAAGATAAAAAATTTATTAAAAATTAAAATTGAATACAAGATATTATCAAACATTTAGATATACACATCGCTCCGATCCTAAAGGAAGCCATCAAAGCACTTGTGTTATGGAATCGGAAACAACGAAGGCACCTCAAACAACCACATCCGACAGAATGTAGAAAAAGTGGTTTTTCTACATTGATCCGTCCGGGAAACGTACTCGGTACCTCGGATATGGCGAAATCTTGAAAACAGATGCACACCAACACATCTGTTTTACACTTTCTGGGTACACTCATCCACGGAGCTAGTCAAAAAATTTAATAGAAAACAAACATTGATTAGATGGCTGACCAGTTGGATACAGAGATGCACTTTTTTGACAGAGGTCTATGTTCCTAGTTATGTACTTACTCCCTAGTGTATAGACTATTTTTGTTAATTGTTCAAATAGTTTACAGTTAAAGATGACCCGATAGCTGAGTTCAAAATAATATCTGATGCACGGCTTCAGGGGTTGCGGGTTCTGATTCCACTAGGAGTAAATATTTAGGTTATGAATATGAATATCATACCTTCCATGTAATTCAATCATGGACGTTTGTATGTTTTGATAATTATTTATCTATGTAAAATATGTATTTATAAATGTAGTGTACCGTTAGCTTGGACATTAAGACGGTGATAGCCTAACTATCTATCAAGTTGTCCCAAATAACGTTCCGTGAAAAGTAATTCGAAACGACATTTTTTAGATTTCTTCTACCCTAGTATGGGAAATTGTATGAAGATATTATTACTATAAGGTTGTTGTTAAATTACAATTCGTACTTAAAGCGAATGCTATTAGCGAATTCTAATGTTGGCGCTGACAAAGTCAACGTTATAAAGTCGTATAGGACGTTAAATTTACTCCGTGAAACCGCATTCTAAAAAGAGGTGGTAGTAAAATGAAATGACGGCGAAGTGATATTGCCCCGGTAATACCTTCGCAGCTTCACGGGTACTTTAATTTGCAGCGAAACCGCCCGTGTTTCGAAATTGTTTTTTTTAATGTCGTTTATTTTCGGCCTGACCACTTTTATGTTAACAGAATCAGGAGTTAATGTTACATTACTTTGTAAATGTCTATGGAAAGTTTTTACTATTTGAGACTGCATTCATACTGCTTGGATACTCTCCACTTGTTACGTTGTCCCAAATAAGCTGCCGTGAAAAAACGGGCAAGAGGACCTCGTAGTCTAGATCTCTGCCTACCCAATATGGTAAATTACATTAAAAAAAATCTTAAAATACATTTAAAAAAAATCCATACGTTTTTAAGATGATGTTGGTGATCATCACAACGATAATACTCTTAACAACCTGAAATTAAAAAGAATAAGTAAAAGCAGACAAAGTAACAATTTTTTTACATTCTAGTATTTTGTTTACATTCTTTTATAACTCTTTATTTAACATTTCTGTTACAAAACTAAAATTGAAAAATTAAATACATTTAAAATATTTCATTGAGATTGAACAACAGTTAACATTTTAATTTTATACACATTCCTAAAACAACAGGCCGATACGATATGATGATAGAGAGATAAAAGTGGCATCTATCTTTACCTATATGCAAAACTTAAGTGGGTTGCTATTATTTAATAAATAAAGCTTTCACTATACGTAACAAAATTCAGTTCTAAATTTTCACTGTTTAAGAAGTATCTATTCTAACAATGTCATATTAATTTGTTAAGATATAATTAACAGTTAAAGTCATATGTAATAAAAATTTATTTAATTTATTTATTTTTATATATTCTTTACTGAAGATTCTGTGAATAATAGATATAATAAGAAATAAAAACAAGGTAGTATAAAATATTGTCTTGCTACTAAAATCTATCTTTTTCAGATGTCCTTGGCATAGAGGTTGATAAACATAGAAAAAGAGGGATGGTTTTACGATAAATTTACATGTATCATGCTTCCATCTTTGGAGCCTACCAAAATCCACTGCCTGATATGAGACTCCTCTAAACATTACCACAAATTTTAGCCTTATCAATAGTTTACGTTCACGTTGTCTCAAAAAATATCTTCGGTGAAAGGTAGGTCAAAGGCCTAATTGTTTACACCTGTTTTTATCCCAGTATTGGGAATGTCGTGAAGATATTTTTCTCACTAAAAAAACACAACAGTTAAGAATTTTCCAAATCAAAAATAGCTTTACTTATAATGGAGTTATTAGGTAACGAAATTAAAAAAATATATACAACGTATATATTCCTCCTCTTTTTAAAGTCGTCTATAACCTATACTTTTTGTTCACAAATTAACACTCGCGTATTGTACTATTTATTAACATAATACGCTATGTTTTAACAAATTACGTAAATAAGCCGGGCGTCATTGTAATTTGTGTCATTAGTGTTTTCGAGACCTTCCTTGTTAAAATTATTAACGAGCGACACATGTTGCTGCAATTAATAATATCTTCCATTCGCAAGGTTTACGACACACTTTTATATAAAATGTTTTTGCATATAAATGCGATTCAGGTGTTGAGTTATCTGTGACCGTCAGCGAGCTTGCTGTAGTACTCGAATGGCTTAAGTTCAATGCCTTGGCTGGCATCACTAAAATTTCAACAGCTATATTAGACATCAAATTTAAGATTAATTAAAAAAAATAAACTGACTGTGTAAAGCTTTTACCTCCAAAATATTTTAGACGATGCAATTCTTATTAAATTTTAAAGCATGTAATTAATGCTGGATTTTTTCGTTATTAAATTTTCTCTTCAATTTAATTTTTCAGTTTAGTCTCGCCTTAAAAATAAACAAAACATCGTGAGCGTTTTACAAGCCGTTATGTTGCGATATGCGTTCAGCATACATTTCAGCAGCAAAAAAGCATTCAGCACACAGAGATATTGACGCTGAGAAGGCCATAAGGTCACTATGAAGTCATCCAAAATAAGATAAAAATGATGAAATGCAAGTCGAAAGTACTAAATTGTTTAGACCTCTGACTTCCTTATAATTGGGAAATAAACCTTAAAATTTCTACGCTATTTCTAATACTGGAGTAGACAGAAATCTAGACAATTAATAGCTTTCGACACACCTTTCATCGAAAACATTCTTTTGAAACAACGGTCTTTATATTCAAGGCACAAAATAAATGTTACATAGATTTAAAAAAATAACTTATTAGTACGAACCTACCACCTGGGATTCGAACTTGATTCTCTCGAATCGAATTTCGATCACCCGATCTCTCGGCTATCGGCACTTCTAATAAAAACGACAAATATAGTATGTTTATAAAGCGCTGGAAGGACTGGAAAGTTCACTACAAGGTTGTTCTTAAAATTCACGTTCGGTGCAAGCGCTTTAGTGTTACATTAAAAGTTGCAAGTTTTCATCTTCAGCGTAATTTATGAGCAATATTTAAATTATCTACGAAGACTTTTAACGTTGAAATTTACTTTAATCTACTTTAATGCAGCTGTAAAATTGAAATAGTTATTAAGATGTTAGTAAGAATCTCCTAGCAGTATTTGCATAACATTTTTAAATTAAAAACCTTTCTCACTCTTAATTTTAATAAATCTGCAAAGTAGCAGTGGTCCTTTTGTTACTTGCAAGAGGAAGCAAGGAAACCAGCATCGTGATTAGCGTCACAACATTTTGCTGAGTGTGGTCCTTTTATATCATATATTTATATAGAAGACCTCCCAGGACGAGTGGCGTATACACCGATTTTCGAGGTGTCGACAGCTCTGAGCTCCCGGGTTCGATTCCCGGTCGGGTCAATTAGAAAACATTTTCTCCCATTTTCGTGGGCCTGGTTGTTTGTGGTATATTCTGATTACATATTAAAAGTGCTTAATCTGCTTACCTTGGGATCAGAGCAATTTATGTGATGTTGTCCCTACGTACGTGGGTTTGTATATATTTATTTTATATCACACCTGCCGTTATATCACACAGACAGTTTGTTAGATATTCTTTATATATTACTTTTTAAATCAACCTGTTATTATATTTTATTTATTATTGCATCAAATGTATATTTTAATTTTCTTACTTTCTTTCAAATTAAATTAAGGAAAAAAGTCACCATAGCCGAGTGTTTGGGTGGTAGGAATTTCGAGTCGAGAGGTCCGAGTTCGATTCCCAGGAGGCAGACACGTACCAATGGGTTCTTCAAAAAACGTATGTACGAATTATATTCGTTAGCTTGGACATATAGACGGCGACGAGTTCACCACTTGTCACGTTGTCCCGAAATATATTCGGTGGAAGGTGGGTCACTGGGACTTAATTGTGTAGACTAGACCTCTGTCTACCCCTGTATTGGGAATTGCGTGAAGATATTTATATTTTTATTTATTTTATGAAAAGACTGTGAAAATTGTCGAATTCACCAGCTTAATTTAAACTGTAACAGAGTGAGAAAGTAAAGCTTTTTAATTATTTTATTATTATTTATCATCACGCACAATCCCTGACGGGGAAGCCAGAGTGAACAGATCGCCAAGTGTCACGATCCTTACATAACTCTTTCGCTTCTTTCAGATTCATCATTTTCTTCAAACATGCACGTCGAGGTATCCGAGTACTCTTGACCCTCCCGTCTTTGAGCAATTTGCTCAGATGGTCTTCGAAACTTAATCTCGGCCTACCTCGACCCCTTTTAATATTAACTTTCGCGCTGTATATTTTCTTCACCATTCGGTCTTCGCTTATTCGCTCAACGTGCCCAAACCATCGAAGTACGCCCTTATCCATTTTAGTGATAAGGTCATCTTTCAAACCTACCATTTTGTGAATCTCTTCGTTTCGCTTCCGGTCGGCCACGGTAACGCCGCACATTTTACGAAGAGATCGCATCTCCACTGCATTCAACGTGTTTTTATGCTTCTTCTGGCATACCCATGTTTCTATGCCATATAACAAAGTCGGTACCAGCACGGTGTTATGTATCGCAAGGCGTGCATTTTTCACTACGCCTTGCCTTTGGACTAACGCAGTCAGGGCACCGTTGCCCTTGTTTCCGGCAGCGACACACCTGTCCACATCTATATCACATCTTCCATCCCGGCTAAAAGCACTGCTCAAGTATACAATCTCATTCATCTGTTCTAGACATTCCTTATTTACCCATATTTCACACTTTGTTCTTTCTTCGCCCCTTTTAAATATCAGAACCTTAGTTTTATTAGCATTTAAACGGAGACCTTTATTTTCACATTCCTCTTTCATACACGTGACTAATGCCTGCAGTTCTGCCTCTGTCGGTGCAATAAGCACTGGGTCATCGGCATACAGCAGACAATTTCATAAAAGTAAATTGTCTGTAAAGTAATAATATTGTTGGGTGACATAAAAGTTCACCCAATTTCACACCCAAACAACTATCTTTCAGCTTTTATAAACAGCTGTCGAGATACAATATAAACAGCCAGAAGGACATGACACAATCCTGTTGTACGCCCGCTTGGACGTTAAACATGGGTGACAGGTCATGCCCTGCCCGCACACAGGCTTTGCAGTCACAATAGAGTGATTGCACTGCCCTTAGCAGTGGGCCATCCACAACATACCCCGGCAACAGTTCCCACATGTTGTTCCTTACAACCTTATCAAATGCCTTCTCAAGAAATCAAGCTTTTAAATCATCTTTAAATTTCCTTAAAAAAGTTAATAAAAAATACATTGAACAATCACACATGTCATACGATTCCAAAGAACTTGTTTCTTGGGAACTGGATGGTGATAATATAAATATATCAATCTATATGATTGAAGACCTACATAATATTGCGGCGTGTCTATAGATTCAGATGACTCAGGACCTTTTTCTGTGGCTAGCTCTTGATAGACTGTCTAGATATATCCTCATACCTACATAATAAATATAACTGTTTTACATTAAAACATCACACATATGTGTTTGTCTAGTTACTACACGACCGTCAGAGCATATAAGTCTAAAGTAATGTCAAATAAATTTGAAAAACCTGAGAGTGTATAATTTTTTTGATACGATATAGTGACCGGCATTATTTAATAATAGATTATTACATCAGGCCTGTAATAGGTTAAAAAAATCCAGAGCGTCAAATATATTCCAATATTAGTAAGAAATACTTACAATACTTATTTAAAAACTATTATAATCTTAGAGCCCTGCTCCTCGTGGCATGGTAACATGAACGCTGGTTGCGTTTCCACGTTGAATGGCTAGACTTAACCGTCGAGCGAGAAAAGAACCAGCCCTCTTGTCACCAGCGGCGACGACCATTCGCGGATACAATTTCTTTAGAAACTACTTTGTGCTGTGACCCCATATAGTCTCCTTTCAGAGACTCATATTTACGCCACTTACCCGATTCAGAAATACTTGTGTACTGACCTGTCAATTACAATTACAAATAAAAAAAATAATTCCTGTAAAATAAATCTATTTAAATATTAATAAGTAATTATTGTGTGTTGGCCAGTTTATAATAATTGCAAATAGAAAAGAACTAAACTATTACAGAACGTCAAAATGTTTTCATATACCAATAAGTAATACTTGCGAGCTATGAATCAACGTACGAGCATTCCTGATTTTTCCACCGCCATCGCAATTCTCTTCAATTACTCGCGCCATGAATATAAATGCTGGTCGTTAAATAAATCTGCCGGCGTTATTCAAACGAATCACACGATCGGAAAATGTCAGCAGATGTGTAACGTGACGTTTTTTTTTTTTCTGTCATATTCCCTAGGGTTTGTAAAAAATTTAGCCGTGTGGAAGATTGTAAGAAAATAAATATCTTCACCACATTTCCAATACTGGGGTAGACGGAGATCTAGACAATTAAGTACTTTCAATCCACCTTCCACCGAAGTAATTTTTGGGACAACGTGACAGATGGTGAGCCTGTCGCTAATCTTTATGTCCAAGCCAGCCTTCTCGTCCGTGACTCGAATTCCGATCACCCGACCACTCGGCTATCGTAACTCATATTATTTTAATCTTGCAAATATATTCATTGGGTGGTATTTCAAATAAGATCACGACCCCGAAACGTTGTCCAAAACTCCGGTGAAATGTGATTCTAAAGCGCTATATTAGCTAGACCTCAGGCCACTAAACTAGGGTAGTATTGAAATTGGGTGAAGATATTTATTTTGAATTATATTTTATGTATTGTACTTATGCTTTATATACAATCCATAAAACTATTTCTTTTGTCTTTTCATTTCCAAAAAAACTAAGAAAATTTATGACACCATTAGTTTAGTGTTTTGCTTTTACAACGTGAAATATTACTGTTTCTAGTTTATTGCACTTTATGTTTTAAAAATAGTTATTTTCTAAGCTAAGGATAAAAATTAAAATGAAAATATCTTCACGCAATTTTTAATACAGGGGTAGACAGAGGTCTTCCACCGAAGATAGTTTTCGGGACAACGTGACAGGTGGTGAGCCCGTTGCCGTCTTTTTGTACAAACCAACGTATATAAATCATATAAAAATATGAGCTTGCCACCTGGGGATTGAACTCGGGTCTCTTGACTCGAAATTTCGACCACCCAATACCTCTGCTATCATGACTTAAACAATTGTCGTATGTACAATAATCGTATGATAATTACAATCATTAGTATTTTCTAATGATAGTGATTAGTGGCTATGACTTGTATTTATCGACATCTACACGAGCGAAACCGCGCGTAATAGTAGTAGTAATAGTAGTACTAGTATATTATATTACATAGCTTAAACAAATTCCTAAAACGTATTAAATTACGAAACAGTTTACATCCATCATAAATAAAGTTAGTTTGCAGTTTTGTATTGCAGAAATTGCAAATGTTTAGAAATTTCGCTGCATGCTGTGTTCAACAAACCGTGAAGAAATTTTAAATGTAAACATAGCTGGCAAGAAGGAAATTCAATTTAACGAAACAATTTTGAGATCCTTTTTTTTTAATTTCCAGCCAGTCAAGATTTCTTTCTTTTTATCTTAACGTATTTCCACTGCGCACTATTTTCAAACAAATAGAGAACAATTTAAAACAACATAAATAAGGCAGTAGCCACGGCAGCTTAGTGGTTCGGTGACCGTAATTCGAATAAAGAGACCCGAGTTCGATCTCCAAGACTCGTACTAATGAAGTTTTCCATAAACTTATGTACCATTTATATCGTTGTATGTTTATATCGTCGTCGTCCAAATATAAAGACGATGACGGTGTGAACAGCTGCCACGTTTTCCTGAAAAATAACTTCGGTGGAAGGTGGGTCGAAAAGACTTAATTATTTTGACTTCTATCTGCCCCTGTAGCGGGAATGGCGTGAAAATACCTATTTATTTGACAAATAAAGCACACATAGGTCTATACAATTAATTTATATCGACCCCCATATTTCAACGTAGCATATTTGGTACGAGGTGATATGTGATGAGCCTACGACTATTTCATATGGATCTGGGTATACCCAGACAAAGTTACTAAACTTAAATCAAAAATATCTTCACGTCCATTTACACATTTCCATTACTGCATTACACAGAGGTTCAGACAATTAAGTACTTTCAATCCACCTTCCACCGAAGTAATTTTTGGGACAACGTGACAGGTGGTGAGCCCGTTGCCGTCTTTTGTACAAACCAACGTATATAAATCATATAAAAATATGAGCTTGCCACCTCGGGATCGAACTCGGGTCTCTTGACTCGAAATTTCGACCACCCAATACCTCTGCTATCATGACTTAAACAATTGTCGTATGTACAATAATCGTATGATAATTACAATCATTAGTATTTTCTAATGATAGTGATTAGTGGCTATGACTTGTATTTATCGACATCTACACGAGCGAAACCGCGCGTAATAGTAGTAGTAATAGTAGTACTAGTATATTATATTACATAGCTTAAACAAATTCCTAAAACGTATTAAATTACGAAACAGTTTACATCCATCATAAATAAAGTTAGTTTGCAGTTTTGTATTGCAGAAATTGCAAATGTTTAGAAATTTCGCTGCATGCTGTGTTCAACAAACCGTGAAGAAATTTTAAATGTAAACATAGCTGGCAAGAAGGAAATTCAATTTAACGAAACAATTTTGAGATCCTTTTTTTTTAATTTCCAGCCAGTCAAGATTTCTTTCTTTTTATCTTAACGTATTTCCACTGCGCACTATTTTCAAACAAATAGAGAACAATTTAAAACAACATAAATAAGGCAGTAGCCACGGCAGCTTAGTGGTTCGGTGAAAGTAATTCGAATAAAGAGACCGGAGTTCGATCTCCAAGACTCGTACTAATGAAGTTTTCCATAAACTTATGTACCATTTATATCGTTGTATGTTTATATCGTCGTCGTCCAAATATAAAGACGATGACGGTGTGAACAGCTGCCACGTTTTCCTGAAAAATAACTTCGGTGGAAGGTGGGTCGAAAAGACTTAATTATTTTGACTTCTATCTGCCCCTGTAGCGGGAATGGCGTGAAAATACCTATTTATTTGACAAATAAAGCACACATAGGTCTATACAATTAATTTATATCGACCCCCATATTTCAACGTAGCATATTTGGTACGAGGTGATATGTGATGAGCCTACGACTATTTCATATGGATCTGGGTATACCCAGACAAAGTTACTTAACTTAAATCAAAAAATATCTTCACGTCCATTTACACATTTCCATTACTGCATTACACAGAGGTCTAGACAATTAAGTCCTTTGGACTCTTCTTTCGCTGAAGACATTTTTTGCGAAAACATGACAGATGGTGAGCCTGTCGCCATCTTTAGGTTTAAGCCAACCTTATAAATCGTATATACTGACGAACCTACTACCTCGGGATCGAACTCGGGTCTCTTGATTCGAATTTCGATCACCGTACCCTTCTGCTATGACATGATTTACGTTTACTTGGACAAATTTGCATTTATTACAAATTTGGAATATGTTTATATTATCCAAGTTATTTGCGCAGGAGATATTATAGTGCACGAAACATTAACAATGTCAGTGTTTGCGCTAACACAGACTTGTCCCTGCCACCTTGTGTCAAATGAAACGGAGGACAGCTACAATCGGAGAGGTAGGACGTGGACGTTAGCAAGACCTCTAACGCCGATATAAGCTGCTATATTAGCAGGTCTTGCGACTGGCCGGGATTGACAGGCAGTGTTAGCGGGAGGCTTCCGGTATAGTGGGTGGATGTGAGGGAAAAGGGGAACAGGATAATACTGTCACAGGAGAAAGATCATGACAGCAGAAGCAGTTCGGGGTTCGCATACCTGTAGTGATTCCTACAGTGCCGGACAGACAGCTGAAGGAACTAAATGAACTAAATTTAAACTTAACTCTTAAACTCTGAACTAAATTTGAATATATATTGTTTTTGTGGCAAAGTATAAAAACGCGATATATGCCTTAAGATTAATTTTTTTTGCAAAATATTCGTTAAATCCATAGAAAAAATGCAAGTCACGATAGCCTAGTGGTTCGTTGGTTGGAATTTCGAGTCAAGAGACCTGAGTTCGATCTCCAAGACTCGTACTAATGAAGTTTTCCATAAACTTATGTACCATTTATATCGTTGTATGTTTATATCGTCGTCGTCCAAATATAAAGACGATGACGGTGTGAACAGCTGCCACGTTTTCCTGAAAAATAACTTCGGTGGAAGGTGGGTCGAAAAGACTTAATTATTTTGACTTCTATCTGCCCCTGTAGCGGGAATGGCGTGAAAATACCTATTTATTTGACAAATAAAGCACACATAGGTCTATACAATTAATTTATATCGACCCCCATATTTCAACGTAGCATATTTGGTACGAGGTGATATGTGATGAGCCTACGACTATTTCATATGGATCTGGGTATACCCAGACAAAGTTACTTAACTTAAATCAAAAAATATCTTCACGTCCATTTACACATTTCCATTACTGCATTACACAGAGGTTCAGGACAATTAAGTCCTTTGGACTCTTCTTTCGCTGAAGACATTTTTTGCGAAAACATGACAGATGGTGAGCCTGTCGCCATCTTTAGGTTTAAGCCAACCTTATAAATCGTATATACTGACGAACCTACTACCTCGGGATCGAACTCGGGTCTCTTGATTCGAATTTCGATCACCGTACCCTTCTGCTATGACATGATTTACGTTTACTTGGACAAATTTGCATTTATTACAAATTTGGAATATGTTTATATTATCCAAGTTATTTGCGCAGGAGATATTATAGTGCACGAAACATTAACAATGTCAGTGTTTGCGCTAACACAGACTTGTCCCTGCCACCTTGTGTCAAATGAAACGGAGGACAGCTACAATCGGAGAGGTAGGACGTGGACGTTAGCAAGACCTCTAACGCCGATATAAGCTGCTATATTAGCAGGTCTTGCGACTGGCCGGGATTGACAGGCAGTGTTAGCGGGAGGCTTCCGGTATAGTGGGTGGATGTGAGGGAAAAGGGGAACAGGATAATACTGTCACAGGAGAAAGATCATGACAGCAGAAGCAGTTCGGGGTTCGCATACCCGTAGTGATTCCTACAGTGCCGGACAGACAGCTGAAGGAACTAAATGAACTAAATTTAAACTTAACTCTTAAACTCTGAACTAAATTTGAATATATATTGTTTTTGTGGCAAAGTATAAAAACGCGATATATGCCTTAAGATTAATTTTTTTTGCAAAATATTCGTTAAATCCATAGAAAAAATGCAAGTCACGATAGCCTAGTGGTTCGTTGGTTGGAATTTCGAGTCAAGAGACCTGAGTTCGTACCCAAGAAGCAGGCTCGTACCAATGGGTACCAATGAGTACCCATTGGTACTAAATACTAATTTAGTACTTTATACTACAAACTGGTAAAAAAACCAATGTACGAATTATATCGTTGACTTGGACATAAAGAAGGCGACGGGCTCACCACCGGTCACGTTGTCCCGAAAATATCTTCGGTGGAAGGTGGGTCAAAGGGACTTAATTGTCTAGACTAGGCCTCTGTCTACCCCTGTATTGGGAATTGCGTGAAGATATTTAAAAAAAAAACTACTATTCTAAAATGATCTTAATACGATATCTTTTTTAATAAAATATATTTGAATTTAAAAAAAAACAACTGACACTTGCGGGATCGTATCCGCGACCTCCACAGTACACTGCAATTACTGCTACCAACAGTCAAACGTGACTTCGCACGTCACTTAAATTAAATCTGTCTTTTGTCCGGCCCGTTCAAAATTCAACTATAGGTGCTTCTTCTCATATGCCGTAAGCATCTGCCACCAATTCATAATAACAAAAAAATTGATGTGTGCGATTCACACCCGATAGAAGTGACACTTTAGTAAATCAACAAAAGAATGAGATGAATACATATAATTTAAACTTAATTTAACTTAAATTATAACAAGAGTAGAATAATTACAAAGTTTACTTATGCAATAGTGTGTATATTTCTGTCTTATTCTTTTACTGCGTCATCGTACACATTTTTGTATTTGTGACTCTTATCTGTCGCTTTTTCCATTGCATCGGGTTTCAAATCACAACGATTCTAAAGAAGTTTCACTTCAAAAAGTCCACCATAAATGTTGAATACTCACGATTGAGGTCTCTTGGTGGAACATCATCTTCAAATAAACTAAAATTCACTTTTACTAATTCCACGTTTATTTATATTAAAATACCTGACTGGTTTCGCCTTTATGGCATTATCAATTGTTTCTTATTGTTTAAAGATGAAGTTCCACCAAATACTTTTAAAAAAAAACTATATAAATGCATCATAAACTGTTAATGACGTTATCGAAATGTACATATCATTTGTCGTAACAGAAATATGGACATCATATTGGGAGTTACCAGGACTGCCTACATAAGGTGCTAACTACCCTAAAAAGCGTACGAAAGATAAATTTAAAATTGAAACAGATGCGTGTACGACACCATGGCTCGCTAAGAGCATGGCTCGCCAAGGGTACGGCGAAAGTTGCGTTATTAGTTATTTAAATCTCATAAATCTTTAAATTTTTAGTAACTAAGTAGAAAAAAACTAAAATTTTTGCCACTAACAGAGACTACAGTGACAGTAGGTAATAAGAGCTCTGATAAAAGCAAAGCATAAATTTTAAAAACTGAAAACGTAGAGCACGTAAAATGTTTGAAATTTAAAAAGAGAAGAACGGAACCAAGATAATTAAATCGAGCTCAAATATATAAAAGCGTATCCAAACACGGACAGAGTCAATAACACGACGCTCTCTGTGCTGTTTATATTCAGTAAAGAAAATGCTAGAAGAGAAATAACAGGAGTGTTTCACGTACGTTTGTCTTATAGCTTATTTAAATTTATACATACATAGATAGTGACAACATCACATACGTTGCTCTGATCCCATAGTAAGCAGCTTAAGCATTTGTATTATGGAATCAGAAACAACGAAAATACCACACACAGCCAGACCCGAGAGAAAGTAGAAAAAGTTAATAAACAAAAAAATATCTTTACACAATTCCCAATACAGGGGTAGACAGAAGTCTAGTCTAGACAATGAAGCCCATTCAACCCACCTTCCACCGTAAATATTTTCGGAACAACGTGACAGATGGTGAGACCGTCACCG
The DNA here is from genome assembly GCA_029286605.1 of Sericinus montela. NCBI lineage: Eukaryota > Metazoa > Arthropoda > Insecta > Lepidoptera > Papilionidae > Sericinus > Sericinus montela. The sequence goes on along the minus strand of JAGSMR010000070.1, from coordinate 478,301 downwards.
TCCTTGTGTCCAAGCCAACGATATAATTCGTTTATAATAAGTTTTTGAAAAACCTATTCGTATGAGCCTGCCACCTTGGGATCGAATTCGGGTCTCTTGACTCTTGACTCGGGTCGAAATAACGAGTCAAAAAGTGTTTTCTATATTGACCTTACCGGAAATCGGACCTCAGAGCTGGCGACACCATGAAAACCTGTGTGCGTCACTCGTTCACGGCGGTCGTTATTATTTTATACAGTAAAAAAATGAATAAATATATCTAAGAAAATATATATGTAAATAAGTATCATGTGACTTTGTTTGGACACTGTGAGGGTGATGGGGTCACCACCTGTCACATTGCCCCAAATAGTGAAAGGTGGGTTGAAGAGATTCCACAGTCTAATCGCTTTTCTACCCTGGTATGGGAAAAAGCGTAAAGTGAATTAATAAAATGTGATAATTTTTCTAATTTTTTTAAAAATTGCTGTTATGTAAATGAAATATTTACAACAAAACGCTTTTAGATTGTAATGGTTCTAACTTCTGAACCTAAAGTTTGACCGCTGTCCTGTGAACGTCGGCTTACAACCGACTCGTGTATGAAGTTAATTACTTTACAGGATGCTTTCTCAGGTACACGAGCTTGCCGTGGCAAATTAAACAAGCAAAACTGTTGAACTTCGGTTATAATTAGCGAATACAATGCAAATGAAATTGGAACTTTTTAAATTACAGGATTTATATACAATGTTAGTTGAATATTTTGGACCAGTATACCATTCATTTAATGTAAAATAAATAAATAAATAAATATCTTCACGCAATTCCCAATACAGGGGAAGACAGAGGTCAAGTCTAGACAATTAAGTCCCTCTGACCCACCTTCCACCGAAGATATTTTCGGGACAACGTGACAGGTGGTGAGCGCGTCGCCGCCTTTATGTCCAAGCCAACGATGAAATTCGTACATAAGTTTTTTGAAAAAATCATTGGTACTGCCACCTGGGGATCGAACTCGGGTCTCTCGACTCGAAATTCCGACCACCCAACAACTCGGCTATCGTGACTCGGCTACAGTGGTTCGATGTTCTGAATTCGAGTCAAAAGACCTGTGCTCGATCTGAACACCTTTCACGATGTCCCAAAATAAGCTCAGGTAAAATGTGTGTCGAAAGGTCTGTAACTATTTTGTCTAGACCTCTGCCTGTCCCAGTATTGGGGAATGCGTAATGATAAAAAAATATTTCTTCAAAATTCTAAAAAAAATTTTTTGGGGTTACCCTTATCATTTAAGAGTTGAAAAATTTATTAAGACCGATTATGATACCTACCGAATATGCAAAAAAATCTCATAAGGATATTCATAAGTTTTAGAAGAGTGTGTTCCCTAACACTATGACACGAGAATTTTATATTTTATATCCACTTTACATTATGTCAATTTTCTTACTATACTCATCAGAAGATCGAAGGCTCATTTTGAAGGATATAATATAATATTAATGTATACAAGCCACAAAGTATTACTTTACTTTCTGGATTACGATCAACTGTAAATATACGAATTACGACCGAGTTTTTTTCCCATCATAATTTCGCGTTTTACGCTGCTTCATAAAATTACGCATATTTCACGAGGCGGGGTTACTATATATTGGTTATTATAGATGTCATTTTGGAGTGTTCTCTTCTGTCATTTATTTAATTCACTTACTAATTATCATATAGATTTCTACTGCAGGAGAAAGGCCTCACGTATCCCTACAGATGCTAATTTGCCGTAATAGGCCACGCTTGGCGAGCGGACTACCGATGTCACTACCGTACTTCTTATATTTACTGCTAACCATCATCAATCCGGTATCTGGAAATTACAGATACAGTAAATATATATTGCAAAATCACTTGAGCGTAGAATTACTCTAAAGTAGACACCAAACTTGACTCATTCTTCACCCTCTATTATTAGAAAGAAACATTTATTAGGCACTTAAATTACCCACTCTAGCAGGTACATGCCAGTCCTGATTTTCAGTGGCCCCTTAAGATACAAGATAAAATTTGTATATGTTTGATGTGTTATGCACGCAGATTATATTAAATAATTTAATGATATTATTTAAGTATATATTTTCACTCCATAAACTTTAACGGTGACTAAAAAAATCATACATTACTTCAACTACACATATTATACCACGTTATACCCTGAAAAACATGTCCAATAAACAGCGATGAAACGAATATGTAAACATTTTAAACAGATGAAGCAAGGATTAAGTAATTCAACCTCAGACTAAACGCTTTTTTTAGTTTTTTAAAAGAGCCAAATATTTTTAAATATAAAACAACATTATTGATGTCCTAATTAAACTGTGTACTTCAAATGTCAAAGCAGTTTTCGATGTCTAGAGAGCATGTTTGTATGTATATATTATAAGTTGTATAACCTCCTGAACTCCATACCTTAAATCCAAAAGACACTTATGGTTTTCAATTTCAACGAACTCGTGCCTCGTTTAAGCCGATAAGTCGACTTAAAGGTAACCTGAATCGAGACTTAATATATACGACAGAGAGAATTTTCACTTTAAAATCGCATCATATTTTCTTTTGGTTCGTGGTATAACTGTAATCTTATTACTTTCACATAATTTACTTACTGTAGGTCATTCCCAATACTGAGGTCGACAGAGGTCTAGACAATTAAGTCTTTTCGACCAAACTTTTACCGAAAACATTTTTGGCACCCGACAACGTGGCAGGTGGTGAGCTTGTCGTCATCTTTTTGTCCACGCCAACCATTAGCTAAGCCTAGGCTGCTTATCGAATTCGGATCTCTTGACTTAAATTCCGATCACAAAACCACTCGCCTGTCGTGACAAGCTACTTTTTTATGATATTAGTTTATAAAATGTACTAATTCAGATGTTTACGTGGAAAAATAAGGTTAAATTTTTAATATTTATATACAGTCTTCGGCAAAACATGTTTATTTCAGTTTCTGTGTTAGCAATTAGCTTGGACACATAAATTGTTTTTGAAATATTCCGTACGCTTAGACTAATATTAAATTCTGCATAAAATGTTTAGTTCGCTTCTTGTTGTTGTTTGTTTCAAGTCAAAAACAGTATGACTAATTGCTTTAAAATATTTTACAACCATGCATGAAAAAAATAGCACTAAAATTTTTGTATTTGTATAATTTATAGAAGCTGCTGCAAATTATAGTAATTATAAGATCACATAGAACAAAGTATTCGCTTGTAATTTTACATTAAATGACTCTTTTTAACGATTTAAAAAAGGGGTTTGAAAAGTGATATTATCACTAAAATGGATAAAAGCGTGCTTCGATGGCTTTTTGATGATGAGCGTATGATTGAAGACCGAATGTGAAGAAAATATGCATTGCGAAAGGTAACAATACAGGAGGTCGAGGTTATATATAAATTATACATTTTATTTATACACCTGCCGTTTATTTCCTGTTTTGCCCAGGGTTCACTGCTAGAGAATGCTACAGGCATTTAGTCCGCCCATTGTTACCATTTATTAGGTGTCAATAGAGAATGAATAAACATATCTCAAAAGAAATTGGCTAAATTGTTGCAGTGTTTTCCGTGAAGCAAATTTATAAATAAAATGAACAAATAAGCTCGCTTACAACACTCAGATATTTGCTCCTTATGGAAATCGAATCTCATATAAAACCGGTTAATGTTAGATAAATCGCTAATAAATATTTTGAAATAAAAAAAACATTTGTTGCATTCCTCAAAGTCACACAAAGCTAACTAAATACACGTCCTGTCAAAGGATGATTGGAAATAAAGCATATTGATTGAACCAGGTTTATTGCAGCTTTGAACACAACAAAATGAAAATAAGAATTGAATTTTTTTATAGTTATGTGAATCAATTATTAACAATTTTTCATCGTGTGCTAGCAATTTAAAGTACCATTTCTTCCTGACTCCTATAATATGGAGCGATCAACAGTGGTAGAGCTACGCATCAGCTTTTGTTGTTGTATGAATGGGCCGGCTCGACCCGGAAAGTACCACGACCTCACAGAATACCGGCGTGAAGTAGAACTCTAACAAACTTCTGCGTTTCGTCTGGTGAGTGCAGGTAACCGGAGGCCCACAAACCTCCCTCCCCCAATTCTTTACACACCAAACCCAAATTAAGCAGACCAGCGTCGGGCAGCAGCATTTAAAGTGCGAGGTATCTGGCACTGTAATCGCCAATCCACTTACCAAGGAGGTATTTTTACTATAATAGACTTTTATTTATAAATAATAAATAAGTATCTTCACGCGTTTCATTATCTAATATTATCTAGACAGAGATCTAGATAATTAAGTCCTTTTGACCCATTTTCCACCGAAGACATTATTTAGGACAATTGTGGTCGTACATAAATTTGAAAAACCTAGTAGGTAGAGCCACAGTGCCACACAGAGCCACAGAGCCAGTTTTCACATTTCCAAGCCTTACCTTTGAACTTACCGCCTCTTAAGTAAAAAAGGGCGTGTTCCTTTCCTCGTAAACGTACATATAAAGGAATCTCATTACGAAACGGTGGTAGAAAAAAATTACAATCGATAGATGTAATCACATATTGCTTACATCGATGAATGAATGATTTGTTTTAATTGGATGTTATTTAACAATATCACGTAACTAATTCCAATTAAACTGAATCGGAACTCGGAAAGAATAATTCGACTTCCATCTGTTCGAGTACGTGTTCAACGGAAAGTTTAACGTTCGTTTTGTGAGTTAGCTTGAAAACTGATTTGCATAAACATCGATCTCTTAAATAATTATTATACATTTGACGACCTTTGTGGATGAGTGGCGTTCACACTGGTTTTCATGCTGTTGCCTATTTATATATGTATTTATTTATTTACTGATGTATTTGATGACTTCCTTGGACGAGTGGCGGGTCTCATGCTTACGCCAGCTCTTAGTTCCCGGGCTCTATTCCCGGTTGGGTCAATAAAGAAAAAAATTTTTCTTCAGGTCTGGGTATTTATGGTAGTTTCGTTACTTCTGATTTCATATTACTAGTGTTTAACATTAGCAGATTGACGTCGAAGTATTAGTCACCTTGCAGATTAAACGTTACTGCCTATCACTGCTTTGCTGAATTTTGATCTAGATGTTAATCCCGCCATCTTTCGAATCTCAGAGCTGGCGAGATCATGAAAACCGTTATATACATCACTCGTCCACGGAGGTAATCAGTAAAAAATCGAATCGAAATAGATCGATGTTCATCAATACGACATCAATGTGAAACATGTTCTTACTTTTTTCATCTTCACGTATTAACTCATAACTCGAGTAATCCGAGGTGTGGATGATTTAGTTGTTATACCTATGTTCAGTTTATAAATATGTTCAGAAGTAGATTTTTGATTAGCTGTCAACTACGCATAATAGATAAGAACCATTTTCTATTTTGCTTTTTTTAAAGTAATAGCTATGAATAAATGAAAACTATCACTGCGCTTAAAAAAGCTCTTATCACATAAACAAGCTTTCAATGTCTATACGATCCTTTCAGATATTTCAAAATGATTTCCATTTCAGCTTTAGTTTATGAAAATATTGAAAACTCTGGCAAAATTGCACACTGCAACTTCCGTTTTCATAAGCAGCCGGATAATTGTACGGGTGGATAATAGAACGACTTGTACAGTTTCGTATTTCATTCCTCTTGCTTTTATTTTGAATATTATACGTAACGGATATGTATAAAATGCTACTTATGCATTTTTACATCCATTGTAGCAAATCAAAATGTATACAAAAATACTTCGTTTGATATTTTAAAATTAACTAGTAAAAAACCTAAGTCACGATAGAAGAGTGCCTGGGTGATCGGAATTCGAGTCAAGAGACCCAATCCCAAGTTAGTAGGCTGGTACCAATGGATTTTTGTACGATTTACAACATCGGTTTAGTCATTACGACTGCGACTACCTCGCACTTTGTCCCGAAAAAAAGATGTATCTGGTGGGTAATAATAACTTAATTGTATAGACCTTTTCTAGTGTCGATTTAATTTACAATTCAAAAGATGTAGTAAATTGAGGTAATTAAAGCGCGAAAAGCGATAATACACAAACAGCTTCAGAGAGTTCACAACAAAATTGCAGAGGGTTTATCATCGAGGATTATAAAGTAATGCCCAGTTGTCCATGGCCTAGAGTTAGGCCATGGACAACTGGGCATTTCTTTATAATTTGCATTCTATACCTTTAAACAAAACAAACAGTTAATACTTTGTTATTTGGAACTTTGGTAAATTAGGTGCTGAAAAGTATTTATCTCTTCTTAAATTCACTCCTGTACTGTTCCATGCAACTTGACATTATCTTGTAACAAAACTGTGACAACTCATAAATCACTCACGCTCGATACTTCAACGACACAGAAGTCAATGTAGAAATACGAAAATAAATGCGACTGGGGAAACATCTTACAATTTAAATGCATTAGTAAATGGACTGAGATTTTTTATTCTCAACCGAGTAGGTTTGATGGATAATCATTATTTTAATAATAAGACCATGCTTCGGTTGTTCGGGTGATTAAAGACCGAATAAAGAAGAGCCACTCGTTCACGGAGGTCGTCCAAAACTTTTACTTTAATTTATATATTTTGAACATATAAATTGGTTATAAACATATAATCACGATAGCCGAGTGGTTGGGTGATCGGAATTTGAGTCAAAATACCCGAGTGCGAACGCCAAGTGTGAGGTAGGCCTGGCTCACCAACAGTCACGTTGAACAAAAAATAATCTTCGGTGAAAGGTGGATCGAAAGGACTTAATTTTCTAGATACCTGTTTACCCCAGTATTGGGATTGGTGTGGAGATATATTAACATATATATTTTATTGGCTGACATTTACTTTTAAAAACAGTACGAGCAAACAGCTCGAAAAGCTGAGAGTCGAAATACTCGTTCCAACGATGACATTTTTGGACGTGACAGGTTTTTGTGTGGAATTCCACATTTGCTGTGGAAAACCATTGGTACGAGCCTTGGGGATCGACTCTAGACTCTAATCGATCAACACTCGGCAATCGTGACAAGTATTGTACATATATGAGTGCGATATAATTATGTAAATAGAGTATAGATGTGACAAGTCCTTGTCACAAAAAGGAACTTTAATCACAATCTCGCAGACATGAGTCCATCTGGTTTGAAATGATTAATCTCTTCCTCGCCCCAAGAGAGACAGGTGATAATAGAGACAGTTTATATACTTTATTTAAAAGGCTTTCTAAGTATCAAGTGATATCAACGTATGAGTGTTCTTGACTACTCGAAACTTACTCCAACGCTTTTGCAATTCCCTTCACTTATTCGCGTCATGAATATAAATGGCGGTTGGTAAATAAATTTGACTGTGCTATTCGAGCGATTCAAGTGATATGTAAATATTTCTACACATATTATAAGAAAGTAACAAACGATTAATTTGTTTATTGAAAATACGGGGAGATAATCGTTTTAAATGCATCCCGCGGATTTGGCAGCGGTGTAACACTTCGCGCGAAAGCCTAATTATTTTTCTAAAATAAAGGTAGCCTAAGTTGCATTGAAATCGGCTCAGCCGTTTCAGAGATCAGCCGGGCATCAACAAACTGACGGGCGGATAGACAATTTTTAATGTATATACATGAATCTGTAAAAAACTGTTAATTTGGAATTATAAATAAACGCTTCAATTTTATTTATATGAATCGATAATATGACGGTTCATCTGTACATTTGTCTATCACTCTTAGTTCTATGTTCTATACAAATATCTGGCCGCCCTAGTTTCGCTTTGTGCCCGCATATGGCGCTGTTAATAATGATTTAATTTTATGTCCTAACTAAATAGTTTATTTCGTCTAAATCCTAAATAAAAAAGTTGCAGACAACTACTTCTATCGCGTGGTAACCTTTTATGGCGAAAAATTTTTCGTTATCTCGATTTCAAATTTCATCAAAATACGTTTAGTAGTTTAGCCGTGAAAGCATAAGTTTTGTTAAAGTAGTTTGTATGCTTATAAATATATAAGATAGAATTGTATACTTATGAAATATTAAAATTTTTTATTACTTAAGAACTTTTATAATTTATAATTCACGATATCCAGTGGTTGGGTGGTCGTAGTTCCAGTAAAGATACCAGAGTTCGATTCCCAGGTGGTAGGCTCGTACCAATGGGTTTTTCCAAAAAGTTTTGTACGATTTATATTGTTAACTTACGCATGTTGCCCCAAAAATGTCTTCGGTGGAAAGTGAGTTGAAAGGACTTAATTTTCTTGACCTCTATCTACCGTCGTTTTGGTAATGGCGTGAAGATGTTGAATTGAATTGAACCTTTATTATTTATTTATTTATTACTAACTAAGCCGACTTCACGTATACTTTTCTTCTGGAAAAAATCTGTCGTAAAGTTTTTAAAAATATTTGTAAGTTTTAAGAGGCATGTCTTGTTATACAAGGCTTAGTTTAGTAGGCAGCTACCGACTAGACTACAGGGGTATTCGATTCAATATAATCAAATACAGGTAAACAACCTTTTTCGGAAACCAAAGATTGATGGATTGTTATAGATTAGCCTGTGCTATACTCGATTCATCTTCCACATAATAATTGATCAAATTATAAGTTTCCTTTTTTTTTAGCTTTCACGAGACATCAGTGACTTGCTGTTTTCAATATAATTTTTTTATTTACAAGCTTTTCGCAATACTGGGGTAGATAGAGGTTGAGACAATTTAACAAAAGACATTCAAAAAGTATTTTCGATGGATTATTTAAGACGGAGATATATTTATATAGTAAATTAAATTAAGTCAATGAATTTATTTAAATAAGTAATTTAAAGAATATTCAAATTGTTATTTGTATGCCTTTCGAGTTAAGTACAGAGAATTTTAATTCCTACTTTATAAGATCCGTTTTACCATGATATATCCTGTATTTATAAATGAAATACATTTGATTAGATTTATGTTATAAATACATATAAAGTAGATGAATGTATGAATGAACTCTTAACTGGAAAGTACATAGTCACATAAATTCCAACAGTTTCTTGCATAGTGTGTTTCTACATTAACCCGTCCGGAGATTGAACCCGGGTCCTCAGAGCTGGAAACACCTTAAAAACCGATGTGTACCATCCTCGTCCATGGCGGTCGTCTAACACCTCCATCATACATTTAAAGACACTATTTGTTACCGTTATAATCCAGAGGTAAAGTAACATTGGTAAGTAACGGCGGCGAATCAGGGGACTCGAGTTCGATGCCCATGTGGAAGGCTATTTGTATTTAAGTGGTACAATCCATTTATACTAGCGAGAATCAAATCCGCAATATACAGCTTTAAATGTATTTTGTAATTTAATTTTATAAAAGTAAATGTTTAAATATCTTCACGTCATTTCCAATACAGGGATAGAAAACAACTAGAAAATTAAATCCTTTCGACCCACCTTCCACCGAAGACATTTTTGGGACAACGTTGCAAGTAGTGAGCCAGTTGCCGTTTTTATATCAAGTCAAGCCAACGATATAAATCGAACAAAAGTTTTTGAAAAATCCCTTTGGTACCGGCCTCGGGGATCGAACTCGGGTCCCTTGATCACCCAACCTTTAAATTAATTCCTTATATTCTTCTTTAAAATTATACATTTTTATGACATCATCATCATAATAATGAAAATAAAAGTTCACTGCAGCCTCTCATATACGCCTCACCAGTGGAAGGCTATTTGTATTTAAGTGGTACAATCCATTTATACTAGCGAGAATCAAATCCGCAATATACAGCTTTAAATGTATTTTGTAATTTTAATTTTATAAATTCCAACAGTTTCTTGCATAGTGTGTTTCTACATTAACCCGTCCGGAGATTGAACCCGGGTCCTCAGAGCTGGAAACACCTTAAAAACCGATGTGTACCATCCTCGTCCATGGCGGTCGTCTAACACCTCCATCATACATTTAAAGACACTATTTGTTACCGTTATAATCCAGAGGTAAAGTAACATTGGTAAGTAACGGCGGCAAATCAGGGGACTCGAGTTCGATGCCCATGTGGAAGGCTATTTGTATTTAAGTGGTACAATCCATTTATACTAGCGAGAATCAAATCCGCAATATACAGCTTTAAATGTATTTTGTAATTTAATTTTATAAAAGTAAATGTTTAAATATCTTCACGTCATTTCCAATACAGGGATAGAAAACAACTAGAAATTAAATCCTTTCGACCCACCTTCCACCGAAGATATATTTGGACAACGTGACAGGTGGTGAGCACGTCGCCGTCTTTATGTTCAAGCCGACGTTATAAATCGTACATAAGTTTTTGAAACCCATTGGTACGAGCCGGCCACTTAGAGATCGACATCGTATCTCTTAACTCGAATTCCGATCACTAAACCACACGGCTATCGTGACTATAGCCGATAGCCGAGTGGTTGGGTGGTCGGAATTTCGAGTCAAGAGACCCGAGTTCGATCCCTAGGTGGCAGTACCAATGAGTTTTTCAAAAACTTATGTACGAATTACATCGTTGGCTTGGACATATAGACGACTACGGTCTCACCACCTGTCACGTTGTCCCGAAAATATCTTCGGTGGAAGGTGGGTCAAAGGGACTTAATTGTCTAGACTAGACCTCAGTCTACCCCTGTATTGGAAATTGCGTGAAGATATTTATTTTATATTTTTATAGTTACACTTCATATTTAAACGGAATAACGACGTCTACAAAAATAACTCTTGCATGACGTTCCACTGATGGTTTTATACACAGCACTTTTTGTAACTAATAAAAATATACAAGTATTGGGAATGGCTTGAAGACATATTATTTCATTCAATGTTACTAAGCATCTTGGAACATAATAAACACGCGTAGTGTTCACAGTGTTATGTAACACATATTTCTAAATACCCAGTATGTATGTACGTGTATATCTTTACGCCGTAACCATTCGACCACCGAAACGTAAACGTAAATTTATGTAAAAACAAAATTAAATCGTTTAAAGTAAAAAGGAAGAGAAGCACAAGATAAAAACCTTATATTAATTGTTGCACCATTCGCATGCCTCTGTATTACTCCGTAATTCTTATAAGATAATCGACGAAGCGCTTTCTCTAATATAGGTTCCTTTGATGTGCTTTAAAGATTAAAATTTAATTTAATTTTGCATGGAAAAGGAGATAGTATTAGAAAATATGTGTAATAGTTCTTTACTTAAAGGAAAATTATGCGCAACGTTAAAAACGAAACGTTGCGAAGAGATGTTGCATCTCTTTGCATTTTTTACAAGATTTACTACGAGGAGTGCTCCGAGGAATTATTCGGATTAATCCCAGCCGCTGAATTTCACCATCGAATCTTACGGCAGAGTCAAAAATTCCATCAACACCATCTTGATGCTTGGCATTCAACCACTGTGCGTTTTTCGAGAAATTTTCTGCCACGCACTTGCACTTTATGGAATGTGCTGCCGTCAGTTTTCCAGATCGTTACGACAAAAGTACCTTCAAGAAAAGAGCCTATACCTTTCTCAAAGGCCGGCAACGCATCTGCTATGCGTCTGGTATTGCGGATGTTTATGGGCGGCGGTAATCACTTACCATAACGTGAGTCATCTGCTCGTATGCCTCCCTTCCAAATTAAAAAAAAAAACGAAATAAAATTATATCTGAATTAAAAAAAATAAAAGCAGATCTTACTTAACGTCCGATATTAGTCCTTTTCATGACATAGACCTCATCGTTTCCTTAAACGTGCTTGCCATAATTGCCACACTTGGCAAGCGGATTGGAGTTCGTAACATACCATACCAACGTCTCGTACCATAAAAGCAACTGTCTACCAATAATGTCATAGTTTTTTCTTGTATATTCCGAGATGGTTATCCCAGCCTGCGGCTATTGTCAGTGCTCAGTTACCTTACGATGCCCACGAGAAGAAAGAAGGCGTTATTCTTATGGTGCGGTCAAATCAAGCGAATGCGCCACACGCACGCCACTCGCGAGCCCGTCTTGCTAACCAGCCTGCTCATACACTGAATTTATTTCCTTATTGCCGAAGGGTGAATACGTATTACCATGGAGGGGACAGATGAAAATTGTATGAAAATTTGCAAGTCTGATATACAGTGTGCAAGCAAACTGGATGCGTGCGGTGCGCACACTGTTCGAGCCTGGTGTGAGTTGCACTAAAGAAGTGCGCCAAAAAAGTGCAGGCGTGCAACGCGCAAATAGTTATTGTAATTGTTCGCCCGGTTTACAGACGATAACACTGCTATTACACTAACTTTATTATGTAAAATAAGAAAGGCATTCCAATTTATTCCCGAAAATTTTTAAATGATTGATGTCAAGTTTTGAAAATCAAAGGGAGTGCCCCTTTGATTTTCGACATCAATGGAGGACCTTTCTTTAACACTTCTTTCCTTTTAATACACTTCTGTGTTGGCGATTGCTTTCACAATTTTTAATGAATAATTTTGGGACAGTATAGGGGTAAGGATATTTATCCCCTTTCTTCTTGTAAGTGTCGTAAAAGGCGACTAAGAGAAAAACCTTGAAAATTCCATTGGCACCCGAAAAATTAGAACGATAACATTCTCAAAATATACTGCGTTGAAATTCAGAGAAACCGGTTCCCCGGTAAAATATACAGGGAATTTTATTTCCCATATGTTCGCCATTGCAACGCCATTATGACGCCATTCCCAATACAGGGGTCGACTGAGGTCTAGTCTAGACAATTAAGTCCCTTCTATACTTTTGGGGACAACGTGACAGGTGGTGAGCCGGTCGCCGTCTTTATATCCAAGTCAACGATACAATTCATACATAAGTTTTTGAAAAACCCATTGGTACGAGTCAACCACCTGGGAATCGAATTCGGGTCTCTCGACTTGAAATTCCGACCACCCTACCACTCGGCTATCGTGACTATATGTATTATAATATACGTATTATAATATGTAACATAGTTAGAGAATATAGTGATGCTTTAGGTGTAGTTAACCACGACCATCATTCATGTTTCACAAAACTAATCTCATAAGCATTGTATTAGACAAGACAAAGATGAATGTGTGTCTAATTTCGCTACGTATTGACACCCCGTTATGTGTTAACGAGACAACATTTAGCCGACGTTTTTTTTTAGAATTGGCAAATGAGTAGTTAATAGTTTTGAATTAAAAGTTCCTTACGTATACTTATAGTTATAGGGTTTAAGCTGGAGAATGCTTCTTAAGAGAGTTTCGGTAAGTGTGATCGGGTGACGAGAACGAATTTTATGTAAATTTATTAAAATTATCAATGCAAAGCCATGCTCTTCTTCTTCTTCTATCTTCTTATTTACAGCCTACAGTCCCCAACAGTTGTCCGTGCTGCGAGCTATGTGGCCGGCCATTGTCAATTCAGCGTGCTTATCCTTATGGCTATGTCTGTTACCCTATAAAAAGATGTTTCCATAAGTATATTTTTACATGGTGAATTAAAACATTTTGATTGATTTATAATCACAGTGTAAATTTATATATTTAAATTAACTATGGCTTTTTATAGGGTAATAAAGCTCATGAGCTCCTTTATACTGTATATATATATATGTATATATATATATATATATATATATATATATATATATATATATATATATATATATATATATATATATATATATATATATATATATATATATATATATATATATATATATATATATATATATATATATATATATATATATATATATATATATATATATATATATATATATATATATATATATATATATATATATATATATATATATATATATATATATATATATATATATAAATATATATATATATATATATAAATATATATATATATATATATATATATATATGTATATATATATATATATATATATATATATATATATATATATATATATATATATATATATATATATATATATATATATATATATATATATATATATATATATATATATATATATATATATATATATATATATATATATATATATATATATATATATATATATATATATATATATATATATATATATATAATATATATATATATATATATATATATATATATATATATATATATATATATATATATATATATATATATATATATATATATATATATATATATATATATATATATATATATATATATATATATATATATATATATATATATATATATATATATATATATATATACATATATATATATATATATATATATATATATTTAAATGATTGATGTCAAGTTTTGAAAATCAAAGGGAGTGCCCCTTTGATTTTCGACATCAATGGAGGACCTTTCTTTAACACTTCTTTCCTTTTAATACACTTCTGTGTTGGCGATTGCTTTCACAATTTTTAATGAATAATTTTGGGACAGTATAGGGGTAAGGATATTTATCCCCTTTCTTCTTGTAAGTGTCGTAAAAGGCGACTAAGAGAAAAACCTTGAAAATTCCATTGGCACCCGAAAAATTAGAACGATAACATTCTCAAAATATACTGCGTTGAAATTCAGAGAAACCGGTTCCCCGGTAAAATATACAGGGAATTTTATTTCCCATATGTTCGCCATTGCAACGCCATTATGACGCCATTCCCAATACAGGGGTCGACTGAGGTCTAGTCTAGACAATTAAGTCCCTTCTATATTTTGGGGACAACGTGACAGGTGGTGTATATATATATATAAATATATATATATATATATATATATATATATATATATATATATATATATATATATATATATATATATATATATATATATATATATATATATATATATATATATATATATATATATATGTATATACGAGTATAAGGAGCTCATGAGCTTTATTACTTCAGTCATGTGATCTGAAAGCTCAACTCATTTTCTTTCAAAGAATGCTTGCAATGATCACTAACTAACACTTCTAGTATTTGTGCCTGCGACGTTCTATATCACAGTTCGCACTCTAAACCATTAGGCTAAGTAATTAACACCTATAAAATTCCACTGCTGGCCAAGCACATCTCACGTAAATAGTCTCACTGTAATAACTACGATCTGTAGCATTTTAAATTAAAAACACATAGTTATGTGAATACCAATTACAATTGTACAATACTTGCTATAGTAATACTAAAATTATTAAAAAAAGTATATTTTGTTATAAATCCATTTTATTGAATTAATAAAATGGATTAATAACAAAATATACTTTAGTGATTGTGTAAAAATACACAGTCAGGTCTTATGACCTTGAATTGAATTTCGAATTGTTCATGAAAATAATTTTTTTAGAATTTTACTCATTTTTAAATATGGAGTGGACGCTTCAAGAAGACCGTGTTGCAGTTATTGCGTTGCATCGTTGCGGTTACGCGCCAATTCGAGTTTTTGATATACTGAAAAATTTGAATATAACCAAAAGATTTGTTTATCGTACCGTCAAACGATACAATGAAGACTCTAGTGTAGATGACAGGTCAAGAAATGGTCGCCCTCGGTCTGTTGGGACTCCAGCAGTGATAAAAGCTGTGAAGGCTCGAATTCAAAGAAATCCCAAACGTAAGCAGAAACTGTTGGCCCTTAAGATGGGGTTATGCAGAACCACGGTGAAAAGGATGTTAAATGAAGACTTAGGGCTTCGGATCTATCGAAGAAAACCAGGACATTGTTTGAAGCTCGTCTAATGCACCTAAGACTGGAGAGATGCCGCGCTTTGTTTAAGCGGTACGCGGGAAAAATATCGGGTAATTCTTTTTGATTGAAATATTTTTACCGTAGTAGAGAGCTACAACAAACAAAAGATAAGGTAGTGAAGAAGCGAGCAACCGTATTCCGCGTGTCAAACGAGGTCATTTTCCATCCTCGCTCATGGTATGGTTGGAAGTTTCTTATTGGGGCTTAACCGAGGTATATTTTTGCGAGAAAGGTGTAAAAACGAATGCAGTTATGTATCAAAATATAGTCCTGGTGAACCTTGAGGAACCTGTTTCTCATACCATGTTTAATAACAGGCACTGGGTATTCCAACAAGATTAGGCGCCCGTTCATAGAGCGAAAATCACACAAAACTGGCTGGCGGCGCGTGAAATCGGCTTCATCGGGCACGAAGACTGGCCCTCCTCCAGTCCAGATTTGCATCCGTTAGATTACAAGATATGGCAACACTTAGAGGAAAAGACGTGCTCAAAGTCTCATCCCAATTTCGAGTCACTCAAGACATCCTTGTTTAAGGTAGCCGCCGATATTGACATGGACCTCGTTCGTGCTGCGATAGACGAATGGCCGCACAGATTGAAGGCCTGTATTCAAAATCGCGGAGGTCATTTTGAATAAACTTTAGTGTCATAAGAATCTATGTTTTGTTAAGTTCATTTTGGTATATAAATAGTTACATAATGAATAAACTTATTTTAATTATTTAAGGTTAAACATGTGACAGAATTTATGACCTGACTAGGTATATTTTAGTAATTAGTCTTGCATGTTGAAAATACAGTATTTACAGTTGATACTGGATAGGTGAAAATGTCAGTATTATTTTTTAAAAAAAAATAAGATTCTTTTTTATTTTTTATGTGATATTGTTTAACGCAATTTCCAATACAGGGGTAGACAGAGGTCTATTCAAGACAATTAAGTCCCTTTGACACACCATCCACCGAAGATATTTTCGGGACATCGTGACAGGTGGTGAGCCCGTCGCCGTCTTTATGTCCAAGCCATCGATGTAATTACTACATAAGTTTTTGAAAAACCTATTGGTACTTGTGGGGATCAAACTCGGGTCTCTTGACTCGACCCAACTACTCGGCTATCATGTCATATATTTATGTGATATTACTATAATGGGTTTAACCATGCTGATGCAGCATTTATAGAGTGCTGTATTTTAAAATGTAGCACTTATGTGTATGTATATACGCTTTTTCGTTTTAATAATGTCATGTTACAAAAATAGAATAACGATTTCTATAAAACCTATTTGCTTTCGAGGGATTTACAATGATGGAACGTTAAAACGAACATAGAGTGGAATCTCTATTGTGAGTGATCCATTAAGAAAACCTGCTGACTTACTTACTAAATTCTCAAAAGAGTAAAACGGTTGTCGATTGTATAGTTGTCACAAAAGTAAAAAAAAATAAAAATATCTTCACGCAATTCCCAATACAGGGGTAGACAGAGGTCGAGTCTAGACAATTAAGTCCCTTCGACCCACCTTCCACCTAAGATATTTTCGGGACAACGTGACAGGTGGTGAGTCCGTCGCCGTTTTTATGTCCAAGCCAACGATATTCGTACATAAGTTTTTTTTGAAAAACCCATTGGTACGAGCCTTGTAACTGGGGATCGCACTCTGGTCTATTGACTCGAAATTCCGACCACCCAAACACTCGGCTATCGTGACTTCACAAAAGTGCTGGCACTTTCACGAAAAAGCAAATCTTTTTTCTTCAATCCGTGTGAAAATAATGACTTTCGGATTTATACATATAGAAATATGTTATATATACATAAATAGGAACAACATCACCCACATTGCTCTGCCCCCAAAGTTGCCAATTATGTCATGTTATAGGCGATGCTATCATAGATACCTGGAGCTGAAAAAAGTTAAAACCCGGTACCTTAAAACTGGTAACATCATAAAGACCACCAAGAAGGTGTGGGAGATTCACTCAACCTCGGAGATCATCATTCTAGTAAAGATTACATCCCTTTTAAATAAAGGCCGATTAATGGACTGCGATACTGGGTCGCTGTCACTGCTCTGACGGAGGATGCGGATCATCCGTTAAAGTCCGTCACTCGCGCCTCACTGCCTCCAAAGGTATCTTACGGTACCATCGTGCGATCCGTATACCCATCAGTCGTTGAACACTGTAGATTTAGATCTACATCGACGAATGGCAACCATTTTGGACCACACAGGCACCCGATAAAGAGCTATGGATAGTAAAACACCTGAATCAAATCTTCCCTAGGTCCTCCAAGATTGAACATCAGTCTATGCATATACCCGATATATGCCCTCTCTATTCGAAGAACTATTCGCTACTAGTGCTCTTCGAAACCCCAGCGACTGTCCCGATGGAAGCCCAGATATTTCATGTGCCTCTGCACTCTAATTTTAGACCCGCCTACTCAAATATACGAGTCGGATGGTATAAGTCTTATGAAACCATACCGCCTTGGTATTGTAAGCAGTATTTCTAATCAGATGTAGTGGATTTTTGGCAACGACGATTTCCACCTCAAGCTCGATGAGCTCCCCAGTCCTCTCAAATGTGATCCCGCTGACAACATCCGTTATGACAACTTTAAAGTTGGCAGATTGATAGATATTTACTACAGTAATGGACCTGGCACCGAACCCTGTGTAACTTCGCACTGGATCTACCTCTTGATCTTTCTGCCATCTCTGTTAATGTACATAATTTACATGTTGCTCAAGTAGTTGCGTGCTTATGTAATGCATTGCAATAAAAGGGGCCCTTGGCGGTGAGCTAGCTCCCGTCGTTTAGATCCCAGGGTAAGGACTTAAAGGCATTGACAATACCTAAACTTATTGCTAATGCCACACCAACCCGGGACAACAACTGCTTCAAGAGCGAGCGGACGCGACAAATCGTGAATGTACCGAAATTACTTTCAGAACTTAGCCCTTTCAAGTTCATGTCTAATAAAGTTATGCTCTGGGGACGACAATATAATAGCATAGAATTACGTGATTTAGTAAAATATGATTCCTGAACAAACTAATTAACGTATTTCAAAACTAAATACACCAATAGAATCCTGATAAAAAAATTAATTTGAATTATTTTAAATGTAAAACTTGTAAATCGATAGTTGTTAATTATGTTTAGGGAAAAACTGAATAGAAAATAACACATCTTCTTTTGTGTTAAAAAATATTATAATTTTTATAAAAAAAAACTAAAGTTTCGTTAACATACAGTTAACAAAAAAAACACTTTTCAATGACCTTGAAAGTTGTGTTGACTGTTATTATTATATAACTCAATAGACACGCTTATGTATTGAATTCGTTTTCGAAAACAATGACAAATATTTTGCTTTTTCGATTAATGCTCCAGAGGGTGGATCCACCAGATTATCTGTCCGATAACTGGTTGGAGCCACTACGGGTACGCGACCCCGAACTGCTCTAGCTTCCAGTGTCACACACCTCTCTGTCTCCGTGGTACTGTTATCCCACCCATCCCCTCCAAATTCCCTTATATACCCAATCTATCCTTCTTCAAACCAAAAATTCCCAAAGGAGGGTTGATGTCAGGCAGGCGGCCGATCGGAAAACATTGCCAAATACTTTACAACATGGGTACAACAGGAGATAGTATATGCGACAATGCTAGGGCGTACCCCGCAGGCGACGCGCAGGCGCAGCACCCGGCGGCTGTGAGAAATGGACGAGGGTTGCTGCACCAAGGACGGAGGCAGCGTAAGAAGCTAGTCCGGGAAGTAAGACTGAGGATGGCAAAATGGAATATAGGTACGATGACTGGAAGAGGAAGAGAGTTAGGGGATGTTTGTGAAAGAAAGCGTATAAACGTTGCGTGTTTGCAGGAGACGAAGTGGAAGGGACAGAAAGCAAAAGAAATCGGGGCGGGTTATAAATTCTATTATTGTGGAAGTGATGGAAAAAGAAATGGAGTGGGTGTAGTGTTAGATAAAGAACTTAAGAATAGGGTGATGGATGTAAACAGAGTGAATGATAGAGTTATTGTAGTTAAGTTGTTGATTGAAAATTTGGTTTTAAATATAGTGAGTGTGTATGCACCGCAGTTCGGTTGTGACGATAGTTTGAAAGAAAAATTTTGGGAGGATTTTGATGCTGTAATTACGGCGATACCAGAATATGAGGAGATATATATATAGGAGGGGATTTTAATGGTCATGTGGGAAGAACAAGTGGCGGATATAAAAGAGTACATGTGGGCTATAGCTACGGAGTCAGGAACCAACAGGGGGAAACTCTACTGGAAGCAGCTTTGGCCTTTGACTTAGCCGTAGTAAACACCTGGTATCAAAAGAGAGATCAACATCTTATCTCATTCCGTAGTGGCCAGCACACTACGCAAATAGATTACTTTCTTATGAAAAGGAGCAAAATTAACTCGGCCAAAGACTGCAAAATAATTCCCAGTGAGAGCCTAGTTTCCCAGCATAGGTTGTTGATTCTAGACTTGAGTCTTAAAGTAAAATGTATGCAAAAGAACTCTAAACCCCTCACCTAGAACGAAATGGAACAAACTAAGTGACTGAGAGTTAGCCAAAGAGTTCCGGAAAAGAGTAGTAGATAAGATTATAGAAATTGGTGATATGGCAGAGATTAGAGTGAATAATTGCTGGAATGAGATAGCGATATGTGTAAGGAACGTAGCAAGGGATGTTTTTGGAGAAACGAAGGGGAAAGGGAAGATTGATAAGGACACATGGTGGTGGACAGAAGAGGCGCGGAAAAAAATTTTGAAATTAAAAATTTTGAAAGAAAAGAAGAATGCTTTTAAGGAATGGAAAAGTTTGAAAGAGGGAAATGAGAGAGATCAAGAAAACAAAAGGTCTGCCTATCAAGTTATTAAGAAGAAGGCGAAGAAAGTAGTTACAATCGCAAGGGCTATGGTACAGGATAAGCTATACGATTTCCTGGAAACTCCACAAGGCCAAAAAGATCTATATAGAATATCTAGAGAGCGAGAAAGGAATGCAAGAGATGTGAATCACATGAAATGTATGAAAGACGAAATGGGAAAGATTTTGACGGAAAACGACGAGCATAAAAGAACGTTGGAAGAGCTATTTTAGCAAACTTTTGAATGAGGAAAATCAGTGGAATGGAGTACTAAAAAATGCTAGGAGTAATATGGTTAAAGAGGTGACTGAAGACGAATTTAGGATGGCAGTACGTATGGCATATATATATATATATATATATATATATATATATATATATATATATATATATATATATATATATATATATATATATATATATATATATATATATATATATATATATATATATATATATATATATATATATATATATATATATATATATATATATATATATATATATATATATAAAAGAAGAAGTATACAGATGCGTTATTGCCTCCGACGACTAATATGAAATGCCACAAAGGCCGTGATTACACGATCTTGGTATTCTTAAAAGCGAAAAACAATAGTTGTTATACTGCTGTTTGCCAGCAAAAGTAAAAATAATACAAACAAAGCACCCTATTAAATTAATATTTTTTAGGCTAGAAGCATTTGTAGAGCTTCGAAATGGAAAAAGCTGAACTGCATCCATTTTCCTTGATGAAATTAAATTTTTCATTCATTCTTCGAAAGTCTTATGAAAAACCCATTTTTATGAGCCTGACTCCAGGGCATCGAACTCGGGTCTCTCGACTCGATATTCCGATCACCCAACCACTCGGCTATCGTGACTTGAACAATACGTTTTTTAAAAATTATAAACAATACATTCATATTTTAAACGACTGCCTTTTAAAATTCATTCATTGCGAAAAAAAAACAACAAAAAGAAACTATAATTTTTTTGTAGATCTTTAACGTAAATCTAGAACAAAAACAAACAACAATGTAATAAAATATGACTAATATTTCATCACGTAATAATCAAATAATCAAATAAAATATAAAAATAATTGCAAAATATTTGTTTGCTTTAACAACTTTAAAACAATAATTTAAAAATAACACTTTCGTTATTTGCACTACTATAAATTGAATTTGTAAGCAAGTTATACTACACATCTAAGCACCACAGTTTAATATCAAAAGGATTCATTGCTTTCTTTGGAATTCCCGGTGCGGACGGTCTTTGCCTTGGTTTTGTGAAAGAAATATCTTTTTATAGACGACATCAAAGAGCCTTTTCACATATATTACTCATGTATGTTTAAAAATTCAACTCATTGATTCGAACGGTAAAATTTAGAGTATTTTAACAATTCACGATAGCCGAGTGGTTTGGTGATCGGAAGTCGAATCGAGAGACACGAGTTCGATAGTAAGCTGCTCACTTTGGGATCAGAGTAATGTATGTGATGTTGTGTCTATTTATGTATGTTTTTATTTTTCTTTACTATCAAGAGTCCTAAAAGGAGCGTATTGTATTTGTATGTGTATTTAACATTAAATAATATTATACCTGTACATTATACTCGTATGTTCTCTTGTAATGTTTGCTCCTTATATGATCGTGTTCAGTCTAGTGAGGTGGTTGGCCTACATTCGAGAAAAGGAGGAACATCAACCTCTTACGCCACTTATGCGGTGACATAATATTTTAAAAAGAACGAACAGCTTTTTAACTACGTAGTTTTTCTGAAACTATGTTAGCAAATTAACACCAAAATGTAAATATCAAAGTACTGGGATATCGAGTAGTGAGAAGAATGAGAGCGATGTTTTATACACTTGATGATTTGACTATTACGGCAGTGAAGAGCCATAATGATGTACATATTTTGATAGGAGAACAAAAAAAGAAGCTATTTTTGGTCGACGACCCTGCCGTCTTAGTTAGCTTATAGTTTCGAGTTCGAATATCGTTAGGGGCAAACGTCGGATTATGTTTGTAATCGAGTCATGGAGTTTTGTGTGTTTTTATTTTATCGACATGACATCTGTCAATAAAATATTTATAACTATTGACACCATGCACCCCACGCTTTTTTAAAAAAAATTTTTTATTCACTCTATTATTAGTTTATATTTATTGAAATATTTAACGCTATTCTTAATTAATAATTTATTAAAATTTATTTTCTTTTTTTTAGTTCGGTCTTCTATAAAAAGACACAACACTTATGCGTTACGAGTGCTTCAGGATCGGAGCAAAGTATGTAATGTCGTCCCTATTTATTTATTCTTCTTTGAAAAGAAGTCCTCGCTGTGATCTAAGAAAATAGGCTCATGTTATTACAGATATACATCTATATGAAACGCCATCAGCGACTGCAGCGCCATTACATTGAGCACATTTAAAAGGATGGCACGTTTAGTTTTATGATATCTGCAACATTTGACGCAAGCGATATCGTGAATAAATTTCCATAAGGCGTTGAGCGCTCGCACAACAATGTATTTCGGAAATTATTCAGCATTAGCAAGCTCAAGCAACTTCGCTTGAGGTGTTTTATATTTTTTTCATATCATATATTTAGGTAGTAACTGCCACCCGCGGCTTTGCCGGCGGTTTAACACTTAACGGGGAACATTTATTATTTTTCTAAAATAAAAGCCATTGTTACAAGCCTGCCACCTGGGGATCGAACTCGGGTCTCTTGACTTCGAATCCCAATAACCCAGCCATTCGGTTATCGTGATGTACTAAGACTACTAATCTTACAGAGGCCTGCAAAATCCGAATTATGAGCCAAGGTGGCACTGTGTTACGAGCCAAGGTGATACGGAGACATTGTTCGCTACAGAATAAAACCGTGTCATTTTTAATACAGTCACTTTTATTTCAAATTATCGTGAAAAATAAGAATATTTTCAAAAGTTTGATACATTGAAAACAATACTTTCAAAGGGGTCTGAATAAATATTTCACATACTTGATGGCGTAATGGACAGGACCTCAATTGCATCATATTTTAGCTTCATGTTACATGGCCTATTTTTCTTCAAATATATTTTTAAAGAAGATAAATAAACATATAAAAGATTATTTTTTTCAATTGTACTGCATGATTTTGAATAATTACGATTACATAATGAATAAAAAGTGAAAAGTTTTTAATGTCTAAATAAATGCTCATTTAATGGAAATTTCTTTTCTTCTTTAGTTGTTTGTGAATTTAACAACATGGCATTGGGCAATAACTTTTCTCAACTTTTGTAAAATTTCTCAGCTCATCAGGTTTCATGCCTCGTAAACGGATACTTAAGCAACATTCTCTGCTTGTAGTTTTTTTACAACTAAATCTAAAATAAAATTTGTAAAAAAATAAAAGTTTTGAATTATACACTGAACAATATTTTTTATGGAATACAATATTATTTTGTGTCGCATACAAATAAAACTTTTATGATATCACTGTAATGAAATGTGAAACTGGCCGATATTATAAAAAATTAGAAAAGAAAGAATTATGTTTTGTGAAATGAAGAAAAAAATCACGATAGCCGAGTACATGATAGCAGGAATTCGAATTAGGTGACCAGAGTTCGACCCCCGGGTTTTTTCTAACTATTTAAGCCCAGGTTAACTAATGTACGATTTAAATTGACAGGCGACAGGCTCACCACCTATCACGTTGTCCCAAAATAGTATCTTCTGTTAAAGATGAATGGAAAGGACTTAACTGTCGGGACTATGTCTACTTCATTACTGGGGATAGTTGAAGATTAGAATTGTGTAACTGGAAGAAGTACGTATATTGTTTTGGAAAAATCTAATACAGTTTGAAAATTAAATAAATCGTTTAATCATGCATTATAAAGTAGGAAATAAGATAATATCCTCATCTGAAATTGTCGTATTACACACTATTCAATATGGACGTCCATTAAATAAAAAACTTACCCGTGTGAAATCGGTGTTAGAATATTTATTCCGCCTTTCTACCCGTGGGTGTCGTAAGAAACGATTAAGGGAAAAATAAAAAGCCATGAATAATGTATGGCAACGTGGCTACCGACAGATAGCCTAGCAAATAACCGATGGCGGGATAGCCATCTCCTAACTATGCCTGATTAAAATAATCCTGGGGATCGAACTCGGTTCTCTTGACTCGTAATTCCGACCAACCAACCACTCAGCTATCGTGACTTTAAATGTGTTATTTTTAATACTAAAATAGCATGATATATATTTTCTTCTCTCGCCTATGACTTGATATTCACATAAATATCCTATCGTGAATGTTAACATAGCATTCAAGAAATGAAAGCAAACATTTGTCTGTAGATCAAAGTTTACTTTAGACTTGTTTCTGTTATCTTGGCCACCTTTGTATTTGAGAAGAGGTAACGTCTCATCTCTTAGTTCATTAATATAACGCACCCTTTTATTTATATTTACGCTTATTCAAAGAAGTGTCGATTAAATCATAATTTATTATACTTTTCATCTAAAATTTAAAATTCTAGATATTTAATAGGTTTTTGGTGTTGGTGTAGATATTTATCTCCCCATTTATTTTTGGGGGTAATCCGAAATGCATAAAAATGTCACGAAATAATTCAAAAAGGTAAATAGCTACCGAAATATGGCAGTATGTATGATGTAACTGTCAATTTATGAAAGATTCATTCTCTATGATTGTTTAAGCGGAAAAAATGTTCCATTTTACGACTAAGCAAACAGAACGACTGCGTACACTCTATTTTGCGGATTAGGAAAAACGCAGCCAACGTTACGTTATATGAACATCTATTTATTACTTTCGCATTGGTTATAAAATCTGCTAAATTTATGATAATTAATAATAGAAGTTAATTAGATATATTTCACTAGCAGAAGTCCTAATTTTTGTTAAATGCAAAGCTTTCTGTTAACGAATGTTTTTGTTCAAAGGTTTTTATATGAAAGGTTTTACAAATTCCTTTAATAACATAAATCTCGTCATGACATTCTTGCCTATAAAAATTTCAAAAATAATTCTTGATGACAATATCTTAGTGACTTCTTTAGAATTATCAAGTTGTATTCCGACCAAAAAGAAAACGTAGAGATTTACAATATGGTGGTTTTGAATATGACCGTATCACTTAAAATGGAAATTGTTTGTGACAACAACGTGAACAACGTTGTGACAGCAACAACGATGAAATATACTAAAACAGATGTATACTATAGTAAATATTTATAAATAAATAAAATTAACATATTCACACAATTTCCAATAGGGACAGACAAAGTCACAAAAGAGACACATATTTGTCGACCTTCGTGGACTAATGTGGTAAACACCGGTTTTCAAGGTATCGCCGACTCGAGTATACCAATGTTTTTTTTTTTTCAAAACTTATGTACATTTTATATCGTGAGCGTGGATTTATAGACGGCCACAAACTCACTACCTGTCCCGTTATCCCAAAAATATCTATAATATAGTGGGTCGAAAATATTTAAATGTCTAGTCCTCGGTCTAGCTCAGTATTAGGAATGGCGTGAAGATATTTTTAATGTACGTTTATTAAATGTATCGTTGTTTGAACACTAAAACTACAGGGTCACCACCAGTCACGTTTGTCTTAATAAAAGCTACGATGATATGTGAGTCAAAAGTCCTTAATTATCTTGACTTCTGTCTTCCCCATTATAGGAAATGCACGAAGATATGCTACCAGTATGCATATTTTAAATTAAAGCCTTCAAGCTGCCGTAACGTAGCATCGCGATAATGCAAATACCAAAACAAAAACACTTTATTCGAGATAATGCAGGCTGGCTGCTTTACATACTTAAAATCATAACCTACTTTGTGGCTTTTGTCGAGAAAACTTAAAGAGGCAACTTTGTCTTATCGTAGCCTTAAGACGGCAGTGTCTTAATATAAGCTACAAAACTCACCAAGATACAGTTTTTTTTAAACGAAATTTCTGTGCAGTTTATGTAGTAGTGAGTAGTCTATCGGCTCTTATTCATGACCCGATTTAAGAAATGTTTTATCTCATTAATTTATTTAATCTTTATTACGATTCCTTATAGAAGGTCAAAAATGGTGGACTTAATGCTTCAGTAAAATCTATTTTTATTATATTTTTACTGCACTGTGTTTTTACCGTACTATAAATATTTGTTATTTATAAATATTATCATCATGCATTCCTGTATTCAGATAGAATAGACGCCGGGTGTCACGACCTTTACGGCCCTTTTTCGATTCTATCACTATCATTTTCAGAAAATTCAGAAAATTAGTTTCGGCCAACCTCGAATCCTGTTTGTGTTAAATTTCGCGCTGTATATTTTCTGCACTATTCGATCTTCACTCAGTTGTTCGACGGGGTCAAACCGTAGAAAAACACCAATTTCAATTTTAAGTGATAAGGTCATATTCCAAACCACCATATTATGAATCTCTACGTTTTCTTTTTGGTCGGAATACAACTTGAAAATTCTAAAAAAGTCACTAAGATATTGTCATCAAGAATTATTTTTGAAATTTTTATAGACAAGAATGTCATGACTAGATTTATGTTATTAAAGGAATTTGTAAAACCTTTCATATAAAAACCTTTGAACAAAATCGTTCGAAACGAAAAAATATTAAAAAAAAAGGATTTCTGCTATATAATTATTTATGTTATTAATTATCATAATTTTAGCTGATTTTATATCCGATGCGAAAGTAATAAATAGATGTTCACAAACGTAACGTTGGCTGCATTTTTCCTAATCCGCAAAAAAGAGTGTACGCAGTCGTTCTGTTTGCTTAGTCGAATAAATGGAACATTTTTTCCGCTTAGACAGACAATCATAGAGCATGAATCTTTTAAAGTTGTTATTGAAAAAATTACTTCGCAACGCTCCGCATGAAAATATAAAAAGGTATATGTTACCTGGTCCGAAGAGAAGAAGAGCACCACCCTCCCTCCCACAGATGCGTGCACTAATTCCACAGATGTGCACTAATTCCACTGTATGCACCACCACCACTACACTCAAACCAGGTAACATATACCACCACCGAAAACGCGACACGTGTTTCGCCTCAAAACAAGGCATCCTCAAGCGAGTAGACTCTACGATGAGCGACCGCAGAGAGGTGGTGCTCTTCTTCTCTTCGGACCAGGTAACATATACCTTTTTATATTTTCATGCGGAGGGTTGCGAAGTAATTTTTTCAATAACAACTTTACAATGAATTTCCGCAAAGTAACGCCTGAGTCAATTAACTATCATGAATCTTTTGTAAATTGACAGTTACATCATACATATCGTCATATGTCGGTAGCTATTTACCTTTTTGAATTATTTCGTGACATTTTTATGCCTTTTGCATTCCCCACAAAAATAAATGGTGTGATAAATATCTACACCAACACCAAACAGCTATTAAACATCTAGAATTTTTAATATAAGTTGAAAAAGAATCATAAATTATGATTTAATCGTCACTTCTTTGAATAAGCGTAAATATAAATAAAAAGGTGCGTTAAATTAATGAACTAAGACTTGAGATGTTACCTCTTCTCAAATACAAAGGTTGCCAAGATAACAGAAACAAGTCTGAAGTAAACTTTGATCTACAGACAAATGTTTGCTTTCATTTCTTGAATGCTATGTTAACATACACGATAGGATTTGTGACGGCCTACATATATAAATATACATATGTTATATATTTATTTATTTACTGTATTTGATATTACCACGTATATATTCTTCAACTATAATTATTTATCATATTACACTAAACATCGATGCATAACTCGGCGCCTGCTAGCTGTAGCATTTAATAGAACAGGTTCGGTGACTAACCCACCGAACGTTGACCGCGTCCAGCTTGCCCCCGCGCCGCCCGTTACGTATTAGCTATATGTATTTATATTATTCGTTTAAAGTGTAATTGTGTTGTAGAACTGTAATTTTGCTTACTTCCTACCTATAGTCTAATCTTGTTTGTGCTACTACTCATTTTTCTTTTCGCTTTCTATTCTTTTGTGTGACTTTTGTGTTCGTGATAATATAACTGTTAAAACCGTTTAGTGTGCCATATTCCGGCAACGGATAAAATATACATTTATCCTCACGCTAACCACAGATATTTATGTGAATATCAAGTCAGAGGCGAGAGAAGAAAATATATATCATGCTATTTTAATATTAAAAATAACACATTTAATTTCGTGAAGATGCTTTATTTAATACGTGATTTCCTTTATAAATACTATTAAAAATAGAAATAGTGTTAACTTTCTACAAAATTAATTATTATTTTATAATTGTCAATAATTAAAAAAAATAATTAAAGTAAAAAATATTCATGGTGATAAATTAAATTATTTTATAATTTACACTTGCTTTGATTGTTGTCCCTTGGTGAAATTATTCATATAAGTTTATAAATTTATTATAAGTGTGCAATGGTGAATTTTATTAAATTAAATTATTTTATTTTAATAAGTTATTAATATAATTATTAATAAATATATTATTAATATAAATTGAAAAAATATCAAATTTTTCAAGATGATTGACTCACCATCAATGAGTTAGCTACCCATTGATAATTTTCTCTTATATCATCGCTTGACATAGCTCGACGTGTTACTCGCGGAATGAATGATGATACGCCGACACCACACTGATCAGTTTGTTACGCCATAAAGTTATAATCGAAGACTTAACGTCACGCTGGCTAATACATACATATACATAAATATCGGCAGGTTAAAATTCTCTGCAGGACATAGGCCTCACCCATCGGGAGGATTTGCCATAACGGCCACGCTTAGCAAGCGGATTCGCGATCGCTGTACCAGACCACTCGCACCTCAGACGTTGCTAACTATCTTCAGTCTGATAATTTTGGTCTGATATTTTTAGAGATAGTTATACCGCCACTTATCGGTTACCACAAGGATATTCAAAGCTGTTTCCCTTTAATCGCCTCTTACGACATCCACGGGAAGAAAGCGAGTAGTAATGTTCTATTAAGGTTTTACCAGATTTTCTCCCCGTTTTTTTTATTGTTTTTTCTTCACGTGAGTGTCGTAAAGTAAGTAGTACTGCAGCCTCATACATCCGCAAACCATATAAAAAAATGTTACAGACATGTACGACAAGGACTAAGATGGAGAGGAAGCCCCATAGCCCGTATTTAAACTAGCTCTCTATACCTTTCAAACCGAACATAACACGACATACGTGAATGAGTGGCGGACACACCGATTTTCCCGGTCACACGATTGATTCCCGGTCGGGTCAATGTAGATTCTTTCTTTCTAAATATTTAAAATATTTTTTGACTACGACGACCCGATAGTTGAGTTGGTAGTGTCCCACCTTCAAAGCTAAGGGTTGTAATTCGAATCCACTAAGGACAAAAATTTGTTTGATAAATATCAATGTTTGTACCTGAATAATGGATGCTTATATGTATATATGAATATTTATCCATGTAAATATATATGCATGTAATAATATTTTACGTTAACATGATAAGTTCACCAACTTTCACGTAGTCCCAAATGAGCATTGATGAAAGGTGGGACTATAGGACTAAGTCGTCTTTATCATTGACAAGCTCACTATTGGGAATACGTAAATCAAAAAAACTTAAAAGTTAAACAATAGGAGTAATAAGCAATCGTAAGAGTTACCAAAACACAATTTGTACAACGTACATACTTCGGAATCAGTTCGGGCTCAGTTCACATATTAAACCTAACGTTATGTTATCCGCTAAGCTTGATTTATAGCTCGGGGCGTAGGTGTTGGCAATTATGATACTCGGTTTCGATCTTTTTTACAGTTTGTGTGCTGTTTTCAAGAATAAATATGTTTTTTTTTAAATATGTTTTTGTATATTTTTGCAATTTTCCCATACTGGAGTAAACAACGGTTCTCGAAAACGAAGTTTCCTTCGATCCACTTTTCACTAAAGCTTATTTACCAACGTGACAGATGTTGAGCCCATCGCCGTATTAGTGTCCAAGCTAACTGTACAAAAACTTAAGTAAAAACATTCATTCTCACATACAAATTTTTGTCCATAGCGGAACCCGAACTCGCTTCGACTACAGGATCATTCATGCAACAACAAAAGCTGATGCGTGGCAAACATACTCGTTTGGATAAACATAGTATACGACAATCCCTGAAATCCCTAGATGGGTGACGTTTTGCAAAAATGTTGAGGGAAGTCGACGGATGCTGAAGAAGGTGGCTCAAGACCGTTCTCTGTATAAAATTTTGGAGGAAGGCCGATGTTCAGCAGTGGACTCTCGATAGGCTGTAAAGAAGAAGAACAAGCAGTTCTGTCAATAGTTTTGAATTTTACAATTACTGTTGCATAACTTTGTTATGCTAGCAAGCAATTTAGCGACTACATACCCAGTTAATATAGCTAATTCTGTTTTGACCAAACAGAATTAACTATATTTACGTGAACGAAAATAAATGGTTCTGCTATAAAATGTTAAATAAACGTCGCGATAAAACATAATTCAGCCATTTCTTTTATTCATGTCGCATTATAGCTACTTCTCTCGTGTGCGAGATAGTTTTGTCACATACGCAATAAGGGTCAGAGTCCGCATAAAATATGCATTAGTCTGAACAAATGAACGGCTTATCTTCTCTTTTTACGACAAGATTTGTGGCAAGTCTCAGATCCCGGTATAAATTTGATTCGGTACGTGCATAATTTGTATACTGTATCGTAACCAATCCCTGAATCAAGTATTGCGTTTGATTTTCCCTAAATTATCTTTAGTCATATTTTTATTTAGAAATCTTGTCGCTAAACCCAGCCACGCTTTGCTATGACTTTATCTTATAGTAATTGTTAGGGAAAAAAATTTGCCGTCTTTGATGATAGTAAACAAGGGTTTTTTATGTATGTACTTGATTTGTCTGACTGTTTGAGTATAAATTCAACGTTTGAACGCGTTGCTTGTTGTCTCCGAAACCTTAGAAGTAAATTATGTAACTATGATGTTTTCCGTTACTTTTATTATTAAAATTTTAATTTCTTGTCTGAAAAATAACACAGACGATAATACGATATATGATATAGGTACCATGTTACGCATACTATAAGAAATTTTTATTCAGTTTAAAAAAAGACTTTTTTTCTTTTTACGATTTCTCGTTCCCCTGGAAACTTCGGTACGCAACGTATTACATACTTTATTGGTACTTAATTAATGGTGAGTCGATGCACTCCTCAGAATACCGCTAAATCGCTACGCTTGGCAAGAGGATTGGCACGCGGATATCAGTCATCTTGCACCCTAGACATTTTTGCCCGAAATTGGACATGTTTGGTCTGTTTTTTCTATTTGTCGAGTTGTTATTCCATCATCTTTCGGTACTAATTTACATTTTGAATCTTTTTCGATTTTGTCGGATCTTATGATTGGAAGAATCTACCGGCATCATACGGCACATATGGCACATAACAACATAAATAACACAACACGTGTAACATTTGATATCTATCATAGACGGAACTTGTACCCGAGACTAACACCGTAGCGTGGTTTCGTTCTAACTACTGAGCTAATGTCTGCTCACAATGCTACATTCAATGTACTCACACTAGCATATATTATTATAAGAAAACTTTTTCTAGCTTATTATTAACACCATTTGTCGCAGTCACATATACAGAACAAACTTTTTAATGCTAATCTAATTAAGATTAGCATTAAAAAGTTTGCAACAGTACAAGTTTCAGTTAAGGATAAGTTTCATATAATTGGTATTCTAATTATAAGTTTTAAACATATACTCGTAAAATTTTAGTCAATTTTGTCTGTCTCCAGACTGCATTTACCATTTTGCCCCCCGTGGTTCGCTGAGACGTTTTATTGAGTCTCTTGCGGTAACGAAGTCTTGTCAATAATTGTATTACCGCTTCTTTAAATTAAGTCCATTAATGTTTTTACTCTAGCTTGTACAACAGTGATATAAATAAATATCTCCAATTTTCATCTTCATGCATTTTCAAAGAACTGGATAGATAGCCTTGGCAATTAACTCCTATCGACCCACCTTTTAACGAAGCATGTAAAACCTAATATAAAAATAAAAAAATATTTAAAAGTGCTTCGTTGGAAATAAAACCATGTGAAGCTGTATAAGCACTATTTTAAAATTTTATGTTTCATTTAAATTATTAGAACTTTCTTGAGACATAATTATTCAAATAATTAAAAACGGCTAAACTCACGTCATAATAATCGGTGTAGGTACCGGTATAGTGCGAAGCGGGACGCAAGCGCGAACTTAGTCCACTCACCCTAATGAAGTAGCTCCGATAGGTCCGAAACTAGTCAGTACCTACACCGATTATTACAGCTTGAGTTTCGCCGTTTTTAGCTAAATGATTATGTATCATGCTAGTTTTAATCATGTGAAAATTTGTATGTTTGGATGTATAAATGTTGGGGTGATGACGACGGCCAAAAGGATTTGAATGAAATTTGCTATACAGATGTAACGACCCCCGATTTCGAGTGGCGTATGTATAGATTTTTACAAGGTGTCAGATGTCCCGAGTTCGATTCCGGAACGGTTCTTGTACGCTCGTGTTACGGAATCGGAAACAATTAAGGTACCATAAATACCGAAACTCATGAAAAGTCACAATAGCCGAGTGATTGGGTGGTCGGAATTTGGAGTCGAAAGACCCGAGTTCGATCTCCAGGTGGCAGGCTCGTACCAATGGTTTTTTCAAAACCTATGTATGACTCATATCGTTGGCTTGGACATAAAGACGGCGACAGAATCACTACCTGTCACGTTTTCCGAAAAATATCTTCGGAGGAAGGTGGGTCGAAGTGAATTGTCTAGACTAAGACCTGTGTCCTATGTCCCGGGTTCTATTCTCGGACGGTTCTTGTGCACTTGTGTTACAGAATCGGAAACAATGAAGGTAGGATGAAGGTACGACGACAAGACGGAATCGAATCTCGTGCGTCATCTCTGTGAGTTGGTGACGAAAACGTACTTTGAGAACCGGTATGTACGCCACTCGTCCACTTCGTCGTTATATTGTTGCTATAATATCTTATAGTACACCATTTACAGTAGTGTAATATTTTATTAGTCAAGGCAGTTTCTGCCTCCCCGCAAACCACTGATATGGTTGTTAATTTGACACGGGACAGAAACACGGAGTGCGTATTAGTCAAGTAAGATTTGTGTTATGGTATTCCTTAATGACTTGTGGGAATACAATATAAGCATCGATTATTAATCTTACAACAAACCTAAATAGATAATTTTAGTTTAAGTAGTATTTGCATAATAGCTTTCAATTCACGATTCACAAGCAGAGTGGTTCAATGGTCGGAATTTCGAGTCAATAGACCCCAGTTCGAGCACCAGATGGCATGGCATGATGGAGGTGTGTGGGTTACCGGTTACCTGCACTCACCAGACGAAACGCAGAAGTTTGTTAGACTTCTAATTCACGCCGGTATTCTGTGAAGTCGTGGTACTTCCCCGGTCGAGCCGGCCCATTCATGCAACAACAAAAGCTGATGCGTGGCTCTACCACTGTAAAATATCTATCTTCACGCAATTCCCAATACAAGGGTAGACAGGGGTCTAGTCTAGACAGTTAAGTCCCTTAGACCCACCTTCCACCGAAGATATTTTCGGGACAACGTGACAGGTGGTGAGTCCGTCGCCGTCTTTATGTCCAAGCCAACGATATAATTCTTACATAAGTTTTAAAAATCCATTGGTATAAGCCTGCCATCTGGGGATCTTACACGGGTCTCTTAACTCAAAATTCCGACCACCGAACCACTCGGCTATCGTGACTTTATTTTAGCTGAGATAACATTTCCTGGAAATAATTGAATATCGAAGCTGTAGTCAATACTACGGTCTTGCTGGATCTCTATAAATTCCAGGAATTGTATATAGTTATATCCTTGTTAGAGCTTAGGGTAAAGTTTCTAACGTAACAAGCACGTTATTAAGGAATTTTCAGGACATGCGGTTATTTCGGAGACATAAGTTTAATCGAAGTTATTACGGTCCAACTATCAGTAGTGGTTAGGTATAGTAATTTTAGCTACTGAAGGTAAAGTAATGTTTTTTGTATATTCACGCATTGGTACCCCACTGGAATTGTTAGACGTCCAAACAACTTTCTGACTTTGAATCCTTATTGACTCCTTTCTGAATTAACTATTCCATCACGGGACTGTTGATTCTTTGTCTGGTATTTTTTAAAGACATGTTGTACCATCTATCTATAGCTAAAAGTATTTTCAAGACCTGGAGCACCTAAAACGTGAGTTATGCCCATTAATCCCTCCTTTCGCTACCCACGGGAAGAAAGGGTGTGGTAAGTTATCACGACGAAGCCGTGGTTGCTTTTTGTAAAATTTTCTTCACTACTTTCACATGTC
The DNA here is from genome assembly GCA_029286605.1 of Sericinus montela. Lineage (NCBI taxonomy): Eukaryota > Metazoa > Arthropoda > Insecta > Lepidoptera > Papilionidae > Sericinus > Sericinus montela. The sequence goes on along the minus strand of JAGSMR010000070.1, from coordinate 443,076 downwards.
TCCTTATATTATTTACGACATTGTCAAGGACCAGCCATTGTCCTATATTTTCAATAAATTTTTATTTAGTTTTTGCGCAAAATTTCAGTACAAGTCTTTGGTTTCAAGATTTGAACTGTTACAGAAAGGACCAAATTAAGTGCAAACTAAAATTATATTATAAATTTTGTTAGGCATAATCTTTATCTCAGTCATTTCTGAGTGATGTTCAAGCATTTCGTAATAATAGGTAGTCAGAGTTCCAGACGATTTAGTTCTTCAGGTTCACATTTTGCCGGAGGATTTTTGTCAGTACGAGACACGTGGTGGGCCCGGACACATTTGCTAGTTGAATTTTTTAAACCAGAGATCCAATTTTTTTTTATGGGGAAGGTAACGAGCGAGTGGCTTATGTGATGGTAAGTGATTGCCGCCGCCCATGAACATCCGCAATACCAGAGGCATAGCAGATGCGTTGCCGGCCTTTGAGAAAGGTATAGGCACTTTTTTTGAAGGTCCCTAAGTCGCATCGGTCCGGAAAAACCGCTGACGGCAGTACATTCCATAAAGTGCAAATGCGAGGCAGAAAACTCCGCGAAAAACGCACTGTGGTGGAATGCCAAGCATCAAGGTGGTGTTGATGAAATTTTTGATTTTGCCGTAAGGTACGATGGTGAAATTCAGCGGCTGGGATTAATCCGAACAATTCCTCTCACTCTCCGTACTCCGAGCACTCCCCGTAGTAAATCTTGTAAAAAATGCAAAGAGATGCAAGGTCTCTTCGCAATGCCAAGGGATCTAGCCTATCAGATAAAACATGGTCGTCGACGATTCGAGTCGCTCTTCGTTGGATTTTTTTTTAATGAAGAGGGAGGCAAACGAACAGGTGGCTCACCTGACGGTAAGTGATTACCGCCGCCCATGAACACCTGCAATACCAGAGGCATACCCGGTCCAAGTGGAGGTGCTGTATGACCTGGACACGCAGCACCTACCAATCCTCATCACCATGTCGACCAGCGCCGACTCCGTAGTGCCCCGGGGCCTCCGTACGAAGACCAACTGGGAGCAATACAGAAGAGCGCTGGAAAACCATACCTACGGTGCGAACATAACATCTGCAGAAGAGGTAGAAGTGGCCGCTAAATATATCTGAGAAAAAATACATCAAGAGTATCTAGCGGCCACCTGGACAATACCCGACACGCACCGTGGGGAGGTACTCCCACGCAGGCTCAAAACTCTCCTGGAGGAGAAACGATCCACTAGGAAGCTTCCCAAGTTAAAGACCAAGCTCAACGCCATCACCGAAAAGCTGTCGGAAGGGATAAAGACCTTCCGAGGCAAGTCGTGGGACGCTCGCATCGAGAAGGCCTCGGTGCATCCAGCCTCACTCTACCAGCTTACCTGACAGCTTTCGCGCACACGGCCACTCTACCACGGCGCAGCTGACCCGAGTGCTACACTACCTAGCGGCCGAAAGCCATCGCGGCCACTCTTGTCTGGGCGTCTTTCTCGACATAGACAAGGCCTTCGACCGGGTGTCGCACATGGGTTTTATCTACAAGCTGATTGAGAACACCAAGACGCCATCAGCGCTCATACGACTAGAGGCCTCATTTCTGGAGGGACGGAGCTTCTGTGTTAGCGTCGAGAGGATTGACTCGGCAACACGAAGAATAGAGGCAGGAGTGCCACAAGGCAGCTGTCTTTCTCCGCACCTGTACGCAGTTTACACAAACGACATCCCCACACTTGAAGGTCGCGTCCGAGAATGGGAACAAGATGTCATGCTCGCCCTCTACGCAGACGACAGCGCGTATTTTACGTCGTCCAGTAGGGCAGACATTGCAGCCAGGAGGATGCAGTGTCTGCTGAAACTGTTGCCTGAATGGCTGGACAAATGGCGCATAGCCGTGAACGTTGGCAAGAGATGCGCCATTATTGTCAACAGACAGGGACGTGTACCACCACCACTCAAGCTCCGAGGCCAGGATGTAGAGTGGAAGAAGACTATCACCTACCTTAGATGCGAGATTGACTGCTCTCTACGTATGACCCCTCAGGTCTCATACGTAATACAGCGCGCAAGAGCAGCGAGGGCGGTCCTCCGTCCGGTTCTGGCATCCAACCTGCCAACGAAGACCAAGGTAGGGATCTACAAGACTTACATCCGCTCGCGAATGACATAAGCTGCTCCAGCATGGTACGCGTTCACATCTCCCGCACAGCGGAAAAGATTGCAGGTTCAGCAAAACATTTCCCTAAGAGTGATTGTGGCAACTGGTCGGTACGTCCGGAATGACGTCATCGCCAGAGATCTCCGAATCAGATGGCATGGCATGATGGAGGTGTGTGGGTTACCAGTTACCTGCACTCACCAGACGAAACGCAGAAGTTTGTTAGACTTCTAATTTACGCCGGTATTCTGTGAGGTCGTGGAACTTCCCCAGTCGAGCCGGCCCATACATGCAACAACAAAAGCTGATGCGTGGCTCTACCACCGATAAAATGATGGATACGGTCAAATGGTAGGAGCTGACACTGGGGTGCGGTAAACGCGCAAACTTGTGTCTTTTTAGGGTCGAACTGGACTAAATTTAGTCATTTGCATAATTTTAGTCAAATGCACTTAAATCTAAACTATGTCGCAGGAAAAGACTTCTTGTTTATAAATCTTGTGTTGTCAGAAATTTGCTCTTAAATTATTCACGAGAATGTGACTTAAAATGCTCAAACTGAAAGAAATCGTCTGAGATAAAATATGCTTTAGCCTGACTTAGGATTAAGTTACCTAAGCAACTTGATTTAGTATTCACGGACGCCATCATCTCAGTGAGAACATTATGTAATTGTTTTATGTAAATTAGAGTGTATTATAGTACATTTAAATAACTTTCATCTTTTCATTACCAAAATTGTTTTGTCAATTTTGTTCTTTAATATAATTAAAGAACAAAATTGACAAAACAACTTTAATATAATTAACTTATAATTCAATCTTTGAATTATAAGTCTAGAAAATAAAGTTGTTTTTGACCTACCTTTCGCCGAAGCCTGTTAGGGGACAATGTGTCAGGTACCTACCAACCCTATCGCCGGCCGTGTACATCTTTCGCGCCTCGCGTAATTCGTCCCGCCGACTCATCCGCTGAGTTTGCTTGATATTGCCTAAGGCTAAATATGTAGTTACTAAATACAAGTTTAATCTGTTCACTAAATGATATTGAGTGAACAGAATAAACTTGTTTGAAATTTTATAATTAAAATCTACGGTATCGAAGCGAACGTCACTGCTTGAACGCAAGCTGTACGCGTGTGGCGCGCGGACACTGTGCGAGCATTGCGTGAATTGCGCTAAAGAGGCGCGCCAAACAATGAAAGCACCGTTGAAAACAATATTTCTCCACCCCTCGGGTTGACCGGCAGAGAATGCCTAAAGGCGTTAAGTGGACCTTTTGTATAACTTTCTTCGTAAGGTTTACAATAAAGTGTAAATAAATAAATAAATGAAAAAGTAACAGCACGCGTGCAGGGTGCGACAAACTCACATTCGCCTCGCAAGTGGCGAATTCACCAAATCTGGACACACCCTAAGACACTACACGGCTAAATTCTACGATACATAAACTTGCTACTCGGTACTATGTATTTTTTATGTACTGAATAAAACCTCCCAATAAGTCTGCTTTCAAATGTTTTTCACAAAACTGTACATAGTCAAAATATACGTTTACTTACGCACGGTTACATAAAGCGTTTTATAGCCCGCAAGCACAGAATTTATTACACCGGAATAACAATAGACCTGGATGGAATCTGCATTCAAAGAAAACCATGGGGATTCATTGTGTAGCGAGGAGCCACAAAATTACTTGGCGCGTCTTTTCATTATGTTCGTGAGTTGGCGTGAGGGACTATAATATTTCAATGTATTCGTTGAGCCTCTTGGAGTAAATTGATAATAATATTATAATTTAAAGTAAGAAGTACAGCATTGCGTTAAATTTATTTAATTAAATATAAAAAATTTGCCCGAAGACTCGTCGGTTTTTATGTTACTATTATTTTATATGTATGTATGCAAACTTTTTCATTAAGGTAGCATGAAAGAATAAATAAATGTAACACTAAAAGATATATTTTACAAATTAACTCCGATACTAGCTAGACTTTCTTAGCTTGTAATATCCGGTTGCAATTTTCTAAAAGCGGACGCACTTTTGTTCACTATTTCAAAACAATCTTAGCAGAAGGAGTCTTAATTAAAAACTGATCTCTTAAAGTCTTTAAAGGATGTTTTTTGTCGTTTAAGTTTTCTTTATAATATTGTAAAATGTGGGCCATGTTCTGAATGTTTCTTCTATTAAAAAGTTGTTCATAATATAAGCATACTGCGGTGGTATTAGCTCAATTATATTTTCGCTTTCTACTCGTGGATGTCGCAATAGTTGATGGAACCTTGATAATATCAATGGATGCCAATAGATGTCAGAACAAGCGACTCATAACAGACAATTATAAGCAGACCGGTGATGGCAGTGTCTAAGGTGAAAACTGGCACTGCGATTGCCAATTTGCTTGTTGAGCGTCGCGATTATGGCAGGCCAGTGTTGTGCTCTAGGCTGCTATAGGCCGTTACGTATGTATGTTGTATAATAGGAAAAAAAATTACAATTCTGAGCTATTATGTTTAAAAAAATATCGATAGCCGTGTGGTTGCGTGGTCGGAATTCGAGTCAAGAGACCCGAGTTCGGTCCCTAGGTGGCAGGCACGTACTAATGGGTTTTTCGAAAACTTATGTACGAATTATATTGTTGGCTTGGACATAAAGACGGCGACAGGCTCACCACATGTCAGGTCGTCCCGAAAATATCTTCAGTGAAGGGTAAAGGGGCTTAATTCTAGATTAGACCTCTGTCTACCCCTGTATTGTGAATTGCGCAAATATACTTATATTTTTATTTATTATATCTTGAAAGTAGTAATCTAAGGGTGTGTCCAAATCTAGTTCGCGCGCTGCTCGCTCCTTGCATGCGTGCTGTTATAGCTATTGTTTGGCGCATCTCTATAGGGCAACTCACGCAAGACTCGCAAAATGCGCACGCGCAACACACGTGCAGTTTGCATACAAGTAGTTCCGTTGCTTCTATATTGTTTGTCTTAGTTGTAGATTTACAAACTATTTTTATCTAGCCAGGAGTGAGCGCGCGAGTGGCGTACGGCGACGCAAAAACAGCGCGCTAACTCAAAATGCACGAGCGCGGCTCGTCCGCAGATCGCGAAAAGTGAAAGGCGACATTCATGTTCCTTTGTCGAAAAATAAAGATTTGGATTTTGGAAGCTCTACTGCTCTATATTAGGGCAGTTTCAATAGGTGTATGTATGAACAACTACAATCACGCACTACAACTAGAATACCCACAGGCCTGGCCTGAAGTAGAGGCATCGTTGGCTTCTTCGTTTAGACTGATGAGCAAGTTCCCCAGAATCACACACACCTTTGTAAAATAAATAAATATCATAATTGTATTTAGTAACACAGAAATAGACCATTAAATTCTTTCCAGTTTCCCTTTTTGTAGTGTCCCCTACTAACAAAATATTCATGTGTACTTATAAACACTCATATTAACAATACATTTTGATCACTTAGCTTCGAAGGTAGTGTAGGCATGTAGGTAGGTAGGGAAGGCAGACTATCAATCGGACTATCAGGTCGTAACATCTCTTCTCCTTTCTCAATTTCTTTCTTAAATGTAGGCAAATCTTCCGCAGCAACAATAAAGCAAAAAAAAAGATCAAGAAACCTCTCGACGCAACATCTTTTAATGCAACGAAATAATATAAATAACAAAGTTGCATATTTTGATTTTTGAAATAAAGACTGATTTCGTAGAAGTCTGATTTTAAATGTAAACACGCAGAGAACATCGAATTTCAATCCAATTAGTAATGTATGTCGGTCTTTCATAAATGTTAAAGGTATAGTTAAGAGGATATAGGCACATAAATTTTATTGTATGTATTTTTATTATCTATGCAAAATATACATGATTTATGAAAAATATGTTTTTGTTTATAATGTACTCTAAAACAGTTTTCTTTCTGAAATAAACCAATAATGAAATTTAATATTTTAATGATTTCTTGTATTTACGAGAATACTACACATTTAAAATATAACGATTTTATCGCGATCCTCCCCCCCTCCCCCACACTGTGATCACGGATACTGTAAAGCATCCGAAACGTCGGGAAATAAAAAAAAATTGTTTGTAAAAACTAATTGACAATGCGATAAAATCCTAAAATCGGTTTATTTAATATTTTAGTTTAAAAACGAAAATAAAATATCTTAACGCCATTCCGAATACTGAAGTAGCCCGACGCAAAACGTAACTTGTAGCGAGCCTGTCGCCATCTTTATGTTCAAGTCAACGATTTAAATCGCATATAAGTTTTGAATAAGCTCATGCTAGCTTAGTTTTCTAGTTCAGACCTCATAATAGTTTTTTTTTTATTTATTTCATGTAAAAAAAAAACAATTATCTCACCGCGTAATGAAACTGAATATCAGCGGCAATAAGTTACACATTTAGTACCTGCTACCCTCACTAACAGCCTGATTTATAACGCAGACCGTCGGTAAATTACAGTTGTATCTTGTACGTGAAAGTGTAATAGGCCGGCAGTAGCTTAAACAATAAGCTATCCATGTCGCTATGGACTTACTTCAAAGCACTTCTGAGCTTTTTCACTTCTGTGTTCGGTATTCCTGCTTTACTTAAGTAGATGTGAACTCTTCGAATCCATTTTAAACCAAGTTCACAAGAGTTCGACACAGTCAACCTGGGTCGTTGGGTGAATGGAATTGAGATGAAGTACCCATGTTCGATCCCCAGGTGGTAAAAGTCAACTTTATAGGATATTCCAACTATAAATTTTAAATTGAAATAGAAATAACAATCACAAAAATCATAAAAAAATATTAGAAGGGGTGGGCGGCCTCCTCATGGAGGCTTACTCTGTGATTTTCATAGATTACAGAAATAACTATATTGAGTTTTAAACGATTCTTAATTGGGGTATGAAATTAGTTTCATAATTTTAAGTATTTTAAACAATAAAATCACGAATTTTCATGGAAACACGTTTTTTCGTTGGCTTTTTTTATAGAAAACGAGCAGGTGGCTCACGTGATGGTAAGTGATTACTGCCGCCCTTGAATACCTGTAATACCAGAGGAATAGCAGATACGTTGCCGGCCTTTGAGAAAGGTATAGGCTCTTTTCTTGAAGTCCCTAAGTCGTATCGGTCCGGAAAAACCGCTGACGGCAGCACATTCCATACAGTGCAAGTGCGTCGCAGAAAATGCCGCATAAAACACACTGTGGTAGAATGCCTAGCATCTAGGTAGTGTTGCTGGAATTTTAGACTGTGCTGTAAGGTTTTTTTTTAAACATTGAAACTGCGACAGCTCTACCTGTAACCTCCAGTGAAATAAAGGTCGAAGAGACTAAAATAGACCCAAAAAAAATAAAATAAAATATCTTCACGCAATTCCCAATACAGGGGTAGACAGACGTCTAGTCTAGACATTTAAGTCCCTTCGAGCCACCTTCCACCTAAGATATTTTCGGGACAACACGACAGGTGGTGAGCCTGTCGCCGTCTTTATGTCCAAGCCAAGGATATAATTTGTACATAGGTCCCAATGATACGGCCACTTGAGGATCGAACTCGGGTCTCTTGACTCGAAATTCCGACCCCCCCACCACTCGGCTATCGTGACTTCAGAAGTCACGATAGCCAGAAAGACCTTTAATATAATTATGTTAAGTGATAGATGGAAGGAGAACCAACTCAAAAAATACCAAATGAAAAATTAGCTTGACCGGTTGGGTGGTCGGCTCTCGGCTATTTTGACTTTTTCTACAATTTACAGCATGATATTACTGTAAATTGAAGCAATAAGAGAATTTACATTTAAAATATTGATGTTAGTTCAACATTGCTCTAATACCAAAGTAAATAGCTAAAGTATTTGCTTTATTGATCGGAAAGAATTTAGGTACTACAAACTCCCAGACCAGGTAATGCAGAAAAAGTGGTTTTCCACGGTTACTAACTTCCCAACGGTTCCCAAAATCAAATTCGGAACCTTAGACCTGGCGATATCATGAAAACCGGTGCGTATACCACTCATCCACGGAGGTCGTCATACACCTGTATAACCTAGATTAAAATTATTCACTTTCTACAATTTACAGCATGATATTAATGTAAATTGAAGCAATAAGAGAATTTACATTTAAAAATATTGAACTAACAAGACACGACAAATTCCTTGAGTTTTAAACGATTCTTAATTGGGGTATGAAATTAGTTTCATAATTTTAAGTATTTTAAACAATAAAATCACGAATTTTCATGGAAACACGTTTTTTCGTTGGCTTTTTTTATAGAAAACGAGCAGGTGGCTCACGTGATGGTAAGTGATTACTGCCGCCCTTGAATACCTGTAATACCAGAGGAATAGTAGATACGTTGCCGGCCTTTGAGAAAGGTATAGGCTCTTTTCTTGAAGTCCCTAAGTCGTATCGGTCCGGAAAAACCGCTGACGGCAGCACATTCCATACAGTGCAAGTGCGTCGCAGAAAATGCCGCATAAAACACACTGTGGTAGAATGCCTAGCATCTAGGTAGTGTTGCTGGAATTTTAGACTGTGCTGTAAGGTTTTTTTTTTTTATTTATTTCATGTAAAAAAAAAACAATTATCTCACCGCGTAATGAAACTGAATATCAGCGGCAATAAGTTACACATTTAGTACCTGCTACCCTCACTAACAGCCTGATTTATAACGCAGACCGTCGGTAAATTACAGTTGTATCTTGTACGTGAAAGTGTAATAGGCCGGCAGTAGCTTAAACAATAAGTTATCCATGTCGCTATTGACTTACTTCAAAGCACTCCTGGGCTTTTTCACTTCTGGATGGTATTCCTGCTTTACTTTAGTAGATGTGAACTCTTCGAATACATTTTTAAACCAAGTTCACAAGAGTTCGACACAGTCAACCTGGGTCGTTGGGTGAATGGAATTCGAGATGAGGTACCCATGTTCGATCCCCAGGTGGTAAAAGTCAACTTTATAGGATATTCCAACTATAAATTTTAAATTGAAATAGAAATAACAATCACAAAAATCATAAAAAAATATTAGAAGGGGTGGGCGGCCTCCTCATGGAGGCTTACTCTGTGATTTTCATAGATTACAGAAATAACTATATTGAGTTTTAAACGATTCTTAATTGGGGTATGAAATTAGTTTCATAATTTTAAGTATTTTAAACAATAAAATCACGAATTTTCATGGAAACACGTTTTTTCGTTGGCTTTTTTTATAGAAAACGAGCAGGTGGCTCACGTGATGGTAAGTGATTACTGCCGCCCTTGAATACCTGTAATACCAGAGGAATAGTAGATACGTTGCCGGCCTTTGAGAAAGGTATAGGCTCTTTTCTTGAAGTCCCTAAGTCGTATCGGTCCGGAAAAACCGCTGACGGCAGCACATTCCATACAGTGCAAGTGCGTCGCAGAAAATGCCGCATAAAACACACTGTGGTAGAATGCCTAGCATCTAGGTAGTGTTGCTGGAATTTTAGACTGTGCTGTAAGGTTTTTTTTTAAACATTGAAACTGCGACAGCTCTACCTGTAACCTCCAGTGAAATAAAGGTCGAAGAGACTAAAATAGACCCAAAAAAAATAAAATAAAATATCTTCACGCAATTCCCAATACAGGGGTAGACAGACGTCTAGTCTAGACATTTAAGTCCCTTCGAGCCACCTTCCACCTAAGATATTTTCGGGACAACACGACAGGTGGTGAGCCTGTCGCCGTCTTTATGTCCAAGCCAAGGATATAATTTGTACATAGGTCCCAATGATACGGCCACTTGAGGATCGAACTCGGGTCTCTTGACTCGAAATTCCGACCCCCCCACCACTCGGCTATCGTGACTTCAGAAGTCACGATAGCCAGAAAGACCTTTAATATAATTATGTTAAGTGATAGATGGAAGGAGAACCAACTCAAAAAATACCAAATGAAAAATTAGCTTGACCGGTTGGGTGGTCGGCTCTCGGCTATTTTGACTTTTTCTACAATTTACAGCATGATATTACTGTAAATTGAAGCAATAAGAGAATTTACATTTAAAATATTGATGTTAGTTCAACATTGCTCTAATACCAAAGTAAATAGCTAAAGTATTTGCTTTATTGATCGGAAAGAATTTAGGTACTACAAACTCCCAGACCAGGTAATGCAGAAAAAGTGGTTTTCCACGGTTACTAACTTCCCAACGGTTCCCAAAATCAAATTCGGAACCTTAGACCTGGCGATATCATGAAAACCGGTGCGTATACCACTCATCCACGGAGGTCGTCATACACCTGTATAACCTAGATTAAAATTATTCACTTTCTACAATTTACAGCATGATATTAATGTAAATTGAAGCAATAAGAGAATTTACATTTAAAAATATTGAACTAACAAGACACTACAATAGCTGCGATAACTTGATAAGGGTTACAGGACTTTAAAAGTTTTTACAGCCAATTCAGCCTCGAGCGGTGCGATTGCTGTAAGAAATATATCTATCTATTCATCTAAAGAGTTACCAGGGACTTAAGTGAAAATTAAAATCTTTATTTATAACACACAGCATGGTCGTTTTATCTACAGTTTGCGATAGTCAAAACTGTTTTTACTGGCTACGGTATTATGTAATTTTTATTTAATTTTAAATTATGTAAGTAATTCTGAATATATAATCAGAAATTAGATTTTAGACTGGGAGTAGGGTTTTCAGTTATGATGATTTTTTTAAAACCGTAGTGTCCATGGCATTTTTTGGGGCAATGAGACAGGTGATGAGCCTGTCGCGGTTTTTATGTCCAAGATATTGATATATTTTCAACACATCTCATTTTAATCTACTTCAATAAAAAGAGGAGTCAATTTAACATTAGAGTCAATGTTACAATAGTAACTTGTAGAAGAAATATTGCTACTCCCTTTCTTCCCGTGGGTGTCGTAAGAGGCGACTAAGAGAAACCGTCTTAATATTGTTATGGCAACCGACAGATGGCGAGATAACCATCTCTAAACATATCAGACTAAAGTAATCAGATCGAAGATGGGCAGCAGCGACTAAGATGCGAGTGGTCTCGTACTGCGATCGCCAATCCGCATGCCAAGTGTGGCGATTATGGCAAATCCTCCCTATGAAGAGGCCTATGTCCTGCAGTGGACTTTAACTGGACCTTTTTCCTTATTTTAACCGATTTCATTCTTTTCCTTTTTTTTGGTAAGGGTTTTAAATTTATTTATTTATTTCAATGTATATTTGTCTGTTTATGTATAGTAGAGTATAATAAAAATATTTAAATATAAAAATATTTAAATATAATATATAATAAGTTTTCTTGGCTTTTTACCTACCGCTTACGGAAATAACACAATTTCCATAGTCGCGTTGTAGTTTTTTTATTTAAGTATTCAATTTTAAATATTGTAAAACACTTAAAACGATTTTCGATTTCCATCATAATCGATCCGTGTTCCCCTCCGATGCTGAAATGCATCGCAAAACATCGGAAAGTAAAATAGCTTTTTTTTTTAAATATAATAAGAACTTTATAAAATTCTAAAAAAAGTCCCGATAGCCGAGTGGTTGGGTATTCGGAATTTCGAGTCAATAGACCCGAGTTCGATCCCCAGTTGGTAGGTTCGAACTAATGGGTTTTTCAAAAACTTATGTATGAATATCGTTGGCTTGGACATAAAGACGGCGATGGTCTCACCACCGTTGTCTCGAAAATATCTTATGTGGAAGGTGTGTCGAAGGGACTTAATTGTCTAGACTCGATTTCTCCCTGTATTGGGAATTGCGTGAAGATATTTAATTTTTTTTTTTTATAAAATTCTAAAATCGTTATATTTAAACGTGTAGTATTTGAAATACTTTAATACTAGAAATCATTATATTTTAAAACAGTAGTGGTAATTTCGTATTATTTTCAGTAAGGAAAATTCACGCCGCCGTTTTCTGAATATATTTTCATAAGTACGGTTACGCATACCATAAAGTTATTCGAAAATTATTCGGTATTAAGAAAAGGAATCGCCATAATGCGATTGAGAATTCAAACTGTGGTAATTTAAATAAAAACTGAAGGAATGAGTTTGATGTTTTTAATGTCATTTCAATTCACTTCATACTTTTAATCATCCGAAATCTTTGAGCTGGTGATAGTTGTTTCCATGCTTTGCCAGCTCTGAGAAATTTATGTACGATTTACATCGTTGTCTTGGACATAAAGACGCTGATAGGCTCACCACCCTTCACGTTGTCCCAAAAAATGACTTCGGTGAAATATGGGTCGAAAAGACTTAATTGCCTAGACCTCGGTCTGCCCCAGAGTTGGGAATAGAGTGAAAATATTTTTTCATTCATACCCAAGTTCTCGGAGAAGTAGGGTAGCACAAAGTAGGGTGTTCAATTAAATAATGTTTTCTCATTAAACCAATGTCCCGTAGATTATTTTGAATTAATTCCCTTACAATTAATAACAGACTGAACTCTAGTTATGTCATGCAGGATGTAGGTAGTTAGGAATAGATATAGGTGTAGGGTATATACAGAAATGACTTTGTGTCTAAGAAATTAGTTTATATACAGATTAATTTGACTATTTTACGAAAACCTTGCATAAAAGAATAAAGAGTCACGATAGCCGAGTAGTTGGGTGGTCGAAATTTCCAGTCAAGAGACCCGAGTTCGATCACCAGGTGGCAGGCTCGATGATCAATGGGTTTGTCAAAAACTTATGTACGAATAATATCGTTGGCTTGGACATAAAGACGGCGACGGGCTAACTACCTGTCACGTTGTCCCGAAAATATTGTCAGTGTATTGGGAATTGCGTAAAGATATATTTATATATTTACATAAAAGAACGTTCTATTGAAAAGTGTACTTAAGTTTCATTTATCTCGAAAAACTCATAGATATAAGAAATTTAATTAAACATTGCTAGGCGAATCATTGTTCACTAAATTTAATTTCCTAACAATCAGACTATGGCACAATGGACCGTAGGCGTGTTCAGCTAGCAATATAGACAAAATTAGCTTTCGTTTTTCAATTTACCCAACAAGAGACCACAATCGTGTTAAATATTCTTCTATATGTTTATGTATACAGTACTATATGTTTATGTATACTGTACTATATGTGTACTATATGTTTATGTATACATGTTTTTTTCAGTGGTAGAGCCACGCATCAACTTTTGTTGTTGCATGAATGGGCCGGCTCGACCGGGGAAGTACCACGACCTCACAGAATACCGGCGTGAAGTAGAAGTCTAACAAACTTCTGCGTTTCGTCTGGTGAGTGCAGGTAACCGGTGGCCCACACATCCTCCGCCCCCAATTATGGGGGAGAGGGGTATTCTAAGGGAGGCAACGCATCTGCTAAGCCTCTGGTATTGCGGGTGTTCATGAGCGGCGGTAATCACTTACCATCACGTGAGCCACCTGCTCGTTTGCCTCCCTTTTTCTATAAAAAAAATACAAATAAATAAAAGAGACTTATCTGTTTGCAATACCAAATTAACACCTTTTCACTAAATGCATATTAAAGTATTTAAGGTACTTAAATAAAATAATTTGGTTTATCTGAGTCTGTTTGTTTCGGCCAATCTTCGAAACGGCTGGACTGATTTTAACGGGACCTGCACTGATAGATAGCTGATGTTATAAGGAGCAACTTAAGCTACTTTTTAACAGTGGTAGAGCCACGCATCAGCTTTTGTTGTTGCATAAATGGGCCGGCTCGACCGGGGAAGTATCACGACCTCACAGAATACCGGCGTGAAGTAGAAGTTTAACAAACTTCTGCTTTTCGTCTGGTGAGTGAAGGTGACCGGAGGCCCACACTCCGCCCTCCCAATGTAATGTAAAAAAAATTAAGAATTCCGCGTTAACTATTAAAATGCGAGCAAAGACGCTGCTAGAGGCAAAAAGAGGCAGGGCTTTTGTATATATTAGTGTCGCTAAAACTTGAAAATTAGTAACAAATTTGTATGATAACCAATTCAACCAAAATGATAATTCAACAAATTTTTTCTTTCAGTTCACCTCCATAAAATGTTTACTCTTGACCATTATATCTGAAAAATATTTGAAAAGAAGAAGTTATCTGGTGCATTCTAACATCTAATGATTTAGGTAGAATGCTTTATGATTACATTACACTGCTTTGATTACACTGGCCCTTCATACCCTTTAGACCGGTTCACAACAGATGCCAATCTGCTATTTCTTTTCTGTTCTTTCTTTTTTGAATACTATCAATGCTATTAACATTAGTATTATTACTGTTAACCTCTCTAACGTAACGGCAATGCTTGTCTGGAGTGGTTCGCCACAGTGGTCGAATAGAAAGCTCGAACCTGTCTGTCGAATCTTATTTTAAAGTTGCTTTTGGCGGCAGAAATAGCTAAGAGTCCACACTCTTACTTTACTTTCTACCCAGTACAGCTACTGACCTTTAGTATGACACTGACAGCTATTGACTTAAGAACAGTGAAAGTTAGGTGATTTCTTATGCATTATTCATTCTGTGCATTAATAAATTTCTTTAAATACAATAATCAAGATAATCGGTTGCACAGAACGGCCGAAACGTATAGAAGGAAATCGTTCGAGCATAACTTTAGAACTTATGATCAAACTCAATTTTCAACTACATATACCATTTAAATAAAAAAAATGTTTGAATTTGAAATTGGATAGCATAGCATTGATTATAGGAGCCAAGCAAACTACATATTTATTCGCAAAACTCGATAAACATTTCGAATTGATTACAGTGCAATGACGTCGTATAAGAGACAAATGGATCTGAGACGTGATCGTTCACTTTTCGCCGTATGAGTGCTCAGCGTGCCAAGGAAAGGGCTATGTTTGGTGTTTCTCTGCATGATAGAAATTGTAACGATGACATCCACATTAAAACCAGGTTAACAGAAATAGCTGTATTTGGCCGTTCCATTGCCACTTCAACCTTTTAATTCAATATTGAAGTGGCAATTGGCCAGCCACATACCTCATAGAACTTAAAATATAAAAGTTTTCAATAATATTTTTAAATAATTTTCAACGGAAACAAATGTATTCGACTTTTGTTTGTTTTATTATACATGTATTACTGTCGTTTCACCCGCATTCACATAATGAGCTTAAATACAAAACAAGCTTGCCTTTGGCATATTTCTGAAATAACTTTTACATATTTCGAAAACCATTATTAATCTATTTACCGAGTCATTATATTTGTGTTCCATAAATTAATTTTTAGATAAATAAATAATGAATATATCTGAAAGAAATAGTTCTACACTATTCAGTTCTTTCAACCCACCTTCCACCGAGGACATTTTTGGAACAACTTGACAAGTGGTGAGTCTATTGATGTCTTTATGTCCAAGCCAACGATATCATATAATCATCATAATCGTACGAAAGTTTTTGAAAAAACCCATTGTTACGAGCCTTTGGGATGTAACTAGGGTCTCTTGACTCGAATTGCAGTCACACTACCACGCGGAGTGACATTCTTTTTTCTATTGCTTTTTTTAATAGAAAAGGGAGGTAAACGAGCAGGTGGCTCACGTGATGGTAAGTGATTACCACCGCCCATGAACATCCGCAATACCAGAGGCATAGCAGATGCGTTGCCGTTGCCTTAGAGTGCTCCCCCCCCTAGAATTGGGGGAGGGGGTGTGTGGGCCTCCGGTTACCTGCACTCACCAGACGAAACGCAGAAATTTGTTAGACTTCTACTTCACGCCGGTATTCAGTAAGGTCGTGGTACTTCCCCGGTCGAGCCGGCCCATTCATGCAACAACAAAAGCTGATGCGTGGCTCTACCACTGTTAGAGGTACTGCTTGCAGCCAGTACCAGATATTTCGTATGTGGGTATTATGTGTATTTATGTGGTATGTGGTTGTATAACAAAAATGCCAATTCCTAACGCTCACGTGCAAAAGTGGTCCCCGAGTATGCAATCTTTTTTTTTGTATAAAGGCAAATAAACATATTTAGAATTTTATCACTAAAGAAACCATAGTAAATCTAGGGCCCCTCAATAAAACTAGCTACTGTCCACGAGCATACGTAATCACTAGTGACATACATGAACAGAAAATTTCTGTACAAATTTCTGGCCCTAAGGACTAGATATACACTATATAGATAAAGTTTTTACATTATATAGATGAAGGTATATTTAAATCTTAAATTAATTTATTGTAATATCTATTTAAAATAACGTTGGCGACGGGCTCACCACCTGTCACGTTGTTCCCGAAAATATTTTCTGTGGAAGGTGGGTCGACTTAATCGTCTAGACTAGACCTCTGTCTACCCCTGTATTGGGAATTGCGTGAATATATTTATTTATTTACTTATTTAAAATAAATTAAATTAAATAAAACATGGCACGTGTTGGCGATTGCAGTTCTTGGCATCTAAGTCGCTGTTGCCTGTCACCGGTCAGATTTATTTTTGCCTGATATTTTCAGTATAGATCTTATCCCAGTCAGTATATATTGTATTATACAAGTGGTATTATTGTGATATATTTTATTTTTGTGTTATACTATTTTATTTTTGTGTATTTGTGTTATACAAATGATATTATTATACTATATTATTTTTTTAATATGCTATAGAAATGCTTTAGATACTCTGGAATGAAAATCAACGATGTTACCATAAATACTCAGACTCGAGACAATACAGAAAAGTGGTTCTCTACAATGATCCGTCGAAGGATTGAATCTCCTCACAGCGTCAATGAAAAGAGCCAAAGTTTTTTCCTTCATAAATACAATTTGATATCACATTCCCATATTTTGTACTTTGCAGCTATTTAGTACTATGATACTACTTCTCCCAAACCAAAATATAAAGCAATATTAATTTCATAACGTCCTCCATGATCGAGTGGCGTATACATCGGTTCTCGTGGTTTCCGGGGTTCGATTCCTGGACTGTTCAATTTAGAAAATCACTTTTTCCACATTGTTTCGAGTTTGCTAGTTTCGGCTACCTTCATTGTTTCCTATTCCATAACATTAGCGTTTTAGCCACTTACTTTGATATCCGAGCAATATATGTGATGTTGTTGTATGTATTTAATTATTTGTTTATTTATTTGATCGGATATTCAAATAAATTCATGGATGTGATATTATCCCCATCTTTGTATATATTTATTATGATTAAATATCAAAGTATAACAAAAATGCCGCTCCTCTAAAATATTGCACCTTTTAAAAGCCCGAACCTATTGTCCAGGGAATTACTAGCAAAATGTTTCAATTGAATAAATTTTAACCCTCTAATATATTTGTAAAGGATCAAATAGTTACAAGTATTTACTGATCCGTTTGAATCTCTTGAGAGAAACCTTTCAACTATTCTGTAGCCTACATTTTCTAAGTTAGACTCGTAATTTAAATTGCCAGACGATGCTAACGAATTTGTCCCTGTGAAACCATTAAACAATATTTTTTCTTTGATATTGAAACCATTCATTATGTAATAAATAAATAAATATCTTCACGAAATTCCCAACACAGGGGTAGACAGAGGTCAAGTCTAGACAGTTAAGTCCCTTCGACCCACCTTCAACCGAAGATATTTTCGGGACAACGTGACAGGTGGTGAGCCCGTCGCGGTCTTTATTTGGACATAAAGACGGCGACGGATTTTGAAATAATCGCCACGCTTGACCTGAGACGCTTCTGCCCGTCATCAGTTTACCAAATTTTAATGTAATATTTTTCGATATGGGTATTCCACCATCTGTCAGCAGCCGTTTGTACTTTCCAGGCTTTAGTCACCTCTTACAAACCCATGGGAAGAATGGAGATGGCATCATTCTTACACCGTTCACTTTTGATTTATACATAATACATTAACAATAAAAAAAGTCACGATAGCCGAGTGGTTGGGTGGTCCGAATTTCAAGAGAGACCCGAGTTCGATCCCCAGGTGACAGGCTCTTACCAATGGGTTTTTCAAAAAACTTATGTACGAATTATAACGTTGGCTTGGACATACAGACGGCGACAGGCTCACCACCTGTCACGTTGTCCCGAAAATATCTTCGGTGGAAGGTGGGTCAAAGGGACTTAATTGTCAAGACCAGACCTCTGTCTACCCCTGTATTGGGAATAGCGTGAAGATATTTATATTTATTGATTATATTTAATAAATTTAATTTCAAGTTTATAATACATATTGGTTAACCGAATCAGGCAATGTATTATTTCCTTTTAGTTTTCGTATTACACTAATTACCTTGACAATGGTAAAACAATTAAAGGTGCGAAATATATCTGGTCCTTTGTTCGCTAATCCACGTAATGGTATTATCCTAGCACTCTCGGTTTTAATTGATTTCTTCTTATAGGAATATAAGCCAAAAGGAATTCTTAATTGCTGTTTTAACGACGAAAAACGAACTTGGTGGTTTGGTGATTGGAATTCAAGTAAAGAGACCCGATTTCGATCCCCAAGGCTCGTACCAATGGGTTTATTCAAATAATTATTTACGATTTATATCGTTCGTTCACCACCTGCCACCTGTCACGTCACGGGTCGAAAGGACTTTACCTTAAACCTGTCTACGTCTGTATTGGGAATGGCTTAGAGACATTTATTTATATTTATTTTCTTAACGACATGTAGAATACCACTGCAAGACTCCCTTTCCCGTAAATAGGGGTTGCGATAATCCACATGGTTAGTATACCATTTTTAATTTGAAGACTTTTTGGTTTTTCGCCTCTTTCCACATCCATAGGGAGACAGGAGGTGGTAAATTCTTATGTGAAAAGCATACGACATGAGAATATTGGCCAACGCCAAATATTTTTTTTTTGAAACTTAATCAATCACTCCTCTTCATCTAAGGAAGTGACGGAAATAGGAATTTGTCATCGTTATAATAACATTTAATTTAGTTTAAATGAAAATGATTTCATGATTTTTTTATAAGAATTGAATTTATTATTTTAAAATTAGGAATCGAAAAATTGTGTAACAGTCTTTACTATTTATATTACTGAATTATTTTTTGTATATCACTGAAATATTAATAAATACCCATAGTATGGTTTTATGTTAAAAATTCTAATAATTATAATAAATAAATAAATAAAAAAACGTTCACGTGAAAATAACGTTTTACCTAGCTCTAGAACGATCAGTGAATCTGATCCAGGAAGATCCGTGTTGAAACTAAACAAAAGAGGCAACGATCAATGACAGAGACTTCAGTGAATTCAGTTCATGATGTTGTACTAGATGAATAGGTGTTCTCACAAAAAATGGCAAGCGCATCAGTGTTTAGGTGAATGGTTCAAAAGCTCATAAATGTGCACCTTGACAAGAACCAACAGTTTGCAGCAACGTTTGTCATCATTGGTGGCAGCATCGATAGTTGCAGCACAGACGGTTGCAGGAGATTCACCGTCGCTTACTATCGCGGGCTACGGACGCACTACATAATATAAAGGTTCGGTATCGGTTTTAACGGTGGCCTAACGCTTCACTATTCGCATGATTATTAGCTCAAATAAACAGACTACTAGAGAACACAAGATGGACACCTTCCAGTCAACATTTTTTAGGGATGCCATGTTCGGATTCCCCGAACTCTTGTTAGATTGAAGCACTAAACTAATTTACAGAGTGTCTTGACTCAAATAGGCTCCGAACACGTATGTGTCGAAAAAGGTAAATTGTCCAGACGTCTAGTGACAGATATCTCATAGATCAATGGTTAATACAAAAAGATAAAAAATAACTTATTAAAATGAATAAAAGTTATGGAATTCGTATCTATAATTAAGTCTTGTTAAATA
This sequence comes from Sericinus montela, assembly GCA_029286605.1. NCBI lineage: Eukaryota > Metazoa > Arthropoda > Insecta > Lepidoptera > Papilionidae > Sericinus > Sericinus montela. The sequence goes on along the minus strand of JAGSMR010000070.1, from coordinate 423,078 downwards.
TTTTATATACATCGTTGAAGAGTGGTGATAAAATTTAAAAAAGTTGTTTAAATAATTTTTTAGCCACATATTTGTAGAGACCTTTTTTGTATGGAAATCTACTAATAGTAAAAACGTGGAAGTTTGTGGGTGTGGATGTTTGTTCCTCAATCACGCTTAAATTTTTGAACAAAATGAGCTAAAATTTGGCTTAGTTCCCGGTTTTAGGTTCTCGTAGCATAATACAGGTTTCAATAACAATTGAAATGCTTAAAAGCGTAATGGCAATAGGCTGCGACTTTACAGAACTGGAAACAAATGTTATAAAAGCAACCATAGTAACTGGAACCGTTAAAAGCCCGCAAATTCCTCGTATTCCAAAAACAACAAAATAATACAAAAAATTTAGTATAAAAAATTAATGACTGCCATTTCCAATTTAATTAGCGATCTTTGGGACCCAATATAACCCAATTCTGAAGTCCACGCAGACGAATTCGCGGGCAGAAGCTATTACTTATTAAAGTTATAAGTTGTATCAATTGATATTGGTTTTATTGACAAGTTATTGCAAAATTATTGTAACCAATGGATGTAAGAGCCTGTCACTAGGCAAAAAACTTCTCTCCAACTTTCCGTGAGACAGATTGGAGGAGTGAAATATCTGACGTTCAGCAATTCGCTATGTGGGGATTCAGATGTTCAACAAATTTTATTATAATTTTTTTAATGTAAGTTTCGATTTATGGTTTTAAGTTACGATAGCCAAATGGTTGGGTGAGCGGAATTCGAGTCACGGGAGCCGATCCCGATACCCTAGTTGTAGGCTTGTACCAGTGGTATTTTATATAATTTAACAGAAACTAAGATGTAATTGCAAACAATACAAATTCGTCTCTAGTTTCACACAATTTATTTGCAGAAGCTTCAACGTTGACATCAAAGCACGATTCACCGCGCATTAATAACCTTTCTAATCTAGTTAACGGCGTACTGGGTCGTTTATCATATGTGCTTGTTACTTTCGCACAGAAGATGGCATTTATGAAATATGGATTATTTTTTTTTAAATACATTTGCTTACTTATTTATCAGCGAGAGAAAGCTTACTGCATTCATCAATTTTTTAAATCGTTCTCGTATTCCTTTTTCGAATTGGTTTATAAATCTATCATTTATATTTTAGTTTCGGTTTGTAAATGTTTATATTTTTATTTAAAATTACAAGATGCTTCTAGCAAATCAAAATTATTTTAACAACAAAACCAGCCTTTAATTTCGGAGACATACATTTAATAATGTGTAGTTCAGTTGGTAAATATACTTTTTCATTTACATTAAATGGATCTGCAAATTTGGTGCATTACGTGTTCTTTTAATTTGGAAGAATGAACAGAATATCAAAGTATTGAATATGATATACAAGTGTATGATGCATACATTGATGCGTACTGAAAAGTACAAAATATACAAAATTTAAGCTTTTTACATAAAATTAGGGAATACTCAAGTAATATTAAGGTTATTAATTTAGGAACGGCATGATCTTCTAATGGCCCGGTATTGCAATTAAGCCGAAAGATCTCATTAGCGAAGGAAATCTAGTTCAGCATTCGACAAAATTTAGAAAGTGGGCACGTACCGAATGCAAATTACTCGATTAAAATTTTAATTTTTTTCTTTGAGTATTTGTTATCTTTAGTGGTACCTTCGTTGTTTCTAATTTCATATTACAAGTAAATCATCGTTTGGTATTTCATCACGACTAATTGACTTAATGTTATTTTATCTTTAATATTATGTATATTTATATGTGATGTTGTCCCTATCTATATATATGCATAAAGATATATGATGTAAATGAGTTATTTAGGGAAATTCGACATCAGTCAGAGATTAATAAATCTGATCACAGCAAAATAGGTTTATAAACAATTTGTCAATTGTTAATCCGTTCTCTCTGTCTTTTTTAACAGGGGATGATTAAAAGTAGACAAGTACTTTTTACTTGGACGTCATATCCTGCTAGAATGAGATACTTCCGTAAAGCTTTGACGTGAATAAATTTATTTTAAACAAGCATTGCTTGGATTGTAGGGAGGCAAACTGGCAGTTAAGTCATGTGATGGTAAGTTATTACCGTCGCCCATGAACATCCGCAATACCAGATGCATAGCAGATGCGTTGCCGGCCTTAGAGTCCTCTAGAATTGGGGGGGGGGGGTTTGGCTCTGGTTTCCTGTAATCACCAGACGAAACGCAGAAGTTTGTTAGACTTCTACTTCACGTCGGTATTCTGTGAGGTCGTGGTATTTCCCCGGTCGAGCCATGCAACAACAAAAGCTGATGCATGGCTCTACCACTGTATAGGCTCCCACTGAAGTTGAGATGTGCACACGATTAGTTAGAAGATTCTGACGACATTTATCAATCCCAATCCTAATCCTGATCCATCTTATCGAAGAGCTGAAGAAAACAGGAAACATATGGTCTTTATTGGTGAAAATAACGTTTTACCTAGCTCTAGAACGATCAGTGAATCTGATCCAGGAAGATCCGTGTTGAAACTAAACAAAAGAGGCAACGATCAATGACAGAGACTTCAGTGAATTCAGTTCATGATGTTGTACTAGATGAATAGGTGTTCTCACAAAAAAAATGGCAAGCGCATCAGTGTTTAGGTGAATGGTTCAAAAGCTCATAAATGTGCACCTTGACAAGAACCAACAGTTTGCAGCAACGTTTGTCATCATTGGTGGCAGCATCGATAGTTGCAGCACAGACGGTTGCAGGAGATTCACCGTCGCTTACTATCGCGGGCTACGGACGCACTACATAATATAAAGGTTCGGTATCGGTTTTAACGGTGGCCTAACGCTTCACTATTCGCATGATTATTAGCTCAAATAAACAGACTACTAGAGAACACAAGATGGACACCTTCCAGTCAACATTTTTAGATGCCATGTTCGGATTCCCCGAACTCTTGTTAGATTGAAGCACTAAACTAATTTACAGAGTGTCTTGATTCAAATAGGCTCCGAACACGTATGTGTCGAAAAAGGTAAATTGTCCAGACGTCTAGTGACAGATATCTCATAGATCAATGGTTAATACAAAAGATAAAAAATAACTTATTAAAATGAATAAAAGTTATGGAATTCGTATCTATAATTAAGTCTTGTTAAATATTTTATATACATCGTTGAAGAGTGGTGATAAAATTTAAAAAAGTTGTTTAAATAATTTTTTAGCCACATATTTGTAGAGACCTTTTTTGTATGGAAATCTACTAATAGTAAAAACGTGGAAGTTTGTGGGTGTGGATGTTTGTTCCTCAATCACGCTTAAATTTTTGAACAAAATGAGCTAAAATTTGGCTTAGTTCCCGGTTTTAGGTTCTCGTAGCATAATACAGGTTTCAATAAATAATTGAAATGCTTAAAAGCGTAATGGCAATAGGCTGCGACTTTACAGAACTGGAAACAAATGTTATAAAAGCAACCATAGTAACTGGAACCGTTAAAAGCCCGCACATTCCTCGTATTCCAAAAACAACAAAATAATACAAAAAATTTAGTATAAAAAATTAATGACTGCCATTTCCAATTTAATTAGCGATCTTTGGGACCCAATATAACCCAATTCTGAAGTCCACGCAGACGAATTCGCGGGCAGAAGCTATTACTTATTAAAGTTATAAGTTGTATCAATTGATATTGGTTTTATTGACAAGTTATTGCAAAATTATTGTAACCAATGGATGTAAGAGCCTGTCACTAGGCAAAAACTTTCCAACTTTCCGTGAGACAGACTGGAGGAGTGAAATATCTGACGTTCAGCAATTCGCTATGTGGGATTCAGATGTTCAACAAATTTTATTATAATTTTTAATGTAAGTTTCGATTTATGGTTTTAAGTTACGATAGCCAAATGGTTGGGTGAGCGGAATTCGAGTCACGGGAGCCGATCCCGATACCCTAGTTGTAGGCTTGTACCAGTGGTATTTTATATAATTTAACAGAAACTAAGATGTAATTGCAAACAATACAAATTCGTCTCTAGTTTCACACAATTTATTTGCAGAAGCTTCAACGTTGACATCAAAGCACGATTCACCGCGCATTAATAACCTTTCTAATCTAGTTAACGGCGTACTGGGTCGTTTATCATATGTGCTTGTTACTTTCGCACAGAAGATGGCATTTATGAAATATGGATTATTTTTTTTTTTAAATACATTTGCTTACTTATTTATCAGCGAGAGAAAGCTTACTGCATTCATCAATTTTTAAATCGTTCTCGTATTCCTTTTCGAATTGGTTTATAAATCTATCATTTATATTTTAGTTTCGGTTTGTAAATGTTTATATTTTTATTTAAAATTACAAGATGCTTCTAGCAAATCAAAATTATTTTAACAACAAAACCAGCCTTTAATTTCGGAGACATACATTTAATAATGTGTAGTTCAGTTGGTAAATATACTTTTTCATTTACATTAAATGGATCTGCAAATTTGGTGCATTACGTGTTCTTTTAATTTGGAAGAATGAACAGAATATCAAAGTATTGAATATGATATACAAGTGTATGATGCATACATTGATGCGTACTGAAAAGTACAAAATATACAAAATTTAAGCTTTTTACATAAAATTAGGGAATACTCAAGTAATATTAAGGTTATTAATTTAGGAACGGCATGATCTTCTAATGGCCCGGTATTGCAATTAAGCCGAAAGATCTCATTAGCGAAGGAAATCTAGTTCAGCATTCGACAAAATTTAGAAAGTGGGCACGTACCGAATGCAAATTACTCGATTAAAATTTTAATTTTTTTCTTTGAGTATTTGTTATCTTTAGTGGTACCTTCGTTGTTTCTAATTTCATATTACAAGTAAATCATCGTTTGGTATTTCATCACGACTAATTGACTTAATGTTATTTTATCTTTAATATTATGTATATTTATATGTGATGTTGTCCCTATCTATATATATGCATAAAGATATATGATGTAAATGAGTTATTTAGGGAAATTCGACATCAGTCAGAGATTAATAAATCTGATCACAGCAAAATAGGTTTATAAACAATTTGTCAATTGTTAATCCGTTCTCTCTGTCTTTTTTAACAGGGGATGATTAAAAGTAGACAAGTACTTTTTACTTGGACGTCATATCCTGCTAGAATGAGATACTTCCGTAAAGCTTTGACGTGAATAAATTTATTTTAAACAAGCATTGCTTGGATTTAATTAAATTGTTAGATTTAATTAAAATGCCGGAGCTGGCGAAGTATTTCTTCAAGAATTTATTTTATTTATTACTTGTAACTTAATAGATCAAAGCAAATTAGTCTTAAATTATCTCTGGTATATTAAAATGCATTTTTATCCTACATACATATTTTATTGCTGGTGATGATGACATGGTGCGTACTGTCATCGTAAGCCCTGCACCCGCTTCGTCGTACTCATCGAAAACGTCCCTTTATTACCTTTGTGGTTAGTTTCCTTGGTGGCCCCTTTGACAGCTTTAATTTCTAGAAATGCTTTGATAAGGTGGTCAGCTCCATATTTTCCTTTGTCTGGGACACTTTAAGATTCACAATTTGCTATTTGGGTTACTCTGCTGAAAATTTATGTATGGCTGTTATGCTACCTGCGTTGACACTGTTACAAGTAGATTAATCAAATGGCTTGCAATAAGGTGCAATGTCGCGTCTCCTGTATAAGGAGGATGTCTAATTGATGGACGGTGAGAAATTCTCTCACTTCATCTAATTGTTTTTTAAGGCCGTTTGCATTGAAATAGCCGACAGCCAGAAACCTAGGTTTAACTGTACATGGTGTGTCCAATCCATTTGGATTAATACAGCATGAAGAAAAAGGGGACTTAAGATAGATAGATAAATAGATAAGTAGATATGTAGATAGATAGATAGAATACTCTTTATTGCACATTAACACAGAAAATATACAATATTAAATTTTGTAAGACTGTGGTGACACAAATGGCGGTCTTATCGCTAAAAGCGATTTCTTCCAGACAACCTTTGGATGGATCGGATTGTAATAGAAGAAACAGGTGTGGGCTTATTGCACTGAGTTATATCTATTTTGCATTGTATTTTTATTAATATACTATTAACATATATATACACATACATACACATATTTACATATATACAAAGATATTAGTGACTTCATGCATATTAATGACTTCATTCCACATTTACTCCCTTAACAATGAATTATTGTTCCTTCGCATTCAACACAAAATCACGAGATTAGTGTTTATACTGTTGTATTGTTTGTACTGCGGGTTCGTACACTACTGGGTAGGTCTTTGTTAAACAGGGAAACAAATAATTAAAGGCCGATAGCCTAGTTGTTAGTAACCCTGCTTTCGAAGTCTAGAGTAGCGCGATCGAATCCCGCTAAAGGCAGACATTTGTGTTATGAATAATGAATATACACATAACGTAAAATTAATGATAAAACTCCGAAATAAAGCTCATTATAGAGCCTGTTCAACAAAAAATATTGCACATATCAATTATTACACAGAATTAAAAAAAATGGTTACAAATGCAATTTATAATGAAAAAGTGCTTACTTTAATACTTATGTAAATAATAATATAAATAATTCTAAAGCGTTATGGAATAATTTAAAACGACAAATTAATTTTAAAAATGAGAACAAAGATCTATACCGCAAAACTTATGCTATGCAAAAGAAATAAATAATCATTTTTAAATGTCCCAGGGCGAACATTAGTCAACTTATCAACTATATTTCTTTATGAATCAACAGAATTTTGCTGCAATAAATTTAACCTTGCTGAAGTAAGTGAAGACAACGTTTTAAAGATTTTACGCTCCCTGAAGTCCAATGCTATTGGTATGGATGGCGTATCCCTAGAGATGTTACTATCCACACTTCCTGATAGCTTGCATGCGATTACAAAGATTGTTAATATGTCAATTAAGTCTCAAACATATCCATCACAGTGGAAACAGCCTTAGTGAAACCAATTCCTAAAAAGGACAATGTAAATAGCTTTAAGGATTTGCGACCTATTAGTATTCTGCCTTGTTTATCCAAAGTCGTGGAACGGATTGTTTGTAATCAGCTTATTGAATATTTAGAAAGTAATAACATTCTTCCGAGCGTACAATCCGGGTTTCGCAAACACCACAGTACTACTACGGCCTTAGCAGATGTGGTTGACAACATTTTGAGTGCTCAAGATAAAGGCAAAGTAACAGCTCTCGTTTTTCTGGACTACTCTCGGGCCTTTGATACAATAAATAGATGTGTAACTGTCAAAATTAAAATATTACGGGTTCAGCGTTGAAGCACTCAAGTGGTTTCAGAGTTATTTAAATGATCGCAAGCAAATTGTGGAAGTAACACATGAAAATGGCACTAAAACAATTTCGGGATGTTCTTTGGTGCCAAGAGGAGTTCCTCAGGGGTCCATTCTAGGACCATTATTATTTATATTATACAGTGCTGATATCTTTAAAAATATACTCAATTGTAATTACCATATTTATGCCGACGATATACAATTATATATGTCTTTCAAACCATCGGAAAGTATCATAGCCTCAAAAAAACTAAATGAGGATTTAAAGCGTATTGCGGATTGGTCAGAAGCAAATACCTTAGTATTAAACCCTAATAAAACTAAATATATGTTGATCGGTACCAAAAACAAGGTTAATAAAATATTAAATTCAAATTACTTAGTTAAAATTAATGACATTAGTATAGATCGAGTTAGTGAAACAGGAAATTTAGGAGTTGTCATGGATGATAATATGCGTTTTGAAAAACATGTAGTCAACACAGTAAAAAAATGCTTTTATCGTTTGAAAACACTATATAAAAATTAGGGACGTGCTAAAAACAGAGGTACGTATAAATTTGTGTGAGTCACTGATCCTTTCTAAGCTTAATTATGCTGACGCTGTTTTAGGACCAAGGATTTCGGCGCGCTCTAGGAAACTCATGCAGCGAGTCCAAAACGCCTGTGCTCGCTATTGTTTTAAAATACCTCCCCGTACACATGTCACTCCGTTTATTAACGGAGCTAAGATGTTAAAATGGACGCACGATGGAAATTACACTTTGCAACTTTATTATTCGGAACAATCAAGTGGAAAAAACCCATTTATCTTTATGATAAATTAGATTGAGCTCAGGAATATTGCTCTAAATATATAACTAGGGCCTCAAGCTACTTGTTGTTGGTACCCACTCATCATTCCGCTTCTTTCAAGGGAAGTTTTCGATATGCGGCAACTAAGTGCTGGAACAATTTACCACCCCCTTTTCGAAATCTGCATTCCGTATATAATTTCCGCCAAAAGTTAAAATTATTCCTATTAAACAAACAACTGCAGGAATAAAGTTTATATTATCTTTGTTTCCTTCACTATTTGCCGTAGTGGATATATCTAGAATGGGGTATTTATCTCTCTTTTTATTTACATTAGTCATTCTTCTTGTTCATGTCAATGGTCATTGATCACTAAGTATATTAAAGGATAAGTATCTGCTGCCAAAAGTCATCATATATGATTGTATAAATATGTGTGTATACATACATGCTCAATATGTATAATATATATTTGTTAATGTTATGGATAGATCGGTAGTCGCTGCCCTGCGTACGCACCACATCAAGTATTATTGATTATGTGAGTATTTATAAGTATATATATGTATGCATGTATATGTGTATATATTTTTGTATATTATATATTATGTATTATGAATATTTATATATTATTAGGGGCCACTGAAAATCAGGGCTGGCATGTACCTGGCAGTGCAGGTTTCATCCCAGCAATATACCTGAGTGGCTCACCTATTTTGGCACATTGCACTTCTGCAAAATGGCGATCGTATATAATTTATTGTAAATGTCTGTTTTTTTTTTTTTTTCACTTTATATTTAATTTTAAGTGCTAAAATAAATGTTTCTTTCTTCTTTCTTCTTTCTTCAATATCCGTATTCGAGTCATGGATGTTTATATGTATACATTTATATTGTCATATATATATATATATATATATATATATATATATATATATATATATATATATATATATATATATATATATATATATATATATATATCACACGTTGCCCCTAATAAGCTTAGGTAAAAAGTGAGTTGAGAGTACTTGATAGTCTAGACCTCTGCCTACCAGTATTGGCATAGATTCTTTAATTCTATACTTACTATACTAAAAATAAATAAACAAAAATTACACGGCTTATTTTCAAAATACTTCAGGAAATAAAAACGGAAATTAAAAAAAATTACAACAGAAACTTTTCGACAGGGCACTCAATACATTTCTCTTGGGAAAGTTTCCTTCGAATAACAACGTTGTCCGACTACGCAGCGTCCTGGTTGAGATCTCTTTCGTAATTATATTGAAAGGGTTGTTTACCGGATTTCTTCATTTTAAAGACTCTTAGTGAACATTAGGGTAATACACGTTAGTTTAAATACTTAAACTACATTGGCTCATCAGTTGTCATAAATAAGTTTCGGTGTAATGTACGATTCCTACGACTTCATTGGCTAGACCTATGTCCAACCGTGTATGGAAAATACTGTTTAGATAAAAAATGCATTTGAAAATATAAGATATGCAGTAACCAAATAAGGCCTGGTAGATACAATTTTTACGAAATTATTAATGTCATACGCGACTTTTTGCTATAAAATTAATGAGAAATTTAAAATTTGACTCAAGAGGTCTGTTGTTTGTTTTAGAGTTTTTCGTTAATTTAATAGTGACCAGTTCATTAGGAATGATGTATGAAGATATAATAATAATACCTAGTTACTTTTATCACAACGTGAATACGTCTAATATAAATAGTCTTATTTCTGTGCGTAACATAACAATAATGTAATGACATACTACTAAAAGCAAAGTAAACATTCCAATGACAAAATACTAAAGGTAAAATCACATTATCTCAATTTTTTCGTGATGAAATACCAAGCGATATTTCATAAGAATAGAGTAAATAATTCTTTAGATATTTACCTCTCATATCAAAGAGAAATCAAGCCTCCAAAAGCTTCCCTACTACCGATTTCTCTACTTTACGTATATGAGAAAATTCTTTATTGATAACATTGCAAACATGTGATATATATATATATATATATATATAGATATATATATATATATATATATATATATATATATATATATATATATATATATATATATATATATATATATATATATATATATATATATATATATATATATATATATATATATATATATATATATATATATATATATATATATATATATATATATATATATATATATATATATATATATATATATATATACACAGGTGCCAAAGTAAGCAGCTAAACGCAAAGTGCCAAGTTTGCCTATTAACAGGTTTAAATCATTTATCAAAGAAAAACTGTATATATACCTCTTGGAATGAGTTGATCGCTCCCATGCTATTTCTAATTAAATTATTTTGTACTTCTTTTATAAAAAAAAACTGATACCTACGGAGTTTCTTTCGTCGTTTCTTCTCCGTCAGAGGAACCTCAATACGAAACGGCGGTAGTTTAAAAAATGACGATCGTTGGATTGAACTAACTAAATATTTTAATTAAAACGAACACCCTGACCCCAGAAAATGTAGAATACGTGTTTTTCACATTGAACCGACAGGGATTCGAACCGGCACCTCGGAGCAGGCTACACCATGAAAACCGGGGGGTATGCTACTCTTTCACGTAGGTCGTCCAATTTACATAAATGGTTGAAAAAATTACACGACATAAATGGTATCCGATCCCTCTTTGAAGCGAGAAAAAAAGATTAACCTAATTACAAGCCCACGTTCCAATGTTAATCAAGCTTATGCGTGATATAGCTTAAGGCGTAAAATAAAATTGAGGTCAGAACATCAGTCGAATCAAATCTACACGGTTGTTTTGAAAGATTTTCTATTGTAGAAGAATAACATCTATATATACTTTTTTTACATTTTCGCATATATATACATTTTATTATATATACATTTTTTACATCTTCCATACTGGTATAGACAGAGGTCAATGTTCTTTCATCTACACTTTTCACCTAAGCTTATTTTTGAACACCATGACAAATGAGTAAGCCTACTACTGTATATATATAAAATTAATACAATAACATGTAACGTAATGTAATGATAAAATTGAAATAAATATACATCCAAGTTAGTATATTCTACATCGGCATGGACACTTGGACGGCCATAGGCTCACCAATCATCACGTTGTTCTATATAATTTCTGGTGAAAAGTGTGTCGAAAAACTTATAAATGATTTCGACTCTATGTAAGATGTAAAAAATATAAAAACTAATAATAGTTCAACCGGCCGTTGCTTATTATAATATTTTTTACTAATAAAATTTATTGAAGCATAGAATTATTATCAAGTACTGAATATAATTATAAATATCTTCACGCAATTCCCAATACAGGGGTAGATAGAGGTCCAGTCTAAACAATTAAGTGCCTTTGACCCACCTTCCACCGAAGATATTTTCGGGGCAACGTCACAGATGGTGAACCCGTCGCCGTCAGCCGCAATCCAACGATATTCGTACGTAAGTTATTGAAAATCCATTGGTACGTGCCTACCACCTGAGGATCGAACTCGGCTCTCTTGACTCGAAATTCCGACCAACCAACCACTCGGCTATCGTGACTCCTATCAAAATCAAGTACTGAAAATCATTCAACTTTCGTTCTTGTAGAACTATATAGAATTTACGGTTATTTTTGATACAATTATTATATTTGCATTTTCCAAATAGAACACGAGTCCGTCTGGCCGTCCTATATACATGTCCATTTATCGGTATTGGGAATAGCGTGTACAACACTTTGACCATTTTAAGTTACACTCAAACGCTCTTACCTCTCGTACACTTTTTGTGATAAACAGATTCCTTACTTTTCATCTTCGGATCTAATAGAGGTTGGAGGAATGCTAGAATTGAACTTTTTATTTGACTGCTGAGGATCAACATAGGATATTCAAATACATTTTATCACTGTTAATTTTAAAATTGAGTAATGATATCCGAGTGATTGGCTGATAGTATTTCGAGTCAAGCGACGCGAGTTTGATCCCCAAGACTCGTAGCAATGGGTTTATTCAAAAACTAAAGTACAACTTATATCTTTGGCTTGGACCTAGAGGCAGCGTCGGGCTAACCACCTGTCATGTTGTCCCAAAAATTCTCCTCAGCGGAAAGTCGTTCGAAAGGAAGGTACTTTGTTGTAGATACTTTGTTGTACTGATATTTTGTTGTAGAAGCGTATACACCGCCTCATGAAGCGTTACTTACTCTATGGGGTCTAGTAACTTTTTTTAGGAAATTGTTTAAAGTGTACAATTTGCAATTAAAAAAGAGTGTTCCATGACAGTGGTAGAGCCACGCATCAGCTTTTGTTGTTGCATGAATGGGCCGGCTCGACCGGGGAAGTACCACGACCTCACAGAATACCGGCGTGTAGGGGTGGGCCTCCGGTTGCAGGTAACCGGAGGCCAAACAAAGTTCTGGGGGGAGGGGGCACTCAAAAACCGGCAACGCATCTGCTATGCTTCAGGTATTGCAGGTGTTCATGGGCGGCGGTAATCACTTAACCATCACGTGAGCCACCTGCTCGTTTGCCATCCTTTTCTATAAAAAAATTCATGTGTAAGCTGCCCGCCTTTTCTAAATTGTTAGTGTCAGAAGCTATGTTGATGCCAGTAAGCAATTACGTATGCGGCACGTCGCTCATTTCCTCTCGCCTGCTCAGTGAGAATAATTTCCAGAGATTCTGCAATTCAATTCTGATTTCATTTCCAGTACTAACTACCTGATTGCCTTTGTTCCGATTACTATTAATAACATATTGTGTTAATAGTTTTCCTGTATTAAGAAAATAAAAAAATATCTTCACGCTATTCCCAATACTGGAGTAAGAGGTCTAGGCAATTAAGTACCTTTGACTCACCATCCACCGAAATGCATGTATTTGGCACCACGTGGTGGGACAATGTGTCTAAGCCAACGATATAAATCGTAAATAAGTTTTTGAAAAAATAACCTATTGCTACGAGCCTGCCACCTGGAGAAAGAACTCAGGTCTCTTAACTGGAATCCGATCACCCAGCCACTCGGATATATTGACTTATGTTTATCGTAAATATTAAAGATAAGACATACTCTTACGCATTTCACATGCCAATTAGTTGTGTATTATTTATAAAAGTAACCTATTAATTCATCAATGTAGTCAGAACCTACCACAAACATAATTATATATACGTATAAGTATGTGAACAGTGTGCATTCCTTCAAGTAATATAATTTGAGGTTTATTAAGAATAGATGATTCGATCTTTAAGTGATTTCGCTGCTGAGATTATTTGAGCGGAAAATCAAAGATGACCGTATTAATATCAGTTCACTAACTTTACAATATTTTATGAAACATCTGTAAAAGGATTGAGAATCCTTTTACAGTTGTTTGGCATCATAATTTTAGCATACAGACTACTTTGACCTTCACCAAACCTAGCAGAGGATGAAACCACCCTAACTTTGTATAGTAATAAGTTACAAATAGGAAAATTATTCATTGAAATTATTAGAAGGCGGTTCAAAATAAAAAAAAATATTTTGAACACTTAATAGCATGGTAGATAGAGGACCCTGCCTTCAAAGCTAAATGTTGCGGGTTCTGATTCCGCTAGGGGAAAACCTTTGTGTGATGAATATGACTATTTGTACTCAAGTTACGGATGTTATAAACATCCATCTTATATGATAAATATTAATCTATGTACATTACAAGTATAATGTACTATTCGCTCGGACACTCAAACTGCATCAACAAATAATTTTATTATAATAAAACGGTTTACTACCTGTCACACTGCCCCAAAATAAGCTCTAGTGAAATGTGGCTAAAGGTTCTCTATTTGCTACATCTCTGACTAGCCCTGTATTGGGAAATGCGTGAAAATTATGAAGATAAATTATTTAAATTATTACCTGTATAACCATTAAAACTCAAAGGGACCCTATTAATTTTAATGTAGTATACCAAGGCTAAATAGCGGGTACACTCCTTCTTATATTTTATTTATTTTATTTATCTTCACGCATCATCCCTGACGGGGTAGCCAGAGAGAACAGATCGCCAAATGTCACGATCCCTACATACTTCTTTCGCTTCTTTCAGATTCATCATCTTCTTCATACATGCACGTCTAGGTATCCGAGTACCTCCCCTCTTCGAGCAATTTGCTCACATAGTCTTCGAAAGTTAGTCTCTGTCTACCTCGACACCTTTTAATATTAACTTTCGCGCTATATATTTACTTCACCATTCGGTCTTCACTCATTCGCTCAACGTGCCCAAACCATCGAAGCACGCCCTTATCCATTTTTGAGACAAGGTCATCTTTCAAACCTGCTATATTGCGAATCTCTTCGTTTCGCTTTCGGTCGGCCATGGTAAGGCCGCACATTTTACGAAGAGATCTCATCTCCACTGCATTCAACCTGCTTTTATGCTTCTTCTGGCATACCCAGGTTTCGCTGCTATATAACAAAGTCGGTATTAACACTGCGTTATGTATTGCAAGGCGTGCACTTTTCACAACGCCTTGCCTTTTGATTAACGTAGTCAGGGCACCATTGACTTTGTTTCCGGCAGCGACACGCCTGTCCACATCTAAATCACATCTCCCATCCCGGCTAAACGCATTCCCCAAGTATACCTTTCACTCACCTGTTCTAGACATTCCTGATTTATCCAAATTTCACACTTCGTTCTTTCTTCGCCGCTTTCAAATATAAGAACCTTAGTTTTATTAGCATTCAAACGGAGACCATTACTTTCACATTCTTCTTTCATACACGTGACTCCGTGTTCCGCCTCTGATGGTGCAATGAGCACTGCATCATCAGCACATAGCAGACAATTTACTTTTATGTCACCAAATTTCACACCCAAACAGCTATCTTTCAGCTTCTGTAAACAGCTGTCGAGATACAGTATGAACAGCCAGGAAAACATGACACAACCCTGTTTTACGCCCGTTTGGACGTTAAACATGGGTGACGGGTCATGTCCTACCCGCACACAGGCTTTACAGTCACAGTAAAGTGACTGCACAGCCCTAAGCAATCGACCATCCACACCATACCCCGGCAACAGTTCCCACATTTTCTTCCTTACAACCTTATCAAATGCTTTCTCAAGATCCACAAAAGCACAGAAAATCTTCTGGTTAGCAGCCAGAAGCTTCTCCGTGATCATGCGGAGAGAAAACATTTGATCCGTGCATCCTCTTCCAGGTCTAAATCCGCATTGTGACTCCCATAGAAATCTTTCCGATTTCTCTTGCGTCCTACGTGTCAAAACCTTCGAATAAACTTTACTTGCTAAACTGGTCAAGCTGATCGCCCGATAGCACCCGCAGTCATAATGTGAACCTTTACCTTTATATAAAGGCACAATGACTGCGGATCGCCAATCATCCGGAACAGCCCCCGTTCGCCAGCACAAATTGCACAGCAGATGAAAGCTGTCCCAGACGCGTGGCCCACCATACTTGACCATTTCAGCAGTAACTCTGTCTAGTCCCGCAGCCTTACCACATTTCAAACTTCTAATCGCACATTCAATCTCTTTCATACTGATGACCTCAGTGTCATCGAGGTCTGAGTCTGGCGTACCAGTCACGGCGTCACCCCCGGATCCCCTACCTAAGATCATCACACGCATACATCTCTCTATAAAATTCGCTCCATCGCTGCATGACGTCCGATTTTTCTAAGAGGACGTCCCTTCCAATAAAATTTATCAATTCACCTACTAGATGTTAAAGGAAAGTGTTGAAAAGCGGTGAATTATAAATCTATTTACTGCTAACCGACTATTGTTAACAAAAGGTCTGAAATTGATCATTATGTATTCAGAGCGTAACGTAGGCAGTGTAAACTGGTGATTTAATTTTAACATTTGTCAGTTCGGAAATATATTCAAATCAAAATATGTTTTTATTTAGAAAAAAAAAACAGATACCTATATGATATCTATATTATTTGACGACCTCCGTGGACGAGTGGCGTAAACACTGGTTTTCAATGTGTCGCCATCTCGAGGTCCCGGGTTCGATTCCCGGTCGGGTCAATGCAGAAAAACCACTTTTTCTACATTTTCTCGGGACTGGGTGTTTGTGGTGCCTTCGTTATTTTCGATTCCCATACCTCAAGTGCTTTAGCATCTTACATTGGGATCCCTATGTGATGTTGTCCCTATCTATCTACTTATGTATTTATGATATTAAAGCACAACTTAAAATTATGTAAGTAATATAAAGCAAAGAATGTATAATATCTTTATTCTATTCTCAATACTGGGACGGCAGATAGATGTCTAGACAATTAAGTCCTTTCGACCAACCTTACCTTTAGCTAAAGCTAAGTTTAGCTAAAAAAACTTGCTAGATTGCTTGTGCCTTTCTTTAACTTGTTTAATTTAAAAAATAAGTTATTGTCCCTATCTATCTAAATGCTGAAATGAACAAATACATATTGTAAAAGATATTGTAATTAATATAGTAGAAAATAATTGCTTTGATATTTTCGTGTTTGAAAACATTAAATCAATTCAGCCGCCCGAGGCCACGAGCAACAAATGAAATATGTCATCGGTGTTAAAGTTGAAATTGGATAACAAACACTTGATACAAAGCGAGGTAAAAAAGTGTTTTATAGCGCTATAACACTCAGTTTTACAGTAATACAAGCAAAAGTAAACCTTACATAAGAATTTTTAAAAGTTAAATTATAAAAGCAGCTTATTGGTAATATTTGAATATGATTCACTTTTTTTACAAGCACCTCGGTCATAATACAAACAACTTTATTTTTTTAAAATCATTAAATTTCCATTTTTAATGCATATAACATAAAACATTAATTTATATAGATTTATTTGAATAGATGACATTCCATGTTAGACCTTCGCGCATTTCCCAACATGGGTAACCAACAATATAATTGGTAATTAAGTTTTGGAAAAAAAAAACATTTGTACAAGCCTGCCACCTAGAGCTCGAACTCGGGTCTCTTGACTCGAATCTCGATCACCCAACCACTCGGCTATCGTGACTTATACCTATATCGTATACTTTCAATTAGAAGCAACATTATTCAAGTCTATACTTTATATAAAATATGTAATGGGTTATTCTAATAAACCTGCTCTAGTCACAACAAAAAAATATACAAATAACCATATGTCATAAGAATACAGCAGTCAGTAAGCCTTTCCTGTTGGAATGATTTTCAATTAGCGACACGTATGGCAAATAATTTGGCAATTAAAATACTAAACACCTCGTCTTTAACGCGGCCGGTCCACGGGTATATTTAATTTATGTATGTTATTCTCGAGATGGTTAGCTCACCATCTGTCCCATTGCTATATCAAGACTTTCCTCTTATTCGCCTCTTACGAAACCAACCGCAAGAACAGTGTTATATCCTTACGCCGTAACCACACGTTAAATTTTCTTTGTATCTTCAAGCATTTCGCCACATACGAGTAGTCAGAGGCCTAGACAATTTAGTTCTTCCGATCTAAGTTTCACCGGACATCGTGACAGTCAGTGAGAGTGCCGCCGTCTTTGAGTTAAAGCCAACAATACAGCCGTATATAAGTTTTGAAAATCATTGGTACTAACCAACTTCCTGTGGATCAAATTCCTGTCTTTGTCTCGACCGACAAACCAAAAACTCAGCTATTGTGATAACTTCAAATACACTTTTTCGAACGATAGATATTCCTTCCTTCCTTCTAGAGTTGAATTGTAATTATAAATTTATTTTACTGTTAACAAAGCGTCGTTTTGTATTGAATGAAGTTACTGAGCTAACAGTTCAGTGTAACGTCAATTGCATTGGTTTCATTTTTAAACGTCACGTTTCAGTTTATTGTTTTATGGCATCTTTGTTATAAGTTATTTATCTTATTATTTTAAAGTATTTGCTTTTACATCTAATTTTTTATATTATTAACTAAAAACTACAATAATTGCAGACCCCTACTGCTCGTGGCATGGTACCAAGGACTATAGATTAGTTCTAATTCATCCAACTGTCCATTATCATCTTAATTTTAAAATTAGAAGACTCTTTCCCTGCTTTTTCAACCCAAGTTTTTGAGAGCCAAGAGTTTGTACACTAAGACGGCGATGGGCTTGCCACGTCATATGACAAGGTGCTCCGACTTCCCGGAGAGGATATCCGGCATCAAAAATTACTCGTGAAGATATAACGGTAATTATGAAATTAAAAATGTCTTCTTCACGCAATTCCACCGGACTCACCTTCCACCGAAGATATTTTCGGGACAACGTGACAGGTGGTGAGCCCGTCACCACCTTTATGTCCAAGCCAACGATGAAATTCGTACATAAGTTTTTGAAAAACTCATTGGTACTGCCACCTGGGGATCGAACTCGGGTCTCTCGACTCGAAATTCCGACCACCCAACCTCTCGGCTATCGTGATTTTATATTTTTTAAAATGTCTTCGATGAAAGATAGAATGATGGAAAGGACTTAATTGTCTAGGGTTCTGATTCTGATCATTATTGAAAATGGCGCGAAAAAAGTTTTTTTTTTAAATTAAAACATTTATTCTTTCATAGCTTTCATTAATTAATAATGCCTTAGTTTCAAATAAAATTCTCATCTCATTTACATTATATCTTGCGAAAATATATGACAAATTGTATCTACAAGTATAGTGATCAATAGAACAAAGGAACATTTAGTTTCGGTATAGAGCATAAAATGCGGTGGAAATAGAGAGACCGATAGTGAGTCAATGTAAACGGAGCTCATTGAATATAAACCTATCAGAAACTTAATATACCGAACACTTGCGAAGCAAACTGAGGTACAAAAAATATACAAAACCTTTAATATACTTTTTTTATTTTTATATCACTCATTTTCTAATCCATAGTATTAAGGAATGTGTGGAGATAATATAGTACATCTAAGATTTCATTTATTTAAAGAGAGATAAAGAAAATTTAGATTTTTTTTCTTTATTTTTATTTACCTTTACCCTCACACGAAGGGTTCTTATTTGAGATTATTTAATCAATCATTAATCAAAATTAAATATAAAAAATTTAATTTACATAACATTTCTTTGCAATTTTGTACTATAGCAATAAATTAAAATATAATAAATACATTGTATTAAAGAAATTTGTGTAATTATTAATAAAAAAAAAAAAAAAATGTGTAAGACTAAAAATCATCAAAAAAATGTAAACATCAGGTATTGTACAAAAATGAATTATGTAATTGTAGTGGATGAAATAAAAGGCTATTTTATTTATTTATTTTTTATTTATTTATTTATGTGGGATACTTGATCCGTGGTAACGTATCGCCGTTTTAGTGTTCAAGCCAACCATACAACATACTTAAACAGATATGATCTTATATAGATACTCGTAGATATTAAAATAAACGTATAAAAATCCACGACAAGAGTTCAAACAAACGTTTTATCTTTGCGGGATTCAAACCCGTAATCCCTAGCATAGCAAGCGCGAGCGAAAATGCATAAGGTGCCTTTGTCTTATAGATCTTCGCTACATAGAGTAAGTGACAGCAGCAGGCTCAAAACTTTATTAAACTTTAAAAGATATAATAATAATATTTATATATATTCTTGGTTTTGTCCACGACTAGGTATGCAAGGAAATGGATTCATGACTATACTTTTCTTTATTTGCATGTGCGAGGAAGGTGACTTTTATTTTAAATTAAAACGTACCTTTGTTATTTTCATTTTATTTACCTAGTTTAAAGTATAACGAAGAAAAATATTAAGGAGGGATTTTGTTAAATATTCACGTACACATGTCGTGAAGTCACGATAGCCGAGTGGTTGGGTGGTCGGGATTTCGAGTCAAGAGGCCCGAGTTCGATCCCCGGTGGCAGTACCAATGAGTTTTTCAAAAACTTATGTACGAATTACATCGTTGGCTTGGACATAAAGGCGGCGACGGGCTCACCACCTGTCAAGTTGTCTCGAAAATATCTTCGGTGGAAGGTGGGTCAAAGGGACTTAATTGTCTAGACTAGACCTCTCTGGCAAATATCTTCACGCAATTCCCTATACAGGGGTAGACAGAGGTCTAGTCTAGACAATTAAATCCCCTCGACCCACCTTCCACCGAAGATATTTTTGGTGGAAGGTGAGGATATTTAATGTGAATATTTAACAGTATAATATTATTAAAAATAGGAACAGTTAAGATAAATATTTCCAGATTATGTTTCCGTACCTTCAAGTCAATGTACAAAAGGAACATATCGAGTACAAATATGCATATATAATATCATACAAAAGTTCAGCTCTTGAGAAATACCCATAAAGAGGAGAAAATAATATCTTTACGCTATTCCCATTACTGAGGTAGACTGATATCCAGAAAATTAAGTCATTTAGACCCACCTTTTACGTAATACATTTTCTGGGACATAGTGACAAGTGTTCGGCCTGTCGCCGCCTTCATGCGTTAGCCAACGATAAAAGTAGTACAAAAGTTTAAAAAAAAAACTATTCGGTACTAGCCTGCCACCTGAGGATCGAACTTGGGTTTCTTAAATTGAATTCCGATCACCTAACCACTTAGAATGTTAGACAGATGGAAATGTCTCATTTTTTAAACGTACGAACTAAATTTATTCATAAGCATTTTATAAATTTCTCTAAGGACTAAGCATAAAGCGAAGTCCCCGATGACATGTGGATCAAAATTTCTAGACCATCTTTACCTGTAACTACTCCCTATTGGGAAATGCATGAAAATATAATATCGTTTACGGAAGTAAAACACTGATAACTACACCTGCCGTTTATGACAGGCTTTTCAATTCGAACTGGGCTTCGCCATGGTTTAGTGTAGTCTGTACCAGCCGGATGGCTGGTACAGACTGTCGTGAATTATTTTAGAATTTAGTTTTTATTATTATTTAGTTTTTGAGTCGTAGAGCCACGCATCAGCTTTTGTTATTGCATGAATGGGCCGGCTCGACCGGGGAAGTATCACGACCGTGAGGTACCGGCGAATACCGGCGTGAAGTAGAAGTCTAACAAACTTCTGCGTTTCGTCTGGTGAGTGCAGGTAACCGGAGGCCCACACACCCCCCTCCCCCATTTCTGGGGGAGGGGGGCACTCTAAGGGAGGCAACGCATCTGCTAAGCCTCTGGTATTGCGGGTGTTCATGGGCGGCGGTATTCACTTACCATCACGTGAGCCTCCTGCTCGTTTGCCTCCCTTTTTCTATAAAAAAAATTATTAAGTCACGATAGCTGAGTGGCTTGGTGATCGGTTGGATCCCTAATGTTAGTACCAATTGTTTTTTTTTTCAAAAACTTATGTACAAAATATATCGTTGGCTTGGACGGCGACGGGCTCACCACCTGTCACGTTGTCCAAAAAGTGTCTTCGGTGGATCTTGGGTCGAAAAACTTAATTGCCGAGACTCCTGTATTGGGAATGGTGTGAAGATTATTCCAGTTTTTTTAATCTCAAAGACATTAACAATAGTTATTAACAACGACAGACAGAAGTATAGACAATTAATTCCATTCGAGCCACTACTACCGAAGATATTTTACAGAACAACGTGGCAGGTGGTGAGCCCGTCGCCGTCTTTTTGACCAAGCCAACGATATAAATCGTGACTCGAATTCCGATCACACTCGAACACGCTATCGTTATTTTTTTATTTTATAAAATAGGATACGGATACGGTACGACAAGCCCCCTACTAGTAACAATATCGCAAAAAATGTCATTGGTGATATAATAATACATACATACAAACATATATGTACTCTTATATATGTGACAGACTCCGTGGACGAGTTGCGTAAACACTGGTTTTCAAGGTGTCACCATCTCGGAGTCCCGGGGTCGATTCCCGATATATACACAGTCAGGTCATAAGTATTGTCACACAGTAAAAACTTATGTTTTAGAATGCTGGCCACAAAAAAGCTTATTGAATTAGAATTTAGAATTGTTCATGAAAATAAAACAACATACTTTTTAGAATTTTACTCATGTTTATATATGAGGTGGATGCTTAAAGAAGACCTTGTTGCAGTAATTGCGTTGCATCGTTGCGGTAACGCGCCAATTCAAGTTTTTGACATACTGAAAAATTTGAATATAACCAAAAGATTCGTTTATCGTACCATCAAACGATACAATGAAGACTCTAGTGTAGATGACAGGTCAAGAAGTGGTCGCCCTCGGTCTGTTAGGACACCAGCAGTGATAAAATCTGTGAAGGTTCGAATTCAAAGAAATCTCAAACGTAAGCAGAAACTGTTGGCCCTTCAGATGGGGTTAAGCAGAACCACGGTAAAAAGGGTGTTAAATGAAGACTTAGGGCTTCGGGCATATCGAAGAAAAACAGGACATTATTTTAATGCTCGTCTAATGCACCTGAGACTGAAGAGATGCCGCGCTTTGTTTAAGCGGTACGCGGGAAAAAAATATCGGGAAAATCTTTTTTAGGATGAAAGATTTTTTACCGTAGAAGAGAGCTACAACAAATAAAATGATAAGGTGTACGCTCACAGTAGTGAAGAAGCGAGCAACCGTATTCCGCGTGTCCAACGAGGTCATTTTCCATCCTCGCTCATGGTATGGTTGGGAGTTGAGCCCCAAGCTCAACAGAGGTACATTTTTGCGAGAAAGGTGTAAAAACGAATGCAGTTGTGTATCAAAATACAGTCCTGACGAACCTTGTGGAACCTGTTTCTCATACCATGTTCAAAAACAGGCACTGGGTATTCCAACAAGATTCGGCGCCAGCTCATAGAGCAAAGGGCACACAAGACTGGCTGGCGGCGTGTGAAATCGACTTCATCGGGCACGAAGACTGGCCCTCCTCCAGTCCAGATTTGAATCCGTTAGATTACAAGATATGGCAACACTTAGAGGAAAAGACGTGCTCAAAGCCTCATCCCCATTTGGAGTCACTCAAGACATCCTTGATTAAGGCAGCCGCCGATATTGACATGAACCTCGTTCGTGCTGCGATAGACGACTGGCTGCACAGATTGAAGGCCTGTATTCAAAATCACAGAGGTCATTTTGAATAACCTTTAGTGTCATAAGAATCTATGTTTTGTTAAGTTCATTTTGGTTTATAAATAGTTACATAATGAATAAACTTGTTTTAATTATTTTAGGTTAAACATGTGACAGAATTTATGACCTGACTATTACAATCCTGGTTTAGTAAAAAGCTAAATCTAAAAATTAAAATGAACACGAACTGATGTTGAGATAGCCAAATTAAGAAATCACCAGATCGCAGCAGAAACTGATCGGTGATAGGAAACAGCGTCTTAGACGCGAGATTTCAGCTTGGCAAGCATGGCGGTTAATAAAAAACCTTTTTCAGAAATGTATGTAAACTTTTCATAGCCGTGTACTCAGCAACTTAAAATAAAAAAAAAATATCCATCTAAAGATACTTTCAGTATTTCGAACGAAGCAGTGGGGAAAATATCTTAGCAATTTGTTGACTATTCCTAGTAAGATTAATGTCAGAGCCATTGATGGACTAATGAGAGTAAGTCATCGATCTACAGTTTCAGGAAGACCTCGCACATCTCATTCGGATAGGATTGCTTATCATACATCATTGCAAAAATCTGTTTTCAGCTGGACACTAATGAAAAGCTTGATGACATATTGCTGAGTTTATCAACATACATATTATATACATTTATGAAATCTATTGAATGTGAAATATATTGATACATCGATTTGTCGTCGAGCATAATAAATTACCTATTTTTCACTTTTGTTAAGATATTATATGAGTCTCTAACACGATTCCCTCTGAGACACTTCTCACCATTTCACAGTTTTATTAATAATAAATAGTCGAACATCTTCACGTAATTCCCATACAGGGGTAGACAGAGGTCTAGTCTAGACAATTAAGTCTCTTCCACCCACCTTCCACCGAAGATATTTTCGGGACGACGTGACTGGTGGTGAGTCCGTCACCGTCTTTATGTCCAAGCCAACGATATAATTCGTACATTTTTGAAAAATCTATTACTACGATCCTGCCACCTTGAGATCGAACTCGGGTCTCTTGACTCGAAATTCCAACGACCCAAACACTCGACTATCGTGACAATCGGCGCCTGTCAAATGGATTAGCAATATCAGTACTAAACACCTCGTACTTTTAACGCGGCCGGGTGACGGGTTGAATGATGGTAAGGATTTAATTGTTAATCCTTTCCAGAGAGAGAGAGAGAGAGAGTTCTGTCTATCCCATTGTTGGAAATGGCACGAACAAAGTATTTTTTGAAATTAAAACATTTATTCTTTCATAGCTTTGTAACGTAAACGGAGCTCATTGAATAGCAACCTATCAGAAAAGTAATATACCGAAACACTTGCGAAGCAAACTGAGGTATAAAAAAATAAATAAAACCTTGGATATACTTTTTTTTAACTTATTCATTTCCCAATCCAAAATATTAAGAAATGAGTGGAGATAAAAAAGTACATCAAAGATTTCATTTATTTAAAGAGATATATTTGACGACCTCCGTACATAAGTGGCGTAAACACCTGTTTTCAAGGTAAAGTTGTTATTGAAAAAGTTACTTCGCAACATTACGCATGCAAATATAAAAAGGTGAATGTTACCTGGTCCGAAGAGGAGAAGAGTACCACCCTCCCTCCCACAGATGCGTGCACTAATCCCACTGTATGCACCACCACCACTACACTCAAACCAGGTAATATATACCACCAACGGAAACGCGAAACGTGTTTCGTCTCAAAAACAAGGCATTATTGAGCGAGTAGACTCTACGATGAGCGACCGCAGAGAGTCGCTCTGTATGTTTTCCAATAACAACTTTACAATGAATTTCCGCCAAGTAACGCCTGAGTCAATTAACTGTTTTCAAGGTGGCGCCATCTCGTAGCCCGGGTTCGGTCCCGGTTTCTATGTAGAAAAACCGCTTTTTCTACATTTTCCTAGGTCTGGGTTTTTGCGAAGGTGGTAGCGTATCACCGTTTTAGTGTTCAAGACAATCCTATAATATACCCACATAGATATGTTCTTATTTAGATAGATGTTTAAATAAACGTATAAAAATCAACGAAATTTAATTAGTATCGAAGAAAAATATTAAGGAGGGATTTTGTTAAATATTCACGCACATATTTTTGTGTTCATGTTAGACTTGGTCGACTATGGATACCACAGCAATCTGTTCTCTGATTTGAGGTAATATGTAGATCACGTTTAGCGAAAACATGATGACTTCGTTCATTTATGTTATTTGTATTACATACTTATGTACATTACTTTGTATTAAGGACATTGAATTGCATTTACAGACTTGCAAATCGCAACTGGAATGGAGCCAAACAAGAAAAGCGAGAATACTTTCAAAGCCGCCGAAGCTGTAGTGGGTGACAGGAGCAGTCCATTGAGCTATTGAGAAACTGTCGCTTTAAAATATTGAGTTTTGAAATCGGATGGATTACTCGCAACCAGTTTTTTACTTTTATTATTTTACTTTTTGTCTTTTTTTGCTCTAGCACTATATATTGAGGGTTATTCTATACCGAGGCGATCTGTAAATACAGGCACTGCTCAGACACCGGACTTTTAGCGATTGATATGTTGTTTTTTCTGGTATCGTGTCGTGTGTCTCACTTCAGATTTAATAAAAAAAATCATAACTTTTTTCATAAAAAGTGGAAGTAAAAAATCATAAAGGTTTATATTAAACACTCCGTATCAACTTTTTTTGAACTATATTTAACAGTACAATGTAATAAAAAATATGAACAGTTAAGACAAATATTCTCAGATTCGGTTTCCGCACCTTCAAGACAGTATACAAAAGGGACATATTGAGAACATATATGCATATATAATGCCCTACAAAAGTTCGGCACTGGACATAGACCTATTCCATAAAGAGGAGAAAATAATATCTTCACGCTATTCCCATTAGTGTGGTAGACTGATATCCAGAAAATTAAGTAATTTAGACCCACCTTTAACGGGTGGTCGGCCTGTCGCCGCCTTCATGCCCTAGCCAACGGTAAAAGTAGTACAAAAGTTTTGAAAAAAAAAACTCATCGATACGAGCCTGCCACCTGAGGATCGAACTCGGGTTTCTTAAATTGAAGGCAAACGAGCAGGTGGCTCACGTGATGGTAAGTGATTGCCGCCCGCAATACCAGAGGCATAGCAGATGCGTTGCCAGTTTTAAAGTATCCCCCTCCACCCCCCAGAGTTGGGGTGGTGGGGGTGTGTGGGCCTCCGGTTCCCTGCACTCACCAGACGAAACGCAGGAGTTTGTTAGACTTCTATTTCACGCCAGTATTCTGTGAGGTCGTGGTATTTCCCTGGTTGAGCCGGCCCATTCATGCAACAACAAAAGCTTATGCGTGGCTTTACCACTGTAAAAGACTGGTGGACAAATGGAATTGTCTCGAGTTTTTTATACATACAAACAAAATTTTTATGTGAGCATTTCATAAATTTCTTTGAGGACTAAGCACTTAGCTAAGTCCCGAATTACATGTGGATCGAAACTTCTAGACCATCTTTATCTGTAACTACTCCCTATTGGGAAATGCATGAAAATATAATATCGTTTACGGAAGTAAAACACTGTTAACTACATCGGCCGTTTATGACAGGCTTTGCAATTGGAACTGGGCCTCGTCATGGTTTAGTGTAATCTGTAACAGCAATCCGTGTCTCATGATTTTGCTGCCACAGCATACTTACAACAACTTTCCTCCTGTCAAGAGAGATGCCGTTATTGTCAAGTATTTAAAAACTTCTTAAGAATTATTTTAGAATTTAGTTTTTATTAAGTCAGGATAGCCGAGTGGTTTGGTGATCGGTTCGATCCCCAATGCTCGTCCTAATTTAATTTTTTAAAAAAACTTATAAATAAAACAAATAAATATATTCACGCAATACCCTATACAGGGGAAGACAGAGGTCTAGTCTAGACAATAAAGTCCCTTTGACCCACCTTCCACCGAAGATATTTTCGGGACAACGTGACAGGTGGTAAGCCCGTCGCCGTCGTTATGTCCAAGCCAACGATGTAATTCGTACATAAATTTTTGAATAACTCATTGGTACTGCCACCTGGGGATCGAACTCGGGTCTTTTGTCTCGAAATTCCGACCACCCAACAACGGGGCAATCGTGACTGCAAAAACTTATATATGATATATCGTTGGCTTGGACTGCGATGGGCTCACAACATATCACGCTGTCCCAAAAAGTGTATTCGGTGGATGTTGGGTCGAAACAACTTAGTTGTACTGACCTCCATGTTGTATTGACCTCTGTGTTGGTAATGGCGTGAAGATTGTTCCAGTTTTTTTATCTCAACGATATTAACTATAGTTATTAACAACGGCAGACCGAAGTATAGACAATTAATTCCATTCGAATAAAAAATCAATCCTAGAAATATCCATCTATAGATACTTTCCGTATTTCGAACGAAGTAATGGGGAAAATATCAAAGCAATTTGTTGCCTATTCCTAGTAAGATTAATGTCAGAGTCATTGATGGACTAATAACAGTGAGTCATCAATCTACAGTTTCAGGAAGATCTCGTACATCTCATTCGGATAGGATTGCTTATCATAAATCATTGCAAAAATCTGTTTTCATCTGGACAATAATGAAGTGCTTGGTGACATCTTGCTGAGTTTATCAACATATATATTATATACATTTATGAAATCTATTGAATGTGAAATATACATCGATTTTTCGATGAGCATAATAAATTACCTATTTTTCACTCTTGTTAAGATATTATAGAAGAATTTAACACGATTTCCTCCGACACATTTCTTATTATTTTCATAGTTTTCTTAATATTAAAAAAATAAACATCTTCACGCAACTCCCTATACAGGGGTAGACAGAGGTCTAGTCTAGACAATTAAGTCTTTTCGACCCACCTCCCACCGATGATATTTTCGGGATGACGTGACAGGTCGTGAGCCCGTCGCCGTCTTTATGTCCAAGCCAACGATGTAATTCGTACATAAATTTTTGAATAACTCATTACTTTATTACATTAGTACTGCCACCTGGGGATCGAACTCGGGTCTTTGTCTCGAAATTCCGACCACCCAACAACGGGGCAATCGTGACTGCAAAAACTTATATATGATATATATCGTTGGCTTGGACTGCGATGGGCTCACAACATATCACGCTGTCCCAAAAAGTGTATTCGGTGGATGTTGGGTCGAAACAACTTAGTTGTACTGACCTCCATGTTGTATTGACCTCTGTGTTGGTAATGGCGTGAAGATTGTTCCAGTTTTTTTATCTCAACGATATTAACTATAGTTATTAACAACGGCAGACCGAAGTATAGACAATTAATTCCATTCGAATAAAAAATCAATCCTAGAAATATCCATCTATAGATACTTTCCGTATTTCGAACGAAGTAATGGGGAAAATATCAAAGCAATTTGTTGCCCTATTCCTAGTAAGATTAATGTCAGAGTCATTGATGGACTAATAACAGTGAGTCATCAATCTACAGTTTCAGGAAGATCTCGTACATCTCATTCGGATAGGATTGCTTATCATAAATCATTGCAAAAATCTGTTTTCATCTGGACAATAATGAAGTGCTTGGTGACATCTTGCTGAGTTTATCAACATATATATTATATACATTTATGAAATCTATTGAATGTGAAATATACATCGATTTTTCGATGAGCATAATAAATTACCTATTTTTCACTCTTGTTAAGATATTATAGAAGAATTTAACACGATTTCCTCCGACACATTTCTTATTATTTTCATAGTTTTCTTAATATTAAAAAAATAAACATCTTCACGCAACTCCCTATACAGGGGTAGACAGAGGTCTAGTCTAGACAATTAAGTCTTTTCGACCCACCTCCCACCGATGATATTTTCGGGATGACGTGACAGGTCGTGAGCCCGTCGCCGTCTTTATGTCCAAGCTAA
This sequence comes from Sericinus montela, assembly GCA_029286605.1. NCBI lineage: Eukaryota > Metazoa > Arthropoda > Insecta > Lepidoptera > Papilionidae > Sericinus > Sericinus montela. The sequence goes on along the minus strand of JAGSMR010000070.1, from coordinate 393,869 downwards.
TGATATAATTCGTACATACATTTCTGAAAATCCATTGGTACGATCCTGCCTTCCTGGAATCGAATTTGGGTCTCTTGATTCGAAATTCCGACCACCAAACCACTTGGCTGTCGTAACTTATCCGATTAACGATATTAAAAAAAAAATAAAAAAGAAAAAAACATTAAATTCATTTCACAAAGTCTGGCTAGTTATTATTCAAACATTAAACGTAAATGTCGTTTCCTCACAATAAACATCAATGATTTATTTGCTACATTTATATATAAAACTGACCGTTTCAGATAACGTCGTTTCCATATGTCACTACAGAAATCTACTACCCTTTTCTTTCCTATGATATTGAAAGAGACGCCTAAGAGAAAAGCATTGAAAGTGGAAAAGTCTTCCGGAAGAAATTTTATTTAACTGAGATACCTTTTCCTAAAATTTTCACAGTATTCATTAATTTGTAGTATAATTTCAATATTACTCTGACATTCTTACAAGAAATATATTTTATAGCTTCGGTTCTTGTTCACGCTTGTTTGTTTCATATTATTTTATTTTTCTGTCCGCTGTTCCGTCTATAAAACAACAATCACGAAATGTTTCGATCACGTCCATAATATTTGGGATATTTTGGAGAGCAATAATCTTGTAACAATGTATGCAATGTGTTTTGCTTACAATCCTTTCTCTGTGAAAACGGCATTAGGAGGTGCGTACCGACTTAACCTTTAATAAATATGCCATCATCTTTCTCCCGAATATGTTGTAAAAGGTGACTAAGGAAAAGCTGAGTATGCCGAAATGGGAGCAGATAAATGACGAAATAATCATCTTGAAAATACCAGATAAAAATAAAGCAGACCAACGGCGGGCAGCAAGGTCTAAGATGTTAGGTGTCTGGTCTGGTACAAATCTAACGCAAGGAATTCATTTAAAAAATGAAAGCTGGCGCTATATTAGCGAAATGGCCTTCATCACATTCAATAAATAAATAAATCACAAAGAGGTTAAAACTATTGTTAACACAAATGATTTAGCTACTAACCTTGTGGAAAATATAAATTGTCGAGGGTATGTGTATATTGTACGTTACACAGGGGCAATTGATATATTTCCTGGTCATTAAGTAACTTTTTGTTTAGTTTTCTAATTCTATTTCTATTGATGTTTGAGAAGGTTTGGGATCAGAGCAATGTATGTGATGTTGTCCCTCACTATCTTGTTGATTTAAAAATTTATTTATCAATTTTGACATTTCTTTGGTAGTTGTAGAGCTGGATTTCCTGTATGTGCTATTGACGGCGGTTTATCTTCTAATATGGAAATGGATTTTCACTGCATAAATGGCGTTTGGCCGAGACGCGAACCTCTATTGTATGTTATGGTTGTTTGAAAGAATTATAGATGTTTTCGGAACGAAAAATAATAAAAGCTTATTGTAAATACCGTTTTTTTACAATAAATTTATACCCACATATTCTTATGCCGAGAGTTAACGGCGAATGAATAAGGAAAGAAGTTATCCATTTTATTTATTGTTTTTAAACCATTAAAGTTATTCTGGACTTTATGTTAATTAAATAAAAAAAAATTTCAACTGACACGGAACGGCAAAGGTTGCAGGTTCGAATACTCTATTGTTACGCCGTAACCATATCGCTACTTTAAAAAAATATCACAGTAAAATCAATCAGAAAAAATATCAGATCGAAATTAATAATTGGGACGCCCATGTTCTGCACAAATATTTGAACGGTCATTATGTTTATATATTACTGAAAAGTCACGAAAGCCACGAATGGTTGGATGAATGCGGGAATTCGAGTCAAAACAACCGTGTTCGATCCTTAGGTAGCAGGCTCGTGCTAATGGTTTTTTTACACGTATGGACTATTTACTTCGTTGGTTTGGGCATAAATACAGGCTCAACTTGTTTCAAAGATTGAAGTTGGTTCGAAAAGACTAAATTGTCTACGCCTGTTTTGGGAATGGCTTTAATTTTTATTATTATTATTACATAGATCTCAGTAGATTGTATTTTTATGAATTTATGAACAAATTGCACATTTGTTCCATATTCGTTCTACAACTTATTTAATATCCATAACAAATCGCAGTTTGTGACTCACGCGCAAGCCATTTTTGCGGGGTGAAGTCACCCCAATATTTTTAAAGATAAACTGGCGTCAAGAACACATTCAGAAAATCGTATTCGATTACTCTTTTACTATAGACATGTGCAGAAATTAGCTGTATAAATTTTGTATTAATTTTACATTTGTATATATATTTTGTTTCTTATAATTCTTTTTTTGTTTAGTCTTATATCTTAGCCTTCTGATTTAAGACTTAACAACAACCTCATATAATTAGAAGAATATCCTGAAAACTGATCGAATCAGACCAGTTCTAAAAATTATTATTTATAATTATTAATTAATTAGAAAAAAAATTAAATTTAGTTTTTACTTAAAATTTTCAGCGACGGCAGTACACGCAAAACTATTACGCAAATGAAACCTATTTTATCATAACAATGTTTTAGTTGAAAAAATTGTTTTATTATTACTGTTGAGAAGTTTTGTTTTTTCACAGCTTTCAGCTGGTCATATTGCTGTTTACGGGCATATGCCAAGTAAACAACTTTAAAACTATTAATAATGTTGGTAAGGACTATTTACTAATTAGGGTGAAAATATATTTTCATCTACTTGTAAAAATTTCCTAACAATACGACAGGTGTTTAATATGACTGCTTTCTGCATACTTATGTATGTGTTTTCCTGAATATTCAAAAGTTTTAAACTGTGGTGAAGGTGTTTTGGGATGATTCCTGTGGTTGATAATACTATTGGTACTACGTAGAATTTATTTTGTTTCCATATTCTTGTTACCTCTTCTTTTAACTCGGCATATTTGTGTATTTTTTCTGTTATTGTTTTTGATATGTTATGCGTGTTAGGTACTGCAATGTCGATTAAGTAAGTTGTATTATTAGTTTTATCTTGCAAAATAATATCTGGTCTATTGTAGTGTATTGTTTTATCTGTAAGAATAGCACGGTCGTAATAAAGTTTGTATGTAGAATTCTCTAATACTTTGTTAGGGGTATATTTATAGTATGGTGTATTGATGTCGTTTAAAAGTTTATGTTGGGTGGCTAGTTTTAAGTGTATAATATTGGCAACTTGGTTGTGTCTGTGGGTGTAATCAGTTAGTGTAAGGTGGGCACATGCTCCAGTTATGTGTTGAATTGTTTCTGACTGTGTATGGCATTTTCGGCATTTATCGTCTGCTAATGTTGGATCTTTAACAATATATTTACGGTAATTTCTTGTATTGATGACTTGATCTTGAATAGCCAAGATGAAGCCTTCTGTTTCAGGAAATAATGTACCTATTTTAAGCCATCTATTAGATGCTTCTTTGTCTATTAGTGTTTGTTCTAAGTCATGTGGGTGTCGTCCATGAAGTGTTTTTTGTTTCCACTTTTCTATCGTGTCATGTTCTAGTTTGAGGGTGTTCATATTTGTGTTTTCGGTTAATTTAGATTGGATTAGGTTTAACGGTGTAAAGTTAATATCGTTTTGTACAATGGCTTTATGTATATTACTTTTGATTGACTTGTGTTGAAAGAAATTATGTAGATTTAAGACCTGTTTTTGCCATAAATCATGTATGTTTATGAGACCTCTGCCTCCGTTATGTCTTTTAATTGTTAAACGTTCTATTGCAGATTTTGGGTGATGGTTATTGTGTTTGGTAAGAATAATGCGTGTTGCCCATTCTATAGTGTGTATATTTGTTTTGTTCCATTTTATGATACCAAATGAGTATGTGAGTATTGGGATAGCGTAAGTGTTAATAGCTTTTATAAGGTTTTTGCCTGAAAGTCTCGTTTTACAAAGATGTGTTACTCTTTTTTGTATTCTGTTATAAGGTTTTGCTTAATTTTGCTGTGATCTATGCCCTTTAGTTGGTAGTATCCCAAATACTTATACACATCACCTGGTTCCATTGCTGTTATAATTTTATTCTGCGTATCATCCAATGCGTAGTTTCCAGTTCGTATAGTGCCTTTAACAATGTGAAGTATTTTACATTTGTCTAACCTGAATTGCATGTTAATGTCGTTGCTAAATGTAGTCGTTATTTTTATTAATCTGTCCATTTCTTTCTCAGTTTTGGCGTATAATTTAATGTCGTCCATATAAATCAAATGGGATATTACTGTCTGGGTAGTATCATTTTTAAGGCAATACCCAGCATTTTGGCTGTTAAGTAAATTTGATAGTGGGTTTAAAGCGAGGCAGAACCACAGTGGGCTCAGAGAATCACCTTGATAAATACCTTTTTTAATATTTATTTCTCGTGTTCTAAATGTTGTGTGCTGGTGATTAATGTATAGTGTAGTTTTCCATAAGGGCATAATTTTTTTAAGGAATTGTATAATAGAGTTATTTATTTTATAAATTTTAAGTGTTTTGATTAACCAAGAGTGTGGAATACTATCAAACGCTTTTTGATAATCTATAAACGTACAATGTAAATTGCGTTTCTTCGTTCCTGTGTGTTTGTGTATCACAGAATCAATTATAAGTTGTTCTTTGCAACCCATGTGGCCTCGTCTGCATCCTTTTGTTCTTCTGCTATTATATTGTGTTTTTCCGTGTGCGTTCTGATTTTATGTGTAATAATTGACGTAAGTATTTTGTATATCGTTGGTAAACATGTAATAGGTCTATATTGTGAAGGTTTTGTAGTGTATTGTTCTTTTGGTAACATGTAGGTTATCCCTTTAACAATAAATTCAGGTATGTTTTGTTTTTGTAATATGATTTCTGTTAAATTCTTTGCTAAATGTTTGTGTAATACTACTAATTTTTTATACCAATAATTACAAATTTTGTCACTGCCTGGTGTTTTCCAGTTGTGTAATTTAGCAGTAATGTTTATTATTATTATTATTATTATTATTATTATTATTATTAAACAACAGAACTTAACTTATTTATACATAAAAGGAAATAACGTGAAATCAAATTTGCCGTCGTCATGTTGACACGCGCGCACGTAAGAGATAAATTTTTATCTCCATCATAAATAACAACATATTTATGATGGAGAAATAGAGACAAGACGGAAGAAATAAGCTATAAATTATTAAAATAAAAAATATATCTTCACGTCGTTCCCCATACGGGGGTAGACAAAAAGCTAGATAATTAAGTCCTTTGGACCCAACATCCACCCTAAGAATTTTTTTTGTAACGTCCAAGGAAACGACACAACTCGTATATAAATTTAAAAAAAATCAGTAATGTAATAATTAGAAAAATCTCAAAGGTACAGACCTTTGAGATTTTTCTAATTATTACCATCGACTTGTCTGGGACATAGATAAGCATAAGCGATGGTTCACGCCTTTACGCACATACCTATTTCGTCAATTAATTTATCAGAGCTGTCAGTATATTTTGGCTCGAAGCCATTAGGTAATTTATCTCGATACAAGTACTTCAAAACGTAATACATTTCAGCACATTATCGAGTTCCTTTATGTTTTTATTTTCTTTTGGAAAAAGAAAATAAATGATGGTGAAGATTAATTATTTATGAAAATCTTCATAAGTGGTAGAGTTTATCTCTGCCCAGAAGTTGTCTAATTAGGTATTTAATTATGTCAAAACAATAAAATTATAAGCCAACGATATAATTCGTACATAAGTTTTTGAAAAACCCATTGGTACGAGCCTGACACCTGAGGATAGAGCTCTAGTCTCTTGACCCAACCACTCGGCTATCGTGACTATCATAGTTATTTATATAATCTCATTAAAAATAAACCCTTCACAACTTCATCATTTAAAATAAGAAAAAAAATCATTATTCGTAGTAGGTTAACTATGAACCGCGATATGCTAGTTATGTATTGAAATAGGTTAGTGGGATATTAGTCTCATTGTTTCTACCCCCTAATTCGCAAGATAAATCTATCGTCTCAACGGTGGGACATGATTGATGAAGGTTATTATATAGGATCATATAAATAATATGCCTTTCCATTAATATTTAATTTAGTTAAAACTATTGATATCTATTCATCCCTTAAAAAATATTAAATAAACTGTCACGATAGCGGAGTGGTTGGGTGGTCGGAATTTCGAGTCAAGAGACTCGAGTTCGATCCCCAAGTGGCAGTACCAATGAGTTTTTCAAAAACATATGTACGAATTACATCGTTGGCTTGGACATAAAGACGGCGACGGGCTCACCACCCACGTTGTTCCGAAAATATCTTCGGTGGAAGGTGGGTCGAACGGACTTAATTGTCTAGACATATGTTTACCTCTGTATTGGGAAAAACGTGAAGATATACTTTTTATATAGTTTATTTCTAAGCTGTATAATGTTAAAGGATTTCTTGGCAAAGTGTTTGGGTTGCTTTGACTATGCCTTGGACTAGAACACTAGGAAATTATTCTTCTTGAGGCTGGAGCGAGCACATAAAACAAATCTTAAAAATGAGCACATAAAACAAATCTTAGTCACGATAGCCGAGTGGTTGGGTGGTCGGAATTTCGAGTCAATAGACCCGAGTTCGATCCCCAGTTGGTAGGCTCGTACCAATGGGTTTTTCAAAAACTTATGTACGAATATCGTTGGCTTGGACATAAAGACGGCGACGGGCTCACCACCTGTCACGTTGTCCCGAAAATATCTTCGGTGAAAGGTGGGTCGAAGGGACGTGATTGTCTAGACTCGACCTCTTTCTACCCCTGTATTGGGAATTGCGTGAAGATATATATTTATTTATTTATTTATTTAAAAATGAGAATTTTTTATAATGTGGCGTTGTGGTGTGTGGTGAATATTGGAGGGATATAGCTTTTTTGTGTCCGGAGAATTAAAACATCCCGTCGGATATTTTTAGATAATGTGCATGTGGTCAATGTCACATTCAGAAAATAGTTAAAACAAAACTAAATATTTAGTTTTGTTTTAAACATTAATATTTTGTTTTTATATGTAACTAAATATTCAAATCAATAAATTTCGAACAAATAACTACGTATCTTTTAGTATTTAAAACGGAAAAGAGAATCTATGAAATCTACATTCTTACTCCAAAGGAAGATAATGACACAGTAGCTCGGAGGCAATAGCATCGCCACGGGATGGTGGAGGAGCTAGGTTCATATCCTGCTCGTGTGTGTTTTTTTAATTTCTTTGATTTAAAACAAAAAGCACAGCATAACACACATGCTTAAAATTTTATATAGAAATATCCAAGTAAAAAGCTAAATTCATCAAACTTTGGTATCAGTGACAGCACAGTTCCTGTATATGTATCCGAGTATCTAACATGTAACACTCGTTACATGTTAGATACTCGGATACTCGTTTATAACATGTAAATTAAGCTTATTGGCAAATAAATGCCCACCAAAATACATAATCTACAGGCCAATTAAAAATATTGCTCCAGAGACTTTTAATCAAGTTTTGTGTACTATTAATTGGAATAATATTATTAACATTTCGGATGTAACCACAATGGTAGATGAATTCAACTACAATGTATTATCCATTTTTGATTTTTTGGCACCATTAAAAAAGGTATATATAAAAGAGCACCATTTTCCGTGGATCACACATAACGTAAAATTAATGATAAAACTTCGAAATAAGGCTCATTATAGAGCTTGTTCAACAAAAAATATTGCACATATCAATTATTACACAGAATTAAAAAAAATGGTTACTGATGCAATTTAAAATGAAAAAAGTGCTTACTTTAATACTTATGTAAATAATAATATAAATAATCGTTATGGAATAATTTAAAACGACAGATTAATTTTAAAAATGAGAACAAAGTATCTATACCGCAAAACTAATGCTATCCAAAAGAAATAAATAATCATTTTTTAAATGTCCCAGGGCGAACATTAGTCAAATTATCAACTATATTTCATTATGTGTCAACAGTATTTTGCTGCAATAAATTTAACCTTGCTGAAGTAAGTGAAGACAACGTTTTAAAGATTTTACGCTCCCTGAAGTCAAATGCTATTGGTACGGATGGCGTATCCCTAGAGATGTTACTATCCACACTTCCTGATAGCTTGCATGCGATTACAAAGATTGTTAATATGTCAATTAAGTCTCAAACATATCCATCACAGTGGAAAACAGCCTTAGTGAAACCAATTCCTAAAAAGGACAATGTAAATAGCTTTAAGGATTTGCGACCTATTAGTATTCTGCCTTGTTTATCCAAAGTCGTAGAAAGGATTGTTTGTAATCAGCTTATTGAATATTTAGAAAGTAATAACATTCTTCCGAGCGTACAATCCGGGTTTCGCAAACACCACAGTACCACTACGGCCTTAGCAGATGTGGTTGACAACAGATAAGAAGAGATAAAGGCAAAGTAACAGCTCTCGTTTTTCTGGACTATTCTCGGGCCTTTGATACAATAAATAGATCATTACTTCTGTCAAAATTAAAATATTACGGGTTCAGCGTTGAAGCACTCAAGTGGTTTCAGAGTTATTTAAATGATCGCAAGCAAATTGTGGAAGTAACACATGAAAATGGCACTAAAACAATTTCGGGATGTTCTTTGGTGCCAAGAGAAGTTCCTCAGGGGTCAATTCTAGGACCATTATTATTTATATTATACAGTGCTGATATCTTTAAAAATATACTCAATTGTAATTACCATATTTATGCCGACGATATACAATTATATATGTCTTTCAAACCATCGGAAAGTACCATAGCCTCAAAAAAACTAAATGAGGATTTAAAGCGTATTGCGGATTGGTCAGAAGCAAATACCTTAGTATTAAACCCTAATAAAACTAAATATATGTTGATCGGTTCCAAAAACAAGGTTAATAAAATATTTAATTCAAATTACTTAGTTAAAATTAATGACATTAGTATAGATCGAGTTAGTGAAACAGGAAATTTAGGAGTTGTCATGGATGACAATATGCGTTTTGAAAAACATGTAGTCATCGCAGTAAAAAATGCTTTTATCGTTTGAAAACACTATATATAATTAGAGACGTGCTAAAAACAGAGGTACGTATAAATTTGTGTGAGTCACTGTTCCTTTCTAAGCTTAATTATGCTGACGCTGTTTTAGGACCAAGGATTTCGGCGCGCTCTAGGAAACTCATGCAGCGAGTCCAAAACGCCTGTGCTCGCTATTGTTTTAAAATACCTTCCCGTACACATGTCACTCCGTTTATTAACGGAGCTAAGATGTTAAAATGGACACACGATGGAAATTACACTTTGCAACTTTATTATTCGGAACAATCAAGTCGAAAAAACCCATTTATCTTTATGATAGATTGGGCTCGGGAAAATTGCTCTAAATATATAACTAGGGCCTCAAGCTACTTATTGTTGGTACCCACTCATTATTCCGCTTCTTTCAAGGGAAGTTTTCGATATGCGGCAACTAAGTGCTGGAACAATTTACCACCCCCTTTTCGAAATCTGCATTCCGTACATAATTTCCGCAGAAAGTTAAAATTATTCCTATTAAACAAACAACTGTAGGAATAAAGTTTATGTTATCTTTGTTTCCTTCACTATTTGCCGTAGTGGATATATCTAGGATGGGGTATTTATCTCTCTTTTTATTTACATTAGTCATTCTTCTTGTTCGTGTCAATGGTCATTGATCACTAAGTATATGAAAGGATAAGTATCTGCTGCCAAAACTCATCATATATAATTGTATAAATATGTGTGTATACATACATGCTCAATATGTATGTGTATGTATAATATATATTAGTTAATGTTATGGATAGATCGGTAGTCGCTGCCCCCTGCGTACGCACCATATCAAGTATTATTATGTGAGTATTTATACGTATATATATATGTATGCATGTATATGTGTATATAGTTTTATATATTATGTATTATGTATATTTATATATTATTAGGGGCCATTGAAAATCAGGGCTGGCATATACCTGTCAGTGCAGGTTTCATCCCAGCAATATAACTGCGAGGCTCTCCTATTTTGGCACATTGCACTTCTGCAAAATGGCGATCGTATTTAATTTATTGTATATGTCTCAGTTTTTTTTTTTCACTTTATATTTATTTTTAAGTGCTAAAATAATTGTTTCTTTCTTTCTTTCTAACCCCAACGACAAAGAGATTATATTACCTGACTCGCTAGCTTTCAAATGAAAAGCGTTTTAAATATTGCTGGACAGCAAATGGGAAAGTTTTTACATGAAAGACAGAGGGTTCACCTGCATTGTTAATAAAAAATGAAAAGCAAATAGAAACCCTGAGGCATGAATGACTAGACACGGTCGAACATTATTATTTAGCACATAATTATTTTTATATTTGTATGATAACATTAAGGATGCCTATGATTTTGTATTACTGTTTTATGTTTAATATTGTATACACATCACAGACTCATAAACTTAGTAACACACAAACTAAATTCCATATAACACTTACTAAAAACACCTGCATTCTACAACTTCCCTATATGTATCTATTGTCTATAAATCTAATAAGGAAACAAGTTTTTACAATAATTTTGAACTGCGCAGATTATCCCCTATCTCGTACACTTAATAAGCGGCTACAATGCTTTACATTTAACTCCAGTCTATATATATCTCTATACCCCCTTCTGAAGTGTACTAAAAACAAACGCAAATATTTCATTATTAATGATTTGTTCGCACTTCTTTACAAAACCCGATGTATTTATTTTCTGACCATACTCTTGCATAATAAAAATAGCTAATCTAATTGATTCTTATATAGATAGTGTAGACAAATCTTTGATATGCGAGTCTTATTCCTGTATACCAGAACAGGCAACCCTTTTTATAAGGAAATCGAATAATTTCGTCAAGATCTTCTGCCAAAACATAAGATCTATTAACTGCAATTTTCTCAGTTTGCAAGCTACCCTTGATCGTTTACCATTTGACTGTGAACTTATAATTCTAACCAAATGCTGGCTGCCTTGTTTCAGTAATCTAAATATTCCCATGTTACAAAATTTCACTTTGCATAAGACTAGTAAACATATAAATCAAAGCGACGGTGTAGTCGTATACACAAATTCGAGTCTATTTTTCACTGTCGAAGAGCTAAACTTAAATAATACAGCCTCAGGACTAGCAGTTAGATTTAATTCTAACATAACGGTTCTTTGTATTTATCGATCACCATCAATAAATAACATTACAGAATTTCTTTCAGCCTTAAATGACATAATTTCTCCGCTTTCAAAATTTAGTACAGTTATCTTATGTAGAGATATCAATATAGATATTAAGAGCTCCTCGTTAGATTACTATAGTCATAAAAAATATCTTCACGCAATTCCCAATACAGGGGTAGACAGAGGTCAAGTCTATACAATTAAGTCCCTTTGACCCACCTTCCACCGAATATATTTTCGGGACAACGTGACAAGTGGTGAGGCCGTCGCCGTCTTTATGTCCAAGCCAACGATATAATTCCTACATAAGTTTTTGATAAACCCATAGATGCGAGCCTGATTATAGTCTGGTATTTTTCGAGACAGTGATATGGTTAACATAACATTAAAGCAGCAAATTTTTTAATCGAGGCTTTTCTTTAAGTCATACTTTGCGATGTCTTTTTAGAGGTGATCTAAATTATTACGCTGATACCAGATGAACCACCAGCATAAGAGTTTTCCGTTTATCTATGTTCGTACTTACATTGTTAACGTGCGCAGTACCACATACTACACACCTTAGACGCTCGTCGCTTTTCAGTTTTGGTCCGGTATTTTTTATAGTTATCCCTTAGTTAAAATTTATGTCAAATATCGTAAGCCAATGTTGCTTTATATACAATCAGGGGAAGAGAGAGGGCGTCATATTTATTTGCTGATACCACAAAGCATTATCTATCAAAGTAATTTTGCGTTAGTATTTTATTAATTAGCTATTTAAAGACTATTTCTGTACACGCAATGATTTATGACAAGCAATCCTTTCTGATAACGTGTAGGGCGGTACTTCTGTAACCGAAGATTGATGACTCACTGTCATTATTCTGTCAATGAAATTGAACATTTATCTTTAGATATACTCGACAAATAGCTAGATCAATTTACATTCATTGCATTTTCATTTTCTTTATGAGTGCTCCTTTTTTCAAGTGCTCCTTTTTTCAATTTATGTTACAATCATATAAATTATTAAACAAATGTAAAAATAGGTTAAAACATTAAATACATTGCTCTAATCACACATTGGCTAAATTACTTATGCGAGGGCATCGAAAACAAAGAAGGCACTCGACCGGAAATCGAACCTGGGAGCTGGCGACACCATGAAAACATGAGCGTACGTCATTTACTGCGTGCATACGTTACTTATGCGAATCTGCGCAGTTTTATGTTTGTAATGAGTGGTGGTGACTAAGTTAAAAACTGTGATAACTATAGTGAAATATACGAATATCTTTAGTAACTTAAACGAGCTTCGCAGTGGCTTAGTATAATCCGTTATAGCCACTGTAGAACACACCCCTAAAATATAGCTTTCGCAGCTAATTGTACAATAAGCTATCATGATATCATATATGAACTTACTCCCTTTTAGCCGACCCTTTGTTTTTTATATTTTCACGCATTTTCATTGTCCTGCCTTTTAGGGACATCTAGACTGGTGGTGAGCCTATTCCGATAGCTTCGCTTTACACAAAATCCGTAATTTTTACATAAGGGAAGTTTTTAAGTTTCAACAGTGAAAACCTCATCGATATAGGAAAAGAAAAAAGGAAGTATGGCAATCTTAATCGCCAAAAATTGGCGATCTCAATGATGCCTGTTTATAGGTATGACATTTATATAAAAATGCGAGAACTAATATGTTTCATGTATGCAATTGCATGCACTAACGTATGCATTGGAGCTACAAGGAAGCCAAACAAGAAAAGTGCCGAGAATACTTTCCTAGTTGTAAACGTAGTCACGAGGGAAAATCCATTGAGCCATTGGAAATCTGTCGCATTTCGCGAGGCTAACATATTGCATCTGGGAATCAGACAGAAAATCTTTTGCCGCCGCGTAGCTGTGGCTTTTTTATGTTATAAATTAATTTGTGTAAGTTTTTAAATTCTTTTTAAATCTTCACATATTTCCCGGTACATGATTACACAATTTAATCCTCTCGATACACTCTTCTCCGGAACTAATTTGTGACAACGTGACAGGTGATGAGCCTATCGCCGTCTTAGTGTTCAAACCAGCGACACAATCCACTTATATTGATATACGTTTATTTAGATGTATAATAATATTGAGCTTATAAACATCCATGACTTTTGTATAAATAAATATATTGATCATGCAAATACTGTTTGCTTACCATGATTCAAACCCGCTTAGTTCAATGGTAGTACCACTACCAACTAAACTGTCGGTTAATATATGTAACAGGCTTTATGTAAATGTCTTCAAATGTACCTTAAAACGTATTTATTACATCTTTTATACAAATAAAATGCTCTGTTAAAGAACATAACAAGACATAGGACTGACCCGTACGAATGTGTTTACGATGATCAATAAGCGGATTGACAATCACAGTACTAGACACTTTGTTCTGCGTACGCTGCTGACCGTTACCGGTCTGGTGATTTCGGCCTGGTATTTTCGAGAGGTTTTCACGCCATCTGTCGTTAGCCAATTGCCTTTTTAAGACTTTTCCCAATCGTCGCCTCTAAAACCACCCACGGAAAGAAAGAAGTTAGTATATTCTTATGCTGTAACCACAAAGTGACATTTAACTTGTATAATACAAAGCTTTGTACCTTGTTGGCAACGCAGTTATGAGATTACCAGGATAGCGTAACTAAAAATGTGATTGGTTTGCTTTTCCATAATAATATCCATGGCATTCAAGAAGGGGCCGTGGTGTGGTTTTGGTGATGAGAGCACCACTATTGTGATGTTGTTTCTTTCTATCAATGGATCTATTTATTATTGCTCTATGTACGTAACTTGAAAAATTTATTTGGACTTTTCTTTGCGTCCGCAGTAGTTGTAGAGCTAGATTTCCTGTATGTGCTATTGACGCCGGTTTATCTTCTAAAATATTGAAATGGCTTTTCAGCGCATAAATTGCATTTGGCCGCAACGCGAACCTCTATTATATGTTATGGTTCTTTGAAAGCTATATATAGACGTTTTCGCTTCCAAAAAAAAGAACCTTAACTCACATAGTGTAGTATTTATTGTCTTCATTGTTTTTTACTATAAATTAGCAAATGATACCCATGGCGACTCAATGAATGTTAGCCCAGTTGGTGCCTCCACCCCCCCAAACGGGTTCCCGCTTTGACGTGGCGGTGGGGCTTAGTTCCTCTTAGTTCACCGTGGCTTGGTCACCCACGGTGAACTAAGAGGAACCCACATGGCCGGCCTAATTTTGTAGGGTATGGCCGGCCCAAGGTGGCCGCTCCAATTGGGCTTATGCAGCCCACTTCGAATGCGTTTTGGTGGGCTGCGGAGGGAGTGTTTCATCGTTGCCTTCGCACCACTCTCCGTGCTATTCACAGCCGCGGTGGAACAGGACTCTTTGTATTACGTTTCGAAATGCCCCCTGTCCACCGCGACGTTGGCGGGGGTCATACCGCTGATGTGGCTGAGGTGGGGCCGCGGGGGGAGAGGAGTGTCGGTATTACGAGGCGCCGCTCTCCCAGCCCTGCGCATCCTAAATGTGGTCTGCGGAGGTGTCAAAGTCCATATCTGCCGCGGGGTGACGGGTGGGCTGGTGCTTAGTCAAGCACCAGCCTTCCTGAGCCCCATGAGCTCCGGGTGGCGGACTCAAGGGCGTTCGTCATCCACGAGGGTTTTGAGGCCAAGGAGGCTAGATGCGTCCTTGTTCCGGCGCGTCCAGCCTAGTCGGAGTGGAAGATATTTTTTCTCTCCCGAGGAGGGGCTGCTCTGGGCGGCCATCGCGAGTGGGATCGCGGTTGTGTGCGAAAGCGTTCCCGTGGCCCCACTAACATGTGGCGAAGGCGGAACACCGTGGGGTTTTAGTCGGTCCGAGCCCGACATCACCCGTTCTTTGCCCCCGCGTGGGCGGGTGTACGTTAGGTATTTCCTCTCGTAGAAAAAATCAAGTTGGTGCCTCCAATGCTAAGGGTTGTAGATTCGAATCCCGTAATGGGCAAACATTTTTGTGATGATTGTTTGAACTCAATCAATCAACTCGAAGTCACGATAGCCGAGTAGTTGGGTGGTTTGAATTTTGAGTCTAGAGACCCGAGTTCGATCCCCAGGTGGCAGACTCGTACCAATGTGTACGAATTATATCGTTGGCTTGGACATAAAGACGGCGACGGGCTCACCACCTGTCACATTGTCCCGAAAATATCTTCGGTGGAAGGTCGGTCCAAGGGAGTTCATTGTCTAGACTAGACCTCTGTGAAGCTATTTATGTATTTATTTATTTTATTCAGAAGTGTAATATATACACACGCGTTATCATAACGCCTCGTAAAAGTCTAATACTCGTCTAGGTATAAAACAGAAAACGGGAATATTTATTTATTTATTTATTTTATTATAATCAATCAACTCAATCTTGAATAATTATTTGTTACATATAGATATTTATTTATAGCCAAAAAAAGCACGAAAGCCGAGTGTTTCTGTGAACAGGCTTCGAGTCAAGAGAACTAAGTTCAATCTGCAGGTGATAGGCTCGTACAACGTATTCTTTACCTTTTCACATTCTATTCCTCAGTCGCTGAAGACCAGATACCTCGCAACTTAGACGCTGCTGCCAATCACAGTACTACACTCTGCTGAATTTAGATCTAGTATTTTTGAGATAGTTATCCCAGCATCTGACCAATTAATATTTTTTATGCTTTTCCCTTCATTGTATAATAAAACATACACAACGATATACTTTCTACAACTCTTTTAATATCTCTAACATATTTAAGTTATGTGGCTCACGCAAAAGCCATTTTTGCGGTGTGAAGTCACTCAAATATTTTTGAAAATATACTGGCGTCAAAAACACATTCAGGAAATCGTATTCGATAACTCTTTTACCATAGTCATGTGCAGAATGTACCACGATAAATTTTGTGTTCATTTTAAGTTTATCTATGTTATTGCTTGTTATTTTTTTTAGTAATTTCCTTAAAACTTACTATACCATGCCATAAACCTACTTTACCATAATAATTTTGTAATAATAAAAATAAATTCATCGTTTTATTATTATTTTCAAACAACAACAGAACTTAACTCATTTATATACGATATTACGATTGTCACTCGCGCATGTAAGAGATGAATTTTTATCTCCATTATAGATAACAATATATTTACGTTTGCGTAATAGGGACAAGTCGAAAGGATAGAGCACTAAATTATAAAAATCAAAAAAGATTCTCGCCGTCTTCAATACTGGGATAGACAAAGGGCTATAAAATTAAGTCCTTTCGAACTTTCGCCTACACCTTCACCGACCTTCCACGGAACAAATTTTTTGGAAGACGTGAAAATAGCTGAACCTATCGCCGCCTTTACGTCTTAGCCAACGATGCATATCTTACATAAGTTTTGGAAAACCTCATCAGGACGGGCTTACCCCTTGGGCAAATTATGTCCAAACCTCTATCTACCCCTGTATTGGGAAATGTAAGAAAAATTTTTTGAAACTGTAATCTTGAAACAGAAAACGAAATAGTAGATTGTTTCACTGCGACAACGGCGGTTACTTTGTTTTGCTATGTAAAACCGATTAAACTGAAATGGAGCGCAATCGAAATGTCAGGCAATTTCACCTTGGTAATAATAAATTTTTAACAGTGGTAGAGCCACGCATCATCTTTTGTTGATGCATGAATGAGCCGGCTCGACCGTGGAAATACCACGATCTCACAGAATACCGGCGTGAAGTAGAAGTCTAACAAACTTCTGCGTTTCGTCTGATGAGTGCAGGTAACCGGTGGCCCACACACCCCCTTCCCCAATTCTGGGGGGGGCACTCTAAGGGAGGCAACGCATCTGCTATGCCTTTGGTATTGCGGGTGTTCATGGGCGGCGGTAATCACTTACCATCACGTGAGCCACCTGCTCGTTAGCCCTTTTCTATAAAAAAATCCTCTCTCTTTTCTCGAAAGCTGCTGTCTCTTTTCAACACGTCGTTGATTTTCAAATAAATTTTATAATAAGTATCTTCTCGTAATTCCCAATACAGGTAGACAGAGGTCTATACTATTAATTCGTTTCGACCCATCTTCCACCAAAGATATTTTTGGGAGAACGTGACAGGTGGTGAACCTATCGCCGCCTTTACGTCTTAGCCAACGATGCATATCTTACATAAGTTTTGGAAAACCTCATCAGGACGGGCTTACCCCTTGGGCAAATTATGTCCAAACCTCTATCTACCCCTGTATTGGGAAATGTAAGAAAAATTTTTTGAAACTGTAATCTTGAAACAGAAAACGAAATAGTAGATTGTTTCACTGCGACAACGGCGGTTACATTGTTTTGCTATGTGAAACCGATTAAACTGAAATGGAGCGCAATCGAAATGTCAGGCAATTTCACCTTGGTAATAATAAATTTTTAACAGTGGTAGAGCCACGCATAATCTTTTGTTGATGCATGAATGAGCCGGCTTGACCGTGGAAATACCACGATCTCACAGAATACCGGCGTGAAGTAGAAGTCTAACAAACTTCTGCGTTTCGTCTGATGAGTGCAGGTAACCGGTGGTTTCACACACCCCCTTCCCCAATTCTGGGACTTAAGGGAGGCAACGCATCTGCTATGCCTTTGGTATTGCGGGTGTTCATGGGCGGCGGTAATCACTTACCATCACGTGAGCCACCTGCTCGTTAGCCCTTTTCTATAAAAAAAAGATCCTCTCTCTTTTCTCGAAAGCTGCTGTCTCTTTTCAACACGTCGTTGATTTTCAAATAAATTTTATAATAAGTATCTTCTCGTAATTCCCAATACAGGTAGACAGAGGTCTATACTATTAATTCGTTTCGACCCATCTTCCACCAAAGATATTTTTGGGAGAACGTGACAGGTGGTGAGCCCGTCGCCGTCTTTGTGTCCAAGCCAATGATATAATTCGTACATAAGTTATTGAAAAACCTTTTGTTTGCGGCCTAAATAGATTTATAAAATAATAAAATAAATTCATCGTTTTATTATTATTTTCAAACAACAACAGAACTTAACTCATTTATATACGATATTACGATTGTCACGCGCGCATGTAAGAGATGAATTTTTATCTCCATCTTAGATAACACGTTTGCGTAATAGGGACAAGTCGAAAGGATAGAGCACTAAATTATAAAAATCAAAAAAGATTCTCGCCGTCCTCAATACTGGGATAGACAAAGGGCTATAAAATTAAGTCCTTTCGAACTTTCGCCTACACCTTCACCGACCTTCCACGGAACAAATTTTTTGGAAGACGTGAAAATAGCTGAACCTATCGCCGCCTTTACGTCTTAGCCAACGATGCATATCTTACATAAGTTTTGGAAAACCTCATCAGGACGGGCTTACCCCTTGGGCAAATTATGTCCAAACCTCTATCTACCCCTGTATTGGGTAATTTAACTCGGTACAAAAAGTACCTCTAACTTAATAAGAGATTCAAAACATTATAAATTTCAGCACGTTAACGAGCTCCTTTATGTTTTTATTTTCTTTTGGAGAAAGAAAATAAATGATGGTGAAGATTAATTATTTATAAAAATCTTCATAAGTGGTAGAGTTTATCTCTGCCCAGAAGTTGTCTATTTTGTACATTTGTGTGGTAAATATGAATGTCGAGTACAACTCGAGTCATGGATTTTGATATAGTGAATTGATGTTCATATAAAATACGTTGCGCCGTTGGTTTGGACACTAAGTCGGTGATAGGCTTACCACCTGTCACGTTGTTTTAAATAGGTTTCGCTGAAAGGTGGCTTGAAAGGATTTAGGAGTATGTAATTTTTTAATATTAAGTTATCGTTTATATAAAAATAAAAATATAAAATTTAATTATAAACATAAATTTATTGCCGTGTGGTTATGAAGTAAGAATATAAGTTTCTTCCTTTGGGCGGTTGTAAGACACCAATCACCTAAAAGAATTCCATTGGCTACCGATAGATTCAGGAAATCTTGAAATATACCTAAAACTTGTCAGTCTCGTACTGCGATAGCCAAACCAAAACGTAAACAAGCACCGAAATTGTCAATTTGAATTAATACACTGCCTAAGGTCACTGAAAACCATCGTCGTGGCAAAATAGTGCTAAGTGAGTTTCAACTCCCAAACCAATGCTTAGATACAAATACGAACATAGGAATATACATAAGTAGGAATAGATAAGAATTAAGTTATTTTTTATTAGTTAAAATAGATTTTAGTAACGTTTAATAATCTAATGTTTAAGAGTTTTTTCTTGCATTTCTCTAATAAACAGTGTTTTAGAAACAAACAGTTTGTCCATTTTTTCTTTCAATAATCTTTAACTTTGAGACTTTTATAATCATTTCCACCGGCTTATATGGGACATAGATAAGCAATGAATTGCCTTTACGCGTATATCTATTTCGTCAATTAGTTTACCAGAGCTGTCTATATATTTTGGCTCGAAGCTGTTAGGTAATTTAACTCGGTACAAAAAAGTACCTCTAACTTAATAAGAGATTCAAAACATTATAAATTTCAGCACGTTAACGAGCTCCTTTATGTTTTTATTTTCTTTTGGAGAAAGAAAATAAATGATGGTGAAGATTAATTATTTATAAAAATCTTCATAAGTGGTAGAGTTTATCTCTGCCCAGAAGTTGTCTATTTTGTACATTTGTGTGGTAAATATGAATGTCGAGTACAACTCGAGTCATGGATTTTGATATAGTGAATTGATGTTGATATAAAATACATTGCGCCGTTGGTTTGGATACTAAGTCGGTGATAGGCTTACCACCTGTCATGTTGTTTTAAATAGGTTTCGCTGAAAGGTGGCTTGAAAGGATTTAGGAGTATGTAATTTTTTAATATTAAGTTGTCGTTTATATAAAATAATAAAAATATAAAATTTAATTATAAACATAAATTTATTGCCGTGTGGTTATGAAGTAAGAATATAAGTTTCTTCCTTTGGGCGGTTGTAAGACACCAATCACCTAAAAGAATTCCATTGGCTACCGATAGATTCAGGAAATCTTGAAATATACCTAAAACTTGTCAGTCTCGTACTGCGATAGCCAAACCAAAACGTAAACAAGCACCGAAATTGTCAATTTGAATTAATACACTGCCTAAGGTCACTGAAAACCATCGTCGTGGCAAAATAGTGCTAAGTGAGTTTCAACTCCCAAACCAATGCTTAGATACAAATACGAACATAGGAATATACATAAGTAGGAATAGATAAGAATTAAGTTATTTTTTATTAGTTAAAATAGATTTTAGTAACGTTTAATAATCTAATGTTTAAGAGTTTTTTCTTGCATTTCTCTAATAAACAGTGTTTTAGAAACAAACAGTTTGTCCATTTTTTCTTTCAATAATCTTTAACTTTGAGACTTTTATAATCATTTCCACCGGCTTATATGGGACATAGATAAGCAATGAATTGCCTTTACGCGTATATCTATTTCGTCAATTAGTTTACCAGAGCTGTCTATATATTTTGGCTCGAAGCTGTTAGGTAATTTAACTCGGTACAAAAAGGTACCTCTAACTTAATAAGAGATTCAAAACATTATAAATTTCAGCACGTTAACGAGCTCCTTTATGTTTTTATTTTCTTTTGGAGAAAGAAAATAAATGATGGTGAAGATTAATTATTTATAAAAATCTTCATAAGTGGTAGAGTTTATCTCTGCCCAGAAGTTGTCTATTTTGTACATTTGTGTGGTAAATATGAATGTCGAGTACAACTCGAGTCATGGATTTTGATATAGTGAATTGATGTTCATATAAAATACGTTGCGCCGTTGGTTTGGACACTAAGTCGGTGATAGGCTTACCACCTGTCATGTTGTTTTAAATAGGTTTCGCTGAAAGGTGGCTTGAAAGGATTTAGGAGTATGTAATTTTTAATATTAAGTTGTCGTTTATATAAAATAATAAAATATAAAATTTAATTATAAACATAAATTTATTGCCGTGTGGTTATGAAGTAAGAATATAAGTTTCTTCCTTTGGGCGGTTGTAAGACACCAATCACCTAAAAGAATTCCATTGGCTACCGATAGATTCAGGAAATCTTGAAATATACCTAAAACTTGTCAGTCTCAGACTGCGATCGCCAAACCAAAACGTAAACAAGCACCGAAATTGTCAATTTGAATTAATACACTGCCTAAGGTCACTGAAAACCATCGTCGTGGCAAAATAGTGCTAAGTGAGTTTCTACTCCCTAATTCGCAATTATCTTGCGTTAATTTATCTATCTATCTATCGTTAATTGTTAAGTTATCTATCTATCGTTAATTGACTCAGGCGCTACTTTGCGGAAATTCATTGTAAAGTTGTTATTGAAAAAGTTACTTCGCAAAATTGCGCATAAAAATATAAAAAAGGTATATGTTACCTGGTCCAAAGAGAAGAAGAGCACCACCCTCCCTCCCAAAGATGCGTGCACTAATTTCACTGTACGCACCACCACCACTACACTCAAACCAGGTAACATATACCACCAACGAAACTCTGCGGTCGCACATCGTAGAGTCTACACGCTCGATAATGCCTTGTTTTGAGGCGAAAAACGTGTCGCGTTTTCGTTGTTTCGTACAGTGAAATTAGTACACGCATCTGTGGAAGGGAGGGTGGTGCTCTTCTTCTCTTTAGACCACGTAACATATACCTTTTTTGCATGCGGAATGTTGCGAAGTAACTTTTTCAATAACAACTTTAAATCTATCTTCTCAACGGTGGGACATGATTGATTATTGTTATAATATAGGACCATGTGAAATGCTCAGTGAAGATTTCTGCGTGGAACGCAAACAGTCGAATGTTTCGACCAATAAATGATCAAAATTAATTTCGTATTAAATTATTACCTTTTAAACTTTTGAGCACGATAACCGATTGGGTGATTAGAATTCGAGTCAAGGGACATAAGTTCGATGCCCTAGGTGCTAGGATCGTACCTATGGGTTTTTCAAAAAAACTTACGTACCAATTATATCGATGGCTTGGAAGTAAAGACGGCGACGGACCACCCCTTTTTTTCAAATATATTATTATTTAATAATATTTGAATAATACATAATTATTCAGTTTTAAAATTAAAGTTTATGAATAACAGTTACTTCTAAATAAATTGTTTAAGATTGGCCAATATGACGTAAAACAATATTATGATTAAAATATGTACAACACGAAAAGGCTAATTACGTTATGGTAATATAAATTATGAATTTATGTGAATTTTGTTTTTGGCTTTCTTTATTTTCAATAAATAGCCTTTCCATTATTATTTAATAATATTTGAATAATACATAATTATTCAGTTTTAAAATTAAAGTTTATGAATAACAGTTACTTCTAAATAAATTGTTTAAGATTGGCCAATATGACGTAAAACAATATTATGATTAAAATATGTACAACACGAAAAGGCTAATTACGTTATGGTAATATAAATTATGAATTTATGTGAATTTTGTTTTTTGGCTTTCTTTATTTTCAATAAATAGCCTTTCCATTATTATTTAATAATATTTGAATAATACATAATTATTCAGTTTTAAAATTAAAGTTTATGAATAACAGTTACTTCTAAATAAATTGTTTAAGATTGGCCAATATGACGTAAAACAATATTATGATTAAAATATGTACAACACGAAAAGGCTAATTACGTTATGGTAATATAAATTATGAATTTATGTGAATTTTGTTTTTTGGCTTTCTTTATTTTCAATAAATAGCCTTTCCATTATTATTTAATAATATTTGAATAATACATAATTATTCAGTTTTAAAATTAAAGTTTATGAATAACAGTTACTTCTAAATAAATTGTTTAAGATTGGCCAATATGACGTAAAACAATATTATGATTAAAATATGTACAACACGAAAAGGCTAATTACGTTATGGTAATATAAATTATGAATTTATGTGAATTTTGTTTTTTGGCTTTCTTTATTTTCAATAAATAGCCTTTCCATTATTATTTAATAATATTTGAATAATACATAATTATTCAGTTTTAAAATTAAAGTTTATGAATAACAGTTACTTCTAAATAAATTGTTTAAGATTGGCCAATATGACGTAAAACAATATTATGATTAAAATATGTACAACACGAAAAGGCTAATTACGTTATGGTAATATAAATTATGAATTTATGTGAATTTTGTTTTTTGACTTGCTTTATTTTCAATAAATAGCCTTTCCATTATTATTTAATAATATTTGAATAATACATAATTATTCAGTTTTAAAATTAAAGTTTATGAATAACAGTTACTTCTAAATAAATTGTTTAAGATTGGCCAATATGACGTAAAACAATATTATGATTAAAATGTGTACAACACGAAAAGGCTAATTACGTTATGGTAATATAAATTATGAATTTATGTGAATTTTGTTTTTTGACTTGCTTTATTTTCAATAAATAATATGCCTTTCCATTAATATTTAATCTTATTAAAACTATTTATATCTATACATCCCTTAAAAATATTGAAACGTTGTTATGTTACAGAACAAACAGCGTAAGGAATAATAAATTCTATATGAAAATAGAAAAAACGCGACGCTATAAAATATATTTCTCACACTCGCGAAAGTATTGCAACGTAATTTAAAGAAAGTGTTAGTAACAAATCAGAGGATTGCTCGAGGAATGTAATAAAGACGATCTTTAGAAAGTTTTATTTACTATCAGTTTATATCTAAAAGTCTCGATAGCCGAGTGGTTGAGTGATTGGAAATTGAGTCAAAAGACTCATGTTCGATCTCCAAGGCTCGTACCAATGGGTTTTTAAAAATACATGTTTACGATTTATATCGTTGGCTTGGACATAGACGGCGACGGGCTCACCACCTGTTGCGTTTTCCCAAAAAATGTCTATGGTGGTAGGTGGTTTGAGAGGATTAGATTGTCTAGACATATGTTTACAAAATTCTGTAAAATTAATTATATTTAAACCGTTAAATTTCGCACTGATGACTCTCTATTTTTTGCTTGCTTCGAGGGAAAATAATGACACTGTGGTTTGGGGTTAAGGGCATCGCCCTGGCATTATGGAAGTCTCAAGTTCGTATTCCACTTGTGTTTGTGATTTCTTTTTAATTCTTCCATGCATAACAAGAAGCAAATCGTGACACACAGTAATGAAATAATGAATAAATGAAGAAAGGATTTAATTATTCCGTATTGTACTAAACAGATATTTAAATAGGAACAAAAAATTTAAAAGATATATAAACAATTTATGGCTCCTTAAATAATTATACAAAACTTAAAATTTTTAATTCAAGCACTAAAAACTCCATATATTTTTGTATATAATAGGGAAAAGAAAATCTATTAAATGTACGTGCTTACTGCGACGGAAGTATGGGACTCGGTTCACATTAAACCTTCCGTGGTGTCATTCGCTAAGCTAGATTTATAGTGATACGTGCATGGTCGTAATTCTGTGACCCTTTCTCGGTCCTTTCATTTTTTTGATATATATTCTGAATCTTCTATTGTAACAAAACAATAATGTCAAAGCATGTCAGACACAATACACAATGGCCTGTAATATCCAATACAGGACATAGGCCTCTCTAGGAAAGATGATTTGCTACAATCATCATGCTTGGTGAGCAGGTTGGCGATGGTCAGCAACACAAATCTTACACTTTAGACACAACTATCGGTCATTAATTAAATTCATTATAGTCTGGTATTTTTTGATATTGCAACCTGGTTAAAATAGTATTAAAGTAGCAAATATTTATCTTCAAGTCATTTTAACATATGAGACATCAGCAAAACAGTGTGCCGTTTATCTAAATTCGTACAGACAAATGTTCCCTGCAGGTTTAAGGCGTCTCTAATAAAAAAGGTTTGTCACGCTTGGCAAGCGGATTAACGATTTTGAAAAGGAATAATAAAAGTTATCCCGCCATATCTTCACACTGTTGCCAATGTCATTTCGAAGACTTTTCCCTTTGTCGCTTCTTACGACCACCACGAGAAGGGAGGGGGTGTTTTTTTATATTCCTATTCTGACACCACACTGCTTATAAATATTTTATATTATATAAATATTTTAATAATAGGTTTGTACTATTTCTATATACGCAATGATTTATGACAAGCAATCCTTTCTGATAACGAGTAGGGCGGTACTTCTGTAACCGAAGATTGATGACTCACTGTCATTACCCCGTCAATGGAATTGAACATTTATGTTTTAAAATACTCGACAAATGGCTAGGTCAAATTACTTTCATTGCATATTCATTTTCTTTATGAGAGCCCCTTTTTCTGAAGTTTTAATATTACCATCTCATAAATAATTAACAAATTTCAATATAGATTGGAACAATACATATATTGCTCTGATCCCAAAAGTGTCTGAAGCATTATGCCATGGCATCGGAAACAAAGATGGTACTCGACCGGGAATCGAACCTAGGACCTCAGAGCTGGCGACATCATGAAAACTGGTGCGTATTGAGCTCGACATAGTAATGTTTCTGCGTTTTTCATTAACAATTTTATATTTTTTATATTCTACGATAGCCATTTAGATGGCTTTGTAATGATTTTATTTCGGACTGTAATATGACCTAGAAACTCATTCCATCTATATTTTCTGCGTTAAGTATAACTTACATTAAAGGATATATATAAATGTAATAATTAAAAAGTAAATGGAAATATCTCGATATTTCCATTTACTACTAAAATATGTCGGTTTAGCCATCTCGCAAACGACTTACAGGTAAATATTTCTATCGCCAATCCGCTTGGCAAACGTAGTACTTATGATTTATTACAATTTAGTTCAGTATAACCCTAAAAAGACACAAATTTGCGCGTTTACCGCTAAAAAGATATCCTTCTTCGTGTCACCTTATCCTTGGCGTCGACTTATCAAGCATCGTTCAGTTTTGCGGTCACTTGGAAGAGAAAACCAAATTGGCATCTAAAAAGCTTGGTATGCTCAGCTATGTTCTATCTGATCGGTTAGATCCCCTGGCTTTGCGAAAAGATGTTGCATCTTTTTGCATTTTCTATAAAATCTACTACTGGCAGCGCTTCGAGAAATTGTTCGGATTAATCCCAGCCACTGAATTTCACTATCCTACCTAACGGCATAGTCAAAAATTCCATCAACACCTCCTTGATGCTTGGCATTCTAACTCAGTGTGTTATTCGCGGAATTTTTTCCACACACAGCACTTTATGGAATGTGCTGCCGTCAGCGGTTTGTATGGACCGATACGACTTAGGAACCTTCAAGAACCAATACCTTTCTCAAAGGTTGGCAACACATCTGCTATTCCTCTGGTATCCCATGAAGGGAGGCGCTAATCCATCCCATGACCATCACATGAACCACTTATTTTTTGCCCCCCTATTCTACATAAAAAGTACGATTTATATCGCAGGCTTGGATATGAAGAAGGCGGCAAGCTCACCACCTGTCACGTTATCCCATAAAATGTCATCCAAAAAAATTACTTCACGCTATTCCTTATATTGGGGTAGATCGTTCTTGGATAGCGTGACGATATTTTTTTATATGTAACGATCAGTACTTGTCCTCTCCCGCAGGGGCCTTTGCCATAACCTCCACGCTTGGTGATCTAATAATGTATGTATATAGGTTTAATATTTATAAAATGTAAAATAAATAAATAATAAATATCTTCACGCACCCCAATACAGATAGTTCAGACAATTAAGTCCTTTCGACCCACCTTCCACCGAAGGCATTTTTGGGACAACGTGACAGGTGGTGAGCCCGTCGCCGCCTTTATGTCCAAGCCAAGGATGTAATTCGTACATAAGTTTTTTTTTTTTGAAAAACCCATTGGTACGAGCCTGCCACCTGGGGATCGAACTCGGGTCTCTTGACTCGAAATTCCGACCACCCAACCACTCAGCTATCGTGACTTATAAAAATGTGAATACGAATATGTTAAACGTTTAAAAAAAGTCACGATAGCCGAGTGGTTGGGTGGTCGGAATTTCGAGTCGAAAGACCTGAGTTCGATCCCCAGGTGGCAGGCACGTACCAATGGGTTTTTCAAAACTTATGTACGAATTATATCGTTGGCTTGGACATAAAGACGGCAACGGGCTCACCACCTGTCACGTTGTCCCGAAAATATTTTCGGTAGAAGGTGGGTCCAAGAGACTTAATAGTCTAGACTAGACCTCTGTTTACCACTGTATTGTGAATTGCGTGAAGATATTTATTTATTTATTTTAGCGTATGGAATTGCATTCACTAACCTATGCATTGGAGCTGGAAGAAAGCCAAAGAAGAAAAGTGCCGAGAATACTTTCCTAGTTACCGAAGTGTAGTGACGAGGGAAAATCCTTTGAGCCATTGGGAGTCTGTCGCATTTCACGAGGCTAAAATATTGCATCTGGGAATCAGACAGAAAACTTTTTGCAGCCGTATAGCTGTTGGCTATTTTTATGTTACACATTTATTTGTATAAGTTTTTTATTATTTTTATATTCTACGATAGCCATTTAGATGGCTTTGTAATGATTTTATTTCGGACTGTAATATGACCTAGAAACTCATTCCATCTATATTTTCTGCGTTAAGTATAACTTACATTAAAGGATATATATAAAGCGAATAATTAAAAAGTAAATGGAAATATCTCGATATTTCCATTTACTACTAAAATATGTCGGTTTAGCCATCTCGCAAACGACTTACAGGTAAATATTTCTATCGCCAATCCGCTTGGCAAACGTAGTACTTATGATTTATTACAATTTAGTTCAGTATAACCCTAAAAAGACACAAATTTGCGCGTTTACCGCTAAAAAGATATCCTTCTTCGTGTCACCTTATCCTTGGCGTCGACTTATCAAGCATCGTTCAGTTTTGCGGTCACTTGGAAGAGAAAACCAAATTGGCATCTAAAAAGCTTGGTATGCTCAGCTATGTTCTATCTGATCGGTTAGATCCCCTGGCTTTGCGAAAAGATGTTGCATCTTTTTGCATTTTCTATAAAATCTACTACTGGCAGCGCTTCGAGAAATTGTTCGGATTAATCCCAGCCACTGAATTTCACTATCCTACCTAACGGCATAGTCAAAAATTCCATCAACACCTCCTTGATGCTTGGCATTCTAACTCAGTGTGTTATTCGCGGAATTTTTTTCCACACACAGCACTTTATGGAATGTGCTGCCGTCAGCGGTTTGTATGGACCGATACGACTTAGGAACCTTCAAGAACCAATACCTTTCTCAAAGGTTGGCAACACATCTGCTATTCCTCTGGTATCCCATGAAGGGAGGCGCTAATCCATCCCATGACCATCACATGAACCACTTATTTTTTGCCCCCCTATTCTACATAAAAAGTACGATTTATATCGCAGGCTTGGATATGAAGAAGGCGGCAAGCTCACCACCTGTCACGTTATCCCATAAAATGTCATCCAAAAAAATTACTTCACGCTATTCCTTATATTGGGGTAGATCGTTCTTGGATAGCGTGACGATATTTTTTTATATGTAACGATCAGTACTTGTCCTCTCCCGCAGGGGCCTTTGCCATAACCTCCACGCTTGGTGATCTAATAATGTATGTATATAGGTTTAATATTTATAAAAATGTAAAATAAATAAATAATAAATATCTTCACGCAATTCCCAATACAGGGGTAGACATAGGTCTAGTCTAGACAATTAAGTCCTTTCGACCCACCTTCCACCGAAGGCATTTTTGGGACAACGTGACAGGTGGTGAGCCCGTCGCCGCCTTTATGTCCAAGCCAAGGATGTAATTCGTACATGAGTTTTTTTTTTGAAAAACCCATTGGTACGAGCCTGCCACCTGGGGACCGAACTCGGGTCTCTTGACTCGTAATTCCGACCTGGGTGGTCGGACCACTCAGCTATCGTGACTTATAAAAATGTGAATACTAATATGTTAAACGTTTAAAAAAAGTCACGATAGCCGAGTGGTTGGGTGGTCGGAATTTTGAGTCAAGAGACCCGAATTCGATCCCCAGGTGGCAGGCACGTACCAATGGGTTTTTCAAAAACTTATGTACGAATTATATCGTTGGCTTGGACATAAAGACGGCAACGGGCTCACCACCTGTCACGTTGTCCCGAAAATATTATCGGTAGAAGGTGGGACCAAGAGACTTAATAGTCTAGACTAGACCTCTGTTTACCACTGTATTGTGAATTGCGTGAAGATATTTATTTATTTATTTTAGCGTATGGAATTGAATTTACTAACCTATGCATTGGAGCTGGAAGAAAGCCAAAGAAGAAAAGTGCCGAGAATACTTTCCTAGTTACCGAAGTGTAGTGACGAGGGAAAATCCTTTGAGCCATTGGGAGTCTGTCGCATTTCACGAGGCTAAAATATTGCATCTGGGAATCAGACAGAAAACTTTTTGCAGCCGTATAGCTGTTGGCTATTTTTATGTTACACATTTATTTGTATAAGTTTTTTTTTATTATTTTTATATCTTCACGTATTTCCCGATTCATGGTTACACAATTTAGTCCTCTGGGTATACTTTTCTCCGGGAATTATTTATAGTACCCCTTGCCCCTTACACTTTGCTTCTGAATTTTGGTCCCTAATTTTTCGATATTGTTATCAAGGCATCTGTTCTAGCCATTTTAATTTCTTTTCTCTTAGTCTCTTTAAACGAAACCCAGGGAAGAAGGGAGGTAGTATATTGTCACGCCGATATCACATATCAAACCACGTACATAGCACGAATGATCTGAATCCGCTCTGGTATTTTTCTAAGTAGTTAAATTAAAACTTTTCCCTATAGTCACCTATTATGACACCCACGTTATCGCAAGGTTACGTATATCTCGAGTAATAAAAAGCCTAGTTTCAATAGCAACTCAGCTATAAGGTCACCAGGATGCGATGACTTATAATGTGATAGGTCGGCATTCTCATAATAATTTCCATGGCATTCAAGAGGGGCCGTGGTAGTGGCTTGGTGATGAGGGGTACCAGGTTTTTTTTTTTGGTAAGTCATCTTTAAACTAAAGAGAAAAAAAGACTAGCATAAGTAAATAAAGATAATTTAAAATTTCAACTGAAGTGTGTAATACACCGTGGATCTGAGATAAAAGCGCTGCCACGGTTCGGCAAAAGTAGGGGGTTTGAATCCCGCTCGTGTCAGTTAAAATTTTAAAAACATTTTTTCTCTTTAATTTAATAACAAAATGTTCAGCAAAACCTATATGCTTTCAAATAAAAAAATCCATAATTAAAACATCATAGAAATTTTTTTTACATAACTTTATTTAAATATTTATTTTATTTTTATTTATTAACTATTTTGCAGGATATGGGGCAGACTTTTGCCTAGCAGTGAGCCCGTATAGATAAATATTGATTGATTCGCTTTCTATAGTTAGCATCCTAACGCCTAAGCTATTACGGCTTCAGTTAGTTTGAATTGTGTCACAAAGTGAATTCCAATCACTCGATAAGGTTAATTTTTACGAATCCATATTTATCAAACAATATAATTTTCATGATCGACCCATCAAAATTTATAGCAGATATCTCGCTCAAAAGCTTGCTAAGGCGACTCGTAAATAAAGTCGTTCTGAAAACTTCATATACATTTATGAGAAAGCCAATATTTACGATGTAAAATCTGAGAGAGTTGTATTATAATATTGTAACACGAGCATTTATATAAAAATGATATTTAGGGATTTGAAAATTAAATTATTTCTATGGGAGAGGCTTATATCATGCAGTGGACTTCAATAGGCCGGTATGTAAAAAATATTGTTTCATGAAAACAATGTAGAAATCAAATCAACTCATTTATAGTTTTAAAAAGAAGACAATTACTTTATTTATACAGAAACTACAAAAAAAAAAAACAATAAAAATACGTGAAAAGAAAACTTTCTTCGTTTTTTTAATGAATTGGCGACACGAACGTACATTACATTTTATATACATACGGGGTAGCACTGCACGAATCTATAATTAACATTATCTGTTTAAAATATATTATTTATTTATCTTCACGCACAATACCTGACGATCCCTACATACCACTTTCGCTTCTTTCAGATTCAACATCTTCTTCAAACATGCACTTCTAGGTATGCGTGTACTTCTGACCCTTCCCTCTTAAAGCAATTTGCTCACATGGTCTTCGAAAGTTGGTCTCGGTCTACCTCGACACCTTTTAATATTAACTTTCACGCTATATATTTTCTTCACCATACGGTCTTCACTCACTCGCTCAACGTGCCCAAACCAACGAAGCACGCCCTTATCAATTGTTGAAATAAGGTCATTTTTCAAACCTGCCATATTGCGAATCCACCAACCTGCATGCAACCTGCTTTTATGCTTCTTCTGGCATAATCAGGTTCCAATGCCATGTAACAAAGTCTGTACCAATACTGCGTTATGTTTTGCAAGGCGTGCACTTTTCACTACACCTATCCTTTTGACTGACGCAGTCAGGGCACCATTGACTTTATTCCCGACAGCGACACGCCTGTCCACATCTAAATCACATCTTGCATCCTGGATAAACGCACTCTTTAAGTATACAATTTCATTCACCTGTTCTGTGATCTGTCTGTTTAAAATAATTTAAAATAAATAAAATATTAATTATTATGTTCATACTTTCAATATCAAATCATATTTATCTGGTGCCGAATTAGCAAAGCGGCGATGGGGACCGCCACCCGTCACGCACAGCTCGGCACGGTGGAAGGTGGGGAACGGAGTGCAAAGTTGCCACGTGGAATGTTAGAGGAGGCATGAGAGATAAGACGAATGAGCTGATAGAAATTATGAAAGAAAAAGAATTAGATGTGGTGTGTTTGTCGGAGACAGAACGGAAGGGCAGTGGTACTGAAGAGCTTCCTGGCGGAGCTATAGCTCTATGGTCCGGAGTCCCGGAGAGCGTGAGTGCCTGGGGTGAGTGAGGGAATGGAGGTGCTGCTGTCGTCGCGGTTGGTCGATTTTATGACAGAATATAAGGCTGCTATAACTCAAGACTACTCTGGGTTCGCTTTAAATTGGGACTGGCGAAGCTATTCCTTTTAGCTGTTTATGCGCCGGTAGCTTCGTCGTCCAGGGCTGAGCTGGAGGAGTTTTGGGAGAATGTAAGAGAAGTTCTAGATTTGGTTAGGGGAAACGAAATAATTGTGGTATGATATGATTTAAATGGAAGGGTTGATATCGGTGCTTGGAATGTTTGGTGATAAAAGGGTTAACGATGCTGGCAAGCTCACACTGGCTGTATGCAAGGAAAAGGGTCTTCTTGTGACAAACACTATGTTTAGTCACAAGAGAATCCATATGTATACTAGAGAAAGAGAGAATGAGAGAAGTATGATCGATTTATTCCTGGTAGATGACCGAATGCGAAAACAGGTGATGAATACGCGAGTGATCAGGGGTGCTGACCTGGGAACGGATCACTATCTAGTGATTCCTAGATTTAGGGGTCTATTCGCGGGTTGGCGCCACCGGACGGCGATACCAGAACCGAAGTCAGACGGTAGCATCCGAAGCTGGAAGCTTCAGGGAGCAGACACTAGGAATAAATATCAAGCAAGGGTAGCCGAAAAGCTGGACATCGTCGATGTCAGGAAAGAATGTGTGGAAGAAATATGGCAGAGCCTTGGGGATGGAATGGTTAGTGCAGCGGAAGACGAGTGTGGAACTGTGAAAAGAGGCAGTAGTAAAAAGGGTTATGCATGGTGGAATGACGAAGTGAAAGAAACAGTAAATAAGAAGAAGAAAGCATGGTTAGACTACTTGGCCTCTAGTAATGATAAGGATATGAGAGAGAAGATGAAAGAAAGATATAAGCTGCAGAAAGTTCACACGAAAGCATTGATTGAAGAAGTACGTGAAAGGTTTAGAATGAAAGCGGACGATAGGTTGTCGCGCAACTTCAAGGAAAACTCCAAACTTTTCTGGAAAACAGGTTTGAAGGACCCGGAGTGGTGCGACAGCCTTAAGAATGAACAAAGTGCTTTCGAGAACCAATGACGTCCTCCCAGAAAAATCGGACGTCATGCAGCGATGGAGCGAATTTTATAGAAAAATGTATGAGTGTGATGATCTTAGTGAGGGATCCGGGGGTGACGCCGTGACTGGTACGTCAGACTCGGATCTCGTGGACACTGAGGCCATCAGTATGAAAGAGATTGAATGTGGGATTCGAAGTTTGAAATGTGGTAAGGCTGCGGGACTAGGCAGGGTTACTACTGAAATGTTCAAGTATGGTGGGCCTCGCGTCTGGGACAGCTTTCATCTGCTGTGCAATTTGTGCTGGCGGAGGGGGGCTGTCCCGGATGATTGGCGATCCGCAGTCATTGTGCCTTTATATAAAGGTAAAGGTTCACATTATGACTGCGGGTGCTATCGGGCGATCAGCTTGACCAGTTTAGCAAGTAAAGTTTACTCGAAGGTTTTGACACGTAGGATGCAAGAGAAATCGGAAATATTTCTATGGGAGGCACAAGGCGGATTTAGACTTGGAAGAGGATGCACGGATCAAATGTTTTCTCTCCGCATGATCACGGAGGAGCTTCTGGCTGCTAACCAAAAGATGTTCTGTGCTTTTTTGGATCTTGAGAAAGCATTTGATAAGGTTGTAAGGAAGGAAATGTGGGAACTGTTGCCGGGGTATGGTGTGGATGGTCGATTGCTAAGGACTGTGCAGTCACTTTACTGTGACTGTAAAGCCTGTGTGCGGGTAGGACATGACCTGTCACCCATGTTTAGCGTCCAATCGGGCGTAAAAAAGAGTTGTGTCATGTCCCCCTGGCTGTTCATATTGTATCTCGACAGCTGTTTACAAAAAATGAAAAACAGTTGTTTGGGTGTGAAATTGGGTGACATAAAAGTAAATTGTCTGCTGTATGCTGATGACGCAGTGCTTATTGCACCGTCAGAGGCAGAACTGCAGGCATTAGTCACGTGTATGAAAGAGAAATGTGAAAATAAAGGTCTCCGTTTGAATGCTAATAAAACTAAGGTTCTGGTATTGGAAAGGGACGAAAAAAGAACTAAGTGTGAAATATGGGTAAATGAGGAATGTCTAGAACAGATAAATGAGATTGTGTACTTGGGCAGTGCTTTTAGCCGGGATGGAAGATTTGATTTAGATGTGGACAGGCGTGTCGCTGCCGGGAATAAAGTCAATGGTGCCCTGACTGCGTTAGTCCAAAGGCAAGGCGTAGGGAAAAATGTACGCCTTGCGATACATAACGCAGTGCTGGTTCCGACTTTGTTATATGGCAGCGAAACCTGGGTATGCCAGAAGAAGCATAAAAGCAGGTTGAATGCAGTTGATGCGATCTCTTCGTAAAATGTGCGGCGTTACCTTAGCCGACAGGAAGTGAATCCAAGAGGTTCGCAATATGGCAGGTTTGAAAGATGACCTCATCACTAAAATGAATAAGGGCGTGCCCATCGAAGCACGCCCTTATTCCTTTTTTTGGGCACGTTGAGCGAATGAGTCAAGACCGAATGGTAAAGAAAATATATAGCGCGAAAGTTAATATTAAAAGGGGTCGTGGTAGGCCGAGACTAACTTTTGAAGACCATGTGAGCAAATTGCTCGAAGAGGGGAGGGTCAAAAGTACTCGGATACCTCGACGCGCATGTATGAAGAAAATGATGAATCTGAAAGAAGTTTTGACCAAAACCGTGACAGACTGGCGTAAACTCGAGGAATACCTCGAGTCTACGGATTCCCCGGAGTTAGCAAACATACCGGAGGTCATTGATAATAAAGACACGGCACTTGCCACCGTCGTTCATCTCACCTCTCACCTAAAAACCGCCGTCAGTGTATTCTCCAGGCGGGTCAAAGCGGCAAATGACCGCCGCTTTGAGTTGCCTGCTGAGCTCAGACAGCTGTTGAGAGAGAAAAATGCTGCCAATAGGGCATACGACAGGTATAGGACTGACGCAAACCGCGTTAGGATGCGCCAACTCCAAAGGGAGGTTAAACAGCGCATGGCTGAGTTGAGGGGGCAAAGATGGGACAGGCTAATGTCGGACATCACGCCTTCGCACACTGCCTACTGGCAGTTGGCGAGGTCGATGAAGTCCGACTCTGTCGTATCTATGCCTCCCCTGGTCAGTCCCGACGGTTCTTTAGCTTTTGACGATAAGGAAAAAGCCAAATGTTTAGCCGACAGCTTCGAAAGTCAGTGCTCTCCAAGCACGCAACCCACAGATCCCGTACACATTCAGAATGTGGACGACTTCGTATCGCGGAAAATTACGCAGCCACTAACGGGTGAACCTCTCTCGCCTACCTCACTCGAAGAGGTTAAGGGTATAATTAAAAACCTTAGGGTACGTAAAGCTCCAGGAGCCGACGGCATCTCAAATAGGTTAGTTAAAACTCTCCCAAATTCGTTGCTATTACTATTAGTAGCAATCTTCAATGCCCTTCTCACAAGTTGCACCTTTCCAGACTCCTGGAAAGAAGCCCACGTAATAGGGACCCATAAACCCGGGAAACCGAAAAAACAGGCCTCTAGCTATAGGCCCATTAGTCTCCTCAGCGCACTGGGGAAAATCTACGAGCGCATAATTCTGATCCGCCTCAAGGACAGCGCTCAGTCACTAAATGTCATTCCTGATGAGCAGTTTGGGTTTAGAGCTAAGCACTCATGCGTTCAGCAAGTGCACCGCCTCACGGAGCACATACTCGAGCGCCTAAATGATAACCCCAAATATAAGGTAGGAGCACTCTTCTTCGATGTCGCGAAAGCGTTCGACAAAGTCTGGCACAATGGCTTGATATACAAGCTATACAACTACGGTATGTCAGACAGGCTTGTGCACATCATACAAGCCTACTTGTCGAATCGCACCTTCCGCTACAAAGTCGAGGGCACTCTGTCCTCCAGCAGAGACTTAAAAGCCGGCGTTCCGCAAGGCTCGGTCCTCTCGCCCACACTTTACACGCTTTATACGAGCGATATCCCAAAAGACCCAAATAAAAAGGTAGAATTGGCCTTATTCGCCGACGATACCACTCTATACTCTGCGGATCTTAACGCATCGAGAATCTACATTCGCCTCCCAAGCCGCGGCCACCGCCTTAAGCGAGTGGTTTAGGAAATAGAGGATCGACATAAATCCTGAAAAGAGCAACGCGGTCTTGTTCAGCAGGAATCACAAAAACTCGAATCGCCCTAACAGATTCAGTAAAATAACCCTCTTCGACAAACCCATTCCCTGGGTGTCAGAAGTAAAATATCTTGGAGTCACCTTAGACCGTAGACTGAACTTCAAGAAACATATTAAAATTGTCAGGGATAGAGCGGCCTTCATATCCGGCCGCCTCTTTAACCATACAAATAGCCGCAGCAAAATGCTGCTAAAACACAAAATACGCCTATACACAACTTGCGTACGACCCGTCGTGTCATACGCCAGTATAGTATTCGCGTCCCCAAAGTACGTTTCAACTCACTCCAAGTGATTCAAAACCGATTCATGCGCCGCGCAACCGGCGCTCCCGCATATATGCGGAATGTAGATCTGCATCGCGATCTCAAACTTCCTACAATGGCAGCGCTATTTAAAAAGTTCTCCATCGACTACTTCGATAGGACGAACTTACATACAAATCCGCTAGTGGCAGCGTTAGGGAATTACACACCCGCGCGCGATACTCCACCTCAATTGAGGCGCCCGAAATGCGTCATCATAGACGATGATGACGCAATCACCCGTGTCAACAATGCGTATGAGGCCCCGCCCCCTACGTACTTTCGCACACACACACACACAAGCCGCGTTCTGCGACTTACACAACCTCGCCATCGTCGTAATTTCACGACTAGCACGAGACTTTCTCGTGGTCGTAGTCGTCACTAAAAGGTTAACACAAGGCGATCCGAGAGGAGATTTTCCTCCAAACCAATGCCAGGGCCCTCGGATCGCATGGCCCCTCCCCATGTCGGAAGTCATCTCTTTCGTTCTAGGGGACGCAGCGCTTCGCAGCAGCAGCCATTATTGTCTTCAACTCTAACTTGCGAGCCTCTCCTCGCAAGTCTCCTTAGACGAAGCTGTAAAGGCCTCCGGGCCAACAGCATCCCGTAGATGGTTTTAGTCGGTATGCTTCTCCTTCTGAGATTCGAGCCCGACACTGTTCGTTTCGGTGGCCTCCCGGCCAAGGGACGTTCGTGCATAAAACATTTCCTCCATGGTTATCAAAAAAAAAAAATCTGAAAGAAGCGAAAGAGGTATGACACTTGGCGATCTGTTCTCTCTGGCTAACCCATCAGGGATGGTGCGTGAAGATAAATAAATAATATAAGTCATTAATTACTATGCATAATGTCACGATAGCCGAATGGTTGGGTGGTCGGAATTTCGAGTAAATAGACCCGAGTTCGATCCCCAGTTGGTAGGCTCGTACCAATAGGTTTTTCAAAAACTTATGTACGAATTTCGTTGGCTTGGACACAAAGGCGGCGACGGGCTCACCACATGTCACGTTGTCCCGAAAATATCTTCGGTGAAAGGTAGGTCGAAGGGACTTAATTGTCTAGACTCGACCTCTTTCTACCCCTGTATTGGGAATTGCGTGAAGATATTTTAATTTTTTATATTTATTTAATTACTATGCAATACAAATAAACGGCGATATTCAGTACTATTGTTTATTGAAGGAAATTGCTTTCTAAGTGGTTCGTAAAAAAATTACAGGTTGCTCTCCGAGAGTGCCGACAGAAGTGAAAACTAATTTCAGTTTTAGATAAAAACAAATGTTTTCTTTTTAATACGCTTTTATTAGCTTCACCTGTATGTTTGTATGTTTGTAACCGATTTTATATATATATATATATATATATATATATATATATATATATATATATATACATATATATATATATATATATATATATATATATACATATATATATATATATATATATATATATATATATATATATATACATATATATATATATATATATATATATATATATATATATATATATATATATATATATATATATATATATATATATATATATATATATATATATATACATATATATATATATATATATATATATATATATATATATATATATATATATATATATATATATATATATATATATATATATATATATATATATATTATATATTATATATATATATATATATATATTATATATTATATATATCCGCGAACGCGTCAGGAAAAAATAATAGTTTAAAAAAAAACACGCTTTTTATAGAAAACCGAACTAAAAAAATAGAAAATAATTTTAATAAATTTAAATTAAGAATAGCGTTAAAAATTTCAATAAATATAAATTAATAACAGTGTCAATAAAAAAATATTTTACAGAAATAAGCGAGGGGTGCTATTATTTATTTTTTACTTTTTAGTTTTGTGTATTGTCATCGGTCCTCGATAAATCTACAAAGTTTAAACGAAATCTGGCCGTTTAAAGTGGGTAAAAATCGCGCCCAATCGGTTACAAACATACAAACATACAGGTGAAGCTAATAAAAGCGTATTAAAAAGAAAACATTTGTTTTTATCTAAAACTAAAATTAGTTTTCACTTCTGTCGGCACTCTCGGAGAGCAACCTGTAATTTTTTTTACGAACCACTTGAAAGCAATTTCCTTCAATAAACAATAGTACTGAATATCGCCGTTTAAGTCCCTTTGACCCACCTTTCAAAGATATTTTTGTGACAACTTGACAGGTGGTGTCCCCGTCGCCGTCTTTATGTCCAAGCCTACGATGAAATTCGTACATAAGAATACTGCCACCTGGGGTTCGAACTCGGGTCTCTCGACTTGAAATTCCGACCACCCAACGACTCGGCTATCGTGACTTATTTTTTTATACAATATAAGCATATCTAAAAATTCGCTTATTTATTTGTTTTGAAATATCTCACCGGTTTCGCTTTTTTTTATAGAATAGGAAGGCAAACGAGCAGGTGGCTCACGTGATGGTAAGTGATTACCGCCGCCCATGAACACCCGCAATACCAGAGGCATAGCAGATGCGTTACCACCTTCAGAGTGCCCTCCCACCCCCTCCAGAATTGGGGGAGGGGGTGTGTGGACCACCGGTTACCTGCACTCACCAGACGAAACGCAAAAATTTGTTATACTTCTACTTCACGCCGGTATTCTGTGAGGTCGTGGTACTTCCCCGGTCGAGCCAGCCCATTCATGCAATAACAAAAGCTGATGCGTGGCTCTAGCACTGTCAAAAATAGTGCCTATATAAGCATATCTAACTTTTTTGCTTGTTAATTTTAATGAAATTATTTCAATAAACACTTCTTACTGACGTGGTCGCTAAATCGTATCAACGCCAATATTTTTATTATTCAGTAGCCTTCCAAACAAAATAGAATTTTCGAAATCAGTTCACATAAGATGGATGTCATGACGGCCGATATATATGAAGTAACACTGAAAAAAAACAAGACAGACAAACAACACAGAAAGAGAAAATGTCTTTTTGTAACGTTAATTAAATTGCCAATCAATGCAGTAAAGCAAATCTGTCT
Source organism: Sericinus montela (assembly GCA_029286605.1). Lineage (NCBI taxonomy): Eukaryota > Metazoa > Arthropoda > Insecta > Lepidoptera > Papilionidae > Sericinus > Sericinus montela. The sequence goes on along the minus strand of JAGSMR010000070.1, from coordinate 354,039 downwards.
TACAAAGGAACTGTTTATACTTAAATAGGAAACAGTATACGAAATAGATTCAAAGATTACTGTGTTGTGTACACAAGCTTATATTTATACATTTTGATAATAACAACTCCAATAGAAAAGTAAAAAGAATTAAAGATCCCGGCACTGTCTTTAACTACCTTAATAACATCTAAAAAAATAAGGACTTTTATTGAAGGATTTTTATTAAATTAAATAAACGTGAAAGTTACGACAAAGCTGACGAGGCTCGACCAATTGTATGCATTCTGCATCTTTTCCTATATCCGCGTGTATAAAATACACGAAAAGTGTAAAGAAGCGATTTTTATTACTTTATTTATTTAATTTGCAATATTATGAACTACGAAATTAAAAGTAATAAACAAAAAACAAGTTCAATTAACGATTGTCTAGTTTTTAGTGACCGTGCTTTCGAAGCTTGGGTTACAGGTTCGAATCCCCCTAGGAGAAATGAATATGAATGTGTCGATTGACGGATGTTTATATTTAAACATGAATATTTATCTATTAAAGTACATTGTGCCGTTGACTTGAACACAAAAATTGCGATAGGGTTATCACCTGTCCTCACCGGTGTTGCCTTAAATACGCTTCAGCGAATTTTTGAAAAAAAAAACCGTAATTGTGTAGACCTAGTATTGGGAATATGCGTGAAGATATTTATTTATTTGTTCTATTTCAAATTCCTTTAACGTATTACGTGTGGCCAGATTTAAAAAAAAATGAAGTCTAATTTGTACAAATCGGAAAACAGAATGTCAGAAAGTTATGTGGTAAATGGAATTAGAATGTAATTTCACAATCTGTGGAAAATATTCTCACTCGGCAGGCGAGAGGAAATCAGCGACGTGCCGCATACGTAATTGCTTACTGGCATTAACGTTGCTTCGGACACTAACACTGTATAAAAGGCAGTGGACAGCTTATACAATTTTATATTTCGAATTTAAATGTTTTGTTTTTGACACGGTTTTACTAGCTTGTTATTTACATATATGTAGTAGTTTTTTTATAGAAAAGGGAGGCAAACGAGCAGGTGGCTCACGTAATGGTAAGTGATTACCGCCGCCTATGAACTCCCGCAATACCAGAGACATAGCAGATGCGTTGTCTCCCATAGAGTGAAGCCACCCAAGAATTGTGAGAGGGGGCTGTGTGGGCCACCGGTTACTGCACTCACCAGACGAAACGCAGAAGTTTGTGAGACTTCTACTTCTACTTCCCAACATACATTTTGTTCAAAGAGTACATATGTAATGTACTCTTTGAACAAAAATTAATGAATTTAAATTTCTCAGACTTTCATAAACTAATATTAAGAAATAATTATTGAAAAATATCTGCTATTTTGACAATTAATTTTAATTTAACACGGTTTTGTAGGTAGTTGTACTAAAAAGTAGAAAAAATAAAAATAAATAGAAGCTTCAAAACGACGAAAAAACTTTCAGTTTCGTAAAAACGTAGATATTGAATTACTTTTTTGTTTAATAATGTTGTTTCTCTGACAGAAAAAAATACAATTATAAGCCCTTATGAAGGAAGCAAATAATAGTTATAGCAAATAATAGTAGTAGGAAACAAATGATCAAATCAAAATTTAAAATGAATCAAATTCAATTTATATTTAATCACATACATTTTATTAAATTCACGCAAATAAAACTTAAAGTTACTGCAATATACGCCGTAAATTTTAATCACAAAATCTTTTTAATCTACGTGCGGGAGCTGGCTGAAGTGTCGACCTCATTTCACATTAGACCTTCCGCTTTATCACGCGTAAGCTTGAATTAAGCGAAACGTGCGTGATTGCACTTATGAGGATCTATTTTAAAATTATTTCGTTTATTAACTTAATCATATTATTTTAATTTAATATCTTCACGGAATACCGGCATAGACAGAGGTCTAGACAATTAAGTTCTTTCGATCCACCTATTACTAAAGTAATTTTTTGGGACAACGTGACTGTTGGTGTGCCTGTAGCCATCTTTATATTCAAGAAAACGATATGAAATTATACAAGTTAAAAGAGACATTGGTACGCGCTCAGCACCTGGGGATTGAACTTGTGTCTCTTGACTCGAATTCCGATCACCCAACCATTCGGTTATCGTGAATTTTTAATAACTTAAGATATTTCATCATCATCATCATATCGGCATGTATAAATCCACTGCAGAATAAAAGCCTCTTGCGGACGGGATTGTTTGCTGTAATCGCCACGCTTGGCAAGTGTATCGGCGATCGCAGTACCAGACCATTCACACCTTAGACTCTGCTGCCGGTCACCGGTCAGCTCTGACCGGTCACCCGAGAGTAGAAAACGTGGTTTTTCTATATCTACCCGTCCGGAAATCCAGGACTCGAGAGGAAGCAAAACCATGAAAACTGTGTGAATGTGTCTAGTTCATTTCTGAATCATAAAGACATCGCCAGGTAATTTTATTTCCATGGGAACAGTTTAAAAACGAGCTAAAAGTCAACGCAATGTTGACTTGGTACCATATATACTTACATAGACACACATTAGATAGATAACCCAATTAAACTAAGTAATAAATTTGCTAAAGGTGGCTAATTAAGTATTACAATAAAATATCCTTGCCTCGAGTACAATCATTCATATTTGTCACACAAATGCCTCTAGCGCAACGCGAACCCACTACCTTTATGTTGGAATGCCAAATGTCTTTGCCAACTAGCCTTTCGGTTCATCGTAGGATACCTCATTCTGTATTTTTTTTAATCGCTAATTGGTTTACATTCATAAATTAATGCAAATAATATTCTTAATATATTTGTACACGAACAAGCTACAAGCTTAATGTATTGTTTCATTTGACCACTTGTCCAATTTACTCTCACAATGCAGATAGCTCCAGGCTATTTATTGGAGTTTTATAGTTGTTAAATAGAATCGAGTAATCTAGTTTTAGATTATTAGTCCGTATTATTAATCAAATGAAATCGTGTAGTTGTCAATATGAGTAATTTTTTAAGTTATTAGTGACTCTTCCCTCGAGCCTATGGGTTGCTAGTTCAAGTTCCGCCAGGGGTTATCATTTGTGTACTAAATATGAACGCCTGTACTCGAATAATATATGTTTATATGCATATTTAATATTTATCTATCTGCGAAATAGATTTAATAGCGGAGAAGATGCGGTCTTTGCGGTGGAGATGCGATCTCTATGCGGCCCGATCGAAATCGAAACGAAGAGATCTGCAGTATAGCAGCTTTGAAAGAGGACCTTAGCACAAAAATTGATAAGAGCATGCTTCGATGATTTGAGCACATTGAGCGAATGAGTGAAGACTGAATGATAAAGAAAATATATAGCGCGAAAGTTAATATTAAATTATGTCGAGGTAGGCCGAGAATCACCTTCGAAGACCATGTGAGCAAGTTGTTCGAAGAGGGGAGGGAGAAGGATCGTGACACTTGGCTATCTGTTATCTCTGGCTAGCATAGTATTGAGAATTGAAGATATTTTTTATACTCTGTAACTTATGTATGTGTAACTACGAATACCTGTACCAACGAATTTTCGTATTTGTCTGTTATATTTATTTAAGCAATTACCATTTTACATTTATGTGCATAGACCTTGTACAAACTTTTCCTCTTATTATGTTATTTTTTCATTCATATTGCGTGTACATAAATTATTAAATAAAATAAAACGTGTAATAAGTATATTGCACCTACCACGTTTTTCTCAGTATCACCGAGAGTTGACTGGAGAAGAATGCTACAAGCGATTACGCTCGTCTTTTTAACTCCTTACCTTAAAGTGTTTACAAGAAATGATAAAAATTAATGGTACAAAAAAGTCATACCGAAGTTAAAGTTTTCTGAGAAGGTTAATTCGTCTCGCTATTTTGAGTCGATGCCCGGTTAAACACCGATTTCGGTGAAAAACACGATAATAAGATGGCGACAAGCTCACCAACGTTGGCCAAACATAATATCGTAAAATAAAAAAATATTGTTAAATGTGTATAGATAAAG